>OX387322.1:14427500-15052500 GCA_947562085.1 Eudonia lacustrata | reverse complement strand
GTACAGAATGTTAATATGTTTTTAAAATTATGTATAAAAAATACATTAAATCAATAAAACAAACATTACACACACCACCATGTGTATTTGACACACACGCATATGTATTTGATACACACGTTTTTTTTTTTTTTTAGTGTAGTTTGTTTCTTGAGGAACCGGCTAAGGTCATAGACCATGCTGCCATGTCATTAGTTTAAGTAATACATAAATAAACAATATTTTCATATATGATGATGATGATGAATGATATTAGAATTGGGAAGTGAGAAATGATATACCCCCCAACCCCTCGAGTATCTCAGTAAAGATGTGGGGCTTTACTAAGTCCTCACGCGAGCTTCTTGAGAGAATTTGAAAAGTGACGTTGCACTGTTTTGTTTCATTTGCCAACACTTATGCACACTCACGAACACTTAACGGTTAATAATCCACCATTATTTCACATTAATATTCGACATAACACAAATTTTGGAAAATAAAGCAAAACCGCAAACATGACGCTTCACTTTCCCGCCAAGAAGTTTGATAACACGTTTATATAACTCTTTTCAAAAATTTCAAAAATGGAAGAGGAGCGGACGAAATATGTCAATGCCAATCCAAACTCACATTCTATCTTTTTAAATTTTTCATTGCTTAGGATACAATCTTAATAAAATCATGGCCGAATCTCGACCACTGGGCGACCACAAGTTTAACTAAATACATGACGTATTTTATACTATTTTCTTAGTAAGTATACTAGGTCTTGGCAAAAAATTTAACATCTCCTTTGTGTCAAACACTGGCATAAAGTGTCGAACACCGGCCGATGCCACTACCTATTGTGGATTACATCTAAAAGACAATCTGGTTTAATCCACTGCTCCTCCGTATGTTTATGTGATTAATCGGGGCTTAAAGGCGAAGCGGGATCGTGAGGAGTCGTCGCGACGCGGGATTACATGCATGTCACATTGCCCCGATTAATGGGATTGACGGGATTGACAGGTATGTGTTTAGCGTAGTGTAAGCCATGTTTACAGTGAGGAGCTCGATGTTAACGCGCCCGGTCTGCGATTGCTAAGGTTAAGCCGCTTTGGCAAAGGACAGCGATCGGATGGGTATGGCTATATTAAAAGTATTTAAAGCACTAATTTGTCTTTACAAAAATAAGGGCCAAATACAAATAAAAACCACAGCTTTAACCATAATAAAATACTCCAACAAATTAGTGTATGTATCGATCTATACGTAACATATGAAGTGACAGACAAAAGCCAAAGCGTTGGGACAAATGAACATTTAAAGGTACCCGGTTCTTAACCAGAGACGCAAAATAAAGAGACTGCAGAAGGTAATAGCTTCATACAAACGCGCTCGAGTAACCCACGTATAGACAACCTCTCACTTTTTTATTTTTTTGATGTGTAACATTTTTCCGCTCGCTTTCTATGTATCTAAACAATTTGTGGGATTGATTTTATAGAAATGCGACAGAAGTACCGTAACATCTAGAAATGTAACGGAAGTAGCGTAACACTGTGATCCGCTCATATATATATCATATCATTATATGTGTATCTTAAGATATATCATTAGTAGTTCGTTTGCGAGTTTACTAGCGAAATAAAAAAAATAGAAAAAAAATTTAAAAGGAAAAAAGAGAAAAAAATATACGTCATTGTTAATTCTATATTTTATTGTTATATTGATTTCAAAAGGTGAGATGTCAAATGTTACACGCACATGCAACTACTGTAAGGCTCGTTCGTTTTTTTTTATTTTTTTTATTTTGAATGAGTTTGCTGATTGCTACTGGGCATTTTCAGCTTCACCGGGCTTTTTCTGGGGCGGCCAGAAACTAAAAGGGTTCCTCAAGCCGTGTGAAACGAATCATCTTCGGAGGTTTTCTAGAGGGAACGGCATCACGCACCAGTGCGTGTCCCCGTGCCCTACTAGATTCTCCGATGGGTTCGGATCAGATCGGGATCTCTATGTGATGTGTTAATAATTAGACTTCACGGTACTCGGCCCATCTTCGAGTGTCGTGGGGGCATTATGCTGAGACAGGGTCCTTCTTGGCCTCACACACTGCTTTTTGTTTATATTTTCATTTAATTGTTTTTTGTTTTCCTTCTATTCTTATTAGATCTTGCTTTGTTTTGACTGTATTGTATTTTGTTTTTACAGCTCCGGTGACCTATCTGGATATTAGGTAGTGGACTATACGTGTCCACGGGGCGACTAGCTTGAGACACTAGTCTTAAAAGTACTGGATGAAGGATGCGTACCGGCGTGTTCTGATCTGACGTTATGACCTGACGTAGATGGTCCCTTGCGCTTGCGTAAGGATGTCTGACACCTACTTTGTAACCGATGGGTTGGTAGGGGGTGTCAGTATAAAATTTAAAGCAGTGTATAGCAGGGTTGTGTATTGTATTTTGTGTGCGTGTGTGTGTGTCAATAAACGTTTTTCTTTCTTTCTTCTTTCTATGTGTGCATTGCTGGAGCGCGTTATGTAAAGCTTACCTTCTGGCTAGGTCTCCTCATTTTGTGCCAGGGACATGAAAAGTACAGGTGTCGTTTATGAAGGAGACCTCAATAAAATCATACAACCCCCCCTTCCTGGTCCATATTGTCGCAACGTGTGACGTGCTACATAAATATCTTTATTACAATTCGGGATTATTACAACAATGTTATTGGTTAAAAGGAATATGTGTCGGCGTGTTATAACTTAATAACATAAAGAGGGTGTGAATATTAAACTTATTGATTAGAAAAAAATCTTAACAGCCTATTGTGACAATGATGGTTGAACGCCTTTGTATTCTAGTAATTAGGGGTGCGCCGTCCGTAAGTGACAAGTGTCATATGTTTTATTTGAAATGTCGTCGTCCATATTTATTTGATGCCGCACGGCCATACTAATTTTGTATGGGGAATTTAAGGTGCTTAATAAAAAAATATTATTTAAATAACCACTTGATGAATCAAAAATGTAGTCAAGCAATTTGTAGTTTATCCATTGATGATTGTTTAGACAAAATCAGAGGTACAATAATTTAGATAAACTATAAGAAATCTACTAAACGCCGCCAAATATCATGAAAACGAGTGGCGGTGCGCCGCCACTCGTTTTCATGATCTTTGCCCAACTTTAAATGATATTGTAGAAAAAACTATAGCGTGTTATGAATTTATGGTTCTGACAAATTGTAAAAACGTCCCTATGATACTAAATATGTATTTTGTTCATTTGATACGATAGTATTTTCAATTATATTTACTTAACCGTAACTGCATTTTTGGCATTTTTTGGTCGGCCCACCCTTAAGATTATCGGTCTCAGAGTTATAGTTACCGGGTTCGATCGGAAAAGGAATACCAATTAGATAACGATAGCTCAATAGCTCATAAGCTGAGTGGTGACCATTTCGGTTGCATAGATACTAATTGTAAAATGTCCATTAGATTTAATCCGAATAAATATTTTTCATTACCATAGTTTCATTGTTTCATCCCAGCCCCAACACCATAATGCCAGATCAAAAAATACAATAAGTTCTTTCTGCATGAAACGGAACGCGCCTGATTAAAATAAAATGAGGGTGCAAAGCTACCAATTAATTATGAGACGACCAACACCTCAGTCTCCCAGTGACCACGGACCCTGCTAAGGGTTCGAAATGTGTAAAATAAACGGGAGTAGATCTACTGATCTACTCGCGTTTATTTTACACATTTCGAGTAGTTACATTAGTTATTATTAGTACAAAGTAGTTACATTTTAATGTGTAGTGTTCACGTAAATTTTCGAAAACAATATTTTGTATGAAGATTTTTATAAAATTATATTTTTCATACACCGTTTTTTTAATTTTCTTAGCATCTATTTATGTTAACACTATAAAAATTGTAGAGTAGTGTGTTTGGTTCACTAGCTGAATACCTATAGCAGACATTAAAAAGAAAAAAAAACAAGACCCTTCAAAGCTACAATGAAACAAAAGGTCAATTTCGCGAACAAAAAAAATATGACAATTTAAAAAAAAAATTGGACGTTAATGACACAAAATGAATAATAATTGTTATTACTGAAGCCTAAGTAACATAGTCCTATTAAAGGTGTATAATAATAATAATAACAACCGGTAGGTATTGACTTTTCGAAGTTTTACACCTATTAATAAGTCAGAAAAAACCTCAATTTCATAGGTAAACGGTATTTTTTTTTATTTTTATAATAACTGTCTGCAAACATATCACATACTATTGGGTAATAATATGTAATACCGCAATATAAGACTTGAGTTACTCGCTACCAGATTAAATCAATTGAGTGGGATTGCAGGCAAATTGTCTGCTCGCAAGGAGTCGGAGTGGTCTCGTGGAGGAGCCATCGATCACCCCGCTAAGTGTATTGCTTCACGAGACCATTTGTCAGGATTTGGCTGCGATTCGGGAGGATAATGTGATCTTGAGATCTGCGTCACAGGTGATGTGGGACATTTATTTGTTGTTCAGGAAATAGGAGCTGAATACATTTGTGAAGCTAGGCATATACATACCTCTAGCAGTAATTATGTTTCTAACTTTTTTGTAGGTACTCTACGTCAGCTCTATGACTATGGGCAGAGGCCTGCACTCAGAACAATAACTAAAGCTATAGAAGGAAGGTTAAAATAAAAAACGTGCAACTATAGTCTAATCATTAATTCACTGGAGTAAACTGACAGATGCTAATGTCACATTGTAAAATTATGTTGCCACATTTATTGTACTAGTGATGCGTTTCGTTCATTGTCATTCTGATCACTCACAAAAAGTTAGTAGGAACGTATATTATAAAAAGGTACTTAATTAATTATAATATAAGTAAGTATATGAATGTCTTTTTGTACCGAGAAATTTCACCTGACAGTTTAGTTGTCAGTGTTTGTTTTGCTTTGGGAGCTGTTATTATTCGAAAATTTTTGAAGTATTTTAATTATCGCATATTTTTACATCATCCATCTTTTTGAAAGAAAAATACAGATTTAACCACTGTGTAAGAGTACCATTTACTGCATAACAATTAAGACAAAACAGAATACTATAAATTAATAACGTTTTACGTTATTAATTTATAGTACCGTTTTACGTCAGCAATCACTCGATCCTGTTCAAAATGTAAAATCAATCTGACCCGTTCTAAAACCATTTTTATCACTTTCTCACATAGCACTTTCTCTGTCTCCGAGTGAATTTTCACATGGGTTACTTTTACGACAACTAAAACATCAACTATTTACAATTACTTTTAAAAGCATCGTCAAACAGTACAATTATTAAAACTAAACAATGTTATTATCGCATGCAGCACGGATCGCGCTCATACCTATTTTGACGTAGACTAGAATAATAGACAACAAAATCAAATTTCAATTACGCCGTCAACTAATAATCAAGTAAAAATAAGTCATTAAAATAATAATGTTTCATACCCTAAGACGTCAAATTGAGTGTGGGCAGACTCCGGCTCCGACCGGTGCAACTGTCTCGTTTCCGCACGCTCTGTTCGTAATCTATCTGTTCGCTTTACTCTCCTTCAGTAAAGTGTGAACTAAATGATATACTTGCTAAGTGGACTAGTCCAATTGAAGGATTCATTCATGAACGACTCATCTCTATGTCTGACGATGACGAATAAAAATATATCCATTGCATTTTTGTTTAATTTTATATAATTCGAATATGTAGTTCGCCATTTCAAAGTTATCATTTATTGGCCTTTAAATGTACCAATGCTAATATTTTTATATCGATTAAACAAAACTGGTCTAGGAGATTTCATAATAAAGTAAATAAAATGAGTAATGTGATTTGATCCTGAATCAAATCACATTACTTATTTTATTTACTGTAATGAGAATGAATGAGTGAGTAATTGATGTCAATCTTCTTGTCACAACACTATTTTCTTTTCATCAGAAACTGGGAACACCGTAAACGTCAGATTACTCCAGTGAATTAATGATTAGACTTTATGTTTAGTTCCGTTCTATCTTATGGCTAGAAAAGGAGATTGGAGTGCGACAAATGGTTGACACTTAGTTTTTGTTTTGTTATGTCATTCGGTCATCACAAAAATAAAATCTCGAGTCCTTTTGCCCGGCCAAAATCAGTAGGTAGGTACATTGATTTAAAAACGGACCTCAGAATAATAACTAAAGCTATAGAAGGACGGCTAAAATAAAAAACGTACAACTATGTTTAGTTCCGTTCTATCTTATGGCTAGAAAAGGAGGTTGGAGTGCAACAAATGGTTGACACTTAGTTTTTATTTTTTGTATTGTTATGTCAAACGGTCATCAGATAATCGGTGATCAATAAAAATCTTGAGTCCTTTATAAAGTCACTCACTACATTACCTCAAATATGACGTCACAAATCTGGTGACACCTTTGCTATTTTAGTCCGGTTTCTAAAGCTTTAGTTATTATTCTGAGAAGCGGACAGTTCGTTTCACAATTAATCTGGTGACACCTTCGAAAAAATAGTGCGAACTGATGAACCATTTCAAAACTCGGGTGCTCGAATGAATCGGTACATTTAATGTCAACTTACATACCAAGACCAAGCGCGTATACATGTATGTGTATATGTATATATGTATGTGTATATGTATATATGTATGTGTATTGTGTTGTACCTTGTCGATGTTGCGTTTGATCCGGGACACGCCTTTTACCGTTTCCTTGTGTAATTGCCAATGCTTCTAATCTTAGGTTGCCATGTCAACAAACCGCAAATGACATTGAGAATAAAATTACAATGCCACTAATAAGCGTCCGATAGATAGTTTAAAAATTTCCCTATTTTAAGGAGTACAGTATAAGAAAAAGTTAAAATTTTTATTTACAAAAATTAATAACAGTAACTATAAGACTGACGCGACGGTAGGTATAACATTTTAAAAGTTCTAATGCAAACCTTTTGTGGTTAAAGTTTTTTATACTTATACCATGAGAGATATAGCCTCATGTTGAGGCTAGTCATAGAAATCATAACAGGACACTGTCGACTGAACAGACATCTGACAGTGATAGGAGTGAAAACCGACCCCATATGCCCGGAGAGCACGGAAAGTGAGGAGACCGGCCTCCACCTACTAAGTAGCTAGGTGCCCCTATGTACTCACTGATAAGATGGGAGCTTTGGGGGTCGGACACATTAGACATAGAGGACCTGAAGGATCTGAAGGTGGAGCAGATAGCAAGATTTACCAAAGAGACCAAAACATTCGACAGGGCGCCGTGAAAGCTGGATCAACCTTAGCTCCCTCAAAGGGGAGAACGGAGAAAAGAATGAAGTGGCCCGCAAATAACGCTGGTGGATCGTCCGTTCGGCTGGCGATGTCCCCATAAGAAATAATGATTGGTACATAGGTCTTCCGCATTGCGTTAAACCCAGTGAAATATCATACCATTTTAGCCTCATTTAAATACTACTAAGGTGAAAGTAGCCTGTGTTCGACATGTTGCTGACCCCAAAATACTATTTTTTTGGAGAGAATTTCGGGCGGCATATTCAGCGTCATCGGACTTTTTGGGGGCAGCTATAAACTTTAAGGGTTCCTCAAGCCGTGTGAAACGAAACACCGTCCAGAGGTTTTCTAGAGGGAACGGCATCACGCACTAGTGCGTGTCCCCATTCCCTACTAAATTCTTCGAGGGGTTCGGATCGGATCAGAAAAAATGACCAAGTTCTACAAATATCGTCAACTAACCTATCATTTAAACGTACACGTACGAACGAGTATACTAACCTTTCTAGTGTAGCAAGTCTCGTAAAAACGTCAAAAAGCGAAGCCTTTTCAAATGGTTTAGAAGAATGTGGGAACAGCCCTTGCCATATGTTATACGATATAAATTATTGAAAAGTCCCCGATAAAACGGGTGTGTACGTATGTAAGTACGAGGGTGCGACATGTGGCGTGAATGTGCGAACTCGGCAACTTGCGACTGTACCTACTTGTAGATGTGGACCACAGAATAAATAAGGTGGCTCGAACAATCGAGCGATACAGGCGCACGCAAACATATACGAAGTGAGAAACTGGTAATTTTGAATTTAGACATTATGCGACTAAGACGATTTGCGATGTGTACGAAGTAAGAAACTGGTATATTTAGATAATCAGACGAATTGAGATTTAGGGAATCCACGCCCTACCCAGACGCATTCGTACGGCGATCTTTGATGGTTTTGAAATTTATTTATTTGTAATCGTAATCAGGGAAGGCAATAGGTACTAACACCATAAACGAATTGTTATGCTCGGAAGAACGCCAGGCTTGCGTGAGTCAGCCATGGCGCCACGCGCGTTATATTATAGGACGTCTAAGGCTTGTTTCTGTATCACAACCACAACACGTGGGCGGGCGCTAATTTGTATGAAAATGAATAATTGAATTCACACGTACCACATTTTGCCGTGATTAATGACCGCATGTTTGATACCGACTATATCGCAGCCACGTCGCAACCACAAAGCAACCACCAGCGACACCGCGAACTAGCGTTCGGCCATATCGCAAACATTTTGTGGGTAACACAACGCAACCGCAAGAAGCCGCAGCGACACTATTCCCACGTAACCACAGCTTGACCACCTTTTGTCATGAGATCGAAATATGTAGAGTTTTTTCTGTGAACGTATCAATATTATGGATAACCCGATAAAATAATAAGAGAAAATACAGTTTTAACTCTTTTGCACGTCAGACTATGAAGGTGTGATTTAGGTGATCGTTACTGGAGATTATTTTCAAAAATCTTATACTTTGTTTTGTCCAAATTTTGGAAAAAACTAAGTTTGCTTAAGATTATCCATGATATGCTAACATTGCAAAGGTATGTCAAAAACTCTACCTAATCCGATTTATGGTCATCATGACGGTGTAGTGTGGTTGTGGTACGTGTGAAACAAGCCTAAGGAATTGTAATACTTCCTTCCATATTCTGTGGTTATTGAGTCGACGACACATATAAAAACGACTACGTATGTAATTTTCTATTTATTATCGTAGTTTAAATACAGCAATGAATAGAAAGCCTAGTTTTGCTTTTGTACCTAACAAATCACCACATACTCGTATTAACATATTCATTTGCCCAACCGATCGAGCGTAGGTGATAAAATTGATATCGGCCAGATCCCTTCTGTACCTATTTATTCTGTGCATGAACTTCGCTTGCTTGAACGAGTGAGAGATCCACCGGAGATACTTAACTGCAGACTCCTTTGTGGCGCCTGGAAATGACTTTATTGTTGTCATTGTTTGTTTTGGCGAATTATAATTTCAAGATTTTTTTAAAATTTATATTTATGTTTAATTTTTGTTAGTATGTATACCTAAAAACTGTACTTAACAGAAAGGTGTGGTAAAAGTGATAAGATCCAAAGACTCTGTCCAAAGTGTATCCGATCCAGATCTTGTATGGAGAGTGACTAAGGCATAACTTTAACTTTAGGCATACTTTTTTAACTTTAATTTATTAAGCAATTATTTTTTATTTATTTTATTTTATTTTATTTTATTAAGGAAACAAACAGCTTTATATCACACATATAAAAAATAAAAATATATAATATAGCCTTTAAAGTTTTTACTGCTAACTTGTACAAAAATAACGGCTTGTTGAACAACAATCCGAAAGAAAAAGAAAAAGAGAAAAAAAAGGAAAAATTAAATATTTCTATTGTGACGTCACAGCTTTAGTAACCTCCGTGCACTTACATTTGTGATTACTGCTGCTTGCTTATGCGCGCCTCATGACTTCACTAATATAAATATTAGGTCCTTACCTATGAAATTGACGTTTTGTATGAAGATTTTTTATAAAATTATATTTTTCATTCTAACGTTTTTTTTAATTTTCTTAGCATCTATTTATGTTAACACTCTAAAAATTGTAGAGTAGTGTGTTTGTTTCACTAGCTAAGTATAGCAGACATTAAAAAAAAAAAATCAAGACCCTTCAAAGTTACAATGAAACAAAAGGTCAATTCCGCGAACAAAAAAACGAAGTCAATTTAAAAAAAAATTGGGCGATAAATACATAAAATGAATAATCACTGTTATTACTAAAGCCTAAGGTAACATAGTCCTAATTAAAGGTGTATTATAATATTATCAACCGGTATTGACACACCTAATAAGTGAGAAAAAAACGTCAATTTCGTAAGTAAGGACATAATATTATTAAATTTACAATTGCATGACAAATTACAGGTTAATAACTATGCCTTAGTAACAACACATACAAGATCTAGTTCGGATACAGTTTGGATCTATTCTTTTTTACACATTTCTGTTACACGTTGTATGCAAAAAAAGAAATCCCAGATTTACTTACCGTCACATCAGTCCTTCACCATGTGTGGTGCCGGGGATAAAGAATTGCACCACCCCATCTCTTCCCGTGGGTGTCGTAAAAGCCGACTATGGGATCATTCCAGAGGATGGGCAGCAGCATCTCTCTGAGGTTACCCTCAACTTACTGCGATCGCCAACCCGCCTGCCAAGCGTGGCGATTACGGCAAATACCCCCCATGATTATTTGGGGGAGGCCTTTGTCCAGCAGTGGACGTCTTTTGGCTGAGATGATGATGACATCAGTCCTTCGTCAGTCCAGAACGAACCCTTGAACCCAAAAATGTGATATTTAGCAATGTATCCTTTAAGATTTCGAAGAAGATTTTTTGAAATTTCTTGGCATTACAAGATTCTGGTGCTAACGCCGACATATAGAGCAGTCAACTGTTTTTGCATTCCAATATTTGTCAATAATACGAAAATATAAAATTGTTGGGATCGTCCGTAACTACTTCGTCTCTATATTTTACGGTAACTATTTTGTTCTCAAAATCCACGCCAAGGTGCTAACGGTCGACACACCAAATTGTGCCTTTTCTAAGAAAAATTAGAACTACCGGTATAAGTAATTTTTTTAGTTATACTTTAGCTATCGTCAGTTAAAATTATACTACATGGAAACGCAGAAAGTTGCGGCACTGATTTCCAAACTTCAGTATGAAGATGGCGCTAAATTATAATGATGTTGTTTTTTTTTTCGAACATTTGATTTTTCTTTTTATGCATTAAAAAGTAAAAGTAAAAAATCAAATTAAGTAAGCTGCCACGTCACATCAGATGGTTTTTTACGACTGCATTCCGCTCTACCCGACCATATGAGTCGTATTAACAACGTTATAATGGGTATGTAGGTAATTGCCCTAACTGCCCTTCTGTGACTGAAAACAATTCCTACTGCTTTTTACAACCTCACTTCAATCATTTACATGCTCCAAGGAGGACGGATGTTGTCTTTGGAGAAACGAAGTATTTTAGTTATTTAGAAGTATTTAAGCTGCCTTTGAAACACATGACATATATAAGGTAGGGGTAGGGTACAAAAGTATACCCCTTTTGATCTGTAAGAATTTTGAAGTTGACTGCAGGAAGCCTTTACAGCGTCCCATTATAATTGTTGAGGACGCCGAGTTTAATTAGTTAAGACACAGTAGCATATGGGAATTTGATTATTTTGTTATTATTTTGTTTGTAAACTTAATGTAGGAATAAGTACATGTAAAGCGATAAGTATGATTTGTTAAAGTTAGGTTTGATCTTGTCAAAACACGTCTAAACATGAATTAGCCAATCACGTTAAAGTACACTTATTTGTTTGTCTAGTTAGTATGGGATTTTGTAACGGTCGCAAAATCAACTGTGTCAACGCGTCGCTAGTTGCCATACGTCCAAAACGGACATAAGTAGCGCAGTTTTATATGAAAATCATGTTCAACGTTCAGTATTCAATTGCAACTTGGGAAATAAAGAAGATACTAAATACATCGAAGAGGAGTTTTTAATTCAACAAAAATACAGTCCACCACATTATGGTCCTTCGAGCCGGATTACACATTATGGTCCATCGAGAAGCCGGATTTCAAGAAATATTTTGAAGAAAGAAAATATTCAAAAGAAAATATTCAAGCCTTCGACGTCTACGGTACTGAATATTTTATCAACGTTTGGAGCTGCTATCAAGACGTCTAGCTACAATCTTCGTTGCCTATAGCCGATCGCAATGGTTGTCACAAGAAGTCAAGGTGATATAGCGGAGCTGGAAGAGCAAAGGCGTCAAGAGATGCAACGCGTTGAAATTGAGCGAATACGGCGACTCTCACTGGAAGCACCTACTTCACCTGCGTCGAGACATGTAGACCAGGGGCAAAGCAAGGCGAATCCAGGGGGCACCATGGTTCATAAGGCTGGTCCCAGTATGGAAGAAAAGAAACGGCGTCGCGTCCCGTCACCGACGCGTTCTGTGCGCTCGCATCGATGTACGGCGAGCGCTACTACGAGAATGCGACTGGCGGAATTAGAAGCCGCTGAGAAGCTAGCGTCTATAAGAAGAAAGGAATTGTAACTGGAAGCCGATTTAATAAAGAAGAGGTTTGCCGCCGAAGTGTCGGCCATTCAAGAGGATGACGATAGCGTCCACGATGAACCGGTTCGACGCGTCTCAAAGGAGGAAGAGCGCCAGCGAGTTGACGAATGGCTACAAGTGCAAGGCAACCAGAAAGAAGATGTTCGACAACTACGCTTCGAAACGCCTAGAGAAACAACGTCACATACCCCATCACGAACAAGGAGCGGAATCGATCGACTGGCAGAAACTTTAGAGAAGATGGTGCGGCCTAGAACACGAAGTATGGACCTACCTATTTTCTCCGGGGCTATCAACGAGTGGCTACCATTCAAAGCGGCGATGCAAGATAGCACAAGAATGTACAACATATCCAACGCTGAGAACGTACAACGGTTGAGAAGCTGCCTTAAGGGAGAAGCTAGAGACGTCGTGTCAGCACTGCTACATACGGCCACCAATCCGAACGTCATTATGAGAACATTAGAACAATGCTTCGGACGACCTGAAGTTATCATCGATCGAGCCATGGAAGAGTTAAGGAAGACGCCGAAACCATCATCATCTCATCTCATCATCTCATCACAAGCACCGGCGGAGCAGCTGTCGCGCCAAGCCATGCGGCGTGAGACAATGCAAACGTCCACACCATTCGTCGCTTCATTATGAAAAAGAAGAGAAGCCCGCAACCGCAACACAAGAACAAGCAACAACGAGCAACGAGGCCGTGTTGTCGGTAGCTACCACCAAAGCTGCCGGACCACGTGCCGTTCTTCTGAAGATGTGCCCTGTTGTCATCGGTGGACCACGGGGGGAGGTGAACACTTTCGCGCTGCTGGATGAAGGGGCTACAATCACTCTAATCGACGAGGATCTGGCCAAACAAGTCGGTGCGGAAGGACCTGCACATCCGCTACACCTCCACGGCGTCAATATGAGGCAAATACAGAACAACAGCAAGCTCGTCACCGTGCAAGTTCGCGGCAAGCAGGAAGATCACGCATACCAATTGAAAGCGAGAACAATGAAGAATTTAAAGTTGCATCAACAATCAATTCCAGAAGAATTATTGCAACATAAGCACCTTCAAAATGTGAAGCAAGAAGAAATATGTTACGAGAGAGCGCGTCCAGGCCTTTTGGTGGGAACCGATCACTGGGAAAGTATTGTCTCCAGGGAACTGAGAATCGGTGGCCCCAACGAACCGGCTGCCTCAAAGACGCAACTCGGCTGGGTGGTGCACGGAACCGTACCACGCAACATGATTATGAAGAATGAGAACGTGCTTCATCTCTACGAGCCCGATCGGCACAGCGATACAAGAGAGCGGCACGACAAGCAGCTTCATGACCTAGTGGAGTTTCACTTCAAGATAGAAGCGCTGAACGTCGCACGGGAACCACGAATCAGTGAGGCCGACCAGCGCGCAATGAAGATAGTACAGAATACAATTAAGAAAATTGATGACGGCTACAAAGTTGGCTTACCATGGCGACAAGACAAGGTCACCACGCCACCAAGCTACCACGCGGCACTACGAAGATTACAGAACATTGAGAAGAAGATGGACGCCTCGCCAGAATTCGCTGTCGAATACACTGCCCAGATAGAAAATCTTCTTAAGAAGGGGTACGCGGAGCCATGCGACGGATCGGAGATGAACAGCGCCCACTGCTGGTTTCTACCACACTTCGCCGTACACAACCCTAACAAGCCAGGCAAACAACGGCTAGTGTTCGACGCGGCGGCACGATGTAACGGCGTGAGCCTCAATGACCTGCTGCTGGAAGGCCCTGATCTGCTGCTATCGCTGCCCGGAATACTATTTCGCTTCCGGGAGAAAGCCATCGCCGTCACAGCAGATATTCAAGAAATGTTCCTACGGGTCAAGATACGTGTTGAAGATCAACCGGCCTAACAATTCTTATGGCGAGGGGGAGATCGCACAAGTCCACCTCGACATTACAAGATGACCAGTATGATATTCGGCGCAGCAAGCTCTCCATTTATGGCGCACTTCGTTCACAACCACAACGCAGAGCTACACGCCGAAGAGTATCCACGGGCATTAGAAGCAATAACGAAAAATCACTACATGGACGATTTCGTTGCCAGCTATGAAACAAAGCAAGAAGCTCGGGCTGCAATAAATGAAACAAGGAAGGTTCATGCAGCGGCGGGATTCACTTTGAGACAATGGAGCGCAAGTGACACAGAAGCATTGCGCGACGTGCCCACGGAGCTATACGCCACCTCACCTATGCGACTGGGGGGAGATCAGCAAGAAAGTAAGATCCTCGGTCTGATGTGGAACGCTGAAAAAGACGAACTGGGATTCAACACTTCAATGAACAGAGTTCCAGTGGAAGTTCGAAGTCGGCAGCGTGCACCAACGAAGAGAGAAGCTCTCAGCGCGGTCATGTCTATATACGATCCGCTGGGCCTACTGAGTCACTTCACCATCAGAGCGAAGATAATTTTGCAAAGTCTATGGCGACTGAAGACATCGTGGGACGAACCTGTACCGGCAGAAGCACAAGAGCTATTCACAGCGTGGTTATCGCAGCTCGAAGAAATTGCAAGCCTGCGAATTCCAAGATGCTACTCGCCGGGAACCTACGAACAAATGGAGCTACACGCACTATGCGACGCGAGCGAACAAGCCTACGCAACCGTGGCTTATTGGAGAATCATCTACAGCAACGGCGACGTTAAAGTCGTGCTAGTGGCCGCCAAAGCTAAAGTGGCGCCACAACGCACACAAACAATACCACGGTTGGAGCTACAAGCAGCAATCATTGGAGCGCGACTTGCTGATCAAATCAAGAAGGAACACCGAAGTACAATAACAAGAACCGTGTACTGGACTGACTCCACTACAGTAGTTCATTGGGTGCGCAACGACGCTCGACGCTACACACCATTCGTGGCGCATCGACTCGGCGAACTGGCGGAACTCACCCATAAAGAAGAATGGCGATGGCTACCAACAACAGAAAACGTAGCGGACGACGCCACGAGAATGACCAGCGATCGTATAAGTACGAGCGATCGATGGTTTCAGGGACCTCGCTTCCTATATCAACGTGAAGACGAATGGCCCCTCCAACGAATAAACGACAACCAAGATGAAGAGCAAGAAGTTCTACACACAACAGAAGTGGAACCAAGACGGGATAGCTGGATACCGGACCCGACTCGCTTCTCTAAATATGAAACGTTAGTACAAGCGACTGCGCGAGTGTTGGCATTTATTGACATATGTCGACACAGGGCCACCGGATTGGAATACCGGCATATAGAACGAGCGGAACAAGAGCTCATCAAGCAAGCACAAGAAGATAGCTTCCCTAATGAGATGAAGAAGATGAAGACTGCTCAACCAATCACTAGAGGAAGTCGCCTCTTTCAGCTCGACCCGGTGTTAGAAGATGGCATCTTAAGAGTACGCGGCCGCATTCAAGCTGCTACCGCGCCCGACAACATGAAGAGGCCAATCATTATGGACGGACGGCACCGCATCACAAGACTGATCGTTCTGAAAGAACACTGCTGCGCGGGTCACGCAAACAGAGAACGCGTAACTAACGACCTGCGACAATGCTACTGGATAATACATTTGAGACCCACAGTACGCGCTATAGAAAAGGAATGCGCACTCTGTCGGGTACGAAAAGCAAGACCGAGAGCACCGGCCACTGGAGATTTGCCGCGCGCCCGCCTTGACCCTTTCCATCGCCCGTTCACTAACTGCGGGGTGGATTACTTTGGGCCAATGATGGTGAAGATCGGACGCCGGCGAGAGAAAAGATGGGGCGCACTGTTTACGTGCCTCACGTCACGCGCCGTGCACATCGAGCTCGTCTCATCACTCACCACAGACTCTGCCGTGATGGCACTACGACGGATGGCGGCAAGAAGAGGATGGCCAAAGCTTATGTACTCCGACAACGCTACGAATTTTCGCGGAGCCGATCAAGAGCTACGAGCAGCATACACCGAGTGGGCACCCATATTGAAAGAAGAGGGGTACCTACATCGTATGGAGTGGCGTTACATAGCGCCCGGAGCGCCAAATCAAGGCGGCGCCTGGGAGAGGTTGGTGCGATCAGTAAAAGTCGCACTCACCGCTACGCTGCGAGAAAAGGCACCCGCCGAAGAGGTTCTGAGAACGCTATTGACCGAAGCAGAGTTCTCAATCAACGCCCGACCGCTGACCCACGTCAGTGTGAGTGCCCACGATCCAGAGGCGCTCATCCCCAACCATTTTCTGTTGGGATCATCAAATGGACTGCCTACGACGGGACCCTGTGACGAAGCGGACCGAAGACTATGGAGAGCCAGCCAAGCGTTAGCCGACCACTTTTGGCGACGCTGGCTACGCGAGTATCTGCCTTCACTGATACCGCGAGGCGAGCCACGAGACAACGGATGGCGACCCATACAAGTTGGAGACGTCGTAATAGTGGCCGATAACACGCTACCACGAAACGTATGGCCTATGGGCATCGTGGAAGCCACCTACCCAGGACCAGACGGCGGCATCCGGATAGCAGATGTGAAGACAAAGACAGGAGTCTTCAAGAGGCCAGTCAGCAAACTCGTCGTGCTCCCGGTAGAAGAGGCTTCGCGAGCTGCGCCGGGGGGAGGATGTTGAGGACGCCGAGTTTAATTAGTTAAGACACAGTAGCATAAGGGAATTTGATTATTTTGTTATTATTTTGTTTGTAAACTTAATGTAGGAATAAGTACATGTAAAGCGATAAGTATGATTTGTTAAAGTTAGGTTTGATCTTGTCAAAACACGTCTAAACATGAATTAGCCAATCACGTTAAAGTACACTTATTTGTTTGTCTAGTTAGTATGGGATTTTGTAACGGTCGCAAAATCAACTGTGTCAACGCGTCGCTAGTTGCCATACGTCCAAAACGGACATAAGTAGCGCAGTTTTGTATGAAAATCATTCCCGATCCATCGCTCGCCGCGCACACCCGTGTGCCGCGTGCCCCAATCGCTCCGCTCCGCTCGCTACCTACGATCTCCGTCTACAGGTATTCAACGTTATCTGTTTTAAGATAACGTTCGTTTGCGTTTACAATTGTTAGTGACTATTACGCGAAAGCGTAATAGCCAATAACAAAAGTTTGCGCCCGCGTTTGAAGGGCTAGTGGATACTGAACGGTGCCAACTAAGCTAGCCTTTGCACAGCACAGCCCCGGGTGCTGCCTAAGGCCCTTCCGGCCTTAGGCGAAACCGGAAGACCCGAGCCCAGTGCACCTGGGCCTTCCCAGGGGTGACGGTATTAGTGTTGATCATTACGACAACATTATAAGCGTTTTTCTCCCCGCCGCCGCGTACCTCCCTGCCATAAGCGGGGAGGGTTCCGTCGCCATGTCGGCCTCCGAGGCCACATTGGCCTTACTCGCCTCAATGCGTACGGCCTTAAACCGTAGCGATGCAGACGCGCTTTTCGTCCTAAACGAATTGCGCGACATGTTCGCCGCCATTCCGGCTATACCTACCGGTCCCGGGAATCTCGCCCTTCAGGCAGAGTCCCCCCGCGCCGCGCCTCGCGATGATGAGCTCGCGCGCTCCCGCTCACGGTCGCCGTGCGCGAAACGTCGCTCGCATAGCGAAGCCGTATCGATCGCCGCTGTGATCTCGGCTGGAGCCACCGTAGCCGCCGCGCTCGCCGCGGTTCAAACCGAGGCGAAATCGAGCCTCTCTCAGTCCGCGCCGCGTAACATAGACGCCGTTACAATAGGAGGGGAATCGCCGAGCCCTATCGCCGCGAACCCAATCCCGCCTTGCTCCTCAGCACCGTCGCCGGTTATCGGTGACGATGAGGAGCATTATTCAGATGCGACTTCTACGTCGATGGAGACCGACTCCGAGTCGGCCTCCGTAAAAAGGACCGCGTCCGAGCGGTCCTCGTCAGGTTCCGCTTCCGAAGCCGATTCTGATCGGACCCTTCGAGGGTCCGATGCGGAAAGTTTTACTCTCGTCGGGAAGAGTAAAAACAAAAACAAGAAGCGCAAATTCAAGCGCCTATTGACCGCGTCCCCCCCCCCGCCTCACCCGCCTCACCGGCCTCTCAGGCCACGCCCCCTGCCGCGGCAGAACCAGAGCCGGCTCTATTGAGTCAGCCCCCCGCGCAAACGTCTCCGCTACCGAAAAGGTCCGGTCGCAAATCGCCGTCGGTTTCGCGACCCATCCCATTCGTAGCCAAAGCGCCACCCCCTGTACATTTAAGGGACAAGGGTAAATGGCCGCAAGTTAGCGATCTCTGTAAAGAGTTTAGGATAAACTATACCAGGGTTCGCAACAACCCACGTCACAACAGTGTCGAGATAAAGGTCGTGGACACTGCAATGTTCAGGGCATTGACCCGGCTCCTTACGGAGCGCAACATTGCATACCACACCTGGTCTCTAGACGAGGAGCGCAAGGTTAGGTGCGTCCTCCGCGGAGTGCCGTATGAATGCGACAATGTGTCGCTTCAAAAGTCACTCGAGGAACAAGGCTTCCCGGTCGAGGCAGTGCACAAGATGCACAGCAACACCGGCAAGTCTTACGACCTCGCTTACGTTATCCTGACTCCTTCAGAGGCAGGAAAAAGCATATGGAAAGCTGGCCCCCATTTTGAGGGGATGGAACTAGTAGTCGAGCCCCCGCGTAGTCGCAAAGGCCCGACCCAGTGCCATCGCTGTCAACTTTACGGCCATGTGGCCGTAAACTGCTCGGCGGCTTTCCGTTGCGTAAAGTGCCTAGAGCCGCACTCCACTAAGGAGTGCACTCGCACTCGCGACTCCCCTACCCCTCCCGCTTGCGTGTTGTGTGGCCAGTCGGGCCATACAGCAAACTGAAAAGGTTGCCCGAAAGCTCCGCGTAGCTTTAAATCAAAATCGCGTAGAGTAGGCACGAACCGCAAGGCCCCTTCAGGGCAAAAAAAGGCAAACGTGCCTTCTGCGACTAGCGCTTCCGATTTTCCTACCATTAAGTATGGTAAGGAAACGATCATTCCGGCACAGGTCGAGAATTGGAGAACTGACCAAAGGTCAGCACCCAAATCCCGGCCGCAGCCGAAGGAAAAGGCGGAGCCCGGCCCTAGGCCACGCCCCGCCCCTAGGCAAAGCCCACAGTTGGGAACCCCGGAAATGAGCGACATTGACACTATTTTTAGTGCCATCAACGCTGTCGACATTTCGGAGGTCGCGATTCTCGCAGATAAACTGCGAAACGCCCGTAGCGGTAAGGAACGCTTGCTCGCCTTGTGCGAACATAGCGCCCTTATTAAGGCATTGGAATAAGAGTCTTTTATTTAATTTAATTAAGTAAAGACTCTTGCACCAATTGTTCCTTGAATATTGTTGACGTGTGTGCTACTATAGCTATGGCTAATAGCAGTACAAGCGACAACATATTCCCGATAGCTCCACTGCCATTAAACGCGGGTAGGGTCAAGCCCAGAGGCGTCTCGCTTGTTTCTTTTAATTGTCGCAGTCTTCGTTCTAACCTAGTAGAGATTAGGGAATTCGTTAATAATAGGGAAATCGATTTATTACTCCTCCAGGAGGAGGGTTGTCGATCCCTAACTTCTCATTAGTCCGCAATGACCACCCTTGCGGCCCTTCTGGCCGTTCTTGTGGTGGCACTGCCATATATTTTAGGAAGAGCTTCATTGCTCCCCCCTACCAACCCCTCCGCTCGCCAATATGGAAGCTACCGTATGTCGGATAGCCATGACGGGTCATCGTACCTTAGTCATAGCGTCCATATACATAGCAGCCGGCACTCCCCCTCTGCGCAGTGATTTCGAGGCACTCCTCTCGTTGGGGCCCTCCGTGATCCTGTTCGGAGATTTCAATAGTAAACACACGGACTGGACGTGTGTCGAAACCACCACCAACGGCCGTAAGTTATTACGGATAACGGAGGAACTAGGATTGGACGTGTTGTGCCCCTAACCTCCTACCCATTATCCGGATAACGTAAACCATAGGCCCGACGTCTTAGATTTCGCTCTAGTGAAAGACGTCGCACTGAACCTAGGTGCCATCGAAACACTAGATGACCTAGGTTCTGATCACCGTCCAGTCTCGTTAGTTCTCGGACCCCAGGCCCCGCCCACTTCTAAAAGCACTTCGACAAAAACCATCACCAACTGGGATGGTTTTAAGTCCACTCTCGCTTCCGCCTTAGACGCGCCTGATTCACCGTACGCTCGTTATTCGCCTGACTATTTCGATAGTGAGTCGAGAATCGATAGTGCGGTGGATTCTCTCACTAGTTTGGTTCAGTCAGCAGTGAAAGATAACTCGCGGGTGGTCGACGCACCGGTGCGTCGGCCACCGGCGGATATTCGTAACCTGATAAGAGCCAAAAATGCCACTCTCCGGAGAGCGGATCGCTATCCCACCCCAGCTCTTAGGCTAGCCGCAAATCGCGCACAACGCGCGCTCAGGTCCCGCCTTTCCGAGTGGAGAAATGACGTGTGGAGTGACTTGATGGGGGAAATAACACCTTCCCACGTCGCGTACTGAGTGGCGAGAGCCCTCCGTATAGACGCGGCGCAACACACACCTCCTCTCTCCCGCCCCGATGGCTCCGTAGCCTTCGAGGACGAGGAAAAGGCCGAATGCTTCGCTGACAGCATTGCTTCACAATGTTCTGTCAGCACCCAAGAGTGCGACCCGGCGCACATTCGCGCGGTGGAGGAGGACCTTCTTCTCAGAAGCTCCCGCCCTCTTACCGACCCCGATCCTCTCCCCCCTCCGATTTCGTCCGACGAAATACAAGACCAGATTAAGGGCTTAAAGCCGCGTAAAGCCCCGGGCGCTGACGGGATTTCTAACAAGGCGCTCAAGTACTTTCCGAACCAAGTACTAACGCTTTTAGCCCTTATTTTCAACGCCTGTTTCGATAAGTGCTACTTTCCAGCTAGCTGGAAGGAGGCTATCGTAATAGGCATCCCTAAACCGGGTAAACCCCTTAACATACCAACGAGTCACCGCCCCATTAGCCTCCTCAAGGCGATGGGGAAACTTTTCGAAAAGGTTATACTCACTCGCATGAGAGAGCACCTTTTCGGAAATGACTTAATCATTAACGAGCAATTCGGGTTCAGGCGGAAGCACTCGTGCCCTCAGCAAGTTCACCGCATAATCGAGTATATCTTGAGCGGCTTTCATTCACGCCAAAAGAGAAAGACAGTAGCTGTCTTTTTCGATGTAGCCAAAGCCTTCGATAAGGTCTGGCACGGCGGACTGGTTTATAAGCTATATCAACTAGATATGCCCGATAGACTAGTCCATCTGATCAGATCATATCTCACCAACCGTACCTTTCGTTTTCGTTACGAGGGTACGCTCTCCTCCCCTCGTTCAATAAAGGCCGGGGTACCGCAAGGTAGTGCTCTCTCGCCGTTGCTGTACACGTCGTACACCAACGACATTCCCATTCCGACGCGCGGTACGGAACTCTCGGGCTTAGCGGGCTTAACCCGGACGCCATAGTCAAAAAATTACAGCCCGCGTGCGATAAGTTAGGAGATTGGTTCCGAAAGTGGCGCATCGAGGTGAACCCAGACAAAAGTGTCGCAGTTCTCTTCGATGTGAAACTTAGGTCCAGACTAGTCCCTTATGGAACCCGTTCATCTCGCTTGCTAGGGATACCGATTCCCTGGCAGCGCACAGTTAAATATCTAGGCGTCACATTAGACAAACATCTTTCTTTTCGCCCACACATTAATAACGCGGTTAAAAAAGCTCGTTTTTATTCTTACAGATTAGGTCCTATGATAGGTCCCCATAGTAAAATGTCCTTAAGAAACAAGCGGACCCTTTATAAGGTTTGCATCAGACCTACGTTGACGTACGCGTCTCCCGTCTTTAGTCATATAGCGCCTTCCGCGCTTCATAAGTTGCAAGTACTGCAAAGTAAATTCACCCGAAGGGCCACCGGTGCCCCTTGGTACGTACGGAATGCTGACCTGCATCGCGATTTGGAATTTCCAACCATGCAGCAGCATCTCCGTACAGTCGCGGAGAGATTCTTCGAAGCGTCGGAGAATCACTCAAATCCTCTCATTCAAAAGGCAGTGGACTATAGTCAAGTCCTCCCTAGAATCTCTCAACGGCGTAGGCCGAAACACGTCCTATCAGACCCGCCTAACCAGTTGTCACGTGACCTGGACCGTCTAATCGCGGCACGGGACGCGGTGTCAAATAGTTAAGTCAGCTGACATAGGCAGCTTCACTGCAGTAAGCGCGCCCCACTAGGGGGCACGCCGTTCTTCCTTTCTTTTGGCAACTCCATCTGAGTAACGCCTTCCGCGCCTCTCGGCCTCCGAGGGGCGTGCGGTCCGATAGCCTTCGTGGCCCCTAAGGCCAAAGGCGATCCCCAGCGGTTGTTTTTACTGTGGTCGGCCTTAGCCTTCTCTTAGAGAAGGAAAAGGTCAATCCCAGATCTGCGGATTATACTGATCTTCAGATCAGTATCTCCCGGAATATGTTTGCATATTTTTTTACCCTGGGCTGACAACAAAAAAAAAAAAAAAAAAAGTATGAAAATCATGTTCAACGTTCAGTATTCAATTGCAACTTGGGAAATAAAGAAGATACTAAATACATCGAAGAGGAGTTTTTAATTCAACAAAAATACAGTCCACCACAATAATAATTAGGGTGATTACCGATTACGTGAGTCTTCCCCATGCAAGCACGTACCCAGGATTGTCAGGGGGGGGGAGGGGGGGTCCGTTTGAGCAAATTATTAAAGTACCTAAATGACAGCTTCTCGGAAATAAATTATTTAATTTTAATATTAACAAGTTAATCTTCCAGCTTCATCATCAGACCCTGGTTACCATCTAGCACCAAAGTATGTACTCGTCAAGACGAATCATACGAGCCTGAACTCGATGGAGTTGTGCCGTTTAATTACCGAGTACCTAAGGCCAACTTCCGGTTCTATCATCAGATCTGCTCCATGTCATAATAATTTTGCATTTTCATCCCAAGCTTCTAAGCAAAGCTTGTAAAATGAGACAATGTTCCAGCATTAAATTTAACCAACCCGCATCTATACTACTATTGCACTATATGCGATTATGCAAATGATAGGCTAAAAAAAAAGAAAAAAGGTTTACGCTTAAAATTTGTATGTAGTAAGAACATCAGATTGTGCAAAAGATAGGCTATAAAAATTAAATTTTATTTACAAGCTTATATGCTCAGCGAACCACTTGGACCCCCCCCCTGGGTACGTCCTTGTCCCTGTAAAGGGTTCGAAACGTCATGATAAAATAATATGTAAAATTAAATACGGGTAGATTTATAAGAAGTGGTTAATTTTAATGTGTAGTGTTCGCGTAAACTTTTGCAAACCATAAGCACAAATAAGGAGAATACAGAAGGTAAACTTTATCATGGAATCTTGTAACAGCTGCGCTCGGACTGTTGTTCCGAACTGTTCCGAGATCCGTGTCCGTGAGGGTCTATGAGTGCATTGCTGAAGCGCGGTATGTATTATGCTTATCTTCTCGGTCTCCTTATTTTGTGCCATAAGTAGGGTTGCCAACCATACTTTAAAATAACGTATCCTACGTTATTTTCCATCTCCATACTTTATTCTTTTTAATAAAAATAAAGTATGGAAAATACTTTATTTCCGATTAATGCGTGCGTTTGAACGGAATATTCTTGTTGACTTAATTTCTGAATGATGCCCAGACTCAGGTGAAGTGAAACGAAACTCAACGCTTAAATAAATAAATTTGAAAAATACTTTATTTTTTCTTCAAATCCTTTTTTTATACTAATGAATAAATAAAAAAACTTTCCTACACTCACACGAATTATCTAGCACTAGACAACGGATAAACATACTTAAAATACTTAAATACATACTTATTACACATATAAAACACCCAGACCCGAGACAATTTAGAAAAACAATAATTTCTAAATTGACCCGGCAGGGGATCGAACCCGGGACCTCAGAGATGGCGACACCATGAAAACCGGTGCACAAACCACTCGACCAAGGAGGTCGTTAGGAGGAGGAGTTACTGGTAGATTTACTTTAATTTCCTGAAAAATATATTATAAAAAATATATTTATAAAAAAATTCCTAAAACAGCCTAAAAACATGGCTGCCAAAAATTTGCCACTAGAACATTTTTTCCTTTATAAAACACGCAGAAGATTGTTTCCCGTGCACTGCAGTTTTAATGTCCGAGGAAGATATGACCAAAGCCTTCGGCTGCTGACTACGGGCGGACAACATAATAAATCTTTGTAGGGATTATCCTGTATTGGGCGGGAGTCGAGACTGGCCGCTTTGTAGCGAGTTTGCTGACGCGGTAAATAGATCTGCGATTGTACGGAGCATCAAACCTTTTTGGTGGAGCCACTCTGTGCTATTATGGACGTTTTATTTTCTAAAGGTTCGATCACAGAGGTCAGACAGGACAGAGGTGATAGTAGGTACTGTTCAGCTTACACTATTTAATTAAAGGGTGTTTGGTAATATCAGTTAAAATCCCGAATATGGCAGATAGAGTACCGTTCCTGGAACCCCGGAAAATTATAAACATAAATAAATAAATAAATAAATAAACTTTCCTACACTCACACCAGTTATCTAGCCCAAGAGAAGCTTCGTTATGAAACTCGTTAAATGGTTACTAGACAACGGATAAACATACTTATAATACTTAAATACATACTTATTATACATAGAAAACACCCAGACCCGAGACAATAAAAACAATAAGTTCTAAAATGACCCGACCGAGGATCGAATACTGGACCATAGAGACCATGAAAACCGGTGTACAAATCACTCGACCAAGGAGGTCGTCAACATAACATAACTGAAAAACACCAGATGGCCGAGAGAGAGAACCTTAATAAGGTTCTTTTGTTACTAAGTAAAATTGTAAAGTCACTGGTCAGACATAAAGAGAAGTCTAAAATTTGCAGGAATCTTTGACTATATACATGTCTAGACGGAGCGTCGTGGTACAAACGCTTCGCTCAAAGCGGCCGGTTTTTGTATCGAAGTGTGCGTGACAGCCGCGTATGACACTAGCACAGTATTACCATTTCATACAGTAGGGCATCGCCTTTGACGTGGGGCGATGCCGCCGCCCGCGTAGGTATCTACGCAATCGTTCGCCGATATGCAATGGTTGTCACAACATTCGAAATCAAATAATCGTTAATATTTTTATAACATAATAATTTATTATCAAGAATAAACTAACTATATACATATTTTCAAATGTTGCACTGCTAAATTAACGTGAAGGTTTATTTTTAGATTTCAATTTTATATTATCAAAACAATATATTGAATACGCATTCGGATTGCTTAAAAAATAAAAAAAAAGAAACAAGCCAAAATAATCTAAATCTTAAATATAAACCCTAAAAAATAGGTGAATATAAAACCTCTTTTTCTGTTGGTTTAAATAAATCATAACAATTGGATATTAGACAAATACCTACTCCTTCTGTGTCCGACGTCCCAACTACTCCAATAAGTTGTAAACATAATGATTACACTTTGCGCAAGAGCTTGCGCCGTAAAGAATATATATACTTACCTACACTAGAAAAACCCGCTAGGTTGGAGTTAGAGTTACGAAGTAACTATTTAGTAAGGAGAGCCTGTTGTGCAACTGTGATACAGATGCTATCGATACCATCTTACATCTAATAACAGAATGCCCAATAAACACCAAGGCGAAACAAAAACTAGAGCAAAAGATAGATAGTCTCGTTAACGAAAATTCGATTCAATTTATAATTGAGAATAAAAAACACAGAAATAGCCTAATAAAATATATGGAGGCTGTTGTAGATATACAAAATAAAAACAAGTGAAAATTGTAGTGTTTGTGATGAATTAGAATTTGATATTTGTAATTGTATTAGTTAATAGTTATGGTTGTAAAAACGTTCATTATTAATCAATGAGAAGTTGGCAAAATAAATAAAAGAAAAAAGAAACTATTTAGTCATCTAAATCTATGAAATTTTAAATTCTTGTTGTTTTGACGTCGACTTACAACCGTATACAGAACAACGTGTATGCACCATTATATTCAATAGGAATCACTGAACGTAAATTCAAAAAACGTTTAAAATACGCAGTACGCGCACGTGGCAGCACTTCACGGTAGCTACCACAAACTGCGCTTGTTTGTGGTACACTCGCCGCAGCGCCCGCTTCCCCTCGGGTTCCCCTCTCTTGCTCTGCGAAAGTACTTTCGATGCGCAACTGTATGCTTGCTAAACTGTGACACTAGCGCTGAACGGGCGTGAGTGTGCGCGAAAGGTTGCCAGTGAATACGTAATTCCCGATAAAATAGGGAAAAAATATTTATGCACGACCACAGAACAACTAATGGCACAATACAATTTTAAAATGAAAATAGTAGTTTTAAAATGGCTTCGTTGATAGATTTTATTTATGTTTACGGTGTTTGGAGTTGGTAATTGTTACCGACAACTACTAGGAAAGTATGTACCAACTCAACTCAGCAAATTATTCATCATAATTCATAACATAACATAACTTTTAAATCAGGTATTTGTAGGTATAACGCATCAAAGTAGCTGGTGTGTTTAGAATTGATGGATCATTGAAAGCGAGAGCGAGTACAATAAAATTATGCGTTAATAGAAGCCTGCGTGCTTGTGATATGTTTGTATAGTATATATAATAGGGATGAAAGAGGAACGACAGGCAGGATGATTTACATTTAATAATCAATATCGTTTATTAAAATTAGTTTTTTTTAATTATAAGCAAAACAATTAATGACCTTCTCTTTGTATTTGTTTTTTTAAATAACTTTCGTTTTGACGTTACATCATTTTCCATGTTCTCTAATTTCATCATATTTTTTTTTAAATATTTTTCCACCACCACACCACATTAGGTGCACTTGATGTAGAAGACCGCATTCATCATCAGCTGGTACCTGGGATTGGAAGTAGGTCACCCTACAGCCAACAAAATTGCATTACATTACAATAGTAAATTCGTCATAAAATAGTCAAAAAGCACTTTTCCGCTTAAATGCACAAAAAATCAAAATTATTTCTACATGATTTCAACTGTCTTAAGTTTTTGAACGAAGAATTGTCTCATCTATGTAATCTATAAATGTCAATACGTCCAAATCGTATGTATTCTGATTATTCAAAAAGATTTTTTTACAAGACTAGAAAACTGTATGTTTCCTCACAAAATTAATATAGAATCTCCGATTTTTTTACAATAACGTAGCCACCTCGTTTTATACACATTCGCGCATAAATACTTTAAATCCAAGCCCACATATTTTATATACCTTCTTACATAAATACTTACGTACTTACATTAAATTCAAAGAAAAATTTTATTTTACTCATTTCGAATATCGATACCATACCACAATAACAGTTAATATTAAGTGTACAATATTATAAAATATAACAGTATTATATTTTTATATTCTGCCACCAATAATAGGATTGGGAATTCTACATTCCGATACTAGCAACATGGCCGCCTTGCTTACGTAATGAAATCGATTATTGTTAAAATTATAATTATCATTAAAATTTATCTTTATGTAGAGATGGAACGTGACTTTCCTTTTCGAAAAGATCTTTTCTTTGTAGTTTCGACAAAATTTCATTGAGCAAACGGTCATTTTGCAAACAAATTCACCAAAAAGCGAGACTTTATCACTGCTTGACAGCACAAATGACACTGACCGCCGGAGGAGCGCGTCAAGCCAATACTGGCCCGTTAATTTTTGTACGTTTTCTGACGGCCAGGCTCTATCTAGAGAGGTATATAATCAAAGGCAGGAATGAACAAAATATTGTAATAAAATTTTGTGTCTTTTTTATGGAAAAGTAAGTGTAAGTAATTATATGATGTTGCATAATATGACAGTGTTCTCTATACTTGGTTGCATGGCTATGTTTCGGGAATATACACCTATACTAAACATCCTGTATCAGAGACATTTTTTTTTATTTGTTCCGGTTAAGGACTTCATCCTTCATCTCTCCTGATGTTAAGTGATGATAAGGCCGAAGAAGGTGATAGCGCACTTTCTATTATCTATATTTTAATACGTGAAGCACACACTTTGTAGCTCTTTTTACGAAAATTGCGCGAACGCAGGAGTATGCAATTCCGCACACTTATAGTTTATATAGAGAAGGAGTACAGAATGTTAATATTTTTTTTAAATTATGCATAAAAAATACATTAAATCAATAAAACAAACATTACACACACTACCATGTACATACATGTTTGACACACACGCATTTAAACTTTTTTCAAAAATTTAAAAAATGGAGCTGAAGAGCGGCCGAATTCTGTCAATGCCAATCCAAACTCACATTCTATCTTTTTAAATTTTTCATGCATACAATCCGTGCAGCCTTAATAAAATTACGGTCGAATTTCGACCAATGGGCGACCACTAGTGTTTATTATTAAGCACGTTCTATTATGGACATTTGATTTTCTAAAGCTTTTTATTATTTACGGGTAAGCATTTGCCGTGATAATAAGGCGATAGTAGAAGCGCACTGCACCCGGTATCCTCCACCACTGTGAAACTGGCTGTCGTATGTCTAGTTAGTTTCCTTGTTATATATAACTTGATTCATATTACACGTAGCTAAATATCACTACATAGTAAAAAACAAAGTCGCTTCCCGCTGTCTGTCTGTCCCTATGTATGTATGCTAAGATCTTTAAAACTACACAACGGATTTTGATGCGGTTTTTTTAATAGATAGAGTGATTCAAGAGGAAGGCTTAGAATAATTACGGTATAGAAAGTAAGTCCGCGCGCCCATTATGAAGCACCTTTTTTGGAGCCAGATATGGCTCCAAACGCCGAGTTTTCGATGTACACTTCGGAGTTACAAGTGTACGCGTGCGTGTCGCCGAGCGCAAGCAAGTAATCGTCACGAAAATGTGAATCGGTTTGGTGCTTCACTTTTGACAGAGCGCTTGTATGAAGACTATCTTTATATACGTAATTATTCTAAGAAGGTTTTTATTTTTTATTTTTTAAAAACAACTTTAATTTAACTTAGTGTTAATTTTGTTGGTTGTCCTATTAAATAAAATAAATAAATATGTATAAAACATGCATTTAATTGGACCCGGTAGATGGCGCTGCGCTGCCATAGGGTTCTATAGGATACGGGTGTTCACTCAAGCGGACGAAGTCACGAGCGGGCTGTTAGTTATTTATAAAAATAGTCAAAATGATGCAGTTTTGGTTTTTATCAAATCTTATTTTTTGCTTTTCTCGGAGCGTTCGCTTTATAGGTTCGTTCTGCATTTGGCCATTTACCCCCCTAAAAATCAGCAAGTACAAGCTGATTTTCGTGCAAAACTATCAATGTTATCTATAATCGCTATATATATAACTATCTCTATCAAAATACGCTGTCCAAGAGACACTGTCGATACATTTCGATCGTTCCGGAGCAGCGATAGGGCGCCGGAAACGGACACGCAGCGGAGGCCGCATCCGCCCGCCATAACTGTCACCATTCGTCACTTCCTGTCCGATATTAATGTGCTTATTGAGTGACGCACTGTTAGTATATTATACACCTCGCTTGTATATGCGACAGTGATTTAAGGTTCTGGTACAGTCACGAGCATTAACATAACCCAGTGCGGATTAGTGGATCCGCTCCCCCGACCCAATCCGAACCTTTCGGAGAATCTAGTTGGGCACGGGGACGCGCACTTTTAAGTGTGCGATGCCGTTCCCTCTAGAAAACCTCCGAAGGTGATTCGTTTCACACGGCTTGAGGTACCCTTTAAGTACCTCGCCGCCCCTAAAAAAGTCCGGTGACGCTGAAAATGCCGTTTAAGGCAATCAGCAATCTCTCTCAAAAAAAAAGGATCCGCTCGGTTTGCAATTGCTGAAGTTAATGAGCAACTTTCGCAAAAGCCGGTCATAGAATGATTGACCAAAAATTTATCATATCGAGATTTTTTTAATAGTTTTGATAGATAACGTCACCGGACCTTTTAGGGGTGGCTTGAAACTTAAAGGATTCCTCAAGCCGTGTGAAGCGAAGCACCGTAAGAGGTTTTCTAGAGAGAATGGCGTTGGGGTATGAGTAATTTGGGGGTCATTTCGTATTATTTTATATGAGCAAAACTATGAGGTTTCCGACTTTGCGTTTATTTTTATGTTGAAGTATATTTTATGGCGGTAATAAATAAATTAAAAAAAAAGTCCACCCCTCCATACAAAATTACTCAAACCCCTTTCAAAAACTTTTACTAAGTTTAGGCTACGTAGCTCTCATGAATGTCACTATGCCATCGGCACGCACTAGTGTGTGTTCCCGTTCCCTCCTAGATTCTCCGAGTGGTTCGGATCGGATCGGGAAAAGATTATTTGTGCTCCTTATAGCGCGTAAAGCCGTCGGTCCCTGCTACATTAGCAGTAGCAGCGCACTGGGCCCGTGTGGTAGCTTACGGCTTGTTCTTCATATGGTGTTTCTATCCGAGCGACGTGCTCCTTGGTCGAGTGGCTTGCACACTGGTTTTTATGGTGTCGCCATCTCTGATGCCCCGGGTTCGATCCCCGGTCGGATCAATTTAGAAATACCTGTTTTTCTAAATTGTTTTGGGTCTGGGTGTTTCCTATGTATAATAAGTATATTTATTTAGTTTATCCGTTTACCATTTCTCGAGCTTCTTAAGGAAGCTTTTCTTGGGGCTAGATAATTGGTGTGAGTGTAGGAAACATTTGTATCATTTATTTATCCGTAAGAAAGGCTTTGCCACAGCAGTCATAAAATAAAATGAGCTAGTGACGATGATGATAATTGCTGAAGCGAAGGTCCTAGCGAAGCGAGATAAAAGCGAAACCAGTTGCTAGAAATATATTGCCTTAAAAATGATTAGCTATTATTTAACTATATTTTATTTTTTTGTAGGACACCTGACTACTAACGTTAAAAGAGTATTTATGATACTGGCAAGACAACATTTGGTAGTTTATCAAAATATCTACCGAAAAATTTAATATTAAATTACCAATTCAAAAGAAGGAACTCATCACAATTCACAATCGTATTTGAATTTTCCCCACTGTCCCCGAAAACAGCGGCCGGCGGCAAACACAAAGGAGGCGTAATTTCTTTTTATTATTATTTCTTTTATTTTATTGTTCCGTCACAATGGCCGCTTAGAAAGGAGGTACAAACAGATGGCTCGCCGAACTTCCGCTGTTATACGCTGATTCGGGTGTTATTGTGGTGACCATTATTAAATATTGCTATTTTTTTAAACCAACGTTTATATATATACATATATACACTCCTCGCCTCGGTGGCCGAGTGACAAAAGCGTTCGGCCCGATACCTGAAGGTCCGAGTTCAATTCCCAGGTAGGGTAAAGTGTGTTTTGCATTTTTCGATGCATAGTCCAGGGTACCAATCGAACTCTTCGGAGAATCTAGTAGGGCACGGGGACACGCACTAGTGCGTGATGCCGTTCCCTCTAGAAAACCTCCGAAGGTGATTCGTTTCACACGGCTTGGGGAACCCTTTAAGGGCAAACGAGCCACCGGGTCACCGGGACAAACACAACGACAAAGACTTTTAATTCTTTTTACTTCTTTTTTATTTTCTTATTGGAAGGTAATCAATCACCTTCGCCCATGGACAACCGTAACACTAGAGGCAAAACAATCGGGCACAAAAAAAGAGTTACAAAATTGCCATGTATACAATAAGGCGACGCACCGCTCAACAATTAATCTAATACGGAGCGTTTGCACCCCGTACCATAAGAAAAACAGTTTTTTTTCCTTCAAATTAAAACTACAAATTATTAAAAAAAACGAACTAGCATATTGAAGTGCGTGTTAAGACTAATCTACTAACAAAATTTAGATGCTGAAATCGGTCTGGATTGCCTGTAAAATACAAATCTACGTTTTAAAAGAGGTTACTTTGATATTTTTTTTTCTGATAAAAAAGTTGCCAAATCGTGTTTCTGCAACTACCAAAATGAAGTCAATTAAATGAAAAATCATGTCATCAAATATCACTTTCATATGTTTTGTAATTGTTGGGAAAAATCAAGATCCCCGCCACGTAAATTTCCAATGCGTCGCCTTAACGTGATCGAATGGCGAATGAAACTCGCACTCGCTACTCGGCGCTTAGAGCTGGATTCGCAACCCAGTCACAAAATAAGGAAGCCCAGAGGGTAAGCATACCTAATATCTACATACCTAATATCTATATACCTAATATCTACATACCTAATATCTACATGCCTAATATCTACATACCTAATATCTACATACCGCGTTCGAGCAACACGCACAGAGAGCCCTTGCACCTTGCACGGAAACGGATCTCGGAACAGGCGCGGCAGTTTCGAGATACCGTGCCGCCGCGCCGCCGTATCCGTGAGTAGGGTTGCCAACTATTTTTCAGGAAATTAAAGTAAACCTATCACTTACTAGTATAAAAAAGAGGATTTGAAGAAAAAAATAAAGTATTTTCCAAACTTATTTATTTAAATGTTTAATAAAAATATATTTCTTTGTACTTTTGGCACTATCTAATATTTTTCTATTGTTTTATATAGCACGTTCAGAAATTAGCGTTGCGTTTCGTTTCACTTCACCTGAGTCTGAGTATCATTCAGTAGTTCAGAAATTAAGTTAACAGGAATATTCCGTTCAAACGCACGCATTAGTCGGAAATAAAGTATTTTCCATACTTTATTTTTATTAATAATAGAATAGAATAGAACTATTATAATAAAGTATGGGGATGGAAAATAACGTAGGATACGTTATTTTAATGTATGGTTGGCAACCCTATCCGTGAGTTGCTCTGTGCGTTTGTATGAAGCTTACCTTCTGTGAGAATAGAATAGAATAGAATAGAAAAGAATGGAATTATTATTCTTCATATTCTATTCTACCTTCTGCAGTTTTCTTATTTTGCGACGCAGTGCTCCAACAATATTCCTATTGCGTCTGGCCCGAGCTTTCGATAAAATCGCAAAGCCGATTAGTGGTCGTAGTTCGTACTCGACTAGGCTTCGAGCGTTTGAGTGTTTCGGTTTCGGCTGCGTTTCAACTCGTTCCAAAGCCTTTTAGGACTCACGGACAATGCAAATTAACTTTTCCTTAAAACTTCGGCTTAAAACCGCTCGACTTCGTAATGAGGAAACGCTATCCGTGCTTTTGTTAGTGCCACAACGTGGTGTATGTAAATCCGCATGCTGTCCGTAATGTGTGTAAATGTATAATAGAATGATCGAAAGACATTTAATAGTGTGCTATCAAAAACTGTGAGGAAATGTAGCATAATAAAAATTTACTTACAAAAACACAAATGTTGAAACCACGAGCAGGATTTGAACCCGCACCCTTCTGACATACCGGGTCAGGTGCTCTCCCAATTGAGCTATCGTGATTCTAACCAGCCCGCCGAAATTATTCAACACTATTTACTTTTTACTTTGAAAGCCAAATAAAAAAAAATACTTATTTACCTATATTAGTTAGTGGCAAAGCGCTCGGCTCGATACCCGAAGGTCCCAGGACAGGAAGAAGAGGAAGATATTAGTTATTAAACACAGACATACAGACAATGTTAAATGCCAGAGAGCTGCCTGTCTACGCATCGCCTATGCGAAGTAACGGGTAACCAGAGATCAGCTGGCACTAAGGCGCTTTGCAGACGGCGCGGCGGGAGGCGAGGCAGTCTTTTTGACCGCGAAGCAATAAAGACCGCGTTCTGTCCGTCGATGCCCGCGGCTGCCCTCGCCGCGAACACAAAGCACACGGAGGGACGGAGGTAGTGTTGCCGCATAATCGATCGATTATTAGATGGGCCCCAAAATCACCCATACAATCGATTGGACTATCGATAGTATCGATATTCTCGATATAATCGATACTATCGATGTCAATTATACAGCAATACTATCGATTTAATCGATTTAATCTAACATTGGTTTAGATAGTATCGCATGCCTTTGCAACTATTAGTTTTATGAGTAAGTATGAGCAAACATAATAAAAGTTATTTTATAATGTTCAAGTTTTTCATTGTAACGTTTCACGATGGGCTATTATGGATATATTGCACATCAGTAACAAGAGCAATATAATCTAAACCTATGATAGATTAAATCGATACCATCGATTAAGTCGATTATATTGCTATAATAATCGTTATCGTTAATGATTGCCTAAATACTTAATATAATCGATTATATCTGCTATCTATTGCTGTATAATTGACATCGATAGTATCGATTATATCGAGAAAATCGATATTATCGATACTCTAATCGATAGTACGAGTGATTCTGGGTGAACACAATCGATTAATCGATAGCCGATTATTTTGCAACACTAGACGGAGGCAGTTATTTCCAAAGATAAGAATAAGTTTGACTAGGGTTGCCAACTCTACTATATAATCTCTTTAATTTCTTTAAACTAGGTACTATTTAAAGAAATTAAAGAGCGCCGAGAAACTTAAAGGGTTCCTCAAGCCGTGTGAAACGGATCACCTTCGGAGGTGTCCACGTGCCCTACTAGATTCTCCGAAGGGTTCGGATCGAAACGGGTGGTAAGTAGTAGGTATGTACCTAGTGTTAGAAATACCTACAGTATATTACAATGATTGTTTTATGTTAGTTTGTTAATTGTTATAACTTAGATTATATAATTATTTAAGTGTTAAATAAGAATAGTTAAAATTAATCAAATACAATGATTGTTTTTACTGTATTGATTCTTTTGACTCTATGGCCTAGAATATTTCGGTGGTCATGACACTTGTCTCTCGTCGGTTTTGAAAGTTGTGAAAAAACGTGTTATTGAACTTAGATTAAAACAAATATAATCTAAGATATTGAAGAAGAATTGTAAACAATAATAAAGAAAGATTATAATTACCTCTGGACTCTTTATTAAGGTAAGTGATACAAATAAGGCCTACTTCATTTCAAACATTCATATCTTGATAAATTATTCGTAGAAAGTGATAAATAAGACCTTTTCCAATCCAATATTACGACACTATTACTAATGGTATTAAAAGCAAAGCATTATTCTTTGGTTTATAAATTTTAAGTAACTATGAAAACATATTAATCTTTTATCAAAAATCACTTAGAAAGAGGTAATTCTGGAACCTTAGCCTGTTTGTTCGGCCTGTTTAAAACATAGTGACTTATCAAAGCCTATATACTTAAAATATAGGAATATTGCTAATAGAGTATTAATTATTAATTTTATATCATCATCATCATGCCAGTGGCGAAATGCATGCGGTGACCTTTTGCAGCGTTTATGTTTATTTATTAAGCACACAAGAATCGCAAATCTTCAAAAGGTAGTTCTTCTTCTGTATTAATTACATAAAAATATGTATTTCTGAGCCTTTTATCAAGTGTTTCCATGAGATCTTGATCAACTTTCTAAGTTATTTTACTAAATATTTTGCTTATAAATTGCTAGTCAGACTTGAAGTCGCATAATAACAAGAAATAAAGAATAATATAAAGAAAAACGTATCCATACACACAATAATTAGCAAATTAACATACTTATCTTTCTTCTCAAAAATATTATTAAATACCTATTGAAAAACGTAATATATTTTAATAGGCCTTAATTAAGATCGTTTACGCCGCACACTAGCGCCGCCAATGAAAAAAAAAACATATCTAGTAATTAGAGATCAAAAATCAAATTATGCTCAACAAACTATCTGAATGAAGTAATTTAACATTTTTACGTCACCTAATGAACACCTGACTTGTTATGGTTTAGTTAAATATGGCGTTATAGTTAAAAGTGGCCGTTACGTCTTATTTAACTAAACCATAACATTTTTTCATTGACAATCGCCCACAACGCACATCATTAACTGCCGCTCTCAAGCTTTCTTCGGACCACGTAACCCGTTTTGGTATTAGGCTTTATGTATTACATTGTACTTCATAAATGTTATAAGCAGTATTTAATTCGCTTATTCTAAAAAATACAATTTAAAGTCATAAGTAGTTAACTTTTTGATGAGTTATATCGTGATCCGTATAGGTACATTACTTGAAACAAAACTTCAAAGAATAACGTATTGAAATTCGATAAAAATTACGACAAATTAATAACGGCCATCCTTCACGAACAACCGGCCACTAGGTATGTCGCTGTGAGCGCGAGCGGACTCTCGGAGCGTTTACGCCGCACACTAGCGCCACTAATGAAAAAAAAAACATATCTAGTAATTAGAGATAGAAAATCAAATTATGCTCAACAAACTATTTGAATGAAGTAATTTAGCATTTTTACGGCACCTAATGAACACCTCACATGTTATGGTTTAGTTAAATAAGACGTTACGGCCACTTTTAACTATAACGCCATATTTAACTAAACCATAACATGTCAGGTGTTCATTAGGTGACGTAAAAATGCTAAATTACTTAATTCAGATAGTTTGTTGAGCATAATTTGATTTTCTATCTCTAATTACTAGATATGTTTTTTTTTTCATTGGCGGCGCTAGTATGCGGCGTAAACGCTCTTAAATCGACTTTTCTGCACTACAAGCCCTATTTGAGCATAGGCCTTATTTGTATGTCGTCGCGTGTATCAAAATGAGCAAAGGAGACCTTTCCTCGCCCCATACAACAAGGGCCCCGAATGTACCTAAGATTCAAAGGTATCAAAATGTAGGGAAAAAATCGTAGATTCTAAAAATATATATAACATATTTTTTATTCAATTTGTACCACCCAAAAAATTCATTAGAAAGGTTTGATGACTTGCAACATTGAATTAAATTAACTGGCAAGCACAACTCTCTCGCTGTCTGATGCGTTTCGTTAACTTACTCTCAGGCACAACTAATTTTAGATAAAAATCTTTTAATACATTATTTTTACATAAGCTTATCGATTTCTAGCAAGTACATGACAAATAGTAACAAAAATAAGTATTTTTACCTATTTTAAATTATTTTGTGCGTTTGATTATTTTGTCAACCAGAAGAAATTGCTAAAAAATACTATAAGCCAGAGCTGTAACGAACGAATTAAAAAGACTGAGTGACTTTGTCAGTCATGACATCTTGAGATTAACCTTTTTTTATTCCGTTTCGGTACCTGGCTCTGGTTGGAGTGTTTTTCGTGTGTATCTGTATTGCTTTGATTATTTGACTCGGCTATTCTCCCTGGACTTTCGTTTATCTGAATCTGACCTCGGTACCCCCGCCCCGTAACTTGACTGCTATTGATATATTGACGATTCCCGACAACCTGCGTTTGGATACCGATTCAAAAGATCTTCTTATTTTACTCATGAAATGAAATTAAATGAAAAAATGAAAATATTTTAATAATAATGCTGCTACCCATCTAATATCTGATTTCCGAATAGCAGGGGCCATGATAAATGCATTCCATCTACCCATCACAGATAGACCAGATGCCACTCTAATATTAGAGCGTGCCCTAAGTGGCCCTAAGCAGATTAGATCAACCAAATGTTTTAACAGAGTATTTATTAGAAAATTATATTAATAGAAGGTGAGGTCTTTTTGACAGTATAAATGCTGAAGATTTACTATTGAATGAGTTTCCAGTGATGACAGAATCGAACTTAATATTATTTGCACTGGGAACTTATCAAATTAAGCAGGCACACTCATATTATGGTAAGCACATTAGATCAAATGGAACATTTGGAGTTGAAGTATGCCGTGATATTGAGCCTCTCCATATACCACATTCTGAAAATGAAATGTATCTGTTGAGAGGTATTGTCAAGGCACCGTAGTGGTCGAACATATACATATATATTGTTAAATATGCAGCACAATAGTTGGGAGCACAGAATTCACGGTTACTACTGTAATTGTATAATAGGAAAACGTACCGTGGGTTGCTGTGCTCATGTTATATGACCATTGTGTGGTATATGGGGTGGGCTCGATACCAACAAAATATAACTGCTCCAGCATCCTTCCTTGATGATATATTAATCAGAGAAGATGTATGAAAGAAAATGAAGAAACACAATAAAAGAAATTAAAAAATATATATATTGATTTATTCCAACAAACAACATAATGTTTTACATTGCCGTCTAAGGTGCGCTCAACCATTTCTATGTCATTGTAGAACTGTGTTGCTTTTAAAATCAATGCAATTAGTTATTATGACATGAAATATGTATAGGTCCGATGTAAAAGATTGACTACTACACAACTGCTTGTGCTGTTGGGAAGGACTTTGCAGAAGCATTACTGATGTGTCAGTTGGTTGACAATAAGTCTTGTTTAGAAAGACTGCTTATGAATCAAGTTGGTCAATTGTAGTAAACATAAATTACATTCTTGTTTCTATAAGCATTTATGGTTCCGTTTAAGTGCGGACCTTTCTAAATAATTATTTCAGTATCTAGTAGGTATCATAATATCTATGATACCAACATTCGTTTTCATCACACAAACATGTTTTCTATCCGGGATCTGTTGAGCAATATAAACAAGTTTCTATGGCTGCATAAAAGCGGCTTTGGTTCAGCAAAAAATAAGACGGTCACGCACGCACGATCTATGTTTATTATTTATGTGAGTTTGTAGAAAACCGTATAATATTAACTATGTTTTGGACCTATTTTAACAATATTCTTTGTGAGATTTTAAAAAGACCACAATGTATAAACCACAAACCGCTATGACACAGATGTCACTGTCAGTCATATTTTGCACGTTTCGTTTCATGTTTACGATTTCTAGGACCATTTTGGCAATTTTTTTTATTTTCCAAAAAATCTAGTTTCAGCAAGTTTTATAAAAAAATTATATCACAAGGTGTTTCTGCATAATGTAGAGAATATTTTAAAATAAAGTGTACCTCGGTACCACGGGGGCCCATTTGGAAAGGTCTCCTTTTGACGTTTCGGTATTCTGTTATGCAGCGCTGCTGCCGTAGTGTTGCATGGACGGAGAAGTAATGCAAATTGTACTACACCTGCACGTTTACTGCAAAATAATCGATTTTTGTGCAGGTTTATTGAAGTAGTTCGTGAGCAACTTTTGCACAGCGTATTATAAGCATTTTAAAAAGTTAAAGTTAAGTATTTTTTTATTTAAACGGTTTTATTGAAAATTGTACTAAAAGCTATAAAAAATGCTATTTACATATTTACGCAGGTTACGTGCGCTCAACGATTTTATTTTTTACCTGCACCTGTAGGTACCTAGGACCTACCTTATTATTTTTTAGCTAATATTTATATAAAAACCTTTTAACTTAAAAAAATTTTTACTCATTTTTATTATTATAAGGTAACATTAGTCCTTTTAGTTTTATTGCAGGATTCGTGCAGCTGCAGTGTAGTAGTCGCGCAGTTGTAGTGTAGATGTGGTGCAGAGAATTTTAATATAATACGTCTATTTCCACGGCACTACTCCTACGGCTTAAACGTGCAGTTGCAGTTTTTTAATAGAATTGACCTACTGGTACCTTACTACGTACGCTAGGAATCAGGGTTGTCCGTATTCAATGAGCGTGGGAAAGATTTTATATTTTATTAATGGCACAATCACAGACAACGGATAGAAAACATACAAAAATACATATTTATGTACAGTTGACAAAGTATATCCGTGCCCAATTACAAAAGTGCGCAGCATTTACCATTAACTTACCAAATAACCAAAACAATTAAAATATTAGGTTAAACAAAGTTTGGTAACATAAAATGAAGTACCTAAGATAAAAGTTATGTTAAGTTAGTTAAAATAAAATTGCCAAATATCAAAACAAATATGCAAACACAATACCTACCAAAACAAGTTTTAATTGGTATGTAGTATTGCCATTAGTGCCCCCTTGAAGGCAGGGATACCACAGCCAAAGAGGTCACAATCGAAGGTCGCGGGAAGCCGCTGGATGCGAGCAGCACAAAAGCGGTCGTGGTGGAGATCCTTGAGGGAGGACTTTGTCCAGCAGTGGACGTCTTTTGGCTGAGATGTTGATGATGAATATTTTATTACATAAATTATTATATTTTATTTTATTACGGGATGACAACTAGTAAGCAGATGGTCTGTCTTTGTTTTTTAACAAAAATTGCTGACCCCTATTTATTGATTAAGAGCGTTTACGCCGCACACTAGCGCCGCCAATGAAAAAAAAACATATCTAGTAATTAGAGATAGAAAATCAAATTATGCTCAACAAACTATTTGAATAAAGTAATTTATCATTTTTACGTCACTTAATGAACACCTGATATGTTATGGTTTAGTTAAATAAGGCGTTATAGTTAAAAGTGGCCGTAACGTCTTATTTAACTAAACCATAACATGTCAGGTGTTCATTAGGTGCCGTAAAAATGCTAAATTACTTCATTCAAATAGTTTGTTGAGCATAATTTGATTTTTTATTTCTAATTACTAAATATGTTTTTTTTTTCATTAGTGGCGCTAGTGTGCGGCGTAAACGCTCTTAAGGCGCCACTTGGAAAAAATACATCATCTTTCATCGAAAGTTGTAAGAGTATGACAAGACCAACGAATCTGAAATTTTGATTTAGATAACTTCATGCCTTTGTCTTTAAAACCCTTGCTAAAAAACCACGATTGTGCAATTTTGGCTCGATCGTAAATCTTTACGAAAACAGCTCTAAAAATCATGAATGCTAAAATTACAATGAAATTACTTTGATAATCTGTATGTTTTGAAATCACTCAAATATATTGATAACATCAATATTCGTAATTTAGTAGCTGCATATCTTGATAACTACAACTAAGTAGTAATTTTATAAAAAAACTTTTTTTAGTTTCTGCGGTTTTGCGGTCTCAATTGTCGCAGGCGCTACGTATAACAGAATCTAAAAAGATATGTTTATAAAATTACTGGTCTTAGTTATCAAAATATGCAGCAACAAAATTACGAATATTGATGTTATCAATATATTTGAGGGATTTCAAAACAAATCAAATCAAATCGAATATATTTATTTGCATGAAAAGTGGTACAAAAGATCTTACATAGGTACATTAATGTAGAGTCGCTCACTATTCACCGGAAACTGTCATGCAAATTTAATAATTTTATGATTTTATACAAGCCTAATTCCCTATCGTCGTCTTTAACAGTAATCCATAAATTACTCAATGGAGTAAAAACAGTTCTCAACTAAACAAGTTTTAAATTTTCTTTTAAACGTATTTATGGGTAAAATCTTGAGATCATCCGGCAATCTATTGTAAATACTTATTGTCATACAATACGCGTTTCTATAGTAAAGAGAGGAAGAGCTAGTTTATTAGGATATCTAGTGTTGAAATTACAGTTCTTTTTTTTTGTAAATAACTCGGGATTAATTTTGGCAAACACACACACTTCGTAAATGTACATGCAGGGTACTGGCAGCAGCTTAAGTTGTTTAAAGAATGGCCTACAGGATGTTAGGGCATCAATGTTAGAAATAGCACGAATGCATTGTTTTTGTGCGATGAATGCTTGGTTTGAATGACATGAATTACATGTGGTATCTTAATAAGCTGCCTATGTAACCGTGATAAGCCTGAACAGCAACAAGTTTGCTACTAATCTTAGTCAACCTCTACAACGCATAAACAAACGAATTTATAAGTAGATTAAGTAATTTTAGCATTAATGATTTTTTAGAGGTGTTTTTGTAAAGAATTACGATCGAGTCAAAATTGCACAATCGTGTTTTTTCCAAGTGTCGCCTTAGAGGAAAAAAATGTCGGTCATTCATTAGTTCCTCTCGAACACTGGTACCACTGCTACCCATGTTACAATTAATTCAAAAGTTTTACACTGGCTATTATTATTAAGCTAACCGCATGAAGCTGAAGGAGTACGCGTGCTGCTCTCCGGAGTCACTGCTGTACTGTCTCGAACATTCCATCGCGCACAAAGAAATTTGGTGACTCGTTTCTTTGTCGCACTTCCAAAAGATGGAATAGTCTACCAGCACACGTTTTCCCTCCTTCCTATGACATGGGGTCCTTCAAACGAGGCGTGAAGAGGCACCTTGTGGGCCGGCAGGGTGAGGGTGACTGATGCTGCGTTGTTTTCACGCTGCACCAGTTGTCTTCGCGTCTGGACTCCATTTTCACTTAACATCAGGTGGAGTAGAGTCATTTGCCGAGCTATGAATAAAAAAAAAAAGCTATTAAAAAATATAATTGTTTTCTAAAGTTTACGCGAACACTACTTACACATTTAAGTGAAACAACTTTTATACGGATCTACTCGCGTTTATTTTACACATTACGTTTAATGTTTAGCCTGACGTTTCCTACCCTTTGCAGGGTCCGTGGTCATAGGGAGACTGAGGTGGTAGTCGTCTCATAATTAGTTAGTAGTTTGTTTCGCCTCATACAAATTTAATCAGACGCGTTCCGTTTTACGCAGAAAGAGCTTACAGTATCTTTTAGTCTGGCGGTGTGGTGTTGGGGCTGGAATTTAATATTTTGTATGAAGATGGTTGGAATCTAGCACCAGCCTGGGATCCCACAGACTGGTGCTAGATTCCAACCATCTTCTCTATGGAAATTAGGACGTTTTTTTAATTTGAATAGCCTTGCATATAGGGATGAATCGTTGTTCTCTAGCGAGTATTTGTGGTTTATCAAATCTGATGTAATGGTTGGGCCCCTCTAGGCTTTTTTTTAGAGAGAGATTGCTGATTTCCTCAAACGGCATTTTCGGCTTCATCGAGCTTGTTTGGGGGCGCGGTCGGCGAGAAACTCAAAGGGTTCCTCAAGCCGTGTGAAACGAATCACCTTCGGAGGTTGTCTAGAGGGAACGGCATCACGCAATAGTGCGTGTCCCCGTGCCCTACTAGATTCTCCGAAGGGTTTGGATCGGATCGGGGAGCGGAACAACCCGAGGGTGCCTCTAATGTTCGCATACTGCAGACTTATTTTCGCGCCTATGCTTGACGTCGGCTATTGTTCTTTAACGCGGCTTCCTACACTTCTCTTTGTTTGCCCGATGTAAGAGAGCCCACAGTCGCAGTCCAGTTTGTACACGCCTGCATCTTGAAGGGGTATGTTGCACTTAGCAGGTCGTAAAAATTGGTTGATCTTCTTCGGCGGCTTGAAGTAAGTGTTGATTGAAGCTAGCTTTAAGATATGACCAATCTTGTCAGTGACACCTTTCATAATATATGGATGGAAGTAGGTACAGCAGGTATCGATAACCAACCACAATCTAGCGCCACTCGATTGTGGTTGGTTTATTGCGTTTTCTGTGACGAAACCGAGGTACTTTCAGTTTATTATCCTGTAGTGCGTGCTTGACATGCTGAAGCTCAGCAGCCAGATGTTGGGTGTCACAAATACCGCGTGCTCTCTAAAACAAAGATTTCCCTACAGTATGTAGCCAACTGTCTAGAACGGTCGGTGGTGAGAATCACCATTGAACACTGTGACCACGGACCCTGCAAAGGGTTCGAAACGTCAGAATAGGTACACATTAAACGTAATGTGTAAAATAAACGCGTGTAGATCCGTAAAAGTTGTTTCAGTTCAATAAAAAAAAAAAGTTTAAAAAAATATTAGTGTAAGTATGTTAATTGATAAGGCACGAATGATAAGTTTGAAGTTATTAGTTACGATACGATGTAATGTGTAGTGTCTAAAATAATGCGATTGTCGACTATTTCCTTAAACACATTAACTTCTATTATTTGCATAAAACTCGACTCTATTTCTTTGTAATAGGGTCGCAACAAAATCATAATTCGTTGACCTTGTTCTAGCGACCGACAGTGACGGAGCGTGCGCGGAGCCGCGAGCCCGTACAATCGCCTACGGTGCGTTAAAAAATAAGAAATAAGTGTATTTAGGCGACAATTAACTTACAAGGTGTTACTTAAAACTAATAATCCTGTGCACAGAGTATTTAATAAAGCCTTAAACCTTTTACATTGAACGTAAATTGCGAGAATATTATTTTCTGGCAGTAGGGTTTGGTCCCTCACGTAATTTCATTTACAGCGCATGCGCGTAGTCCAGCCAAATATGATAGTATCCGAGTTTCGTAACGGCGCGGGTGGCAGCGTACACTTTTTCGTGTTAGCTGGGTTATAGTATTCGAGAGCATTGTGAAATAGGAGCCATGTGAATATAATAAGAGTTAATATTGCATAGCAGCTGTGCATGTGGTCGTTTGTTGTATTTTGGTTTTGTGTCATTGTGTGTGAATGAAATAGCTTTGAGTGAGTGAGTAAAATGTGTTGCAATGATTGAGTAAATGATTTGATTGTTTATTTAATAATTGTAATTTATCATCCAAAACAATGCGGTTAATGTGAGAACAAAGTGTTGTTCGGTATGTCAAGAGTTAGTGGTTTACTCTATGGAATAAATATTAGTTATGCAAGTAATCTTTAAAACCTACAGTGACTGTATAATTAATTGAAGTTAAAAGGTAAGTACTTAGGTAGTATTTTTAGGAAGGTAGGTAGGTAAGTAGGTACTAGGTAGTAGTATCACAGAATAAGTAATACTTAGTATACGTAGTACTAGAGCATCTTAGAATACGTTATTATTCTAAGTAGAGCATGGAGAACCGGGCCTTTTTCACGAACCGGGTTTCTTAGTTCCAATTCCGGACAGAACCGGGTAAGTACCCGGTTATTTCGGTTCTTCAGATCAGGATTAATAAAGTCATTAAAAATAAACAATTACTTAATGAATTTGTTGATATTAAAAGGTGTTGACAATCGAAAATAAATTCAATTTCTGATTATTATTGGCTAGGTATTACTTAATTTGTATTAGATACTTTAACCAAAGTCATGGTCATTCATCGAGCTGCTCAGCTCCCACGCACTGGCAAACTATCAGATCTCGAGTTTGTGAATATGATCTTGTAGGTATTTCGGCTACATGATTCGTGAAATATTTTTTTAAGACTCACTCAGATGACCAAAGTTGCAATAAACAAGCTCACCAGAACCTGGCAGGATAGGAAGGTCTCCAATGTCATCAAAATGAGACTGATATCCCTGGTACTTAGGATATTCCTGTATGGCTTTGAGTCCTGGACGATACGCGCAGTGGATAGGAAAAAGATCGATGCTTTTGAGATATGGTGCTGGAGGAGAATAGGTACTACGTATGTACCTTGGACCGCAAAGCGAACCCACTAGTCCATTCTCGTCCAACTCCGCATCTAGACTCGACTCTTCACCATTTGTTTATTACAAGCAAGTCTTGAGCTACTTTAGCCAAATCGCTCGGAGGCTAGAATGAAATGAAATGAAATGAAATGAAAATAAATTTATTTAGGACATAACAGTTTAAACATAAAGATCAAAGTGGAAATTTAAAAAAAAAAACAGGAGTCCCAAAACGGTTCCGACTCAGCAAGATGCTAGCCTTGAGGTTAGCGCTGATCTTCCGTCGGAACCGGTTTCAGTGATGCTGCGATAGCAACATAAGCGTAACACAAAAAGTAAAAAAAAAAATAAAAAAAAAAAAAAAATGTCTTGATAAGTGATGTAAAAACACAACTATTGCCTCAACCGGAACTCACATCTGAAGAAAGTATGCTTAGAATAGATAGATAGATTTATTTATTTCAGGCAACAAAACAGTGTACTAGATAGTAAAATACAAAGAGGACCATAGAGTAGATACCTACCTTACAGACTAACATACATACAAGTAATATTATATTTAAAAACTAGGTAGGTATGCTACACGTAAAGACGGCGACGCGACGCCGGCGCACGTGCAACGCAGCGTGGTGTCCGGTAGTCGGCCTCGGAACCGCGGACCGCTGGACCATCATGACACGTTTTGGCCAATGTTTAGTTTAAGAGTTCATACCTACGTAACCTCGGTATTCGGGTCCAAACTTCGGCCTTATCTTTATTATAGGACGATATGATAGGTATTACTTGATATTAAGAAGGATTTTTTAAAGTTATATTAGGTATATTTAGCGGGTTACCTACCTACTCCCTATCGAATGCCAAATGATCGACAACGATTAATCGAAAAGTTAAATAATCGAAATTGAACGATAATAATAACATCGATCGTTCAAAACATCGAACGTTAATAACATCTAACATTCAAAACATCAAACGTGAAAAACATCAAATTTACTCATTAAATTAGTAAATTAATTAATTAACTCAATAAAATAATAAGTTAACGTTAGACTAGGTAGCCATAAAAATTTGTAATGATCTAATGTAGTAGGTAGATTATATAGAGTTTGATAAAGAACCATTCGATTTATTGATTTTTGATGAAAATAACAATTCGATCTCATGAACGTTCGATCATTTGTAAATTCGATGTTTTGTATGTTAGATGTCTTGAGTGATCGATGTTATGAACGTTCGATAAAATAACATTTCGATTACCTATTTGACTTTTCGATAAGTCGCTGTCGATCATTTGGTTTTCGACCAATTGGCATTCGTTAAGGCATATGTAAAGCATCTTTAGCTGCCGCAACACAACAATACTACCTAGTAACATTGATGTTATGGCGGCGTATTGGAAAACGTGGCGGGATCTTGATTTTTCCCAACAATTACAAAACATATGAAAGTGATATTTGATGACATGATTTTTCATTTAATTGACTTCATTTTGCTAGTTGCAGAAACACGATTTGTTAACTTTTAAAACAGAGAAAAAAAATATCAAAGTAACCTCTTTTAAAACATAGATTTGCATTTTACAGGCAACCCAGACCGATTTAAGCATCAACATTTTCTTAGTAGATTAGTCTTTACACACACTTCAATTTGCTAGTTCATTTTTTTAAACTTATTTGTTGTTTTAATTGGAACGAAAAAAAACAGTTTTTCTTATGGTACGGGGTGCAAACGCTCCGTATTAGATTAATTGTTCAGCGATGCGTCGCCATAAGACGGTGTGGTAGCTAGCCAGGCGTAAGTAGGTACGTATATTAAACACAAAAGAAATAGGTACAATAGCTGAATTAATTCAAGACACGAAAAATTCTTATTATTATAAACTATTTACAAATTGTACTGATAAAAAAATGTGGTCTATTAACAATCAAACTTACAATAAAATAAAACAAAGTTGTGCTCCTCCAAAACTTTTAATCAATTCTGAATTAGTAACTGGCACATACAGGATTTTTTAATCAGTAGGTACTTTTCAACGATAGGGTCTATACTAGCACATAAAATAACTAGAATGTATCATGATTCATGATAATTCCAACAACTCTGTCATCGGAATTCGGAACACAAATAACAAACGAACAAAAACAAAAAACGTGTGAAATATATACCTACCTTGGATTGAAAATGGAAATTGATTATATTAAAAATAACTTTCTTCACTGATTGGTTCACTACGCAACATAACTCAATGTATTATACCAAAAAAAATTGCGTTTCAATATAAAACCAAACTTACACTTAGATGGCTTGAATGTCAAATTCGCCTCTCTGAAACGCATATCACGTCATAATATGTTTGATATTTGTGACCGCGCCCGCCACCGCGCACGCGAGTCAACGTGCCACGTGGAAATGTAAATAATCATATAATCACTTTATTTCATAAAACCCACAAGTGGGATTCGAATAACTCTCTCGTCAAATCACATTTACTGTATCTAATTGAGGTTTGGGGCAGCGCTGCTAAGACAAAGTTGCAGGGACTTCAGAGAATGCAAAATAAAGTAGTAAAAGCCCTTTTTCGCTTTCCATATTTAACACCAACTTTTTAAAACAAAAATAATGAATATTAAGCAACTCTACGTATAAAACACATGTATTTTAATTAGAAAAGTTATTGATAGAACCATCCACACCAACTTATCTTTTATCGAAAGTCTCAAATGAGTAAACGCAGTCTTCGTCGGCCAAGCTTACTTGTTTTACATAAAGCACGTACTTACTATGCATAAAAAGTACCACTTTTGAGGGGGCACAACTTTACAATAACCTTCCTTCCTGTTTAAAACATGTCAGCTCATTTAAACGTTTTAAAAGTCAAAACTATCCAAATATTTTATTTGTTCAAACGTATGTAGGTACCCACTTATTACTAATTATTTACTAAGCTGTCAAATGAGTGTTCTCAGTGATCATTAATAAGATTATTCTTTTTGGCTATTTTTGTTCTCATCTAAGTGGCATTTGTCTTTTTTGAGAATAAACTCTTTAAACCTAGATGAGGGCCAAGATCATAAATAGGTAATTGTTGTAGGATTGTTCGTCCAGTTTCACATTCAAAAGCATTTTTTCATAGTAGCGAATTTTCACATCGCGTTCTTTCATGATAGCAAATTTAATTATTCGTTTTTTTGTCATGTAGCAATTTTTCATAAAGCGTTTTATAATGTTCGCGTTTAATTTTTTCGCTTATTATACCAGCAGATTCAGATAACGAGTAAAAAATCGAGATTTGAAAAAAAAATACTACAAATATATGCGGTTGATAAAAGAATCTACTGGTAAAGTAAGCGAAAAAATTAAACGCGAACATTATATAACGCTTAATGAAAAATTGCTACATGAAAAAAGACGAATAATTTTTGCGATCAAGAAAGAACGCGATGTGAAAATTCGCTACTATGAAAAAATGCTTTTGTGAAACTTGTCGAACAAATCTATTACAGATAGAAAAGGATTAAAGATATACAGATTATTAAGAACCCCAGTGAACTAATGTAGGCTGATGATGATGATGATGATGATAATAGTAGGTACTGCAAGTCCTATAAAAGTAGTAGACTTGTTTTTAGGATTTCTTTAGATACACGATATAGGTATTATCACAGAAAAGAAATTGTACTATGCAATTAGACATCAATAAACTTAATTTAATTAATTAGTTCTGTGACAATAATTTAACGTAGTAAATATTATAAGTGTGCACCAAGTTTACTGCTTTGGCTTACAACCTTCGATTCATAATCTCAAAACAAAGGGTCAGAGGGCTTCTATTCGACGCGTGGAATTTTTTAAAGCTTTTCCGAATAATAAAAAACATTTTATGAGTATTATGGTTTCATTCGAAAAAAGGAAAGCTAACGTTGATGACTTTTGGACACATAACTTCAAAGATAACATTATTGGTTAATCTATGTGGCCCAGTAACATAAGTAACACATCTCTTTTTCTTTTTCAGATACATCAAGATTGACACCAAGCTACTAGCAGTATTTTAACCATCTAAACGTACAAACATGAAGCGAACGAAATACCACAGCATAAGCATCTGGCTTATTTCAACATGCCTCTCCTAAAGCAGATCATATCTGCCCGGTGCTTCTTTCTAATCAGTTGCCTCAGTTTCATTTCAACCGTCGTATGGATCCAGTCCATGAAGAGGAACGATGTAATCGTCCAAGAAGCTCTCGATAACATCAGCCGTGACTTAAAATATATCAATGTTTATCGAAAACCGAGCAAATTGCCCAAGGATGTTAAGTATATCCTTTTGTGGACGCCGCGCTCTTATTCACCCTTCTATTTTCTCGGTACAGGTCAAAAGGCTTTCGTCGATAACAATTGCGAGGTGATAAACTGCTACGTCACCGTCAAAAGATATTTGTTTAACGGTGACATCACTCGGTTCGACGCTGTAGCGTTTAACGGTCGTAATTTGATAGGCATTCGATCATCTCAAATGCCCAAACAGAGGGCTTTGCATCAGAAATATATATTCTTCAATCTTGAATCTGCTGATAACTACCCCGTGTGCCCTGAGAGATACGACAATTATTTCAACTGGACTGTGACTTACAAATTGAACTCTGACATTCCATACCCATATATTATGGTTAAAAACAAAGACGGTGCAGTGGTTGGACCGAAACATAATATGAAGTGGATTGAAGACAATACTGACATGGATAAAGCGTTTGTAGACAAATTGAAAACTAAGACTAAGGCGATAGCTTGGTTTGTGTCCTCTTGCTCAGTCAGGAGCAAAAGAAATGATTTTGTATGGTTTTTGAATTATGCTTTGTCTGTGTATAAACTTAAAGTAGATGTTTATGGCAAGTGTGGGACGTACGATTGCCCTGTTGAAAAGAAAGCGGATTGTGATAAAATGTTAAAGAGAGATTACTTTTTCTATCTGTCGATGGAGAATTCATTTGATGAAGATTACATAACGGAGAAAGTTTTGACAGCGTTACAGAACAATTTAGTCCCTATTTTGTATGGAGCGGCCAACTATTCAAGGTACAAAATTTTGTTTAGAGGTAAACTTTCAGTTCACTGTATTTAGAGAGCTCTTCTATGATTTCGCTTAAAGAGAGTTGAACTATTGATAGTATTCAGTATACTTATTCAGATAACCATATTTGAACATTGAAGCACTATCCACGATAGACTCGCTTCTAGAAAATGTTAATCTATTATATTCAAACTTGGTCTGTCCACATTTGGTAAACATCATTCCTGTTCTCGAAAGTCTTGGTCTAGTGTCTGGTGCTAAACTGTTGTTATATTACAGATGTAGAATACAATAAGACTTGATAGTCCTGTACTAATCACCATGAGTCGTAATAGGTAGAGTTTTCTAGTAGATACGTAAATCATAACATAATATAGACAAAATCTTCATGATATAATTTTTTTGTCAAAAAAGTTAGTACTGAAAATTCAGTAAAGAAAATACTGCCTAACAGGTTACAGGAGAGAATAAGGTATAAATATACCTGTTCGAAATTTCATACTTTTTTATTATGAACACTAACTATTAGGGCGAGGCTAGAAATACGGTATTAATCAACAATACTGCTTAACTATTCCCGAAGATATGCATATTTCATCTTCCTAGTGAATTTAACGTCTTGTGGTAGGTACTTATAATGTCTACATATTCATCACTCTAGGTAACACTTCGACCTTAAAACAGCTAAACAACTAACTGATGTTTCAGATTCCTACCCCCGGGTTCGTATCTGGACGCTCGAGCTCAAGATGTGAATACATTGGCTGATACAGTGGCTCGCCTCATGAAATCCCCGAAGCTGTATAGTCAGTACTTTCGGTGGAAGCGCCATTACAGCTACCACGACCCGACTCGAACGGAGAATGTGTGCTCGATATGCGCAGCCCTCCATAACAAGAGCATGATGGAGTCCATCCAGGTTTATAGGGACTTTAGGAAGTGGTGGAACCCCCAGTACCAGCATCGGTGTAGCTGGTGGGCTGATGACAATGACTCATAGCATTGCTAGGGTATTCGAAGGTTAGATATACGACTTCTTGTCTACGGAGAAATTGTGAAGAAGCAACTAGCCGGTCGGCTGCGATGTACAAAATACCTTAAGTAAAGTATCTGGAATACAAAATGCAAAATACTTTTAAATTAAGTATTTTAGATACCAGATGCAAATAGCTTTCTGGAATGGTATCTGAAATACTACATACAAAATACGTATCTTTTGAATACTTTTTATAGATAAAATACTTTAGTAAAAATAACAACATTTTTTTAATGAAAGTTTATTTTTTTACATGTAAATCGCGTTGATCGCGCAAACGTGACACAACATAATATTAAATTTTTAAGGTTTTGATTGAGACTTAAGTAAAACCAGTTCTTCAAACAGTTTATCATTGGCAAACAGGTGTTGTAAAATATTTGAAAAATATGTTTTTTTTTTATTATAGGATAAGCGTTTAAGCTCTTTATGTTGGTATCTTTATTATTTAAGTATTGCAATGTTTTTAAGTCAGCGGTGCTGCCAGTAGATCCTGTTTTCGGCACTTGCAACAGAGGAATCAGAATCCTCTAAAAACGTGACGTAATAACATTTCTTTTGACTTTTATTTTATATCACCTTCAATATTGTGTAAAGCCTCCAAATTAACGTGTCACCCTCATACACAGACTATTAAGCGGAATAATTAAAAATGACACGAGTCGAGGGCATAGCCGATGACTTTTTGTAGAAAGAAAAAATTGCTACGCCACCTATCAATTTGGCCCTAAAAGACTAAAGATTCAATGGCGCGTTCAGTTTTTCGACGGCAACATTGACATCACCTAAGATGTCACAATAGAATCAATTATCTATTACTAAAAGTATTTTAGCAAACATAGTATCTACAAAATAGATACATACCAAACAAAAGGTAAGTAAAAATAAAAGATTCGAAATGAATTTAAAAAAAGTTTTATAGATACAAGATACAAATACGTATTTTGTATCGTGTATCTGTATTTCAGATACTTGTATCTTAGATAAGTTACATCTCTGCCGGTCGGCAAGGTGAGGACGCCTAGTGAAACAATCCTGTGGCGGTAGCCAAAGTAACATTAAGAAAACGAGGACAAATTGGATTGACATAAGATTGACCACGTGATTTAGCGCGGCTTGTGTCAATCCCATACATTTTATTCTTTTTGAACTTCGCTATCGTTTTCTTAATGTTACTTTGGCTACCGCCACTGCTCTTCTAGCTGCCTTAGCGTCTGGACTCCGTCTTAACTCAACTTCAGATGCGGCGGAGACATATGCCTTTTAGAAAAAAAAAACTGAATATTGCTATTGTAAAGAGAGTTCTCGTAGAACTTGAACTCGACCTCCTTTGGTAATCCGATCGACAGCTGAATTGCTGTCAGCTTCCAACCAAGCTTCTAACAAAACTTCCGAAACTTTCTTCCAAGTCAGTTACTGGTGCTACGTCGAGCTGTCGGCTGTCGCCAGTATCGCGAAAGGTGGTGGGTTCAAGTGAGACAGTCGTCTTTTTTTAAGCGCCACATTCAGATTTGTTATAAAAATAGCATTGTAAGTAGATGCCAAATTACAATTTAAAAGTTAATAAGAAAAGAGATGCTATCTTGTGAGGTTATAATAATAATATTATGTTGATGTTTACGCTTTTCAAAATAATTTCTTCAATGATGTCAATAACTTTGATGGAAGACAATTAATCGAATGATAAGACTTAAGCAATCAGTGTACACTCCCACCATATTTTGAACTTTATAGGATTGAGATAAGATTTAAAACCGTATATAATATACCGTAACATATTCAAATACGGTCTGCCTTATAAAGGGAAAGACATAAAATAAGTGGTTGAGGACCATTCTGCCGTCATAAGGAAAAAAGGCACAACTAACATTTTTTTTAAATTTGAGTTAGATACACATTTGGAATCAGGAGAAAAAGGCCTATCTTTTCAAACCCGTTTTTCTCCTGATTTGCAAAATGTTAGATGTGCCTTTTTTAATTATGACGGCAGCATTAAGGACTTGAATAGGACTAGCTTAAGGAGCAGTTGCTATAATCAAAGTAATTATTATTAGCGAGTCAATCGTTGTCCACTGTCTGTATAATTATACCAATGCAGCGCCAGCTCAAGTTAGTAAGAATAAAATAGAACACGATATTACTCATTCATCCTGCGCTTAGTGCGTGGTTTATTCGCCTTTCGATCACGTTAACGTTAATACGAGAATTTGTATGGCAAAATTGGAACTCACCTAGTTTGTCACCAGGGTGCATAGTGTGAATTTTGTTAACTATCCGTATTCATTCAATTACGTTTACGATAACGAAAATTAGTATGGCATTGAAGCAGCGCCTCCTCGCGAAAACGAGTTAAAAATGTTGCCATCCAAATTCTAGTTACTTACATTAAAAAAAAAAAAATCTAAATTCAAAATCATTTAATCAGTTTAGTCTACAAATTGCTCTTGTAAATGTCATTATGCCATCGGTTCGTAAGTCTACTCTGGACGGGAGATATTGTACTGAGAAGAACCGGCAAGAAACTCAGCAAGTGTCAAGCGTCCGCCGTCCGCCGTCAGCTTAACCGCCTCTGTGGTCTAGTGGCTAAGACCACCGGTTTAGACCCAGAGGTTTCGGGTTCGATTCCCAGCGGGGGGTACATGTTTGTGTACTCGGTTTGGTTGGTGGTAGGGCTTGTTAGTCCGCCTGGCTAGCTACCACCGTCTTATCTATGTCGCCATAACATCAATGTTTGTAGCATTATTGTGTTCCGGCAGCTAGAGATAAGATAGCCATTGCCTCACTAGTTGAGGTTCCCGGGTGAAGTGCGCTTCCATCATTGGCCTTATCATCACTTTACATCAGGTGGGATCAAGGCACTGTGCTTACCCGTAAAATATATATAAAAAAAAGCTCTTTTCTACCTTACAGCGTCAAAAGTATTGGAAAATGCCCTATCATAAAAGGACACTTTCCATCACAAATAAAAACACAAAATATAAAGAAAAGGACAACGTTAACGTAAACGTATAAAGTATAACGTAACGTATAAAGCTTAACGTGATCGAATGTAAAAATAACTCACACTAGGCCCTCAGAAGGCACTGCTTAATTATAAACTATAAAAAATCTCATCTTCGTAATGACAGTGAATCTCACTCGCACTCTCGTGTACTCAGTGCTAGTTTTAACCACTATTCGTTCAGGTTAAGGTATACTCATTTCGTAGTAAGTAGTGACACCAATGATTGACAAAGTAAGCCAGTAATTGAAACTAGGGCAAGAATTTGACGTTATCGGAATTTGTCATTTTCGGAATTTGTCATTTTCAAAATTTGTCATTTTGGAAGTTTGTCATTTTCAGAATTTGTCATTTTCGGAAATTGTCTATTTTGGAATAGACGTTTTAAGGAGTTGTCGTTCTCAGCCTGAGGGGTCAAAATTAATATAGAATTTCTTCGAAAATTTACTGGATAACAGTTCAGTCTGGTGGTCTGTATTTAATTGTTGCTAAAGCAAAAAAAAAAAATGTTTCTGACCCCTACTTTTAATTATCCCACCTAGTCCGACAGGGTGTTATAACACCTCTAAAAACATTATATAGATGTGCCCTAATTATGATACTTTTAAAGTTTCATTTACAACAACACACAAACGCCTGGTCGCTCTAAATGGGTAGAAGAAGGTGTCGATCACGGCTCCTGCCGAAAACTGGAGCCACTATCTTATTGACTAACTTGCGAAGTAAAATTCGGGGTTACTCAAATAAAAAATAAAAAAATCACCATTTTACTGGTGGTGGCTATATAGATGTCATGATAATTTAAACCTTACGTAGTCGCAATAGAAATGAAAACCAATGAAAAATATTTTACGCTATACCAGTCAAAGGGTTATGATAAAAGCCCGTTGTGTAATGAAAATGAATGAGAATTAAGACAAATCTTTTGTAGGTAGGTGTAATGTAAGCATAATGCAGGCGTCACACCATCGTTCAAAACTCTAACGTTCGCGCGACTCTACGCGAACTAGATCTATTGACCGTGTCTTTAGGTTGCCTAGTGTGAGTTTTGTTTACTATCCGTATTCATTCGATTACGTTTACGAAAACGAAAAATATGAAGCAGCGCCTCCTGGCGACATACGAGAAGAGTTAAAATTTTGCCATAAAAATTCTTGTATTCGTACGTGATCCAATGACAAATGAAATTCGGACTTAGAAACGTGAGAAACGTTGAGAAACGTGAGTTCTTATTTTATTACTCGAAGTAAAGTTTTCTACAATTAGTATGCAATCAAAGTAACGCTACTTAGTAGCAAGTTAGTAACTTTAGTTAGTTACATAGATAAGTAAATAAAACTCGCATTCATTCTGCGGGTAGGACGGACGGACACTTAGAGCTAGCATTAAGTTTTTGTGATATTATATCGGTTTAATAAATACATGTTTCAGTTTAAACTTGTTTTATTTCGAGATTTATTGTAGTGCTTACCTACTTTTTCTTCTTCATCGTTCCTTAACTGCTAAGTATGTTGACCACATACCCAGAGCTCGACACAGCAACACAGGTCACAGTCGTTCAACACCAGTTTTTGTAGCCAAAAGTATCATAGAATTTCATTTAAATTTTACTTGATAACCCCTAGCAGCTCGATGGCGCAGTGGTTAACGCGCCCGGTCTGCGAGTGATGAGGTTTAGCATCTTTCGTAAAGGCCGGTCATCGGCTGGGTGACCAAAAATGTATAATCTCGAGATCCTCCGTGCTTCGGAAGGCACGTAAACCTGTTGGTCTTGGCTGCATTAGCAGTCGTTAACAACCACCAACCCGCAGTGGGCCCGCGTGGTGGTTTATGGCTCGTTCTCCCTATCCATCCATAGGAATGGCTCGTGCCCCAGCAGTAGGGTCCTTAAAATTAGCTGGTGATGAGATAACCGCTAGAAACTCGATGGTGCAGTCGTTAACGCGCCCAGTCTGCGAGTGCTGAGGTTAAGCATCTTTCGCAAAGGCCAGTCATCGGATGGATGACCAAAAATTTGTCATTTCGAGCTCCTCCGTGCTTCGGAAGGCACGTAAAGCCGTTGGTCTCGGCTGCATTAGACGAATTATCACCCAGAGATACACTTTCCCCGTAGAGACACTGAATAAAACTGCGCTTTTATTCCTGTAAGATACATACACTTTTTTAAAACCAATTTGTCCTCTTAGATACACTTTTAGGTACCTACTGGTGTGTATAAAATAATTGCTGAAGATAAATAATTTGAATGTGTAAACCACAGGCACAAGCAATCTTTTACATACAATGTTGCACTAGATTTAATATTTCCAACATAAAGTACCAGGCTACCATAACTATGCAGGAGATTGCTTATTAATAAAAAAGAATATTATTATAATCTTTGCTATACGCAGTCGTTAACAACCACCAATCCGCACTGGGCCCGCGTGGTGGTTTATGGCCCGTTCTCCCTGTCCATCCATAGGGAAGTGCCCCAGCAGTGGGGACATATAAAGAGATGATGATGATGATGATGATGAACCGCTAGGAAGCAGGCGGTCTCTATCAAAACATAATTTGCTGATCCCTACTATTGAATGTCGATTATTGATTCCTGTCGACCTCTGATCCCTACATAACATCTACGATGTGTATAACTATTGGTCACTTGCAATAGAGTAATTATTAGGTCCTTACCTATGAAATTGGCGAAAAAATAATAGTAATAATAAAATCGTAAAATAAAAAAAAATTTAACAAAAAAAAAACCGACTTAAAAAAACAGTAAACTTAACCTTTTCACCGCCCAACTATCCTGCACGCGATGTCCCGCTGTACGCCAACGTATAAATGTATTTTAATAAAGTAGGTACAAAGAAGAACTTCTATAGAAGTGCTGGCGAGGACGGCACGACAATCTCGAACTTCTATAGATGTTGTTGGCGGTAAAAAGGTTAAAAAAGTAAAAACAGCTCTAAAAAGCAAGAAATAATATTGAAATCATATTATTAATTACCTAGATACGCATATCAGTTTAAAAAAATGTCTACTGAAGTCGGATGGGGCTTTTACAATAAAAAAGTGGAGATAATGGAACAACTATAAAAGCTTAAATTAAACAAAATTGTCCCCCAGCCGACCACCAACCACCCGACTCTAATAGACCTGTATCTAGGTAATTAATAATATGATTTTAATATTATTTCTTGCTTTTTAGAGCTGTTTTTACTTTTTTAAGTTTCCTGTTTTTTGAAGTCGGTTTTTTTTGTTAAAAATTATCTTGTTTTATTTTATCTCTCTCACTTGACACTGGCTAAATGTGCAAGCCGCACGATGCCATTAAACAAATAAAAAACATACCTACTGCCTTATTTTGCTGCCATACCACAGACGTATAATAAGAAGCAGACCAAACATTATTTCACAACTACATACATGAGAATAAAATAATATTTCTACTTCTTTCTCTCCAACCACAAATTAATAAGTCTATCTCGTTTCTTTTTACTGTTGCAACACTTCCACACACAGACAAAATGCGGCGTGAGGCAAAACGCCATTTTGTTAAGCTACAAATAAGCGACAAATGTCATCCTAGACTTGTCATCAAGCGGCGTACAGGAGATTGCTTTTCGCTTATTTTTGCGATCTAATAAAGTTTAAGAGCCAAAAGTACAAAAATAAAATGGTGAAATGTAGTGCACCTTTGTGCGGTAACTCCTCGTGTAGAAAAACACCTGAAATTACTTTCCATCGGTAAGTTTTGTTGTGCCATATAATTTCCTATTGGGCTTTTCGTCACTGTGTGATTATTATTAATTTTTTGGCATTGTAGAAGCAGTGAATAATTGTTAAAAGTGCAAATCTTGTAAAAACTAAACGTAAAGTAGTTTCTGGAAGATTATTGTAGTAACAATAGCTAATTAATTATTAACCCCGATCTCGTTTGACGTTTCATATACTTGTACAATTTTACAGGGCCTTATTAGGAATATTTTTGAAGATTGATTAAATTAAAGTATGCAATATATTATTTCTTTATGGATAAATTTTAATAATGAAATCGTTTTCAGGTTTCCAAAGGATGATTATTTAAAAAAATGTCTGGTTGAGTAATATGAAAAGAGAACATTGGCAGCCCAAATCATCTAGTGTGCTGTGTTCAAAGCATTTTGAAACTCATTTACTGGATCACAGTGGCTTCCGTACAGTTCTTGCTCCTAGTGCGATTCCAAGATTTTTGATTCATCGTACCGAGAAGAAGTAAATGTCCACATATCTTTTTTACGTACCTACTTATCCAAACCATCTTGAGTTAAAGGAAATATTGAAATCTATTGAACTTTAAATTTAACTTAACTTTAACTTTTTATTTAATTTATCCTAGACCTATGTCCAGCAGTGGACGTTTGTAGGCTGATGATGATGATGATGATGATGAAACCCTATCCTACCCCTTTAACCCCATTATGTGAGTTAATATAAATATAATATTGCTGTACATTATTAAATGGTATAACATGAGGAAAATGGGTCTGAGCAGTCACTCAACTGCATTACTTTGAAATATACAGAAAGTAATAAATTTATTTATTTTCAGAAACCTTCATCGTCATCTTCATCTTCAATCTTCGGTTTCGCAGTCAGGGTCACTGACTTCTCGACCACCCGGCGCGGCGGTCTTATCACTAGTTTTAAAAATTGTGTCATTATTAGTTATTGTAATTATTATTTTATTAAAAAAAATACCAGCAGAGTATGTTGTTGTTTTTATTTATTTTATTTTTAGAGTTCCGTACCCAAAGGGTAAAACGGGAACCCTATTACTAAGACTCCGCTGACCTTCCGTCCGTCCGTCTGTCACCAGGCTGTATCTCATGAACTGTGATAGTTAGACAGCAGTTGAAATTTAATTTTCACAATGATGTATTTCTGTTGCCGCTATAACAACAAATACTAAAAAACAGAATAAAATAAATATTAAAGGGGGCTCCCATACAACAGACATGATTTTTATGCCGTTTTTATAAACGGTTTTTTTTTTAGTTTACGAAACTGTTTTACTGTTCATACATTTTATTAAAGTTAATGATGTGGCGTCGTCGCAGGCAGATATAGGTAGATACAGAGATAGCCTGACACTCAATGATAGATAACGTTAGCATTCTACTGGTAAAATCGAATGAGTATCTTCAAATCTCTTTTTAATATTATCCTCTTTATAACGTTACTATAGATGTAGGTACTTGAGGTCCCTTGCGTGCCTGAGTTCGGCCCCTTTTATTGTAAATGTGTGCGTGACATTTGTCTGTAGGCGTAATTGGCACGCTTTTTTGTTGTAATGTTAAGTCTGCTTCTTATTATACGTCTGTGTGCCATACATACACTGTATACAAAGTAAATGAGTAAGCTGGCAACCTCACCACCGAAATAAGAAAACTTAGAAGTACAATAAAACTCTTTTCGGTCAGAGCGTTAGGAAGAACTTAGGGCAACTTAATTAGAAAAGTTGTGAACATCACATGTCGACTGGGTACGTGTGATGAATGTGTAGGTACGTGTTTACTAGTGGCTTTTCCAGTAAGGAGGTTTTAGAACTTTTATTATGGAGTTCCCGAAGTGGTTAATAAGAGGAGTAGCTCAGTTAAGTTGTTAACGATCGCAGTTACTAAGCTGCGTTCACAATGAACTGTAACTAGATGGAGGACCGGAAAAGTGGAGGCATACATCCATAACCTCAGCCTGAAGTCTATCCTGTCATCTAGTAGATCACCTAGAACCTACTAGTTGAGCTATATACGCTAAAAACATCAATAACCTATTTTTTTACCGTTCCTGCGTGGTCTAATGACTAAGAGGTTGGTTAAGATATGCCAGGTTCGATTCTCAACAAGGTGTACCTACTATGTTATTGAATTCAGTTTTGTTAAGGTAGGATATATAAAGGCACTTACCTGTTACAGAATAAAAAGCATGTAACATTGAAAATAATCTTTTTTTACAATGTGAATGCTAAATTCAAAATAATAAAGTCTTCTGGGGCCTCGGTAGCTCAGCGGTCAAGCTTTGGACCGGTTATCCAAATGTCGTGGGTTCGATACCCACTCGAGCTTCCTAAGGCTGGTTGATTTTTTCTAGTAAAATTTATTCTTGTATTTTTTTTATCATGTGACGTTGAATTTAAATTGTAAGGTTCTCGGCAGCATCTCCAGCTGCAGCGTTTCTTTGCAACAGCAACTTCTGTGGTCTGGTGGTTAAACATACACAGGTAGCAGATCTAGTTTCCTGGTTCGTATATCAGCATATCGTCCGATCCGATCCGAACCCTTCGGAGAATCTAGTAGGGCTCGGGGGCGCGCACTTTCAAGTGTGATTCGTAGAAAACCTCCGAAGGTGAAAATGCCGTTCCAAGCAATCAGCAATCTCTCTCAGAAAAAAGCATATCGTATATTATCCGTTTGGTTGGTGATATATTTGTTTAAGTTCGTCTTACTAGCTACCAATCTACCACCACTATATTATCTAACGCCCGTTCCCTATATTCTATCTGTTTGTTGTTTGCTTACTGGTGTTAGAAATTTGACATAATTTGTATGGAGCTTATGTCAAATTTGTATCTATAGCTCAGAATAATAACTAAAGCTATAGAAACCGGACTAAAATAGCAAAGGTGTCACCAGATTTGTGACGTCATATTTTTCAGGTAATGTAGTGAGTGACTTTATAAAGGACTCAAGATTTTTTTTGATCACCGATTATCTGATGACCGTTTGACTTAACAATACAAAAAATAAAAACTAAGTGTCAACCATTTGTTGCACTCCAACCTCTTTTTCTAGCCATAAGATAGAACGGAACTAAACATAGTTGCACGATTTTTATTTTAGCCATCCTTCTATAGCTAGCTATTGTTCTGAGATCTATAGTATGCCTACTATAGATACAAATATATAGATAGAGATATAATATGCCTACTATAGATAAACAACAGATAGATAGGTTATCGGGAACAGGCGTAAGACAGTTAAGTACTCACGTACAGACGCCTGCACATCAACCTATCCAAAACTGTCAAATTTATTTAATAAATTTTCAAGCATATGCCTTAGACATAAAGCTCAAAGTCTATTGAGGAAATTTGAACGTTTGTGATAGTCTGGATTTGCAGGCGTGTGTACATACCTTCAAGTATATGGTCTTGTATGATACAAGCTATCAGTGAATATGAAATCAGCCCTCCCGGCGCAGACGTAGACACTTTTTATGTCCAGTTACTTCCACCTGACACTGATACAACGACTCGGTTTCCTTGTATGGTGTGCCGTGACGGTAACAAAAAGTGTCTACGTTTGCGAAGCTCCTTAGAAGAAGGTAAAGCGCGTACCCGTCAAAAAAAATTAAACAAAATGAAGACTAATATTCAAAACAGGTCTTGGCGGGAAAGTGAAGAGTCATCTCTGCGGTTTTGTTTTATTTTCTAAAATTTGTGTTGTGACGAATATGATAAATAATGGTGGATTATTAACCATTAAGTGTTCGTGAGTGTGCATGAGTATTGGCAATTGAAACAAAACAGTGCAACGTCACTTTGCAAATTCTCTCAAGAAGTCCGCGTGAGGACTTAGTAAAGCCCCACATCTTTACTGAGATACTCGAGGGGTTAGGGGGTATATCATTTCTCACTTCTCATTTCTATTAACATTCATCATCATCATACCGGAAAGACATATTGTTTATTTATGTATTACTTGTAATAAAAATTCCTTTGACACTGGCTAAAAGTGCTAATTGCAAGAAGCCATCAACAAAAGGAAAAAAAAACATTTAAAACAGATTCAAGTTTGTACTTAAAACTACTGGCCCGCCCGCGACTTTGTCCGCTTAAGAACACCCGTATCCCATGATGGATCCCTATATCAAGACGAAGACAAATTTCCTTGTGAGGGTGGAGCCGCTGGAGTCGCGACACATTGTCAGCTTTAAGGCATTTGTGGCGCGAGTCCCGACAACCAAGCTGGTCGACACCTTTATGAGGGAAGACTTCTGGCCGAAGGGAGTGGTGTACCGGCGTTTCCGCGGAAGATTACCCGTCAACACTACCGGAACAGCACAAGCTAGTGCTTAACATACTAACATAGTTATAAGTTATATATTAGTAGATACTAACAAAAATTGTTTTATATTGTATGTTAGTCTGTAAGGTATTTATTATATGGGCGCCTTTGTGTTTTTACCATCTTGTACATTGTGTGTTGCCTGAAATAAATGATTTATTATTATTATTATCTCTTTATTTATTTTTTTACATATTCATTTACATTTTTAAATAACAAAACAAACATTTAAAAATATAAAAAATAGGGGTCCACCGGCATCGGGCATTATTATTATTATTATAGCAGTGCCACCTACCGGGTCCAATTGTAAATCTAAACCATTTTCGAATCCATTTGAACACACACAAAAAAAAAACATCCAAATCGGTCCAGCCGTTTAGAAGGAGTTCAATTACAAACACACACAGAAGATTTATATAAATACCAGGGTCACTTTTTTATCACACCGGCCCGTCCAAACCTTCTGAGATGACTCCCGCGTGATACAAACGCACAACTCTTACTATTGGACCAACTCCCTAACTCGAAAATAAAATTCAGCTGTTCCATACAAAACATATATAATTTCATTCGACCAAAATGTAGTTAATAATGTTAGGGAGTTGGTCCAATAGCACAGTTTAGCAAGCATACAGTTGCGCATCGAAGGTACTTTCGCAGAGCAAGGGAGGGGAACCCGAGGGGAAGCGGGCGCTGCGGCGAGTGTACCACAAACAAGCGCAGTTTGTGGTAGCTACCGTGAAGTGCTGCCACGTGCGCGTACTGCGTATTTTAAACGTTTTTTGAATTTACGTTCAGTGATTCCTATTGAATATAATGGTGCATACACGTTGTTCTTCTGGTGCATACGGTTGTAAGTCGACGTCGAAACACAACAAGAATATAAAATTTCATAGATTTAGATGACTAAATAGTTTCTTTTTTCTTTTATTTATTTTGCCAACTTCTCATTGATTAATAATGAACGTTTTTACAACCATAACTATTAACTAATACAATTACAAATATCAAATTCTAATTCATCACAAACACTACAATTTTCACTTGTTTTTATTTCGTATATCTACAACAGCCTCCATATATTTTATTAGGCTATTTCTGTGTTTTTTATTCTCAATTATAAATTGAATCGAATTTTCGTTAACGAGACTATCTATCTTTTGCTCTAGTTTTTGTTTCGCCTTGGTGTTTATTGGGCATTCTGTTATTAGATGTAAGATGGTATCGATAGCATCTGTATCACAATTTCACAACGGGCTCTCCTTATTAAATAGTTAACTAGCGGGTTTTTCTAGTGTAGGTAAGTATATGTATTCTTTACGGCGCAAGCTCTTGCGCAAAGTGTAATCATTATGTTTAAAACTTATTGGAGTAGTTGGGACGTCGGACACAGAAGGAGTAGGTATTTGTCTAATATCCAACTGTTATGATTTATTTAAACCAACAGAAAAAGAGGAGGTTTTATATTCACCTATTTTTTAGAGTTTTTATTTAAGATTTAGCTTATTTTGGCTTGTTTTTTTTTATTTTTTTAAGCAAACCGAATGCGAATTCAATATATTGTTTTGATAATATAAAATTGAAATCTAAAAATAAACCTTCACGTTAATTTAGCAGTGCAACATTTGAAAATATGTATTATATAGTTTATTCTTGATAATAAATTATTATGTTATAAAAATATTAACGATTATTTGATGTCGAATTTTGTGACAACCATTGCATATCGGCGAACGATTGCATAGATACCTACGCGGGCGGCGGCATCGCTCCACGTCAAAGGCGATGCCCTACTGTATGAAATGGTAATACTGTGCCAATAGTAAGTGTAGGCACACACTATGCCGAAATTACGCGACCGAAGTTCGGCATGATTACGCCTGCAATGCTATTTGAATTACTGACGACACATAATACCGAAATTACGTTGCGTTATAGTGTACAGCCGAACTTCGGTCGGGCGTAAGTTCAGCGGCAACTTATTCTATAGAGCATACATTATACGCGACCGAAATTCGTTTCGATAGCCTACGAAGATCCGGGGGCGGGGCGTAAGTTCGGCACTTATGGTGTGTCATATCAGCCGAATACGTCGGAACGTAAAATCAGCCGCAGAACTTCGGTCGCGTAATTTCGGCATAGTGTGTTCCTACACTAAGAGTTGTTAGTTTGTATCACGGGAGTCATCTCAGAAGGTTTGGACGGTGATAATAAAGTCAACCTGTTTATAAAGATTAGTCATAATAAGGTTGACATTGCACCGACAAACGCATCATAGCCATCGAGTTATAGGGATTTCTACCACTATAGGCTGTCCTGGTAGAAATCTCTTAAACACGTAAAACATTTGCAACTATAACGTTTTCGGTAGCTACTGCCTGCAAGCTACATTTTTACGGGGTACAAAATAGGCTGTTTAGGGTGCTCCGATAAAAATATCCCGATAGGAGCGGAGTGCCTATCGCTCAGTGATGTCATTACGGAGGCCCTCGGGCGGCGCGGGGCGGCGCGGCGGCAACGATCCAGGAAGACGAGGCGACGTGGCATTTTCTAAATATATGTCATCATCTCAGCCAAAAGACGTCCACTGCTGGACAAAGGCCTCCCCCAAGGATATGAGGGGTATTTGCCGTAATCGCGACGCTTGCAGGCGGGTTGGCGATCGCAGTAGGTTAAGGGTAACCTCAGAGAGATGCTGCTGCCCATCCTCTGGAATAGTCCCTTAGTCGGCTTTTACGACACCCACGGGAAGAGAAGGGGTGGTGCAATTCTTTATCCCCGGCACCACACAGGGGATAAATATATGTGATGTTGTCTAATATTGTCTAATACTTTGTAAGCCAAATTGTAATTTGTTCGCAGCAAAATTTGCGTAAAATTTACTACATATAAGTATTATTTCAATTTCATCTTGATTCAATTAATTATATATTTTCTGAAAACCTAGGTAGGTATGTGTGGATATGTATTACGTAATACACTGTAGACAGTGCGAAATACCCTTTAACCCGAGCCGAGCATCAACCCATTCGGCTACTGACGCTTAAATTTGTCACAGAAAAATGACGATACCAGAAATTTTCTGGTGATAAGTCGTTTCACTGAATCTAGTAAAACGTAAAAAGGGGACACAAGCGGTATACGGTAGAGCAGAGCATTTGTCTCGCTCTAAGACAATGGATGGCTAAGGTGGAGCACGGCAGTTTCCCTTTTCTTTTTTTAATATTTACTAGATTCGGTCTAGTGAAACTATGGCAGTATTTTGTCGTATAATTGAAAGATTTCACCGAGAAGACGTACTACGTCTGACGCCCCGCAGGTTCACATGTGAACCTATAACAATTGGTTTTCAATTGTGTCTGGTTTTACGGTGCCTGACTGATTAATAGATTAGAATATTGAACATCTTCCATAATTTCGTCGTATCCCTAGAGATTTCACGAAATCCCTGCTAAAGTATCGGTTCCTTACATGAATATTGTCTTGTCAAACCGAACGGACGCGTCATTTTGAGAGCGGCGCAGAGCAGACGCGGAGCAATTTCTTCGCTGGCCCGCGGTGTGTATGACTGGGCACATAATTAAATAAAAATATTGACTTCTTCTTTTTTCTTTTTTGAGAGTGATTGCTGAACGCCTCTAACGGCATTTTCAGCGTCATAGCGTCAGCGGCGAGATACGTAAATGTTACCTCAAGCCGTGTGAAACGAATTACCTTCGGAGGTTTTCTAGAGGGAACGGCATCACACACTTAAAAGTGCGCGTGCCCGTGCCCAACTAGATTCTCCGAAGGGTTCGGATCGGATCGGTTTGACTGGTCACACCAGAAACAGTTGCAACGCAGGATCGCTTTTGCCGCCCCGCCTGAGTGTCATGTCCCGCAATTCTTCTTTCTACCCCCGCTCTTCTTGGTGTGTGAGAGCTTGTGGGTCGAGCACGAGTGATGTTAAATTCGCACCGTCCTTTCGTTTTGTAGTTCCTCAACGCCGCTATCGTCAATACAAAGACGTAAGTAGATTTGCGGGGCGGTGAAGCGACACACGCCCGACCTGCAGCACTCGCGTCCAATTACAATGTACCTACCTTCACAGGTTCTTGTATGTAGAAGAGGGCCTATTGTGTAAGCGCATAATGTGCTCACGGCCGGCGGCGGCGGCGGCTGCGCTTCATTCTTTTAATAGGCAGGAGCACGGTTTTTACACTGCCATACCGATTTCAGACCCAGAGATCCCGGATTCGTTCCTCGGTTTGGTTGGTGTACGGTTTGTTTGTCCGCCTGGCTAGTATCACCATCTTATCTAAATATGTTGCCATAACATCAAAGTTTGTAGCATTGTTTGTGTTCCGGCAGCTAGACATAAGATAGCCCTCTTAGATTTGACGACCTCCTTGGTCGAGTGGTTTGTGCACCGGTTTTCATGGTGTCGCCATCTCTGAGGTCCCGGGTTCGATCGCCGGTCGGGTCAATTTAGAAATTATTGTTTTTCTAAATTGTCTCGGGTCTGGGTGTTTTCTATGTATATTAAGTATGTATTTAAGTATTTTATAAGTATGTTTATCCGTTGTCTAGTAACCATCTAACGAGTTTCATAACGAAGCTTCTCTTGGGCTAGACACTTGGTGTGAGTGTAGGAAAGTTTATTTATTAGTTTATTTATTTTATAGCCAGTGCCTCAGTAGTTGAAGTTCCCGGGTGAAGTGCGCTTCCACCTTTAGCCTTATCATCACTAATATAAGATAGATAGATAGATAAACACTTTATTGCTTACACAATAATATTTGTTTTGTGTATAATTATTATACACAAAACAAATAACAGGAAATTTTTAAATAATGGTAGGCAAAGGCGGTCTTATCGCTTAAAGCGATCTCTTCCAGACAACCTTTGTGGCATAGGACAGATTAGGAGACAATGAGAGGTAGTGTACCAACTAAATAAATAAATACTAACATAACACAAAAAGAAAGTAGAAGGGAAAACATTAAATTATTTGATCACAATACAGAAACATGCAAAATATTACACATAAAATTAAATATACATCAGATACACTATTTTCAAATCATAGAACCACTATCTAACCTATAAGACCTACCTATGTACATGTACTTAACTACAAAAAAAATGATTGTACAGTAAAGAGAGGGGTCTCTTCTAAAACAGGTTTTTTTCAAACTTAACAGAAGAGACCCACACATTTGTAAAAAACTACTTGTAGTTAATAATAAAAATATTTTTGTTTTTTTTTGAACTAGCAAATATAGAAAAAAAAACTTAACTAACATATTAAACATAATAAAATAAGTAATTTAAGATATATATTTACATAATACCTACTAATATATGTTGTTATAATAAACTACATATACTTACATACGATACTGTCGTTGCAGACTAAGACCTAGCTATAAGAAAAGAGCTAAAAGAAAATTATTAAGTAAAATAAAACAAAAAACCCGACTGCTAAAACAACTATATCAAAAATAACTGCAAAGAGAAAACACTGAAAAGAAAAAAACAAGCGGCCAGCTCAATTAAATCCGCACTCTTTGGTTGGTGATTGTCTCCGCCCGCCTGCGACAACTATCAATATTCAATGTAGGTATTTAAAAATATTTCACGTTGCATTCAACATTGCTCAAATTGAATTCTGGGATCTTATAGCTTGTTTTTTCTTTTCAGTGTTTTCTCTTTGCAGTTATTTTTAATATATCTAGTTGTTTTAGCAGTCGGGTTTTTTGTTTTATTTTAATAATTTGGTTTATTTCAAACTTTTTAGTATTGCAAAACCAAGCATTTCAAGACCTACATAAAATAATTATATTAAAACGCCTTACTCTTTTAAATAGCAAAGTCATAGCGCATACACCAATTGTCAAGGCGTAAAAACGAAACTATTGACGTCTAGTACTTTAACTGACAAGTTCTTTGAGTTTTTTTTAAACATGGGAATAAAATAATTAATGGAATCAGGCGTTATTTTGCGGAAATCCATAGTACAAAAAAATGTAATTTAAATACACTGGACAGCAAAAATAACGGGTCATTTAGAAAAACCGCGATATCTCCCAAAGTTATTTACATAGATCCCTCGTATAAATAATATGTTATAGGCAGATTTGTGACGCTTATTATACATATCAAAAGAGGTTGCATTTGAACAAGTTACAGCTTCAAAAAAAGAAATTCTGATTTTTGAAAAATATCACAAATCAAATTTTAGGAATAGAAAATTTTCTCGCTTTTGTTTAAAACCGAGCTGTCATCATAAACAGTTTTTTTGGCTGGTCACAGTATTTTGTGCATCAACCATGCACCGACATGTCGTTATCTACTGAAGAATGTACACGAATTATCACCATGGTACAAGAAGGAAGGAGTCAGCGGAGTACTGCTAGAACAGTAGGTGTATCTTTATCCACGGTCCAAAGAGTACTCCAGCGATTTCAAGAGACCGGCATGAACATCAGGAGACCAGGGAATGGCAGGCTCAGGTGTACAACTACACGAGAAGACCGATTCATCGTGAGCACTATGTTAAGAAATCGACATCTCACGGCTGTTCAGGTCCGAAATAGCCTTCAAGAAATTCACCACAACAATGTAAGCTCTGACACGATCCGGCGGCAACTTCGGGAAGCTGATATAAAGCCTTATAGGCCAGCAAATGGCCCTAAATTGCTCAGAGAACATCGAGTTGCCAGGTGGCGGTGTGCTCGAGAACACGTCCGATGGACAGATGAAGATTGGTCCAGGGTTATGTTTCCGATGAGTCGAGATTTTGTTTATTCGCACACGATGGGAGACGAAGAGTATATAGGCGACCAAATGAACGTTATCGTCAAGCGTGTTTTGAAGAAAAGGTGCCATTCGGTGGAGGATCAATAATGGTTTGGGCTGGGATATCTTCGGAGGATCGTATGGAGTTAGTAATTATAGAAAACGGTTCTCTGGCAGCTCCCAGATATGTAGAGGAGATTTAAAATGAGCATGCTGGTCCTTTCTTGGTGAATATGGGCGCAAATTCCATTTTTATGGACGATAATGCGCGACCACATACAGCACAATTGGTCAACGCGTATATTCAAGACGTCGGTATCACCCGCCTGGAGTGGCCAGCTCGCAGCCCAGACTTAAATCCCATAGAGCATTTATGGGACGAGCTCGGGAGATGCGTTAAACAACGCTCTCCAGCTGCAGCTAACTTACGTGAGTTAAGAAGTGCGCTAGTAGAAGAATGGTCAAACATAGACCAAAACCGTATTAGAAATTTGATTTACAGCATGCCACATCGTCTTAATGAAGCGATACGGGCTCGTGGAGGAAATACAAGATATTAAATTTACAGAAAAGATTTCATTTTGCAGATTAACCGTGTTGTATATTTTTGTTGTCAAAAGTTAGAAGTGCTTTTTTTTGTATTTTTTAGTACTTATATAAAATTATACAGTCTACAAACGTGTTATGTATTTTCTTTTATGTATAGGTCAGTCATTTATAACATACCACAGTTTCACTAGTTTGTGTTGTGTAGTTAAGAAACTATCACACTTTTTATAAGCGACCCGGAATTTTTGCGGCCCAGTGTATTAAGTAGTGTTAATTCCGCTAACTCACTCGTTTATACTCGTACTGCATCCAAGCTGTATAAACGAGTGAGTTAGCGGAATTAACACTACATATTATTTAAATTACATTTTTCTTGTATCATGGGAATAAAATTTGCTAATATTCCCGAATTAGCTAACCCGGCCAATGTTTTTACCTTTTTTTTGTTTTTTTAATTTTTTTGTAGCCTATAAGTCACCCCCATAGTCAAAACAAATCTAACGACACCTCATATGTTAAAATCCACCAAGCCGTTTGGGCTGTAAGGCGTGCCAAAGAAATAGACATACATACATACATATATACATACATATGTATACATACACACATACATACATACATACATATGTATACATACACACATACATACATACATACATACATACATATATACACTCGAAAAACATAACCCCTGACGCAGTCGGGTAATAAGGTGAGATAAAGGCACTTTGCTTTCCCGTAAGCTATATAAACAACACATGACTTCCCGAAAAAGAAGTTCTACGTTTAATATTTGCTGGCAAGTGTGTAAATTGACAAAAATAAACAAACAGCTTGCGTAGGGCATGTAGGAGGAAAACGAAGTCAATCAAACAGAATCACTTGCCTACCCAATCGATGGATAGGGAGAACGGGCCATAAACCACCACGTGGGCCCTTGTTGATTGGTAGCTGTTAACGACTGCTAATGCAGCCGGGCTTTCCGGAGCACGGAAACGCTCAAGATAAAAAATTTTTGGTCACCCATCCGATGACCGGCTGATGCGAATTGCTTAACTTTAACAATCGCAGATCAGGCGCGTAACCATTACGCCATCGAGCTCCCCTCAATGATATAGCTATTCAAACTAAAACAGCACAAAAGTGAAAAAAAAGTTACCGCACCAAATAACAATTTGCACTACACAACTAAAAGCGTGATTTGGGCGCGCACTTTTATCTTCCGGCGGCTGCGAGTTGTGAGTGCGTGTCGATTGACCGGAAATAGTAGCGGCCTGTATTTACAACTTCCGCCCCGGGGTTGCGGGAGACCAATTAATAACTTTTATCGTTTCCCGCGTCGGCGGCTGGGCCAATTAGCGGCGCAATAAAAATCTTCACGGTTGATTGGAGAAGTCGGTGCGGTGACGTACGAGCTATCGCGTACAGGGACTGTTTTGTACGTTCCTAAGACGCTCTGCAGACGCAACTGGCTCTGTGCCCACAGGTCCTGGAGTCTATTCAATGGTGTTATTAATTTGATCAGCAAATTATTTTTGTCTTAATGAAATTACAGGCCAACCTATGGGCTCACGCTAAGCTAAACCATACGTTAAAGTTAATTAATAATATACAAAACATGTTATTTAATAATTTCTGCAGATAAAAGCGAGTATAGATCCGTAAAAAGTTTTTCTAAAACAATAGCATCTAAAATTTTATCTAATGGAATTAGTGCTGTGTTCAAAACGCACATACATATTATCAAATTGACTAGACTATTGTCTTTGATTAGTCTCTACAACTTCGCTGTAAATTACCTCCTAAAATACTGGTAATAGCTCAGCTAGCTAGTTCAGGAGTCGTGGTATTATTATTCTATCTACTTATTTATTATCTTCTTTGATCATGTCCGCAGCTTTTTCACCAATCATCCATGGTAGGAGCGTTGGTATTTCCACCAGGCCATCGTTGGCATAACTGAAGCGTCTACAACACGCAAACCACTTACACCGTGGACTCTTGATCTTTCGTCAACCACACCATCGGGCCCCATAGCACACGTGCCAACAGGATGCTGGAGAGACCCAACAGTGTTCCTAACATAGCAACGCCGATAATTATCAGGGTATTGCCTTACACCTCTACAGACCCGGACATCTAGTTTTTCATGTCTAGCTTTAACGCTCCTGTAATGGGATGTGTTTACAAAACTTAGTATAAACTTAAATCCTTCGGTGAGATCACGAACGTAACGTCTTCTTCATTTCTGAAATAACCACTTATAATGAGAGGATCGTCTAAGGGATTTCCGCTCCTCAATTTGACAACACCACGAGACTTTGGATGTAAAAGTATTAAGAAAGTCCAATCAATGGCTTGAATAATATTAGCTTCAGCTGTGGACGTACAAATTGCTCTATCGTAATCAAGAGTTTCACACGTACCTTGGATAACAGGCGATGCCAAAGCGCCTATGTGTGTATTGAATATTTGAAACTGCCTTTTATCTTCGTGCCTATTTAGCCTGATGAAACCATTCTGTACCGGTGCTGGTATCGAGTTCAATTCGGTTGCAGATAAAAATGTAGTACGGCACTTATTAAGCCAGGCTTACCAGAAAATATGCGGGGCACGGATGCGTGATCCTGCATATTTCTACCAACCGGTAAATATATTATAGTGTGAATATTAAATTTGTTGAGTTCTTCGCTAGGTCCAATGCCAGAAAGCATCAGTAATTGCGGAGTATATATTTCCCGCTGAGACAATAACCTTTTTATTGGCATACACTTTAACGAGTTTACCAGATCGAGTCAATAATTCTACGCCATTAAGCTGTTAATTTATCTGGATCTATTAAAACTTTGGTTGCCCTAGTGTATTTGGCTATGAACAAATTTGTTCTTCTCTTCCTTTGGTGGGTAGAAGATAGCTCTCCACTGTGCTAGATCACCTTCCATCAGCGATAGTAAAGTGCGGTAGGGTCACTCCCAAACTGTCAAGACCGTTCATCTCCAGAATTCGTTTTAAGCCTATTTCTTCGTAGGACTTAAACGATTTCATTGACATGGTTTAAGCAATCATTGCGTACAGGTTTTGTTATTTTTACGGGGCCTTCGGTGGAGTATGGTATGGTGGGTATGGTCGGTCACATTTCTTTGTACCTATCTAATGTGTGTGCGTGAGAAGCTCGATGGCGCAGTGGTTAACGCGTCCGGTCTGCGATTGTTGAAGCTAAGCAATTTTCGCAAAATCCGGTCATCGGATGGGTGACCAAAAATTTATCATCTTGAGCTCCTTCGTGCTTCGGAAGACACGTAAAGCCGTTGGTCCCAGCTGCATTAGCATTCGTTTATGGTTTATGGTCCGTGCTCGTGTCCCAGCTGTGGGATCGTAATGAGTTGGTGATGATGATGATGATGACAATGAACACTTTTACTGCTTTTTTTTCCTTTTGTACTGTATATTGTCTGCCCTATCTTTTGTATGTACGTACTAGTATATGTGTGTTTGTTATTAAATGTGTTTCTTTATTTCTTTTTTTTTTAATTTTAAATTTTCAGTAATCTTGCCGCTAGTGACCTCGACGTTACATTAGTAACATACACGGGTAAAAACGATTTCTCTGGTCAAGAAATGTGATTTTCTTAGCAATATTAGCTCAATTCGAGCATATTTGCATCATATCAAAAATCTGAATATTTTGAAACAAAAACCCATATTTTCTTGTTTGATTTTCTAAATTTAAAACCAATATATTTAATTTGAATTGCTTGTTTATTTGATTGAAGTGTGATCGATTTTTTTAAACCAAAGCTAGAAATTTCGTCAAAGTAAAGAATACTTTTTAAAACCAAGAAATAAGTTACTTGCATTCAGAACTATTATACTGAAATCAAATAAAAATATTTAATTCAATCTGAAAAATCTCTTTTCTTGAATCTAAATAGCAATTTTATTGGATCAACTAAATATTGCTTTCGATCAAGTTTTCTGGACTGCAAGAATATATTTTTTTACCTCAAGTAAAGTCAATATCTTAATCTGCAAATATGGTTTTGTTAAATCGAATTAACCTGTTATTTCAATTCAACATCTTATTTGTGATTACAAAAAGATCAGACTATTGCAATTAACATATATTTATTTAAACCTAGAGTATATCAATTCGATTTGATACAATAGAAATCTTAAATTAACAAAACATATCACTCTTGATATAATAAAGCATGTTTTTGACTTAAATTATACAATACTAGAACGAAATAACATTAGCCTGTAGTTAAGATTAAAATGCTTTGAACTGGTTCAACGAGTCATTATTCACTGTCTTGAGCTTTCTGGGTTTGGTTGGTCACTGATGCGCTGTTAGTTTTTACCTTTAGTTATTTATTATTGTTATGAGGCTTTTACATTCAGTCCGGTCGCTTTTCGACGCGCGCGCTTTGCGCGTGCACTCACCGAGTGTAAAGTGTATGTCAGTCAGTACTACATAAGTAGTTTGTACCTTACCTACCCAAGGACGTTAGAATGAACGAACTTATGGAGCTGCTACCATCGTGAGTCGTTACTAGTTCCCGATGAAATTGTTAAAACTTTCATAGGTAAGTACCTACCTAATTTGTTTTCCAAAACCTGGTATTTAAAATTAAAATATTTACTGATATTTCAGTTCGTATCCATCCATCAGATTATGCGCTGTTTATATGCCTTTGTTGTTGTGTGATGTACCTATGCCAAGGTTTAAGCCATTGTTAGTGCTGTTTTTTAATGATGGAAGTAATCTAAACTAATTTTATTATGTAATGCAAAAGAATGTTTAAATTAATGTCCTTCAGTCATGTAAAGACTCTATTCATCTACTCTACTCTATTCATTTCAAATACATTGCTCTGATCTAAAGTAAGTAGCTAAAGCGCTTGTGCTATCAAAATTAGAGTCAACGAAGGCACCACATCCACCCCGACTTGAAACAAATGCATGTTTAAATAAAAGACACCTTTTTTCCGATGCAGGAATAGAACCCGTCACCCTTGCGGAAAAGTCGGATTGGTAGCTGGTGGTGCGCCTATCTATTTTAATAATCTTTATTTTTTATAATAAAAATATCTATTTTGCAGAAAGCAATCAAGCAGCTATGGTTGCAAAACAATACAGAGCCATGGGAGGAAGTGGACAAAAATGGAGAGCTTTGTTTTAAGAACGAAGACTGACTATGACACTCTTTACAATGTCCTGGGAGAATCGAATATTCTTTGACCAAAGAAGTGACGTTTGTAAGTATATTTTATTATTCTCATAGCATAGCATAAAATCAAACAATCTTATTGGTGGATATCATACACATGCCTCGCTTCACAGCTAGCTTAGAACATTTTTGGTTTATTATTTTTATAAAATCAACTTTTTAATGATATTGACGTAGTTAATTTGGTATAAATGAAGGTCATCTTTTTATTTCAGTAAATGATCCTCACAAATGTATTGGAAGTTGGGACATCAAGTACCTGGAAGGCTCACGAAGAAAGTTAAATTCTCGACAAAAAAGCTATCGATATCATATTTTGTCAGTGCTAAACTGCTAAGGTGTGTATTGTATTATTTTATTTTACATTATTACAATTATCTACTGAGTTCATAGGCAAAACTAGTGCGTGTTAGTCAAATTAGCTAGTGAATAATAAACGTAAATATTTACAGACTGCTGGTGACGTTGACAACATGATTGCCATACCTACAGAAAGAAAAGGCTTCATTGAAAAGTTTGAAAAAACCAGCAGATAATGTTCCCGGAGATATCAATAGATATTTTTTATTAATTACATGACATGAAAAGTTCAAAACGCAATTAATTTCAGTATAAGTAAAATTATAAATAAACAGTAAATTTGTAATAATGACTTTAAATTTTTCTATGTATTTGTAAGTGTTCCATTTAAAACGTTTTATAGTTTTGTATAAAGAGGTTTTTATCGATTTTTATCAAATTTGTAAGTAACACATATTTATATGGAAATTTAGGGTGTTCCTGCACCTTCAGTCTTTTTAATATACCATGGGTAGTATGACATTACTTGCTAGTGCCATAGCAATGCAATCTTAAACAGTGTTTAAGAATCTTATTCTATGATACTCATAATGTCACGCTAGCCATGCTATGTCAAAAAGAATAAAAGGTGCAGAAACATCCTAAACTTCCAAAAATAAAACGTTTTGAGTGAACAACATCTCTCTATTTGACCGAAGAATTTATCATATTATTTCAAAACATTAACGTCTTCAGAGAAAACAGTAGTATTATCTTAAAACAAGAAATAGAGTTGACTTGATATAAATTACAACAGTTATTGAGAGAAGGCGTTATTGTAGTTAAAAGAAAAACTCATTTTCTTTAATAAAAAACAACATTCATTTAGTTTGAGAATTTATAGAATTAAATAAAGAAAAACCATTTTTTCATTCCTAGAATATATTTTTTACTTATTCCAAATTATTAATAACTTATTATAAATTGCATCTAATCTTGGAATAATACTTCCACCTATTGTGTCAACAAAGGCAAGGATTCAATTAAAGAAAGTAAATATGTGGATTCAAGAAAATAATAATTTAAATAGAAAATAAAATATTTAATCGAAACAAATAAAACTAAACTCACTCTAAAGCAATATAACCAAGATTTTGTTAAATTTATATTTGAGAAAATATTATTTTCAGTATATATGAGTGAATCATTTTGTTGAATTTAATAAACTTGCTTTCACTGGAATAAATTTGTCTTGTTTTAAATAATCTGTTTTTACCGTGTAGACATGAAAAAGTAGCCAGTTCCTCAGTTGGTTGATTTAGAGTGCTCAATACTCAATATTACAGGTTCATTATGGGCCCTGTCGGGCACAGCTATTTGAAGAGGGAAGACCTTTTCCAATTAATTTTGAAGTATAAATTCGCTAATATACTGAGTGAAATACACTTTGACCTATCGTCACTTGCCTTAACTAAACGGAAAATCGTGAGTATTTCAGCGCGTGAGTATCGTATAGCCTTATTCGTTCCTATACCCTTTTCCCGCGTCCCTAAGGGCCACCTAAGCGCTGGTCGAGGTGTGGTCGAGATTTTATGTCTTAACTTACTTAAATAATTCCCAAGTTTTAGCTTCTGTTCACGTCCAAACAAGTCTTTTAATAGTTTTGGGGGATGTTATGTTACCCGTACACCATTATGTACACACGGCGGCAGATCAACGAACCCACTACTGTCAAATTTCTACAATCAATTTTGAACTTTATCGTTTGGTTATAAGAATCAATATTCATTGGAGAAATTTGACAGATTTGGGTAGGTTGATCTGCCGCCGCGTGTACTTACTAGCTTTTAAACAAAACTTGGATGAGAGACAGTGTCAAATGCTTAATAAATAGCAGAATTCCTTCTTTTCGTGTCAGCGACATCGACATCGTATTCTAGTTTTAATTGATAAAAAAAATAAAAATACTTATAAACAAAATCGCGGTAATTCCAAAGCCATTTAGGCCATTCCCCAGTAAATCGCGGCAAATAAGTTGGGCTTATTGGGCGAATCTGTCTTCTTTGTATAGGGTATTACAGTAAAAGCATTCTATTGTTTCCGATCCCACTCCTGATTAGCAGATTATCCCGGCTTTGGCGGAGTGACGGCCGTAGATAATGTGTGATTGTTATTCATAATTTAATTAATTGAATGGTAGTTAATTAAGCTTTGGTATACTACCGTTTAATGTTTCGCTAACTATTCAATTGGTTTGGTTATAGTAAACTTTAGATTCATACGCTGTGAGTTGTCTTACATAAAGCAGGTGATACGAGCACTCATGAACAGGAAGAACTTTTGGTAATTGAATAACTTTAAAATATCTATAAAAAATCGGCTATTCCATACATGTTGGGTGAGTAGGTATTTTTGTTGAAATGAAACTACTTATACGGATCTACTCGCGTTCATTTTATACATAAGGTTGAAGTAATGTTTATCCTGACATTTCGAACCCTTTGGAGGGTCCGTGGTCACAGGAAGACTTATGCCTGATTTCACCATTGACCCCTAAGTTTTAGGTGGTTTTGCTCCAACAATGGTGAAAATGGGCACTAGTCTCCGCCCTGTTAGTGTAATGTTCGCGTAAACTTTAGAAAAAATAGTACCTATTTCTGTTTTGTCTTTTAATGTCTACTACTTAAAGTTGTTGCTATTCATAAGTATATAGTAGCTGCTTATTTAAATGACACAAGAACGTTTTGTGGACGTGTATCCAGAAAATAAAGAGCAATGATATGTCAAAATCGATCACAACATACTTATACACCAACTGCGAATCAAACCCGGGACGTCTGAGACGGAAGTGCTGAATGCGAATTTCTGTTATCTGAATGAACTTTTCACTAGCTTGGTTACATTAGTATCTATACTATAGTTATTATAAAGTTGAAGAGTTTGTTTGTTTGGTTGAACGCGCTAATATCAGGAACTACTGGTTCGAATTGAAAAATTATTTTTGTGTTGAATAGTCCATTTATTGAGGAAGGCTATAGGCTATATTACATCACGCTATGACTAATAGGACGCGGGTAAAACCGCGGGGCACAGCTAGTGACAACATAATTATGTATGTATCTAAGTCAGCAGAAGTTGTGTCAGTCAATAATAAGATGTATTGTGTACGTGTGTGTTAACACACTACACTTCCGAACCTGCTCCCGATCCGATCCGAACCCCTCGGAGAATCTAGAAGGGACCGTGTACTACTGTACTCTTGAAAATCTCTGACGGTGTTTCGGTTCACACGGCTTGGAGTTTAAGTTTTTCGCGGGTACTTACCCGCGAAAAACGATACCTCGATATATCGAGTCGCCTAATTTTTTGTACGTCTAATTGGCAATGGCACACAAACGGTTAGCCTAAATTTTTTTCGCATAATTTCAAACCTAATAATCGTGTTTGGTCTAATTTCACTTCGCCTAACTTTTGTGCTGCCGAAATTTAAGACAATCGTTATGCTGCGCTTCGCGATTGCCTAACCTATCACGTGACCTACAGGAGCAGTAGGGCAGCTAGTATTTTTGAAACTGAACAATAATAATAATTGTGTTATATTTTACATATTTTGGCACATTTAATATTAGATATGCTAAAATTCGAGCTTTTATATATTAAGCGAAATCGTCGTAATGCCAAAATAACGTTATGCCAATATATTTTAGGGTATTTCACATTATAGATCCTAAAATTAGGGCTTTCAATTCTTAGACCAAATTATAATGGTGGCAAAACAAATTGTTAGGCGAAACAATAATTGTTCGTTTTAAGTTTAGGCCAATACGGTTTGGCCATGTAATATTAGGACAAAAATTTTTAGGCGAACTGAAGGGCACCCGTTTTTCGCCGACCCAAAAAAACTTTCCCGCCAACAAAAAATAAACTAAGTAAGTATATTAACGTGATTGAATGCTGAACTCGTACTAGGCACCCTATTTCGATCTGCTAAACTAAATCGAATAATAAATAAACCAGTTCCAAAGACACCGTAAATCACAGAGACGGTTAAAACCTTTCGACTACTTTATGTTTTCGTTAAGGTTGGAGAAACATTCTTTGATCTCTTCAGGAGTGGTCGCTGCGTCAGGGTGGAGTGTCGGAAATCACCGTAATGGACAAGAAAATACCGCTAGGGATGGCACAAACAGTTTGAATATAAAGTAAAATAAAGTATTGTTTTCTAAAGTTTACGCGAACACTACTCATTGGAATGAAACAACTTTTACAGATCTACTCGCGTTTATTTTACACATTACTTTATTAAATGTTTATCCTGCCTGACGTTTCGAACCCTTTGCTGGGTCCGTGGTCACAGGAAGACTGAGGTGTTGGTCGTCTCATAATTAGTTAGTAGCTTGTATACCCTCATTTAAATTTAATCAGGTGCATTCCGTTTTACGCAGAAAGAGCTTACAGTATCTTTGGTCTGGCGGTATGGTGTTGGGGCTGGGATTTAATATTTTGTATGATGGGATCCCAGGCTGGTAATAGATTCCAACCATCTTCTTTATTGAAATTAGGATGTTTTTTAATAGCCTCGCGTATCATCTAGGGATGAATCGTTGTTCTCTAAAGAGTATTTGTGGTTTATCAAATCCGATGTAATGGTTAGGCCCCTCTAAGGAATGTTCGCATACTGCAGACTTATTTTCGCGCTTAAGCTTGATGTCGGCTATATGTTCTCTATCCCGGGTTCCTATACTTCTCTTTGTTTGCCCGATGTAAGAGAGCCCACAGTCGCAGTCCAGTTTGTACACGCCTGCATCTTGAAGAGGTATATTGCACTTGACAGGTCGTAAAAATTGGTTGATCTTCTTCGGCGGCTTGAAGTAAGTGTTGATTGAAGCTCGCTTTAAGATATGTCCAATCTTGTCAGTGACACCTTTCATATATGGAAGTAAAAAAAACAATGCTCCTTCTGACCCAATCGGGTAATATACTAGGGTAATTGTTTCATTTCTAAAATAAAGTAGACAAATACATTAGAATAGAAAAATATATTTTCATCCCCCCATCTCGGAAAGAGTATTTTTGCTCTTCGATATCTGAGTGCAAAAGCGGTTTTTATTCGCAAGAGGATAAAGTAAATTGAATTTAGAACATCGTGTGCTCTAAGTTTGTGAATTCAAAACATCATTAAACCTATTTACTTCTACCTCCATGGTGCCGAATTTATCATACAACCTTTTTTAATTTGTTAAAAACTCAGACTCGAAACCTTCTTGGTGTACTTTTTTTTTAATATGCTTTGCGCGCGTCATTTACTTTTCACGTCATATTGTTTAAACTTAAAACCTTAGGTTAAAAACATGAAACTTGAAAACAAGTGAAAAACCTAAAATGAGTAATTCTAGCGACGAGGAAATTTATTTGACGCCAACAGAATTGACTGAAACTGTTACTATTGCGCAAATGAGCTTCTATTCATATTATTCATAGTATTCTCCCTCAACGAGAAGTATTTGAAACAGTACGATATGTTTAACACGTGGCGACAGCTAAAGGAGCCAAAACTTTCTCCGAAAACGTTTTGCTGGCATATTTTATTGAATTATCCGTGAACAAGAAATCAAGCACTCTATGGAGTACGTATTTAATGCTAAAAGCAACAATAAAGATGAAAAAAGACATACATATCAACACCTATCCCAAATTAGTGGCATTTTTACAAAGAGCCTCATCTGCTCATCAACCAAAAAATCAAGGGAATCCGGTGAATCGGTACAACTATTAAGTATGACAGAAATACTTACTTAACATAATGTTGTAGTTAATACCTAAACTGAAATAAAAGTATCTTGTGATTGTTAATGTTTTTTTTCCATTTAGTCATTTCCTCGCTGAGGTGGGATGAAAAGTTACGTGTTGCATTCGAGTGCAAAGATTTTTCACCTCGTGCTCTTTTGATTCCCTCGCTAACGCTCAGGATTCTAATTTTTGAATCAAGGGAATCCGGTGAATCGGTACAACTATTAAGTATGACAGAAATACTTACTTAACATAATGTTGTAGTTAATACCTAAACTGAAATAAAAGTATCTTGTGACTGTTAATGTTTTTTTTCCATTTAGTCATTTCCTCGCTGAGGTGGGATGAAAAGTTACGTGTTGCACTCGAGTGCAAAGATTTTTCACCTCGTGCTCTTTTGATTCCCTCGCTAACGCTCAGGATTCTAATTTTTGAATCACTCGCTGCGCTCGTGATTCAATTTTAGAATCCTTCGCTTGCTCGATCATCAAAATTGAGCACGCGGTTAAAAAGCAACTTTGCACTCTTGTATAACAAATAACTATTACACAATACATACATACTTTTACTAATGTCTCCCGTAAGGGTATAAGTATAAGTATTTGTTTCGCTTCATCAACTCTCATTATTTTCTTCAAACATGCTTTTAACTCTTGACCACCAAACCATTACTAGAATTCCCAAGGAGGGTTGGTGTCAGGCAAGCGGCCGGCAGTTGCCAAAACCAACAAAAATGAAGAATTGAAAAGCAGTTTGAAACGGACATTTTTCGATTTTAAAATTGGTAACTTATTCGCACGCTATGATATCAATTACGAGTGCTCCTTTTTTTCTTATTCAAAGTCACTGTAACTTATTTCTGACATCGAATATTCTCGAACGATAAGTACGTATCTTCATATCAAATTGTAAATAATGCAAAAAATATTTTATGTCATAGTGTGTTTCATTTGACTTTTAATGTGGAGATCACCGGTGAGATTTAAAAATCGCCCCCCCCCCTCCCTCTGGGTAGGAAGAAGAAGTAGAAGTTGAAGTATCGCATAATTCATCATCATCATTCTCGGCCAAAAGACGTCCACTGCTGGACAAAGGCCTCCCCCAAGGATCTCCACAACGACCGGTTTTGTGCTGCTCGCATCCAGCGGCTTCCCGCGACCTTCACCAGATCGTCGGTCCACCTTGTTGGAGGCCTGCCCACACTGCGCTTTCCGGTACGCGGTCGCCACTCCAGGACTATCCCGCCCCAGCGGCCATTAGTCCTGCGAGCAATGTGCCCTGCCCATTGCCACATTAGCTTAGCAACTCTTCGGGATGTCGGTTACCTTTGTTCTTCTGCGGATCTCCTCATTATTCATAATGCATAATGCATAATTCATGCGGCAGATTATTTGATAGTCGAGTTGCAAAATATGTGGCAGTTTATCGCTCTTTAATGTTATAGGTACAGGTTGACTTTTTATCACCGTCCAAACCTTCTGAGATGACTCCTGTGATACAAACGAACAACTCTTACTATTGGACCAACTCCCTACCTCCCTCGAAAATAAAATTCAGCTGTTCCTTACATTTTGATCGAATGAATATTGTATAGCAACAGGTTTGTGGAAACTGTCCAAACGGTTGGGTCCAAGTTCTTTAAAACCCACCGTGCAAAAGGAACCAAAATGTTCTCAGACCATACCCTAAAACTAATGGAAGAGCGGCGCGCAATGGTTCTGCTTTCCTCAGGTGATGCGTCTCAGTTTCGGCGGCTAAATAGGCAGATCTCGAAGTCTATGACTCGCGACACGCGCCAATTTAATACTAACCGTATTAAAGAGGCCATTGAGTGGAACAAAGGCTCAAAAGTGTTCGCAAGAGATCTGGGTATTGGGCAGTGCCAACTGACGACGCTGAAAACCGATGACGGCAGAACTGTCACGACCAGGTCCGATGTTATGGGAGAGGTCGAGAAGTTCTATGGACAGCTTTACACATCCACACGGCCACCTGTACAAAGCTTAGCTAAAGACCCTAGAGCTAAGTTAACCCGGCACTATACCGAAGACATCCCGGACATCAGCCTATACGAGATTAGTATGGCTCTCAAACAGCTCAAAAATGGCAGGGCACCAGGTGCTGACGGAATTACGGCCGAGCTTCTGAAAGCAGGCGGAAGACCGGTACTCGTAGCTCTTCAGAAGCTATTTAATTCCGTGGTACTAGGGGGCAGAACGCCAGAGACGTGGCACGAAGGTATGGTGGTACTGTTCTTCAAAAAGGGCGACAAAACCCTGCTGAAGAACTACGGGCCCATCTCACTTCTAAGCCACGTCTACAAGCTGTTTTCGAGAGTCATAACGAATCGTCTCGCACGCAGGTTTGATGACTTCCAGCCTATCGAACAAGCCGGTTTCCGAAAAGGCTTCAGCACCATAGACCACATACATACGCTGCGGCAGGTTATACAGAAGACCGAAGAGTATAACCAGCCTCTTTGCTTAGCGTTTGTGGACTATGAAAAAGCCTTCGATTCGATTGAGACATGGGCCGTGCTACAGTCTCTCCAGCGGTGCCAAATTGACTATCGGTACATCGAAGTGTTGAGGTGTTTGTATGAAAGCGCCACTATGTCAGTCCGTCTTCAGGACCAGAACTCGAAACCTATCCAGTTGCAGCGAGGAGTGAGACAGGGAGATGTGATTTCTCCGAAACTGTTCACTGCTGCACTGGAAGATGTTTTCAAGCTTCTGGACTGGAAAGGACTCGGCATCAACGTCAACGGCGTATACATCACTCACCTTCGGTTTGCTGACGATATAGTGGTCATGGCTGAGACCCTGGAAGACCTCGGCGCAATGCTCGGTGACCTCAACAGAGTCTCTCAACAAGTGGGTCTTAAAATGAACATGGAGAAGACGAAAGTTATGTCGAACTCACGTGTCGTACCCACTCCTCTGAAGGTTGGGGACTCTGCCCTTGAAGTTGTGGACAATTATGTTTACCTGGGACAAACGGTCCAGCTAGGTAGGTCCAACTTCAGCAAAGAGGTCAATCGTCGAATCCAATTAGGCTGGGCAGCGTTCGGTAAGCTACGAAATATCTTCTCGTCCGATATACCGCAGTGTCTCAAGACGAAAGTCTTTGACCAGTGTGTGTTGCCAGTGATGACATACGGGACTGAGACGTGGTCGCTCACTATGGGCCTCATAAAAAGGCTCAAGGTCACTCAAAGAGCAATGGAGAGGGCTATGCTCGGGGTTTCTCTGCGTGATCGAATCAGAAATGAGGAGATCCGCAGAAGAACAAAGGTAACCGACATCGCCCGAAGAGTTGCTAAGCTCAAGTGGCAGTGGGCAGGTCACATTGCTCGCAGGACTGATGGCCGCTGGGGCGGGATAGTCCTGGAGTGGCGACCGCGTACCGGAAAGCGCAGTGTGGGCAGGCCTCCAACAAGGTGGACCGACGATCTGGTGAAGGTCGCGGGAAGCCGCTGGATGCGAGCAGCACAAAACCGGTCGTTGTGGAGATCCTTGGGGGAGGCCTTTGTCCAGCAGTGGACGTCTTTTGGCTGAGATGATGATGATGATGATGAATATTGTATTATTTCTATTGTATGTTTTGTATGGAACAGTTGAATTTTAATTTCGAGTTAGGGAGGTGGTCCAATAGTAAGAGTTGTTCGTTCGTGTTCGTCATCTCAGACGGTTTAGACGGTGATAAAAAAGTGACTCTGTATATTAAGTATAAAGTTTTTGTTGACAACCCTAAGGGAAGGTTGCGTCTGCGGCTAATAGATATCTATTACTGGGCACTTGCCTCGAGTCAAGTGCGCCTGCCGACCAGATCACACACTTTTAGGAAGACGCATTATGTGAATTATACATACCTACTATGTGTAAGGGTACGCTTGTAGGTAATTAAAATACACGGATTAAAAATAGAATAGATTGTAAATAATAAGTAATCTATAGAGAATAGAATATCATCAAAAAAAAAACCTTACAAGCTATTTTAGGACAATACACCATAATATTAATAATTATTTTAGATTACAATTAAAAAAATTCAAAATTCAAAATCATTTATTCAGTTTAGGCTACAAATAGCTCTTATGAACGTCATTATGCCATCGGTTCGTAAGCCTACTCTGGGCTAGACCTTGTACTGAGAAGAACCGGCAAGAAACTCAGCAAATGTCCAGCTCTTTTCTCCCTTACAGCGTCAAAAATGCCCTATCATAAAAGAACACTTTCCATCATAAATAAAAACACAAAATAGAAAAAATAAATAAATAAAAATATAATATTTAAGTTTGCAAAAACATAATTTACCAGTTTAATTTTTTACAATGTCATACAGTACTAGTAAAAGTCAAAACCTGTCAGGAAAAGCAGAGTTAAACTATAGGTAGATAATAATAATAAAAATAAGACAAGTATGCAAGAGTAGTTTGGTACATATTTTTAAGGTAAAAGATTGTAGGTGACCTTATGTTTCATACACAGTATTAATTTTATAAGATGACATATTTAGTGAAAAACTGAAATTGTTCTTTTCATGTTCACAAGAAAATACTGATGATAAGGCTGTATGAGCTAGATCCCTTCGCTTTTACAAATGGGGGAGTAGATAACTAAAAATATAAATTAAATAGAGCGCGGGAAGGCTTGCTAAATGGCTTCGTTTCGGTGGATCAGACAAAAATCTCATTTCCTGCGACGCGGCGCGAGTGCCGTCGCCGCCGACGTATCCGCACGCATCGTTGCCATTTACACGCCACTGGGTTTAACGAAAAAATTAAAGCCTTAAAGAATCTGATACTCTATATTATCTATATAAATAAAAATGAATCGCTAAATGTGTTGCTAATCGCTAAACTCGAGAACGGCTGAACCGATTTGGCTGATTTCTTTTTTGTTGTGTTTGATGAAGTCCGAGGAAGGTTCTTATGGAGAGAAACCCCGTAAAAATACGAGGAAAATAGTAAAAACAACAATTTATTTTTCCCATACAACCTACTCTGTCCCTAGCTGTCAAACATTTAACGTCAATCAAAACAAAACAAAGGCGCGTTAGGATTATCTTTGGTATGCCTTCAAGTTGATTAGAGGTCAGATTTATTTATTTACGCGCCAAGTAATCAAACAAAATATATCGTGTACCATAAGGCATTACAATAAAAATATCATCACATTAAATATTACTAAAGTCTAATGTTATTTTATTTCTATTAGACTGCGACACGCCAATCACCTTTGATAGAACGAAATCTGTCGGGGCTGCTAATAACATAAAAAAAATCAATGTAACTTTGTTTTAGAGAAATAGGGCAGAACAAGGTCTGCCGGGACAGCTAGTAATATAATAAATATTATTAACGGGATTATTACCATGTTTTTTGTTGTGTGAGTATCCGATATTTCGGTACAGTTGCATACGCCATGATCACGGATGTACTGAAGTTATTGCGGGTGGGTGATTATGAGCAGACAAAACGATCTACCCTCTTCCTTAGTCGTTTTTTGCGCTCAATACTCGTAATACAGCTGTCTCTTAAGTCACTATTCACTCGATCTTGTTCTCGACACACTACACTGACCGTAGTTGACCATGATAGTTTAAAAACTATACATTAAAATTCAGAAAGCGTAGTCTAGGAACTTTTTAATTTTTTCTTTTCTACGTCATCATGAGCTCATTATATTTTGACCCCACTGCTGGAGCACGAGCCTGGACGAGAACGGTTGTTAACGACTGCTAATGCAGCTGGGACCAACAGCTTTACGTGCCTTCCGAAGCACGGAGGAACTCAAGATGATACATTTTTGGTCACCCATCCGATGACCGGCCTTTGCGAAAGTTGCTTAACCTCAGCACTCGCAGACCGGGCGCGTTAGCCACTGCGCCATCGAGCTTCAGAGCTTCTTTTCTACATCATTCATCATTACCAGCTAATTTTATGTCTCCATCTCCACTGCTGGGGCACAAGTCTTCCCTATGGATTGATATGGGACTATTGGCTTAACGTGGCTTCCGAAGCACGGTCCCCGTGATCACCCATCTGATGACCGGCCTATGCGATAGTTGCTCAACCTTAGCAATCGACTTGCGCCATCGAGCTCCTTAACAAGTTGCTCCTCTTCTTTTTAATCAAAATCGCCGATGTAGGAGAAACCGCAAAACTTGAAAAGAACCCTGGCAAGGGAAACTAAACATAGGGCAGTGTCACCAGCGTTCAACAGTAACCCGCCCCAACTTCGCACGGGTGTACCTTTTTTTTTTGTTATCGCCTATGTTACTTAGCGCTAATGTAGCATTCTAATGGTGAAATATTTTTTATATCGGTCCAGTAGTTTTTGAGTTGATTCGTTGCAAACATACATACATACGTATGTACGTATTTTGATTTTTTTGTATGTACGTACAAAAAAATCAAAATTGACGTGGACAAAGTCGCGGGCAAACTGCTAGTCTATACTAATAATAAAGAGGGAACCTTTGTACGTACGTACGCGACTTTGCCCACGTCAATTTTGTTTTTTTTTTGTAAAAATCAACAAAGATAGAATTAAATGCCTAATTAAATACGAGTAGTCTATGTTATCTACAAATAGGGTTGCCAACTATTTTTCAGGAAATTAAAGTAAATCTATCACTAACTATTATAAAAAAATAATTTGAAGAAAAAATAAAGTATTTCCCAAATTTATTTATTTAAGCGTTGCGTTTCGTTTCCACCTGAGTCTGAGTATCATTCAGTAGTTCAGAAATTAAGTCATCAGGAATATTCCGTTGAAACGCACGCATTAGTCGGAAATAAAGTATTTTCCATACTTTATTTTTATTAAATAGAATAAAGTATGGGGATGGAAAATAACGTAGGATACGTTATTTTAAAGTATGGTTGGCAACCCTACCCACAAAGTATATATAATAACATAGAATAGAACAGAATAACATTTTATTTACCACAAATAGATTGTACTTAGCATTAGAAAATAAAATAAAAAATAAAAAAGTATATAACATTATATCCATTAAATATTTTTTGGAACTGGACCAGTAGTTCCAGAGATTAGCCCCGTAAAACAAACAAACAAACAAACAAAGTCACTAACGTTATCACTTTATTAATAGTGTAATGCGTCTTAGTTGTCGAGAGGGAGCCCGGGCGAAGAAACAAAGATTGCTTTTTAGCTTTAAACTAGCCGTTTAATATGGTAAAGTTATTACATAGTATTACAATTAACTAGCCAGTCGAAGTTAATGATAACGCTAACGCGACTTCACAACTCGAGATTCGGGGATGAACTGACTTAATTGTGTTATTCTTATGTCTTAAATACAATTCAATTATCTCTAAGTATATTATTGACAAATTCGGAAAGACTCAAGGGTCACAACAACAAGCTCATTATTATTAACTATCTATTAAGAAAACTGATATTATAAAGTTGATGGGAAAGCAAACATAAAACAATGATAATGATATCTTAATATAACAATTACTATTGTCAACAGGAAGACAAATATGGTGATAATATAACCACTTAACTACAAACTATTGTCAACAATATTGTCTTAGCATATAGGAAAATTTGGTACATTACAATAGTATAGATATTGATCTTCAAACACCTAATGCGGTACTCTTTTGATCTAACGTAGCGTAATATTAGTCCCCGCCATTATTTATCCACAGATGCAAGCATAACTGTCTATTGCATACAGCTTACAATAATATCGGTGGTGGGTGGTCGGGAGGGTGGGGTCCAACGTTCATTTCTCAGGTTTGACTCCCAGTATTGATATTGCTGGGTATTACGCGCCGAAAGCTGCTGTCATCTACAGTGCTAAGAATCTTTTAGAGTGGACATTTTATAATATCATGTGGTTTTATTAAGTTTTACTAACGCTTTGTGTTCCACTAAATCATATTTGATTTAGTGGAAAACAAAGCTACACCTTATTTAAATATTATTCCTTTAGTAATTTATCAAATTTAAATTTTAGATTGCGGAAAGTCTCATACTTATACAGTTCTTACATTAAAATTGAATTTTTATTGCATTGACGCTGTAAATAAAAAAAATTGCTAAAAGTAGTTGTTTGAAACAGTGTACATAAATATAGGTACATAAGTCTCCGACGACGACGCGCGCACGGTGCTTTTGGTCACAGAAGAAAGAACACTCCTTGGTGTTGCAATAAAATAACCTAACCACTATGCATCAGGCAAAATAAAAGTATGCAATGTAAGCAATTTTTACTCTGCATTCACAGTTCTTTATTTAAATCTAGTCGTACCTGAGGCAGTTGTCTTTTTTGTGCTGATAACATTCAAAATAAAAAGAGTTTTTATTTTTTCTTTTGCGAAAAAGTGGTCGTTTTGTGATACGATTATGAAAGTATGGAGGCAATTAACTTGAAATATTATTTTTCAGTTGGAAGTTCTACAGGTTCGTAGGTGCACTGGATCGTCGAGTAATATTTGTTTAATCTGCAGCGCTGCGACGACGCCCGCCGCGCGCCGTCTATTGCTCGATAATCTTAGCTCTATATTTAACAGCCCCGACACCGGATATTTTGGTTGTATTTTATGGTATGTGAAAGTATGAACACTTGACTTCGAAGCTGTGGTTTAAGTTACGTTGAATATGCAATTATGTTGGGTAAACGTATATTTTTGAAAAGCCTGCTGCTACGTTTAATGTCCATTTTTGTTGATCAAGGGTTTTATAGTTGTTAGTAGCTATTAATAATTACCTAAACTGTTTATTTTTCTTACTTTTAGATTGCTTAATTCGTTTGAACTCGAAGGTATTAATGATTTTCTTTATTAATATAATATGCTCAACTTTGAAAATGAATAATAGACGGGAAAAACTGGGTCAGAGGAATCAACAGATTATTCATGCGGGAAGGCTAGAGCTCAGCATTGGGAAGATTATTAGCTCATGATAATGATAAAAAAAACTATTAATGATCTATGACATTCATGAGCGCGTGAATCTAATACTTACCTTTAGGCGAGCAATTCTTGTTTAATAATCTGAATGTCGGAAACGGCTCCAACGATTTTCATGAAATTTAGTATGCAGGGGGTTTCGGGGGCGATAAATTTATTTATAGTTTCATATTTAGAAAATTACCAAAAAGAAAAGCTTGGTCATTCAGGTACTTATTCATAATTATGCAACAAGCTGTCACAATTTGTAATTAGCATCATCATCATCATCAGCCCATATAAGTTCACCACGAAGAAAGAAGAGAAAGAAGAAAAAGTAAGAAAATAGTTAGAAGTAGAAAATAAATTAGCAAGAGCAAAATCAGTAAAAATCAAAATACCTGATTGAATACTCGGAATTGAAAAAAAAATTGCATAGTTAATCAAGAATTGAATATTTAACTCAAATATGCACGATTGCAGCACATGTTTCGTCCACCGCTAGACAAAGACCTCCAGAATTGCCTATTCTGTAAAATTATATTCATACAAAAATAGGTAGCATAACAGCTGCCTTTACCCACTTACTGTTGAATAATCCAACTTCCAATGGACCTGAAACAATTAGTAAGAAAAGGGAGTCGATACACAATTGGATACCAGTTTTTTTGATTATAATTATCAAGCGAAACTTAAACATACAGGAGTTTTCTAACACACCTAAATTAAACGAATTAGTATAAAAATATGTACACTTTGTACTTTTACAATAACACTAGCTTCGTCGAGGTTACGTTGTAAAGGGCATGGCCAGCAACATAATCTGTTAAATTAAAAAAAACGAGAATACTCTCGCGAACTATCAACGGTACCAATGAAATGCGAACTAAAAAACGTGCCACATACGAAAAAAAAAACAATTACTTAAAGTCCACCGAGACTCCTGGGAAATTACGGCTGCAGTTAGTCGGTGACCTAACAGCCCTATCGCTAGGCAATCTTCCTGAAATTCCACAGTATATTCCCGCTTGAACATTTTTTAAAATTATCTAGACTTAACTTTTGCTTTCATTTGCATACTATCTGTTTTTTTATTTTGTCAACCGTTTCCTTACATTTATTAGAGATAAAAATTCTAAGCTACTTACTAACTGCTATTAAAACATAAATTAAATAATTAGTGGAGTCGAGAGTATTGCATTGCAGCATATGTTATGTTTATATTATACTTGTCTGTTATTATTTAAATACAGAAAAAATCCTAGCTTGCTTTATTGGTAGATAGGTGAATACTTATCATTAAAGCAAAGAAGAGCTTATAAACTGTCCCAATGCTGGGCAAAAGTCCCTACCATTGAAATCAAGTCATCGCTGCAATCGTTGGCTATTGTCACAGAGGCGTACTCCCATTGAAAAGACGTAAGACCTACACCAATTGTACTTACCTTTTCTTATAAACAATAAATAACTTACTTCTCGGCTCAAAGTATTCAACTCTATCGCTTTTTAATGCTTGCATGTATCAAAAAAGGAATGGCAAAAGAAAACGAAATAAAATATTCATATGAATTGTTGAACATGCACACTGTAATGCTATTAGGAGGAATCTCGCACTCGGCAGACGTAATACGGCCTTACAAGACGGCATTATTAAATTGCCGTTGCGATGGTGGGCGGCCATTCGCAGTTACATCGGGTGCTCGGAAAAATATTACGGCATTACAGACGTTCGCGCCCGGTGCCGCTTTTATAACATTTATAGCTCTGTGGATTTTTTTAAAGCCAGTCACACTTTGGATGCGTTTTCGTCCGATTTCGTATTTTACGAACACGCAAAAACAAGAATGAATACGCATGATACGAATGATGAGGAGCTCGATGGCGCTGTGGTTAACGCGTCCGGTTTGCGAGTGCTGAGGATAAGCCACTTTCACCAAGGCCGGTCATCGGATGGGTGACCAAAAATTTACCATCTCAAGCTCCGTGCACGGCATGTTAAGCCGGTGGTCCCGGCTACATTAGCAGTCGCTAACTACCACCAATCCGCACTCAGCCCGCGTGGTGGTTTTGGCCCGTTTTCCCTATCCATCTATAGGGAATGCCCCAGCAATGGGGACATAAAATGAGCTGATGATGATGATGATGACGCGTGATACATCACGATTCTCCGACTAGTAACCTCGCCCACTAGGTGAGAGCTTAGTCCTGCGTGCACCTACTAGTCAAAGTGAATGTGTCCTGTAATTTCACTGGATCTAGCATAGCAGTTATGCAATGTTACTTTGCAGCAAAAATTGGTATAAGAGTGCAGTCGTCGACTTTATACTTTTAAGAAGTTCATTAATTTATTTGGAAACAAACACCATTTTATAATACATATTATACAATATTTTAAAGGTAAATATTGTCTGACACTTTTTTAGCTCTGCCTCGCGCTTTTGACGTAAGCCTATTGACTTAACTCATCGTCATTTCGCGATTACAATTAAATTTTATGTCAATTTTTTTGCTCAGCAGTGTCACAGTATATGTACTAGGCTTTATATTTACTATACTACTTATACAACATGTTGCTTTCAGAACAATTACTTACATCTTTGTTTTGTGACAAAAACAATTTAAAATATTCAGTAGTTCTACTCCGTTCCCAATACATAGTGGCAGTGTAGATTATTTAAATTAAAATTCAATTTTTTATTTGCTATTCTTGGTGTAGGTACAATAGATCTCAAAACTAAACATCAGTTCACACAAGAACCCTGCAAGGGCACTGCAAATATTAAATGCTTAATATTAGAATGAATACCTAGGTATTTACATTTTACATTTTAATAAAAAAATAATTATAATTGTAATAGATATGAGTCTATTCTTAAGCAAAATATATATACATTAATAAATTTTATTTTGTACTATTCAGTCAGGCATGTGTCCTTATCAGCAAAAAACTCCCGCAGTGAATACCTAATAACATTTAAATAATATTGAGTTTATTTTTGAAAATTTATATTTTTTATATTGTTCTAGTTGTTATATTGTTGTGTTGAAATGTCAGGATAAACATTAAATAAGTAATGTGTAAAATAAACGCGAGTAGATCAGTAAAAGTTGTTTCATTTCAATTTATATTTTTTTGTTAATTTCTGATTAATTCCGGAATTTGATTATAGATTTTGATTGACATAGAAAACGGACCTGAATTAACCATTATTTTGTAACTTATATTGGTAGTAACTAATCTAATTAAAAACAAACAGTTCAAAATGTTTAAATCTAGTGTTTTTTGTTTTTTTTTACTTTTTACCTTTACCTAGGCATCAATTTCAAATCAATTATAGCGAATAATAATTTCCTTAACTTATAATTAATAATTTAAATAAAAATACAACAAAGCCTCAACTTGTAAATTTATTTTAAGCTATTTATAGTCCTACATATTTATTCGTTTGGATTTATTTCCATTCATTTGCAATTAAAGGTAGTTTTAAACCCTGTTTTAAACATTGTTTTAACTTTGTTTTAAACTGTGTTTTGAAACACTTAATAAAAAACATAGTTTTATTTCAAACTGTTTTAAACACGTGACACAAAACAACTTGTTTTAATCATGCCAACCCTGTTCCCAGTTGCTGTCATCTAGTTAAATTTCAACGATGTTTTTTTTGACGACGAAATGCAAGGATTTCTTTTTAGAGCGAGTTTGCTGATTGATTTAAGTGGCATTTCCAGCTTCACCGGGCTTTTTGGGGCGGCGAGACACTTACAGAGTTCCTCAAGCCGTGTGAAACGAATCACCTTCGGAGGTTTTCTAGAGGGAACGGCATCACGCACTATTAGTGCGTGTCCCCGTGCCCTACTAAATTCTCTGAGGGGTTCGGATCGGATCGGAAAATGCAAGGAGTTTCACCCGAATTCTTATGTAATAATAACACTTGTTATGAGACTCTATTTTTCCTCAATCTACCGTTTATTCTAAGATTACTAAGTTAATTATTTATTTACTTGAATTTTGCTAAACGCGTGTACCGAGACACTATTGTAATTAAGATAAGACGAAATGCAAGTCTTAGTGTTGAACACTTAGCTACTAGGAGCGTTTACGCCGCACACTAGCGCCACTAATAAAAAAAAAACTTATCTAGTAATTAGAGATAGAAAATCAAATTATGCTCAACAAACTATTTGAATGAAGTAATTTAGCATTTTTACGTCACCTAATGAACACCTCACATGTTATGGTTTAGTTAAATAAGACGTTACGGCCACTTTTAACTATAACGCCATATTTTGAAATAGTTTGTTGAGCATAATTTGATTTTCTATCTCTAATTAGTAGATATGTTTATTTTTTCATTAGTGGCGCTAGTGTGCGGCGTAAACGCTCTTAAACAGGAAATAAGCGCATTAAAATATTTCATTCCTAACAATTACTGTATGTCGGACTATTAAGCTCAATTTGGTCTTTGTGTTCAGTTTTTATCACTGCCGGCGGCTCGCTCATCCCCTCTTTATGCGCGCTTTATACATTTATTTATTTATCACTTTATTCCGTCTGCTATGTTGTCGTAAAAATTCAATCTGAAAATTGCGTAGAGGCCTATTCGTCGTAAACCCTACCGAATAGTGTACTGCATAACCCGTAGCTTAACTTGGAGGTTTGATGGGTAATGTATTAGCGGCGAATTTGTTTTCTGAAATAGATATTATTAAGATGTCATTGTTGTCACTAAAACATAGTGTTAAAATAAAACTAATAAATAACTAAGCTAAGATAAAAACACAAATGTTGAAAAAATTTCACGAGCAGGATTTGAACCCGCACCCTTCTCACATACCGGGTCAGGTGCTCTCCCAATTGAGCTATCGTGGTTCTAACCAGCCCGCCGAAATTATTCAACACTATTTACTTTTTACTTTGAAAGCCAAAGGCGCCTATTCAATGTCAACAACTAAGTACCGTCATTAACATCTGATCATAATATTTTTACAAATACTAAAGATCAGTTAAGAAGTAGGCAAGCTAACATTTGTGTTTTTGTAATTTGTTCGCAACAAAATTTGCGTTAAAAAAGATAATCAGCCTTTGTTAAGACTTTTAATAACTTATTAGTTAATTATTATATTTTTTTTACCACATAAACTTATTCTATGTTACTTATACGTAAATTGTTTGGCGTTGTAGGTATTCATTTTTAAGATGAAATTACTATTACTTACATGAATTATATGTTAGTTTTAAATGACTACTCGTAAAAAAAATTACAAAAACACAAATGTTGAAAAAAATTCCACGAGCAGGATTTGAACCTGCACCCTTCTGGCATACCGGGTCAGGTGCTCTCCCAATTGAGCTATCGTGGTTCCAACCAGTCGCCGAAATTATTCAACACTATTTACTTTTTTACTTTGAAAGCCAATGGCGCCCATTCAATGTCAACAACTACCGTCATTAACATCCGATCATAATATTTTCAACATTTGTGTTTTTGTAATTTTTTCGCAACAAAATTTGCGTTAAAATTATATAAACAAAACAAAAACATTTTATAACTACTCGTATTTGTGTATTTTTTATGTGTTACTGTTTGTCCCTACTATCAACCTAACTAGCATACTCATAAGGATGAAAACACGACAGTGAGAACGGGCCATAAACCACCACGCAGGTCCAGTGTATATGGTTAATCACGACCGGGACCAACGGCTTTACGTGCGTTCCGAAGCACGGAGCAGCTTGAGATATTTTTTTTAAAAGCTGCTTTAAGAACCTAAGCTGTTGCCATCGAGCTAAACGCTCGAATCCAGCTCCAGCTAGCATACTACCGCCTCATAACTATGACCATAGAACAGGAATTTCATGCAATCAAAACGTGGAAGTCGCGAATGAAAAATTTATTAAAGCGTAAATACGTTTTGCTGGTACGCCCGGTACGCTGCTATTCACTTGTTTATGTAACTGTTAAATAATTATTCAACTCACAAATATGAAAAACAAATATGTTTGTTTTAAGTTTATAATAAGAAGAAATAATGGCTAATCGTCGATGGCAGAATTCCGGGAAAGAGAGACCCGAGCCGTCTGAGACGCAAATGGCTGGACGACATCAAACAGCAGACAGGACGTAGCTATCGTCAGATAAAATATGCTACATGGGGCTGCAGGAAGTTTCATGTACTGATCTCAAAACTTTGGTATGGAGATGGCACTAAACGATGATATAGAATGAGAAAATAAATTTATAAGAGGATTTAAAATTCAAAATGTTTAACAATAACCCTTTCAGCTATCACTTTAGTTTTAAGAGCGTTTACGCCGCACACTAGCGCCGCCAATGAAAAAAAAACATATCTAGTAATTAGAGATAGAAAATCAAATTATGCTCAACAAACAATTTGAATGAAGTAATTTAGCATTTTTACGTCACCTAATGAACACCTCAAATGTTATGGTTTAGTTAAATAAGACGTTACGGCCACTTTTAACTATAACGCCATATTTAACTAAACCATAACATGTCAGGTGTTCATTAGGTGACGTAAAAATGCTAAATTACTTCATTCAGATAGTTTGTTGAGCATAATTTGATTTTCTATCTCTAATTACTATGTTTTTTTTTCATTAGTGGCGCTAGTGTGCGGCGTAAACGATCTTAAAATAGTTTTATAACAATTTAAACATAGATCTGTGCATTTCATTTGTCATTTGTTCTTTAACAATTTGTCTGTATTAAATAATTGTGGAAACTTTACTGATCTCTGTATTGTGTTATGTCTATTGTAAAACCTGTATGTATTTTTATATTGTTTCTTTCCTAAACGAAATAAAATAAATAAATTTTTGTGTGATTTTTAATAGTAGATATTCATGAATGATGCTGTTCTATAAATTAAACTACTATACCATGGCGAGTGCTCTAAAGATTTTTTTCTCTTATCCCTCCTTCTTCCTTCACAGAACCACGCGTGCTAAAATATTGTCAATAAACAGACTCGGGACCCAGGACTTCGGTGTCACCAATTTACTGTGGCAAATATTTAAACGCAAACGAAGAAGTTTGTGCTGCTGCTAATATGCTTCAACCGGTCGTTGTGGAGATCCTTGGGGGAGGCCTTTGTCCAGCAGTGGACGTCTTTTGGCTGAGATGACGATGATAATGAAGAAGGAGTTTGGTGAATCATTTCTGTGTCGCCACTCCAAAAACTAGAATTCCCTTCAAGCACACTTATTTCCTTCCTCCTACGACATGGGGTCCTTTAAGCGAGGTGAGAAGAAGCAACTTGCGGAAGGCAAAGCGAGGAGGCAGAATCCTGGGCTATCAGCTGTCCTCGCATCTTGTCCCTATCTACTGACCCTGATAGGTAGGGTATGGCAGCTGGAACTACGGGTCCGGCTGTCTTTTCAAGGGTACCACGGGAGTTCCGGATCCTAGGCCCCCTGCCGGTTACGCCTTCGCGGGCGTCTCCTGCAGCTCCCGGACATGGGTTGGACTCGTGGCGGCTATGTGGTTAGCTGTAGAACTGGGAATGTTCGTCTGTCTGGTTGAGGTTTGACCAGGCTTCCATTTCGTGCACAGCGAGCGGGTCTGAGTAGCGGTCCAGATGGGGCCCGATGCGAAAGGATCTGCGGGGCACGTGAGTTGTCCATAGTTGGTTGTTCTGCTCGATGGTTTTCATTGAGTAGGCTTCCAACATCTCCGGCACTAGTCTGGAGAACTAGTAGAGGCGCCCGCTTTAAGCAATATCTCCGGTTGAATCAGCCGCGTATCCTACGCGGCTGGAACTGATGAGGTGCTGGATAGGTACTGAGAAGTGAGTGGGCTTACAACTTCGCCACATTTGACACATGGACATTTTGGTATTCGACTTTAGAGTTGATGACCGGAGCAGTGGAATCTGCGGGTTGTACTCTTAGTGCAACGAGAAGTGAGCGAGCTTACAGGTAACCTATCCAGGTAGGTAGGTAGGTAGGAATATCCAGATATTAGGTAGTGGACTATACGTGTCCACGGGGCAGTTGCCCCGCTTGAGTTAGTTAGCTCGAGAAGTGCCTCGAGCTAGTTGCCCCGTGGACACGTATAGTCCACTAAGACTAGTGAGTCTTAAAAGTACCGGATGAAGGATGCGTTTCGGCGCGTCCTGATCTGGCGTTATGACCTGACGCAGATGGTCCCTTGTGCTTGCGCAAGGATGTCTGACACCTAACTTTATAACCATAAGGTTAGTGGGGGGTGTCAGTATAAACTTTAAAGTCGTGTGTAGCATGGTGTCCTCGCAACTGGACAATTGGACATGCTTCTGCTTAACATTAGGCAGAGCAGAGACATTTGCCTAATAAAAAATACAACAATAACTACTCACTTAAATAGTTACTCGACTTCTTAGCTTGTCATGCCTGCGGTTTTATTTTTCATTTTCTAAAATTGTGTTATGTCGAATATTAATGTGACATAACGGTGGATTATTAACCGTTAAGTGTTCGTGATCGTGAGTGTGCACAAGTGTTGGCAAATGAAACAAAACAGTGCAACAGCACTTTTCAAATTCTCTCAAGAAGTCCGCGTGAGGACTTAGTAAAGCCCCACAACTTTACTAAGATACTCGAGGGGTTAGGGGGTATATCATTTTTCTCTTCTCACTTTTATTATCATTCATCATTATCATACAGGAAGGAAATATTTTTTATTTATGTATTACTTTTAAGAAAACCAGTTGTTTTTTAATGGTTAAAGTGCTGTGCTGTTATTGTGTTGTCTTGTTTATATTGAGTTAATGTGCTATGCTTGTAATGTTTAACCCTACTTTAATTTGTTACTATAAGTGAGGACCTGTAATTTACTTTTTGTTGCTATTTTTAAGTTTGTACTTTGTTTATTAGCTGTTGGTTTTCCAAATGAATAAATAAATAAAATTACTTTGACACTGGCTAAATGTGCTAATCGCACGAAGCCATCAAATAAAGGAAAAAAATGGTTCCTCTTCATGAGTACTATCACCTGCTTAGAGCATTAAACCAATCACCTGCTTAAAGCAAAACAACGACATAAACTTCATGGTGTGTAAAAAAGGTATTATTCTAGCGAATTACTATTGACAAAGTAGTACATTCACACGATCCGCTCGTAAATACACTCTGTCGCTTTTTAATATAGTGCAGATGGGTTACCGCTCCGTTTGGGAGATTTATACAAAAGTTGTAAGTCCCATGACAAATAGTCTCGGCCGGTTGTGGATGGGGCGCGAACGTTTCCTGGTACTGTCGGCTACAAAAAGCGTGCTACATTTTAAAACATACTAAAAAGGAATAGGTACCTATTGAAACTTTTTCTAAAAACAGTGATATTCACAATGTAAACACTACCCCCCTTATTCATAAAAAAAAACTATTTAAGCATTATTTAGCTCTCAGAATAATTTATTGTTCTGAGATTTAGCTAATCATTGTTTTGTCTCTTTTTCTCAAATTCAAAATGACGTTTGTGTGACGTTGACAAATCAATATTTAACTAAATAATGCTGAAATAGTTTTAATGAATAAGGAGGTAGAAATAAAACAAACTAGCAGTACCTACTAGGCTCTACAAAGTAAATAATTCATTTAGAAGCCTGATGTGTGTACGTTTTTACAATAAAGTTCCAAGTAATATCCAAAAACTTGATATTAATAAATTTAAAATCGCCCATTGTTTTCTAAAGTTTACGCGGACACTACACATTGAAATGAAACAACTCTTACGGATCTACTCGCGTTTATTTTACACATTACTTATTTAATGTTTATCCTGACGTTTCGAACCCTTTGCAGGGTCCGTGGTCACAGGGAGACAAATTAAAATCGCCATTAAAGAAAAGCTTTATAAAAAAGCTTATAATAAAGTGTCTGATTACATTGAAGACAAAACAGCATGGGTTTAAAATGCTCCAATCACTCCAACAGGTATTTCTAATTTAAAATAATGTTAAGGTTTTTTAAACTTGTATAATTTGGTAACGGCATATAATTTTGTAGATGTCGTTACTTATATTAAATTAAAGCTGTGGAGTTTCTTGCGCCCATTCTTCTCCACAGCTAAAAAATAGACGTCCTGAATGGGTAGTAGGTATAAAAAATTTTTTGGACGATTCAAAAGCACTTTACCATTTGATTTTGACTTTGAAAAAGTTAAAATGAATTAAAAATGGAGAAGCGCCGGTGCTGAATGGATAGATGTTTAGGTCAAATGCGATAAATCGTGGTTCTTTCCCCATGGATAGGTCCGGCAGACTACTGACGCGAACCTATACCTATACACAAGCATTTTAGATTGAAGGATACTTGTAATCAAGAATGTTAAGTAACTTTAACTTCGGCGCGTGCTTGGATGGGTGACCAAATTGAGTATATTTTCCAAAGCACAGATAAGGTCGTGATATCTCAAGTGATTATCACCAGCTCATTTATATGACCCCACTGCTGGGGCACGAGCCTTCCTTATGAATGAAAATACCACAAGGAAACCACCACCATGCGGGCCTGTGCGGATAGGTGGTTGTTAACGACCGGTAATGCAGCCGGCACCAACGGTTTTACGTTTCTTTTTTTGAGAGAGATTGCTGATTGCCTCAAACGGCATTTTCAGCTTCACCGGGCTTTTTTGGGGGCGGCGAGGTATGTAAAGGGTACCTTAAGCCGTGTGAAACGAATCACCTTTAGAGGTTTTCTAGAGGGAACGGCATCACACACTTAAAAGTGCGTGTCCGCGTACCCTACTAGATTCTCCGAAGGGTTCGGATCAGATCGGGGAGCGGAACAACCCGAGGGCGCCTCTAAAGGCTCGGACCTCGGCTCGGGTTGACCGGGCCGTGGAGGAGAGAAGCGCCCAGGTACATGTCTGTACCTGGTATAGAGCGCGTGTGAAAAGGTTCTTCGTATCCTTGTTCTACGAGTACGGTGCCTTGGGCCTAAACTACACGTTTCTCTAAATGCCACCCCGCATTTAGAGGAACGTGCTCTTCGAAGCACGGAAGAGCTCGAGATGACAAATGGTTAGTCACAAATCCGATTACCGACAGACCGACCGCTATTACCACTGCATCATCGAGCTCCCCGCATTTTTTTCACAAGCCCTAAGTACGAATCGCACCCCGCATCATCATATTTTTATTCAGACCACCTAGCAAGCTTAATATGCTTGTGCTAGGTATGGGATCACCACGTCTTATATGGATTAAACCACGATGTATCGTAAAGCCGTTCGGCTATCGACGCTTTCATCATCATCATCAGCTTATAATAGTCCACTGCTGCGCATAGGCACGATTCGCGGCTACTCTCATCCAGCTCTTGCCAGCCGATTTCTGAAGATCGTCCCTCCACCCAGACCATAGAGTCTAGCGTCTGTGACAGACGCACAAGATTAATGAAACGCTTAAGAGCGTTTACAATTTACGTTTTAAAATTCAAAATGTTTAACAATAACCCTTTCAGCTATCACTTTAGTTTTAAGAGCGTTTACGCCGCACACTAGCGCCGCCAATGAAAAAAAAACATATCTAGTAATTAGAGATAGAAAATCAAATTATGCTCAACAAACTATTTGAATGAAGTAATTTAGCATTTTTACGTCACCTAATGAACATCTGACATGTTATGGTTTAGTTAAATACGGCGTTATAGTTAAAAGTGGCCGTAACGTCTTATTTAACTAAACTATAACATGTAAGGTGTTCATTAGGTGACGTAAAAATGCTAAATTACTTCATTCAAATAGTTTGTTGAGCATAATTTGATTTTCTATCTCTATTACTAGATATGTTTTTTTTTTCATTGGCGGCGCTAGTGTGCGGCGTAAACGCTCTTAATTATATTTTTATTAACACAATACGTTGTTTAGAGACACTGTCATTGAATCCAAAGGAAAATAAACAAGGTACACAGGAAGGCTATGCCGCCAATACAGAAGAGGGGACAAACGAGAAAATCTACCGTTTTCAATCAGGCCGGTATCGGGAGTCGGGTTGCTAAGGGTTTCGGGTGACGCCGCGGAACCCCAATAAACACAGGCAAAGGGTTACGACTGCCATTTGTACGGAACACGAGAGTGACGCGTTTTATTCCACGAGTAGTGTAGGGTTGTATTTTTATTTTGTTACGGCGATTCTTCACGCGATATCTCGGAAGGCTTTTTTTCTATCTCTCTTTTTGTTTATTTTGTTCAGAGTAGGCAATTTAGAGATATATATAGATTGATAGTACTTTTATCACCACTATACAACATAAACATGAAAAAAAGATAGTTTAAAAAGTTACAATTTGGTGGTCTTATCGTTTTTGAGCGATTTCTTCCAGACAACCAATTTAAGTGGGACATATGGAAATTATAGGGAAATACAAAACTTTAAAGGGTAGGGAAATTAGTCTATAGTATTTGATTACTCATTTCTAGTAATAATCTGAGATACATTTCATTTCCGCCGGGCCTGGGTTTTTTTGAGCATTGTCCTTTGCACTATCATCTCAGCCAAAAGACGTCCACTGCTGGACAAAGGCCTCCCCCAAGGATATGAGGGGTATTTGCCGTAATCGCCACGCTTGGCAGGCGGGTTGGCGATCGCAGTAGGTTGAGGGTCTCCTCAGAGAGATGCTGCTGCCCATCCTCTGGAATGGTCCCTTAGTCGGCTTTTACGACACCCACGGGAAGAGATGGGGTGGTGCAATTCTTTATTCCCGGCACCACACAGGGATATCCTTTGCACTATAGAATGTTAGAATACGGCCACTATGACACTATATTGTAGACGTTTTAAATAGCAGAATTGAAATGATGATGACGATATTAAAATATTAGCGGTATGTACTAACAGACAAGTATGAGTAGGTACAAGTACATAACCAGGAAATTTCAAAATTCGAAATTCAAAATCATTTATTCAGTTTAGGCTAAAAAAGCTCCTATGAACGTCACTATGCCATCGGTTCGTAAGTCTACTCTGGGCGGGATACCTTGTGCTGAGAAGAACCGGCAAGAAACTCAGCAAGGCCATTTCTTTTCTCCCTTAGCGTCAAAATATTGGTAGGATTTGTTGTAAGATTGAAGTTTTACATAGGAATACCACTACCTACTAGGCCGTCGTTTCCTCATCCGAAAAGCATCCTTGTTAGGTCTACTAATTATTAGCAAAAAAAAAAAACGAATTCAAAAAACAGGAAACTTAAAAAAGTAAAAACAGCTGTAAAAAGCAAGAAATAATATTGAAATCATATTATTAATTACCTAGATACGCATGTCAGTTTTAAAAAATGTCTACTGAAGTCGGGTGGGGCTTTTACAATAAAAAAGTGGAGATAATGGAACAACTATAAAAGTTTAAATGAAACAAAATTGTCCCCCAGCCGACCACCAACCACCCGACTTCAATAGACCTTCTTTAAAACTGATATGCGTATCTAGGTAATTAATAATATGATTTCAATATTATTTCTTGCTTTTTAGAGCTGTTTTAACTTTTTTAGTTTACTGTTTTTTGAAGTCGGTTTTTCTAGATTCTGCTAGCCCCTAGTACTATTACGCTAATCGTTATTAGTTTAATAACATGTAATCTTTTTATTAGTATTAGCAGATGGCGTTAGTGCTGAGTAGGTAGACCAAAGTTCATATATTTTGCCCAGTCTCCTTTACTGATCTTTATTCAATGTGAACTAAGTAACTCTTGTCTCGGTAGCTTAGTGGTCAGACCATTGGACCGGTTATCCAAAGGTCATGGGTTCGATTCCCACTCAATATTCCTGAGACTGGTTGAATTTTGGACTGGTGGTGTTTTATATTTGTAAAAGTAGTTTATGTAATAATATACATTATATTGGTGTATATAAGTATATTTATTTAAATTGTATATATGTAGGTATATACTGTGCGTTTTATAATATATTATTTTTATTTCTAAATTGTTGTCTTCACCCAATTGCACCTACCTTGTTATTTCTGCACCACCCTATGGTCGACTGGTAGAGAATGCCTCAGGCATTAAGTCCGCCATGTAATATATGTTGCAAAAGTTTTAAAATAAATAAATAAATTTTTGATAAAAATTTTATAATAAAAAATATATATAATTATCTTGTAACTAACTCTTTCAGTCTACTTTATCGAAGAGTGTTGATTCGTTCGCTCACTCTTCACAAGAAGTGATACAGTTTTATAGCGTGCCTCCAACATCACGGAATGGCCGAGATAAAAATAATCATCGGTCGAAGGGACCGACGACGGCGCATTCTGTTTTACGACGGACCCTCATCGATGCTGGCGCGGGTACAAAATGTATCTATCACTTATCGGAAAACCTTGCGGTCGTAGGGTTAAGTTGAGAAACCAAGTGCTAACAAGTCCATTACTGGTTCTTGGCGGGAAAGTGAAGAGTCATGTCTGCGATTTTGTTTTATTTTCTAAAATTTGTGTTATGTCGAATATTAATGTGAAATAATGGTGGATTATTAACCGTTAAGTGTTCGTGAGTGTGCATAAGTGTTGGCAAATGAAACAAAACAGTGCAACGTCACTTTTCAAATTCTCTCAAGAAGCTCGCGTGAGGACTTAGTAAAGCCCCACATCTTTACTGAGATACTCGAGGGGTTGGGGGGTATATCATTTCTCACTTCCCATTTCTAATATCATTCATCATCATTTTATGGAAATATTGTTTATTTATGTATTACTTATACGAAAAATTACTTTGACACTGGCTAAATGTGCTAATCGCACGAAGCCAACTAAAAGAAAAAAAAAATGTCCATTGCTAAATTTATTAATTAATTATTTTATTTATTTGAGGATTGTTAACAAAATATACACCAATACACAAACATTATACTTGTATATATTGACGATCTCTTTGGTCGAGTGGTTTGTAGACCGGTTTTCATGGTGTCGCTATCTCCGAGGTCCCGGGTTCGATCCCCGGTCGGGTCAATTTAGAAATTATTGTTTTTCTAAATTGTCTCGGTTCTGGGTGTTTTCTATGTATAAAAAGAAAAGTATGTATTTAAGTATTTTAAGTATGTTTATCCGTTGTCTAGTACCTAACCATTTAAAGAGTTTCATAACGAAGCTTCTCTTGGGCTGGATAATTGGTGTGAGGGTAGGAAAGTTTATTTATTAGTATTTATTATATATTCGGCAAAAGTTAGGTGCTATTTTAATTATAGGTCGCCACCGCATGCATTTAGAAAACAGTGAATTCATAAATGTGTGAATTTAAGTTGTTAATAGTTGTGGTAAATAGCATATAATTGTCCCACTGCTGGGCAAAGGCCTCCATCATTGAAATCAAGCCATCACTAGCAATTGATGGGTAATGGCTTAGTCACCATGCTTGCCGACGAACGCGGGTAGGTGATCACCATAGATCGGAGTAGGTAGAGCTATTTTATGTACTTGCCATATGATAGAATAATATGGATATTCCCCGAATGAATGTGAAAGCATACACTTCCTATAAATATAAGGAAGGGTTTAAGGATAGTTGAATAAAAAAAATAGAAACTTGATTAATTAAACCACATATATTAGAATTTCTTATATTTATACAAGAATCAAATAATCGAACCCCGGAGTATTAGTCGGAATCTCGTGAAATATCCATATTAACGTCAATGTTTGCGGTCAATGAACCTAAATAGCTCTACCTACTCCGATCACTGGTGATCACAAACCCGGGTTATGAATTGAAAAATCAGAAACACACTTCCGGGAACCCAGGAACTTCGGATATTCGTTTAAGACACAGCTCGGTCAAGAAAAGCAGGTCAATATTTGTCAGTGTCATAAAAAAGTTTGAGATATTTTAAGTATGTAATCTTTTCGTTTGTCAAGTCTTTCATTCGTCGACTGTACGTTTCATCGAGCTTCTTTGGTTTAATTGTTTATCAAAAACCGTTTTAATAATAATAAATAATAATAAAATTGTATTTATTCAAATAACCGCCTCTGTGGTCTAATGGGTAAGACCACCGGTGTAGACCCAGAGGTCCCGGGTTCGATTCCCAGCGGGGGGTACATGTTTGTGTACTCGGTTTGGTTGGTAGTAGGGCTTGTTAGCCCGCCTGGCTAGCTACCACCACCTTATCTAAACATTTGTTCTGTGCCGGCAGCTAGAGATAAGAAAGCCAGTGCCTCACTAGTTGAGGTTCCCGGGAGAAGTGCGCTTCCATCATTGGCCTTATCATCACTTTACATCAGGTGAGATCAAGGCACTGTGCTTACCCGTAAAACATATAAAAAAACACAGATCAATGGGTTAGTAGGTATTACTTATGAATATGTTAGAAGAATCATCATCATCATCATCATCAGCTCATTTTGTCCCCACTGCTGGAGCACGAACCTTCCCTATGGATGGATAGAACGGGCCATAAACCATCACGCGAGCCCAGTGCGGATTGGTGGTTGTTAACGACTGCTAATGCAGCCGGGAACAACGGCTTTACGAGTACGTGCCTTCAGAAGCATGGAGGAGCTCGAGATGATACATTTTTGGTCACCCATCCGATGACCGGCCTTTGCGAAAGTTGCTTAACCTCAGCACTCGCAGACCGGCCGCGTTAACCGCTGCGCCATCGACCTCTTCAGTTAGTAGAATGCCTACAATATTTTGTTGCAATTTGCTCATCCACCGATCAAAACGGGTACGTATTTAAATGTCTAAACTTAAAAAACCTAACGTTAAAACACCTCCTTTCAAAATACCTAATGTTTTAAAATACCTAAGCAAATAACACCTACATAAGAAATACCTAAGTTCAATATACACTGTGGCGAATTAACTTTCATTGTATGGAGTTACAAAAACGTGGCAAACTAACTTTGTGGCGAATGTACAATAACCCTATTGGACTAAATATCTAATGTTTAAAATGTCTATAGCTATAACACCGAAGTTTGATTCACACACATTTTAAACACCAAATGGTTAGAACAAATGTTTATATAATTTTTAACGCAAATTTTGTTGCGAACAAATTACAAAAACACAAATGTTGAAAAAATTTCCACGAGCAGGGTTTGAACCTGCACCCTTCTGACATACCGGGTCAGGTTTTTTTTTTTTTTTTTTTTTTTTTGGAGAGAGACTGCTGGTTGCCGAGGGGCATTTCCAGCTTCACCGGGCTTGTTTTAGGGGCGGCGAGGTACGTAAAGGGTACCTCAAGCCGTGTTGAAACGAAACACCTTCAGAGGATTTCTAGAGGGGTACGGCATCGCACACTTAAAAGTGCGCGTCCCCGTGCCCTTCCAGAGTCTCCGAAGGGTTCGGATCGGATCGGGGGGCGGAACCACCCGAGGGCGCCTCTAAAGGCACGGACCTCGGCTCGGGTAGACCGGGCCGTGGAGGAGGAGAGGATCCGGGTCAGGTGCTCTTCCAATTGAGCTATCGTGGTTCTAACCAGCCCGCCGAAATTATTCAACACTATTTACTTTTTACTTTGAAAGCCAAAGGCGCCCATTCAATGTTAACAACTACGGTCATTAAAATTATATAAACATTTATAAATAGCTTGCCTACTTCTTAACTGATCTTTAGTATTTGTAAAAATACTATGATCAGATGTTAATGACGGTAGTTGTTGACATTGAATGGGCGCCTTTGGCTTTCAAACTAAAAAGTAAATAGTGTTGAATAATTTCGGCGGGCTGGTTAGAACCACGATAGCTCAATTGGAAGAGCACCTGACCCGGTATGTCAGAAGGGTGCAGGTTCAAACCCTGCTCGTGGAAATTTTTTCAACATTTGTGTTTTTGGTTAGAACAACTAAAACTAAAATCCAAAAAGTTCATGATCCATAATCGTCCAAACACATAAACTTAAATGACATAAGTTTACAATGTATAAGTTCAAAATAAATAAATAAAATAAATAAATAAATGTTTCCCACACTCACACCAATTATCTAGCCCCAAGAAGAGCTTCCTTAAGAAACTCGAGAAATGGTTAACTAGACAACGGATAAACATACTTAATACACTTAAATATATACTTATTATACATAGGAAACACCCAGACCCGAAACAATTTAGAAAAACAGGTATTTCTAAATTGATCCGACCGGGGATCGAACCCGGGACCTCGGAGATGGCGACACCATGAAAACCGGTGTGCAAGGTTTTTTTTTACTAGACAACAGAAAGCAAAAATTACCAAAAATAAACTCTTTGTTGTCTAATAAGAAAAAACCTCGAAACCTTTAGACCCAGAGGTCCCGGGTTCGATTCCCAGCGGGGGGTACATCTACAAAACGGACTCTCAACACACTCTATTGTCATTTCAGATTAAACCACAAAACATTATTCAAATCTCCATCGTCCATTCGTACACACGGCAGCAGATCAACCTACCTAAAACTGTCAAATTTCTACAATCAATTTTGAGCTTTATTGTTTGGTTATAACTTATATGGATCAATATTCATTGGAGAAATTTGACAGATTTGGGTAGGTTGATCTGCTGCCGACTGTACGTTTAGAAGTAAAAATAATTGTTTTTTTTTTTAAAGTGAGCGTGATGAAATAAGAAAACAGTAATTGAAATAAATCTAAAATTATCAAATGAGAACATGTTGAAGTGGGAGTAAATCTTTTAAACCTAACCTCATTACAGTATAAAAATATCTTAACCCTAGACTACATCGGCGCAATCCGGCTTACACAACCGCAGGGTATAAAATTAAATAGAGTGCCCATAGTATAATATAGAGCATAGTGAGCCCCCAAATAAAGAGCATGATTACTAATAAAATTAGGTTTATTTTGGGAAAATTATTTAATTAAACACTGAAGAACTAAGTTAGAAACGTTTATTAATTTATGAAAAATATAAAACATTAACACAGTTATAAAACATAGTATATAATAAAAACATAAAATACACGTTGCAGGAGTTTTAGAAATGAGAAAATATTAGTTTTACCTATAAATCTAATAAACGGTTATTTTGGATTTTTCTTTCATAAGAACTACCAGTACAAATAAGATGTTTCTTTAATATCTAAATCAGTCTTATAATAATCTTTAGTATTCTTTTAGAGTTAAAGCTATTGCTTTACCCATAAGAAGAAAGTCACTTCGAAAGTGAAAAAGAGTTTACTGCTAAACGAGCGAAGTCTCACACATAACATGAAATATTACAAAAAAACAAATGTTGAAATAAATTCCACAAGCAGGATTTGAACCTGCACCCTTCTGACATACCGGGTCAGGTGCTCTCCCAATTGAGCTATCGTGGTTCTAACTAGTAGCCCGCTGAAATTATTCAACACTATTTACTTTTTTACTTTGAAAGCCAAAGGCGCCCATTCAATGTCAACAACTACCGTCATTAACATCGTTTTTGTAAATTGTTCGCTACAAAATTTGCGTTAAAAATGACATAAACAAATCAAAAACATTTTAACATGAAATATATCTTTTTATCCACCGAATGCGCTTTGCATATGGGTTTTTAATATAAAGAGCACCTTTTGTGACATTTTTATCTTTTTCCCAAAGGCAAAAGAATTAAAGTACAAGTAATATCAAAAAATACTTGCATTACGTCACTGGTGGGGTAAAAATTATCCCTGACAGTCGAAACTTCACTAGTCATCGGCGCGCTTAGAGCACGGCGCGCGTCTAACCCCTTTGAGCAACCAGCCAGTACTGAGAATACACGAAAGTACGCGTCTTCACAAAAAATATTGGCTTAGATGTGGGCGTTGGGGTAATTGTACCCAGCAATTGTAGTTTAAGGGTTAAGAATAAAATAAATATTTTGATAGTTCGTTCGCAGACCATATCGGATGGGAAAATACTTAGACCTAATTAGCTAAGTCGTAAGCTTGTTATATGCGTGGGGCGACCTCGCGGTGAGTTAGTGGCCCATTGGGGAGAATGCCTCGGATGGGATTCTCATAGTTTTTATAATAGATGTCGCCTGCGAGCTCGTCGATATCCACTTCAGGATCAACCATCGCCGCTTTCACGGCCACCTCAAGTTCTTTGCGAACCTTTGCGTCGATTTCCTGCAAGTTGTTAAACTGTATTTTTATTGAGAGTGTTTGCAGATTGTTTCAAACGGCATTTTCAGCTTCACCGGGCTTTTTTGGGGGCGGCAAGAAACTTAAAGGGTTCCTAAAGCCGTGTGAAACGAATCACCTTCGAAGGTTTTCCAGAGGGAACGGCATCACGAACTAATGCGTGTCCCCGTGCCCTACTAGATTCTTTGAGGGGTTCGGATCGGATCGGGGAAAATTGTATATCGCATTGTACGTGTGCCTGCCAACATAATTGGAATGGGTCAGACGAAGCTACGATAGCCTGATTGGCAGTGCGACTGGCCCATCAGAGGCCTGTAAGTAACATACGTCGCTGAACACTTGAAAAATGAAAATGAAAATGAAAATGAAAAATGTTTTTATTGCAACAAACACCAATTTACAAATTAATTTTGCCCTGGCATCTGTAAAAAGTTAACTTGCGGAATAGAAGCCAGTTCCCTCCTTCCTATGCACTTCCATGCCCGATGGTCCGGCAGCGTTATAAGCAATAGGCTACAGTTCGGGTCATTACCTAGATCTGCTCGGGCGTGGCAAGCTCGTGGGCGATGATTTTGTATTTGAACGAGGTGATGAAGTCATTACCTTGAGCTGGTCGGCAGTGACGAGCTCTTGGGCGATGATCTTGTTCTTGAACGATATGATGGGGTCTCGCGTCTGCCGCATCTCCTGCACCTCATCGCGCGTGCGGTACGATGTGCCCGGGTCGGACATCGAGTGGCCCGTGAAGCGGTACGTCTTCATCTCCATTAGCAGTGGGCCTGGGGTACGTCATTAATATAATTTACTTGCCTTCTTCATAGTGAAGTGAAGTCACTAATCGCTTCTGTGGTCTGGTGGTTAAGACCACAGTTTAGACACAGAGGTCCCGGGTTCAATTCATGTGTACTCATAGATACAATGTTTGTGTACTCTGTTTGGTTGGTGGTAGGGCTTGTTTGTCCGCCTGGCTAGCTAGCACCACCTTATCTAAATATGTCGCCATAACATTAATGTTTGTAGCATTTTTGTGTTCCGGCAGATAGAGATAAGATAGCCAGTGTCTTGTAGTAAAGGATTCCAGGTTAAGTGCGCTTCTCCCTTCGGCCTTGCCATCACTTAACAACAGGTGAGATGAAGGCACGTGCTTACCCGTAACATATATCATCATCATCGGCCTATGTTAGTCCACTGCTGGACATAGGCCTCCTCTAATGAGCGCCATAGCGCCCTGTCCTCGGCTTGACGCATCCAGCATCTGCCTGCAGTCTTGTATAAGGTCACATTTTGTCAACTGTAAATATTTTGACAAAAATCTAATTATATCAGAGAAATAAGGCCCTAGCATTAAAAAAAAATTCAGGCTAGTTTTTTTTAACTTTTCCTGGCACAAAAGAGGTAATATTTTTAAGAGCGGCGTCTCCGTCGGCTCCTTTGTATGAAACTACGGGCACGTGGTAAGCGGTGAAGGCATTGCGGCCTCTCTGTTTCGGCTCCTTTGAATTGAAACTACCGCTTCATTTTACTTTTTAATCGAAATTCCTTTTGGCGTTTTTCTTGAAAATTAAAATATAAAAATTTAAAGTTTTTTCATAAAAATAGTTTATTCAAAATATTTTCAATTGATAAAATGTGACCTTATATGAAAAAATAAGTTCGAAGATCAATAGACAGTCTTTATGGTACGTACGTTAAAATCCCGTCACTCACAGTCACTTAAGAATCTAAGGAGAGCGACTTTCATGGGCTGAGAGGCCAATTCAATTGCGCAGGAGATATTATAGTGCACGAAACATAAAATGACAGTGTGCATGCAAACACAGGTGCACTCTTACCACTGCGTCTCTGTTTTCAATGAAACGGTGGGCCGCTACGATCAGAGAGAGGCAGGGGCGTAGGCATCAACAAGCTCTCTAAAGGTCACAGCTCATTAGACCCACCCGGCAACCGATCAGCACAGCCTCGTCACTAGGCGTCCACTGTTGTGTACATATTTAAGACCCGTGCGTTGGCACCGAGTGGCCCACTCGCCGTCCGCGCATAGACAGCTTGCGAGCTGGGCAATCCGGTGACGATACGGAGTTGGTATAATGAGCGCATATCCATAGAAGTCCATATAAAGAATACTAACCGCTCGAGGCGAGGCGGTGCTGGTCGAGTGCCGTGTGGATCTAATGAGCTATGACCTTAATGCTGACTTAAGCTTTAAGTGTACTGTTAAGTCTTGTGGCTGGCAGAGGTTGCCAATCGATTTCAGCAAGAGGCAACCGCAGTTGGAAAGGCGAGGCACAGAGGGAATGGCGAGGAAGAGGAGAAGATGATAATACTGTCACAGGAGAAGGGGGGAAGCAGCAGTACTAGCTATAGCTAAAGTAATCCGGGGTCGCATACCCATAGTGATTCTAACAGTATCTGACTAAACAGACATCTGACAGAATCACCCTCTGACCAGAACGTACGTTATGTACAGCGTACATATATACAATATTTATACGTTAAGAGAAAACTTCGGGTACCTTTTGCACATGGCTGTGAGATTTGGTATAGTATTAAGGTTAAGTTTATATGCAGAAGAAGATCCGAAATATAAAAATTTCACGTTGCACGTAGTTCCCGCCCTTTCTCTACTCCCCCTCCCACCACCTCCACAATATGTCTCTCTTATCTCTTTTCCTGCCACTCTAATCCCCTTACCCTTCTGACCCCTCCCACTTGCAGTGGTACCCACATTTGCCGCTTCAGTAGTAGATGGCGAACCGTGTGGCCTCCCTTGTGGCGATGACGTTCATGCCGTCACCTCACGCTCCGGATACGTAGTTCCAGCTACCCCTCAACCCCCCCCCCCCTCCTTCTATAACCACCTACACAACCTGCCACTCTTGCCTATATCCCCTATAGTATCCACCCCCTCTAGTTGCCCCTTTTTGCCTATATAACCCTCCAGACCCTCTGACCCCAACCCCCTGAAGTGGTACCCACCCTTGCCGCTGGTGCAGTAGTCGATGACGAACCGCGTGGCCTCCCTGGTGGCGATGACGTCCATGCCGTCCACCTGCAAGCCGGGCACGTAGTCCCCGCGCGTGTAGAAGTCCGTGCTGGCGGCGCCTCGGGCCATGCTAGTGCCCATCGCTGAACCGAATTACCACGCATTAAACACGCATTACTAGTGACTCCGTTAAATTTTATTGTTTAAAAATCAGATTTTAAGATAATATCTGCTCAGATCTCATATTGTATCGGCGTAACAAAGTGTAATTCTCGTCTACAAACGTTATTTCAGCAAAAGTAAAAGAATCAAAAGAGATATAAGTGAATTTATTGTGAAGGTGTCACCAAAGGGTGAGTGATTTCAAGATGAAGGATCAATTTAATCTCTAATCTGTGAGTAAATGGATTGTTTTCACCGTTTCTAAACACTGAACAATGCAGTACTTCCGTATTTGATAGAGCGAACAAAATGCATAAAAAATACGTTGCATTTTACACAATCAAAAACATTGATCAGCTGACCAATCAGCTGCTAAGACTAGCGAGGACATAGTATCGGCATTAGCGACATCTAGAGAAAAGTAATAGAACTATTCCGCTCTCAGTACGGAGCAGGATTTTTTGCTTAGGCGACATCTAGCGAAAACACATGAAACTAAAAGGTACGCTCAATACAGAGCAGCTCATTATCGTGCTTTTGGCGTATAAGTGGTTAGAGGATATCATTGACAAAAACAAAAAACGCAAGCTACGGCCGCAAGATGTCGATAGTTGTAACATGTCGCAAATGCAATAAAGAAGTTGACTCAAAGAAAACAATAGTATGCTCCTTTTGTAAAAATAATTATGAATTTGATTGCATTGGATATTCAGAAAAATTACACCGTCTGAAAGATTTGGAAGCGAAAAAGAAATGGAAATATAAAACCTGCATAGAGCAAAAATCAACGGATCAACAAAGCTGTGAACAAACATATGTAACGACAAGGAAAAAACTTATATCATCTAAATCGAGCGAACTAGTGAATCTTAATTCTTCACTACAACCCTCACCTTCTAGAACTAAGCCAACGAGTGTTAATCTTTCGGATGTGCTTGACTCGCATATACTTACCGTGATTTACACATCTATGAGTTGCAGGATTCGTTTGAACAACAATTATCAAGAAGCGTAGATTACACAATCACCGAATCCATCTTGATGCAAGAGATGAAAGAAACAATTGTACAACTGCAATCGGAACTTGCTAGTTCGCAGAATGAACTGGAAAATACTATTTTAGACAACAATGATCTCCGAAGAAGCATTGCTAAATTAACAAGGGAAAATACTATGCTGAAATCCTTATGCCAATCGCCTCTCGAGAACATTCCAGTATGTCCAAGTGGGAAAAAGAAAAGTATATCGTCTTCGCTGTACTTAGGCAACTCTTTTATGACGCCAAATAGATTACCTACCAATATACATCAACCGGACGCTGAATCCAACGTGGCTGCCTTTCAACGGAATAATATAGAACTAAAACAACAACTAAAACAAGCCAGTGGCGATATAATAGCCCTACAAAAACAAATACTTGTCAATGAACAAAAACTAACTTCACAAAGCCTACCATTTTCTCAGCACACTTTAGCCAAGGCTTCTTTTAAAACTCAAGATGAAAGAAGTAGCAGAATATTTATCTTTGGTACCTACTTAACAATGCGTCGGTCTATCATCTGCGCTAACTCTATCAAGGCAGAACACAAAGTACGGAAAATATGCAATTACGTCTCAGACAAAACCGTTTGCGCTCACTACAGATATTATTAAGAATTATGAAAAGACTCAATTAGAACCAAATGACAAACTCATAATATGCGTTGGTGAGAATGATTATGATATCAAAATTCTGTCATCACAGCTACGTAAACTACTCAGTCGCATTAGTAACAATAATATTGTAATCGTTTTGAGCTAGTTGAAAAAAATATATTTAGACATAAACGAATTAAATCAAACTATTGGTAACATCTGCAGTGAATTTAAAAACTCTCATTTTGTAAAATGTATAAATTATAAATTGTATAATATGTGTAAATCAATTAATTACGTCGGAACTGTCACGACCAGGTCCGATGTTAAGGGAGGGGTCGAGAAGTTCTATGGGCACTTTACACATCCACACGGCCATCTATACAAAGCCTAGCTAAAGACCCTAGAGCTAAGTTAACCCGGCACTATACCGAAGACATCCCGGACATCAGCCTGTACGAGATTAGTATGGCTCTCAAACAGCTCAAAAACGGCAGGGCACCAGGTGCTGACGGAATTACGGCCGAGCTTCTGAAAGCAGGCAGAAGAACGGTACTTGTAGCTCTTCAGAAGCTATTTAATTCCGTCGTACTCGGGGGCAGAACGCCAGAGACGTGGCACGAAGGTATGGTGGTACTGTTCTTCAAAAAGGGCGACAAAACCCTGCTGAAGAACTACAGGTCCATCTCACTTCTAAGCCACGTCTACAAGCTGTTTTCGAGAGTCATAACGAATCGTCTCGCACGCTGGTTTGATGACTTCCAGCCTATCAAACAAGCCGGTTTCCGAAAAGGCTTCAGCACCATAGACCGCATACATATGCTGCGGCAGGTTATACAGAAGACCGAGGAGTATAACCAGCCTCTTTGCTTAGCGTTTGTGGACTATGAAAAAGCCTTCGATTCGATTGAAACATGGGCCGTGCTACAGTCTCTCCAGCGATGCCAAATTGACTACCGGTACATCGAAGTGCTGAAGTGTTTGTATGAAAGCGCCACTATGTCAGTCCGTCTTCAGGACCAGAATTTGAAACCTATCCAGTTGCAGCGAGGAGTGAGACAGGGAGATGTGATATCTCCGAAACTGTTCACTGCTGCACTGGAAGATGTTTTTAAGCTTCTGGACTGGAAAGGACTCTGCATCAACGTCAACGGCGTATACATCACTCACCTTCGATTTGCTGACGATATAATGGTCATGGCTGAAGACCTCGGCACAATGCTCGGTGACCTCAACAGAGTCCGAGATTCCAAAACTAGATGCGGAAAATGTTAAAAACCGGGACCTGTTTCTCACAAGTAACTACGTTAACATACCTGAGATTACTCCTAGTGATGTGGCTACGGGAATTCAAAATCTAAACTTAGGTAGTGCAGTTGGACCGGATAAAATTCCATCGTGGTTTCTTAAGCAAGAGAAAAAAATTCGAATACATCCACTGTGTCACATCTTTAACGTAGCGCTTAAAACTGGAATCTATCCATCTCCGTGGAAGGTGTCGCGGGTTACTCCTATTCCTAATCAAGAGTTCTAATACGCTGTCCGTTGAAGATACTCGCCCGATCGCTATTCTTTCAACTCCTGCTGAGAACTTCGAAAACATAATACATAATATAGTCTACAAGCAGGTTGAGCCTTATATTATGTAACGAGCAACACGGATTTAGAAGAAAACGGTCAGTAAACACCAACCTCCTAACCATTGTTGACTATATTTCCACTCGACTCGACTATGGAGGGCAAGTGGACGTACTGTACTTTGATTTCCGGAAGGCGTTTGATAGGGTCAACAACGACATACTGCTGGAAAAGCTTAGGGCCCTGGGCCTTGCCCCCAGCCTCCTCCGTTTCATCGCTGATTACCTTCGCGACCACCAGCAGTTTGTCCGGCACGGCCAGTATGAGTCTCGGTCCTATCACACGCGTTCTGGAGTAAGTCAGGGATCTATACCACTGCTCTTCATCATAATGATCAATGACCTTCCCACGGTCATTAAGTACGCTAAATGTCTCCTTTATGCTGATGACTTAAAGTTGTTCCTTGAGATTAAGACACATGACGACTGTTTAAAGCTCCAGAAAGTGTATCAATGGAGTGTGAAAAATAAAATGGAATTTAATTCTGCAAAATGTTTCGAGATGACTTTCGGTCGAAAATGACACCCAATTGAATTCCAGTACAAGTTGGGTCACAAAGGTATATCGAGATCCACTACTATTAAAGACTTGGGTGTACAGAACAGTCGCTAAAGAGTCCTTTAGATGGCTGGGCTTTGTGCTCCGTAACTCTCGGGATTTCCAAAACACCAATGTGGTTAAGCTTCTTTTTAACACCTTAGTCCACAGAAAGCTTGAGGCCAGTGCGTGTGTATGGCACCCGCATGAGAGCACGTATACGCTTTTATTAGAAAATGTTCAGAAGGCATTTTAAAGGTACTTATACAAGCGCACGTATGGCTACTACCCATACATGTACCTGACTAAATATCTATTAGGTTGCTTGGGTTACAATTCGTTAGAAGTCAGAAGATCTAATGATCAATTAGTCACCATGTGTAAAATCCTCAGAGGGAAAGTGGACGCTGTTAATCTTCACGAAGAGCTGTGTCGATTTTTCGTAATTAATAAATACCGCCGGAGCAGACAACATAAGCTGTTTGCTGTCCCGTTGTGTCGAACTGTTGCCCGTGCTAGATCCCCCATACCGCGAACCCTTACTGCGCTAAATGCCTTTCTGGACGCCAGCCCGGATTGTAATGTGTTTGCGGATGAATGGAAGGTGATTCTATCTGAATGCTTGAAGTACTGTGAGATGAATGTATGATAGTTGTGTCTTAATTAATTAACTAATTATTTTTTATTAGCATGCATTATTTTTTATTTGCACTGTATTGTTTTATTGATTGTGTTCATTCCAATGTTAATTATTTGTCTATGATTTTAGTGCTCTTAATTCCGTTTTTTTTTTATTTATTGTAGTTTTACATTTAATTTTAATATTATTTTATTTTATTGTTGAATATGTGTTAATTGGTGTAATTGGCATTAGCCGTGCTGATTAAATTAAATTAAATAAATTAAATTAAATTAAATGGAGAAGACGAAAGTTATGTCGAACTCACGTGTCGTACTCACTCCTCTGAAGGTTGGGGACTCTGCCCTTGAAGTTGTGGACGATTATGTTTACCTGGGACAAATGGTCCAGCTAGGTAGGTCCAACTTCAGCAAAGAGGTCAATCGTCGAATCCAATTAGGCTGGGCAGCGTTCGGTGAGCTACGAAATATCTTTACGTCCAATATACCGCAGTGTCTCAAGACGAAAGTCTTTGACCAGTGTGTGTTGCCAGTGATGACATACGGGACTGAGACGTGGTCGCTCACTATGGGCCTCATAAAAAGGCTCAAGGTCACTCAAAGAGCAATGGAGAGGGCTATGCTCGAGGTTTCTCTGCGTGATCGAATCAGAAATGAGGAGATCCGCACAAGAGACGTGGTCGGTTATTAACAAAGAAATTGGCAATAATAAACTAGACACTAACATAACGGAAATAAAAAAAAAAACGAATGCTTAACTAATCCAACGGATATAGCTACTGCTCTTAATAATTATTTTATTGAATTAACTAATACCGCGCCAAACAATAACATGAGATATTTTAATAATCAGACCAGGGACTTATTACTTTTCCCGGGTTCAGTCAGAGAGTCTCTAATAAACTGGATGCTAAAAGCTTTACTTTACGGAAACGAACTTTACTAGATTATTTCCCCATACAAATAAAGTGCAAGTTTTTTCGTGCCAAACAATTCAGAGACTAATATATCTTTTAAAGTTGGGGGTGTGGTCAATCAAGCGAGTCTTGAGTGATGACTCCCCTACTCTCAGCGTCTGTCCAAACGCTGAGATTGGCAAACGGTTTAGGGAGTAGTGCAGGTCGCGTAGATCCCCTAGGCAAGGCCAGTGGACTATCCTTCTCGAGGTTGCCGCCTGTTTTTGGCCAGTTACCATATGTAATTGGCATAACTAAAACCTCTGGCCGTTTTCCCCCCATACATCCAAACCTTTCCCCTATCCTAATTTCCTTCACAAATTCTGCAGAGCCGAACAGTGGCGGCGCAAAACCACAATCCTTCAGGCATGCAGAGCCTTGGGGCACTAAATCCCCCCTAAAAGTTGTCCACACTCACCACGGGCGGGTAGTGTGTGTTTCCTTCAGCCCCAACAACCGTAATGTCAGCACAAGGGAAAAAATTACTACCCCAGGAAGGTACCGCTGCCTCCGGTAGCGGAGAATCCTTCACCAAGCCCAGCTTGGTCAGTCCCACGTATTCTGGGGGGGACAACCTGTGCTCAGGGACAGGCGCAAGTCTGGACCTGTCGGGCCTCATTGAGGCAATACCAACCATGGTAGATACTGCCATCGTATCACAATGGGCCACGGTCGCTCACAAGCGCCCTTGCAAAAGGGGAGACACCAATCCCGTGGCCACGGCAAAGGAACCGCCGAAGAACCGACCGAAACGCAGTCGCCCCAACAGGCGCGCGAGATGGGAGGCTATTCAGGCAAAAACCACACCAACAACGACAGCCGACGCAGCAGCGGAAACGCAGCGCGAATCTGTACCGGCCAACTTCACGGAGTCGGCGACGGCGCAGACGGCTTCCTCAACGCAGCGCGAATCTGTACCGGCCAACTTCACGGAGTCGGCAACGGCGCAGACGGCTGCCTCAACGAACCCACCACCACCACCACCACCTGGCCAGCCGAAAAGGAGGCGGAAGCCGAGAGGTTTTCGCGGTCGGCAGAACGCTGCGGCGGCTCCCACTGCCCCTGAAAAGGGTCAGCCTGGGACTGGGGACTGTCCGGGTAAGTCAGCTTCCTCGAAGCGGACTCGCCTGGATGAGACCCGGTCTCCCAGGGGGGATGCCAAACGCGCGAAGACCGATGCGAGACCGAGGCGGACGGAGAGCTATGCAGATGCGAGTAAATCGCATCTGAGGGTAGCGGTCATCACCGTCCCGCCGAGGGACCTCTCGCAAAGCCAGGCAGATCAGCTGAGGGAAGCCATCGATGATAGCATCCTACAGACCGTTCTGTCTCCGTCTCCGAGCACGCAAGCTCCATCTTTCCGCGGACGCCCCTTCCTTTTGGATGGAGTGTTGGCGATGTGGTGCGAGGATGCGAACGCTCTCAGCTGGCTTGAGAGAACGGTCAAGACCATTCCATCTCCGATACCAAGCACCACTCTGGCTGTCATCCGACAGTCCGAGCTGAAGAAGAGGCTCAAGGCAGGGCTTCTTTTACACACCCGCATCACCGACGCCGCTACGCTGCACAGAGTCCTTTGTGCCCAGAACCCGTGGTACAATGTTGACTCCTGGCAGTGCTACGGAATGACAGTAGACGAGAAGGCAACGGAAGCAGGCTCCAAGGAGGCTGCCGTCCATCTCGTGCTGGGAATTCCCGAAGACCAGCGGCAGTCGATTCTCGACAGAGAACGCCGGATAGCCCACATGTCGGGTAGTGGGTATATCCGTTTCTTCTCCTCGGAAGAAATGACAAAAACCGAGGACGCAAAAACGGCAACGAGTTCAGTCGCGGCCACTGTAAGGGAGACCTCGACTCCCGAGCAGTCCACCTCAGCTCCCCAACAGGGTTTGAGCGAGATGGAGACAGACTCGATGCTGCAGGGTGGGGGCACTACCAGTGATGAAGATGGCATCCTGTGTAGCCCGTAACCACCACCTCAACATCATTCAAACCAACCTCCAGCACAAACAAATAGCGGCGGCCACGCTACGCAGAGTGCTGGAGGCAGACAACAAGACCGCCGCTCTGATCCAAGAGCCCTGGATCAGAAACAACAGAATTTGCGGTCTAAATAACATAGGCGGTAAGTTGCTCCTAGATACAACCGTCGATAAACCAAGAACTTGCATTTTTATGCCTAAAACCATATCAGCCATTTTGCTTAACCAATTCTGTTCTAGAGACCTCACTGCTGTGAAGATTCTAACGGATAAACAAACTGTCCTAGTGCTAGCCTCAGTGTACATGCCGAGCGACGGTGAAGTTCCTCCGAGAGAGCTAGCCGAGCTGGTGCAACACTGCGAAGCACAACAATGGGACCTGATCATCTCTGCAGACTGCAATGCACATCACTCTCTGTGGGGAAGTAAGGATACCAATAAAAGGGGTGAGTTACTAACCGAATATATTTTCCAAACAAACTTGAACATTATGAATATAGGCACGGAACCTACTTTTGTTAGTTCAAGGTATCAAACCATCATAGACATTACTTTAGCAACACATGCGGCGGCGAACCTCATTGAGGGATGGCATGTTTCAAACGAACCATCCTTTGCGGATCACCGCCGGGTATGCTTTAAAATACAATATAAACTAACAGACCCTGTTCCATATCGTAACCCCCGCAAAACAGATATAACAAGGTATAAAAACTTAACAAACAAAGTACTAGGTAACACACAAGTAAATAACGTAATTCCAAGTACCGACAAAATAGAAGCAAACGTACAGCTCCTGACTTCTACACTCGTAAGAAGTTATGAGCTGGCATGTCCTGCTGTAACACCGAAACGCCTAGAGAAAAGCCGCTGGTGGGGGCCAGAACTTGACCGTCTTCGTCAAGAACTCAGGACACTTTTCAACAGGGCCAAAAATACCAGAGCCAATGAGGACTGGGACAAATATAAAACAGCACAACAGCACTACAAAAAACGGATCAGATTCCGGAGAACGGAAGGCTGGCGAAATTTCTGTAGTAGCATTAACTCATTAAACCAAGCCGCAAGATTAAAGAAAATCCTGGCTAAGGACAATTCTAATCTTTTGGGCTCCTTAAAAAAGGAGGATGACTCCTACACTAATAAAGACGAGGAAACCAGTGCCGTACTGCTAGAAACACACTTTCTAGGATGCCAAATAACGCCAGCCCCTGGTTGGGTAGATGAGCAATACGGCACACCAACAGCACAGGATTGGGAAGTCGCAAATAAGATAGTAACCGCGGACAGGATAGAATGGGCTCTGAGCAGCTTCAAACCGTTCAAGTCCGCGGGGCTGGATGGGATATTCCCAGCATTACTACAGTGGCAGCCCAATCATGTAATTAAGCACTTACTACCAATCTACAGGGCCTGCATAGCCTTTAAATATATTCCCCAACCTTGGAGAGAGGCAAAAGTAATTTTCCTACCGAAGCCGGGTAAGGAGGATTACACACATGCCAAATCTTTCAGGCCAATTAGTCTAACATCATTCCTGCTAAAAACTCTGGAAAGATTAGTAGACCGACACCTTAGGGATGGAACACTGAAAAGTAAACCGCTTCACCCTCAACAACATGCCTATAGGAAAGGCAGATCAACAGAGTCGGCACTACATATGGTGGTGCACAAAATAGAATCGGCTATCACAAATAAAGCGTCAACACTGGCTGCTTTTATAGACATAGAAGGAGATTTTGACAAAACCATGCACAACAGCATTAACCACGCCCTACGAAAACGGAACGTAGAACCAGCCTTGAGAGAGTGGATCACTGCGCTGGTTAGCAAAAGGGCGGTTCAGATAGTGGTGAACACTACTACGAGGGCTAAAGTAGTTAGAGGGTGCCCTCAAGGAGGGGTGTTATCACCACTTCTATGGAACATAGTAGTAGACAGCCTCATTAAAAACTCAATGATAGAGGATACACTACTATTGGTTATGCGGATGACTTAGCAATACTGATAAATGGGAGCGCTGAAAATGTGTTATGCAAAGTGATGCGCTCAGCCCTTCAGTTTGTGGAAGACTGGTGTGACGAACACAAATTGTCAGTAAACCCGAAAAAAACAGAACTTATCCTTTTCACCAACAAAAGGAAGTTACCAGAACTCCAACCACCAAAACTCTTTAACACCAACCTCTCCCTATCAACTCAAGTAAAATATCTGGGAGTCATCCTGGATAATAAACTGAATTGGGCGAGGCACATTGACGCAAAAATAAAGAAGGCCTGTATAGCGTTTGGGCAGTGTAGAAGACTTGTTGGGAAAAAATGGGGTCTAAATCCAAAAATCACACTTTGGTTATACACATCAGTTATCAGACCTTCCTTAACCTACGGATCAGTTGTCTGGTGGCCCAGAACCCAACTGGTCACGGTAAAAGCAAAACTCCAGAGTCTGCAACGCCTAGCAAGCGTAGCAGCCACGGGGTGCATGAGAGCAACTTCATCAGCCGCTCTGGAGTATATATTGAACTTAAGACCTCTAGATCTGGTCATTCAAGAGGAAGCCAAGGGCGCAGCCTTAAGACTAAGATCTAACGGGTTATGGAAACAAAGCATAACTACACACTTAAAGATTCTGCAGGCAAGCCTGAAAGAAATACCGTTTTTTGAAGCGCCCATGGACAGAATACCATGTCACCACGTCTTCGATAGAAGATACAATATCCAACTTACTGCGGAACCAGTTGATAGCTCTGGCATCAATGAAGTTAGGATATACACAGACGGATCCAAAACCGCACACGGCACTGGAGCGGGTGTCTTTTCGAATGACTTAAATATAAAAATTTCAACAACTTTAGACAAGTTAAATACAATCTTTCAAGCAGAATGTATTGGTATCACCAAGGCGGCACAGGCGGTTGCAGCCAGAGCTGTCAGAGACCTAAATATAAAAATTGTCTCAGATAGTGCATCCGTACTTCAAGCTTTAAAAAACAACACCATAACCTCTGTCCTTGTACTGGAATGTCATAACACTCTCCAATCCATAGCAGAGGCAAACAAAGTAACTTTGCAATGGATTAAAGGACACAGCAACTCACAGGGTAATGACGCCGCTGACGAACTGGCCAAAAGAGGATCGATGACAGCAGTTTATGGACCGGAACCACTGCTGCCCATACCTCAGGCCCAGATAAAAACGTGACTGCGCAAATTAACCGAAGATGAACATCTAACAGAATGGAGAAACAGTGTAGGTAGCAGGCAAACCAAGAATGCAGTTCCGGTGGCATCAAAAAAGCTTGCCCGCAACCTCCTTAGATTAAACAGGGACAGGATCCGTAAAATCATCGGTATTATTACTGGTCATTGTCCCTTAAACAAGCACCTATTTACGATAGGTGTGACCGACATCCCTCTATGCAGAGGATGCATGGAGGCGGAAGAAACGCCACAACACGTGCTCATGGAGTGCAGGAGTGTGGCAGACGAACGGGCACGGTTTCTCCAAACACCCAGAACGCTTGCGGAAGCCTGCAGCAGCCTGAAAAGGCTGCAAGCCTTCTGGGATAATCTGGGTTGGTTGGAGTAGGCAGAAGGTACAATACGTACAATGGCCAAATCGAATGGCTAAGTGCGGATACAGCCAAGTATAACTAACTAACTAACTAACTATCTTTTAAAGTTTTGCACCAAAATATCGCTGGTATATTATCGAAACGTGAAATATTAGAATTGACATTATTGGAACTACATGAGACAGGTACCGACCTTGTTATGTTTTTCGGAAACCTTCTTGGGAACTGAAAATGAAAGTCACCTAGGAATTAATAATTATGTATTAGCAACTGCATTTTGTAGAGAAAAACGTAGAGGTGGCACTTGTATAATAATCAAACATGGCATAATTTTTAAGGAACTAAGGAGTATAAAATGTTACGCTTCTCAGAATACTTTTGAAACCTGCGGAATTGAAATCCCTATACATAAATTATTAATTATTTGTCTTTACCGAACACCCATATCTGATCCTAATATTTTTCTTAAAAAACTGGAACAGTATTTGAACGAAATATACAAAAAATACAAACCCACCAGGGACTTCTTTGATATGTCGAAAGCATTCGACTTTGTTTGTCATAATCAACTATTAGCTAAATTAAAACATTGTGGAATAAGGGGAGTTGCATTAAATTGGATCCAAACTTACTTATGGAACAGAAAGCAATCAGTTAAAATCACAAAATTAGACTGCGATAATGTAGCACAAACGTATAGATCCGATTTCAAAGTGAACAGATTTGGGGTTCTGTAGGGAAGTGTGCTGGGTCCACTTTTGTTCTTGGTTTATATCAACAATTTACCAAACGTAACTAACCATCGATGCATCCTATTTGCCGATGACATATCAGTGATAGTAACGACAGACAGTAAATTGACACTGGAAGACCATAAAACTGACATTAATAATAGCATTATATCGATTATAAATTGGCTTGAAAACAATAATTTAGTTATAAATATTAACAAAACTAGTTTTATAAATTTTAATAATTATAATAATTGTCAGGCTCTAAATATTAAGTATAATGGACAAGTGCTGAATAATGCAAATACAACCAAATTCCTGGGTATAGAAATTGACCAAAAATTAGATTGAAAAAGGCAAGTGGAAGTTGTGAGCAGTAAAATTAATAGATTTACGTTCGCTCTCTATAAATTGACCAAAATAGCATCAAGAAGTACCGCTCTTACAGCCTACTTTGCTTACGTGGAATCAGTTATTAGGTATGGACTGATCATATGGGGCAATAGCAGTGATAAAGCCTTCATTGCTCAAAAAAAATGCGTAAGGGCAATATGCCGTACTGCGCCGGATGAACCGTGCAGACCACTGTTTAATTATTTACAAATTCTGCCATTGCCTTGCATATACATTTTTGAAACCGCTAAATTTGTTAAATTAAATATGCACTGTTTCAACCAGACTAAGAATGTATATCCATGAAATACACGAAATAGTAATAGATTGGTCTCTGTAGTTATTCCAAAAAGCAGGAGATTTCAGAAAGAATGCTATTGGATGTGTATGCAAATTTATAATAAGATACCAGATAATATTAAACAATTGCCTTTTAATAAGTTTAAGACTGCTCTGTACAGATGGCTATCCGATAAAATGTTTTACAGCACTAATGAATATTTATCTAGCAAATTTTAAAGCATAATGCTCATTAATAATTAGTCAATGTTTACTTCTTGTTGTTTATATTCGTGTTGTGTTGTATTATTATTCTGATTCTTATTGACATTTATCTCATTTGTATTTTATTCAATTATTATGAATTGTAAAATGTAAATTGTAAAAACAGTTGACATCTGCAATGTAAATTTTAAAAGAAAAGCAACTTGTTGATTATAATTTAATATAATATTTGCATGCTATTGTTAAGAGCGTTTACGCCGCACACTAGCGCCACTAATGAAAAAAAGAACATAATATCTAGTAATTAGAGATAGAAAATCAAATTATGCTCAACAAACTATTTGAATGAAGTAATTTAGCATTTTTACGTTATAGTTAAAAGTGGCCGTAACGTCTTATTTAACTAAACCATAACATGTGAGGTGTTCATTAGGTGACGTAAAAATGCTAAATTACTTCATTCAAATAGTTTGTAGAGCATAATTTGATTTTCTATCTCTAATTACTAGATATGGTCTTTTTTTCATTAGTGGCGCTAGTGTGCGGCGTAAACGCTCTTAATGGTTGAATAGGCAGAACTTTTAATATTATAAAATCTCCAGTGTACCCTAATCAAATGCAAATAAATGATATTCTATTCTATTCTCAATTATGGTTAACTCTATTTTTCTGAAGCCCATGACGGAAGATGAGGTCAAGAGGGAAATTGTGGCTTTAAATAAAACGAACTCTGAGGGCTATGATGGAATAAGTACTAGGATTATCAAGACGAGTATCAATGAGTTGGCCACAGTTCTCACATATCTCATTAATTTATCATTTAGTGAAGGTACCTTTCCGGACCTATTAAAATTTTCTGTCGTTAAGCCATTGCACAAAAAAGATGAAAAAGATGAAGTCGACAACTATCGTCCTATTACTCTTGTGCCTATTCTATCAAAAGTATTTGAAAAATGTATGTATAAGCGAATTATATATTTTTGTAACAAATACAACATAATAACAAAGGCACAATTCGGCTTTCAAAAAAGGAAGTCTTCTACTTTAGCAATGTTTACCCTAGTAAGTACAATTTGAACAGGTCTTAATATTAATAAGTACCTATACGACAGGGCTATTTTTTAACCTATCAAAAGCCTTTGATTTTGTTTCCCACGACCTTTTGATTAAAAAAGAGGACTTGCTCAAAAATGGATATAGTCTTATTTATTAGATCGAAAACAATGCGTTGTTATTAATAATATAGAAAAAATGAACTTACGTCCTACTCTTCCAATTATAGAGAGAACAGATATGGTGTCCCACAACGCAGCGTTCTAGGACCAATATTATTTACATTGTACTTAAACGACATTCCTCAAATAATAAATCATAAATGAATTTTGTTCGCAGACGATATTTCTGTAATCGTGACATCTGATAAAAATAATAATCCAATAAATAATCATGAAGTAGACATTAATAATACAATTGATAATATAATAAAATGGCTAGAATGTAATAATCTTAAAATTAATCTTAAAAAATCAAACTATACCCAATTTAATAAATCGAAACATACTAAGTAAAATTTCAATTTAGATGTAACTAAAGTTAAAGAAGTTACACATACTAAATTTCTTGGTATAATAATTGACCAAGATTTTAATTGGAAAAAATATGTAGACAGCTCATGTAGTAGGGTAAATAAATTTGTTTATGCTCCGCACAAAGTCAAAAACGTAACTAACAAAAAAAACAGCAATTACATGTTACCACGCATATATAGCGTCAATATTACGCTAAGGAATCTAAATGTGGGGTAACAGTACGGATAACAATAGGGTATTTATAGCTCAAAATAAGTGTGTCAGAACTATATGTGGAATCTCCTCTGACGAGTCATGTAGACCATTATTTAAAGATCTTGGTTTATTACCTCTACCATCTCTGTACATCTATGAAATATGTAATTTTGTTAAAAAACATAAAGAATTGTTTAAAACAGCGAGTGAAACTAACTCTAGATTAAAAAGAAAACAACACAGACTTGTACTAAAAGACACGCCGAGGTCAGCAAAGTTTAATAATAGTTGCTTGACGATGTGCGTAAGAATTTTTAATAAAATACCTAATAATATGAAGACAGAAAATGACATTGCATACAAAAGAAATTTGTATAAATGGTTAAACGATAATAATTTTTATAATATTTAAGAATTTTTTGATAAAAAATCATAAATTACTTTATTTTAAACATTCACAATATAATATTGTGAAATTCGGAAGTATTTATGTAGAGTTCATAGTTTAAGTTCCTAAATAATGTTGTTATGCATGCTATATTTTGTAACATCTTTATACCATGTTAAAAAGCAAATAAATGATTTATTTATTTGATTTATTTATTTATTTAAAGTAAAGTAACAGAAAAATAATAATAAAATACAGCTTTCTTTTTAAAACAAGTGCTAAAATAAAGTTTATAAAGAGAAAAAATATCCGAAACACTTTGCTCGACCTGCAAATTGAATTCGGGACCTTCGGGTATCGCGCCAAGCGCTTTGATAAGATAAGATAAGATAAGATACATTTTTATTGCCATAAAATTCTGTTAATATATAGCAGGTGTTAAGCGTTTCATAATGGGAACAAACAAATTACCCTAGTCGGGCATGCAATTTTTAGTAGGTAGGTACATGTTACATAGAAATAATAATATAATAAACAGCCACTATGCTGTTTTTGTACCGAAGTCAAACTGTAGAAACTTATCTTTTTAATTTAATTTTAAAACAGTTTAAATTTCCTGAGGCTTTTTGATCTGTGGGCAGATGATTGAATATTTAGATACTAGTTACATAGGCACTCTTGTGATACAGCCAGTTTCATGAACTCGCCAGTTTCCTTATTCGTCAATTCCATGAAAATTTTTAAGTCGTCAGTTTTCCTAATTCGTCAGTTTCGTTAATTGCTCAGTAATTGTACAGTTTCGTCTACAAATATACCTTGTGTGTGACCTTTATATTTATAGACTTATTAAATTATTTAATATTTTTAATTGTCTTTATTTTTAATTGTTTTTTAGTTTAAACCAGGTAGATTTTAGTTTTCTAAGTTCACTACTGTCTACTTTTAATAATGAATGTACAAATCATGTATGTTTGAACTATGACAATATTAACATGACTGTATTAGACTGACGAATTTCATAAATTGACCAGTTAAGTAAAGTGACGAGTTATAGAAACTGACAAAAAAGGAAACTGACTTATTGACGAATTTCGCGATACTGACGAATGAGGTAAACTGACGAGTTCATGAAACTGGCTAATTAGGGAAACTGACGAGTGATAACCCGACCCCATAAATAGCCGTCAGTGTCAAATAACCCTTTTCTCTTAAAACATTACTCAGTCTCATCAGAGTACATACTGTAAATAGTTCTCAAGCATTTCTTTTGTAGTATAAAGGTAGATTTTACAGATGATGCTTCTTCTACAAATGATTTTTCCGCTAGTATAGATAGGGTATAGCAGTTAATAGCTCGATATTTTATTATTAATTTTAGTTATGTGCAACTTCCATTTAAGATGTGAGTCAATATTTACACCTAAGAAATTTATTTCATCCACAATTTCGATGATTGACTTGCATTCAGACATTTAGTACAAGATTTCCCGCCCAGAGTAGATAGATTTACGAACCGATGGCATAAAATGACGTTTATAAGAGCTATTTGTAGACTTTAAAAGCCATTCAATGTCAACAACTACCGTCATTAACATCTGATCATAATATTTTTACAAATACTAAAGATCAGTTAAGAAGTAGGCAAGCTATTTATAAAATGTTTCTATAATTTTTAACGCAAATTTTGGTGCAAACAAATTACAAAAACACAAATGTTGAAAAAATATTATGATCAATGTTAATGACGGTAGTAGTTGACATTGAATGGGCGCCTTTGGCTTTCAAAGTAAAAAGTAAAAAGTGTTGAATAATTTCGGCGGGCTGGCTAGAACCACGATAGCTCAATTGGAAGAGCGTCTGACACGGTATGTCGGAAGGGTGCGGGTTCAAATCCTGCTCGTGGAATTTTTTTCAACATTTGTGATTTTGTAATTTGTTCGCAACAAAATTTGCGTTATAAATCATATAAACATTTTATAAATAGCTTGCCTACTTCTTAACTGATCTTTAGTATTTGTAAAAATATTATGATCAGATGTTAATGACGGTAGTTGTTGACATTGAATGGACGCCTTTGGCTTTCAAAGTAAAAAGTAAATAGTGTTGAACAATTTCGGCGGGCTCGTTAAAACCACGATAGCTCAATTGGGGGAGCACCTGACCCAGTATGTCAGAAAGGTGCGGGTTCAAATCCTGCTCGTGAATTTTTTTGTAACATTTGTGTTTTTATAATTTGTTCGCAACAAAATTTGCGTTAAAAATTATATAAACATTTGATTTGATTTGTTTTATAGTTTCTAAATTGTATTACTTTTGTTTTGGAAAGATTTACTGTCAGGTTTAATGATTTTAGAAAAGATGTTGTTTTATTTAAAGTTTTAATTATTTCGTTTTCAAATGTAATGATCATTTTGATTATTGGGTATGAAAACTGTAGTATCATCAACAAACATAAAACATAAGTTGTTTGTGATATTCGGGAGTTCGTTTACATATACTAAAAAAAGAAGAGGGCCAAGAACACTTCCCTGTGGTAGACCTAAGAGCATCTCTCTAGGATCAGATTGTACCTCTTTAAGGCGACGCATTGGAAATTTACGTGGCTCTCTTGATTTTTCCCAACAATTACAAAACATATGAAAGTGATATTTGATGACATGATTTTTCATTTAATTGACTTCATTTTGCTAGTTGCAGAAACATGAGCAGAACTTTTGTAACAGAGAAAAAAATATCAAAGTAACTTCTTTTAAAACATAAATTTGCATTTTACAGGCAAACCAGGCCGATTTAAGCATCTAAATTTTCTTAGTAGTTTAGTCTTAAAACACACTTCAATATGCTAGTTCATTTTGACATTAACGTGACATTAAAATGGGTTGGTGTTAATAAATAATGATACATCATCATCAGCTCATTTTATGTCCCCACTGCTGGGGTACGAGCCTTCTCTATGGATGGATAGGGAGAACGGGCCATAAACCATCACGCGGGCCCAGTGCGGATTGGTGGATGTTAACGACTGCTAATGCAGCCGGGACCAACGGCTTTACGTGCCTACCGAAGCACGAAGGAGTTTGATATGATACATTTTTGGTCACTCATCCGATTACCGGTCTTTGCGAAAAGTTACCTAACCTCATCACTCGCAGACCGGGCGCGTTAACCACTTTTTTTTTAGAGAGATTGCTGATTTTCTCAATCGGCATTTTCAGTGTCACCGGGCTTTTTGGGGGCGGCGAGGTACGTAAAAACCTCAAGCCGTGTTGAAACGAATCACCTTCAGAGGTTATCTAAAGGGAACGGCATCGCACACTTAAAAGTGCGCGTCCCCGTGCCCTACTAGATTCTCCGAAGGGTTCAGATCGGATCGGGGTGCGGAACCATCCGAGGGCGCCTCTAAAGGCACGGACCTCGGCTCGAGTAGACCGGGCCGTGGAGGAGGAGAGAAGCGACCAGGTACATGTCTGTACCTGGTATAGAGCGCGTGTGTACCGGTTCTACGTACCCTTGTTCTACGAGTACGGTGTCTTGGGCCTAAACTAGTGTGCATGTTTAGTGTATTCTGTAAATGTGTAGTGGCATTTAGATGATCGGGCGGGGCGTTAACCACTGCGCCATCGAGCTCCTCATGATGATACATAGTTAAAACTAAATAATAATAATAATAATTTATAGGTCAAATAACAGCAAAGCAACAGTAACATTATTGATAATAAACTACAAAAACTGAACTTTAAGTTAAAATATTACTGTACCACCTATTATTACCTTAGGTAGACCCGTATTGTAGGAGACAGATCCTTCCCTTTTTGTTGTCATTTAATTTGACAACTTACATGTGATTGGATGATTGTGATAAATAAACTTAAATGACTGTATTCTTAATCTCAACTCTTCATTAATTCTAATAATTCCTTTTGAAGATTACTTGTCTACGTTTGTTACCACAAAAAAAAAAATTAAATGTACAAATAGGTCGTCGGTAGCCGCTGAATGTTAGCAGCACAAAACCGGTCGTTGTGGAGATCCTTGGAGCAGGCTTTTGTCCAGCAGACCTTTAGATGTCTTCTGGCTGAGATGATGATGATGAAATGACAAAAGGTTACAAGTCTCACCATATCCATTGTTCTCGCAAACGAACACACCGGGCAGGCTCCATAGCTTCGCCATATTGTAGGCTTCAAACATCTGGCCCTGGTTGGCCGCGCCATCTCCATACAGAGAGAAGCAGACTCCCCCGTCACCCTTGTATTTGTGAGCGAATGCCACTCCGGCACCAAGCGGTACCTGGTGATAGAAATTAAAGTCTCCATAGGAGTAGGAATTGGGGAGGGGGAGGGGTGAGAGATGGGCCTCCGGTACTTTCATCAACACTTCTTCTTTCTTTTATCAACACTATCTGCTCTTACTTTATAACCCCCCCCCCCCCTACACTTCTCGACCTCAGATCGACCGTAATTTATTTTTCCTTTCATTTTTGTTATATTCTCTTCCATTTCCAATGGGCTTCATCGTACTATGATTTTGTTTGGTTTCAAAAATTATCGACCCTGGTCTTATAATTCACTGCCTGATTACCAAATCAGCTTGGCCATCTTTGGTCAATGTTCTAAATGGGAAGATCGTAGCGTCCAACACTACTTTTTATTTCTCTTGTACAATACAATCTGAAATAACGTAAAAAACCAATATACATCAAGAGGAAAAGATAAGCACCTGAGCGCCGACAATTCCGTTGCCTCCATAGAAGTTCTTGCAGTACATGTGCATAGAGCCCCCTTTGCCCCTTGAGCAGCCAGTCTTGCGTCCAGTCAGCTCCGCCAGCATACCGATCAAACTCACGCCCATCAAATAAGTCCAGCCGTGGCATCGGTACGAAGTGATCACGGAGTCGACGTCGCGCATCGCCGCACGCATGCCCACTGCGACAGCCTCCTGTCCTAAAATATAATATTATCATCATCATCAGCTCATTTTATATCCCCAGTGCGGATTGGTGGTCGTTAACGACTGCTAAAGCAGCCGGGACCAACGACTTTACGTGCCTTTCGAAGCACGGAGGAGCTCGGGATGATAAATGTTTGGTTACCCATCCAATGACAGGCCTTTGCGAATGTTGCTTAACCTTAACAAACATAGACTGGGAGCGTTAACCACTGCGACATTGAGCTCCTCATAATAAAATTATAATTATCAATTATAAACATCGTAATAGGAGGACTTGAGAAATGGTACAAGTTAGTGACCTAGTGTCTAATAGTTAATGGGAAAGAGAAAGGGAAACTCAAGAGATGGACAAAACCGACCAGAGAGAGGGCACAATGGAGAGGGTTTGAGGTCTTTGCCAAGAGGCACGCAGAAAGAGAATTATAATTTCGTACAGTATGGACCTCAGATAAATATTTGACAATTTTAAATAATTACCTGAATACAAATGGCAGAAACCACGTATAACTTTCTCTTTGTAAAGATTCGCCGTTTCTATCTCAAGTCTACGCAGTTTATAGAGTTGTTCATAATATTTGAGAGCTTCTGCAGCTGTAACCTGCGCCGTTGTGTTAGGACCTTTGTCCAATTTGTGCAGTTTGTAAGGCTGAAAACAAACAATTAAATACCAGAAACTTATAATAAAACTTTAAATTTAATTTAATTAAAGTTAAAGTTTAACAAAATTTAATAAAATTTATTAAATTTAAAGTTTAATGAAACTTTAATTTAATTAAGTAAACTTAAAGTTTAACTATAGTTAATTTAAATTAATTAATTTAAAAGGTTTCTGTTTGGCTATTCATGTTATTAAGCTTATCTAATATCTCATTGAATTGTTCTTGGAAATAATCTACAACTCATTTTACAACTAAAAAAATATAAATGAAGTCTCTTGTCCTGTGCGTTCCTCCATTATATATTTTTAATAAATGCGGATTAGTATAGGCGTTATATTTTGCAAGTCAAGTGATTTTCACAATGCCGCCAAAGGCTCACTGAGTCGGAGACGTTTTTTTTCACAACAAAATATATTTTAGGTATATTAACAACCCACTACTATAAAACCTGAATGGGTTTATCGAATAACTGGATGAAGTCGCATTCAAAATGCATACAATAAAAATATATAATTATCTCGTTCACGGCTTATCATGCATTGCAAATAACAGAGAAGCCTCTGTGGTATGAAATGCATGTTAAGACGTGTTAGTCCAGCCCCCCCTCCACCCCTCCCCTCGTTGAAATCATTTTCATACTAAATCGATTCGATTTGATTTTTTTTTTATATACATAGCTTGGCAAATGACTCCGCTCCACCTGATGTTAAGTGGAAATGGAGTCCAGACGTAAGGACAACTGGTGCAGCGTCAAAACAACGCAGCATCAGTCACCCTCACCCTGCCGGCCCACAAGGTGCCTCTTCACGCCTCGTTTGAAAGACCCCATGTCATAGGAAGGAGGGAAAACGTACGCTGGTAGACTATTCCATCTTTTGGAAATGCGACAGAAAAACGAGTCCCAAATTTTTTTGTGCGCGATGGAAAGTTCGAGACAGTACAGCGGTGACTCCGGAGAGCAGCACGCGTACTCCTATGGAGGAAGTGGTGTTAGGAGTCGATCGATGGAAGTGAATACGAAAATGGTCTCAACGATTATGGGTGGATTGCATACAAACCACTACATTTTCCAAGAGATTCGGATCGGATCGGGGAGCGGAACAACCTGAGGGCTTAACTTAGGGCTTAACTTAACAGAACAGAGGAAGCGGTTGTGACTATTTACAGCTGTGTTGATTCTCATTTCCATAATGGCTTGCAGTGGAAGAGTATCTTTAGTATTAGATTTACAAACCTCCTGAAAAAAAATAACATATATCAGCCATGCATGACCTTGATTCTTCTGTTTTAAAATGTCCACAGCAGTGTCAACAGCCTTTTGTCTCACATTTTCCGAATCATCCTTATAAATTATTATTAATCAATATGTAAAGCTATATTGCTATTAATGTTTATTAATTTTTACTTTGAGCTTGATAGGTGCCTACTTAATATTATTTGCAGGACAAATAAGTTAAACATGAGGCATACCATTTGAATGTAACGTCTGTGTGTGTTTTAAGCTAATACATTTTTAAAGATTTAACTCTCAAAATTAGGCAACGGAGACACAATCGTGGACGTTTTAAAATAGCGGAATTGCGGCTCTGGTGGTACATACTACCAATTGTTATATTTAATAAAACACTATGAATTTAAGTGATATAACATAATAATTTGAAAAAGACGAAGTGTTAAAACAAGTTCTACCAGCGGGATTCGAACCCGCGCCCCATGACACGCCGGGTCAGATACTATAACGCAAATAGCATTCAGAAAGAAGTACCTAGTTGAATATGGTTTAATTTTATAAATAATGAATTAAATTAAGTACCTACCTTAAAATGTTTTTGTTTTGTTTATATAAATTTAAACGCAAATTTTGTTGCGAACAAATTAAAAAAACACAAATGTTGAAAAAATTTCCACGAGCAGGATTTGAACCTGCACCCTTCTGACATACTGGGCCAGGTGCTCTCCCAATTGAGCTATCGTGGTTCTAACCAGTCCGCCGAAATTATTCAATACTATTTACTTTTTTACTTTTTTTTTACCTACCTTAACTTCATAAGTGACTTCCTGCTTCGTACTATAATTTACTGTTGTTGAAACCACTGCAGGAGTGACTGATTTCTGTTGATATCACAAAAACAATAATATAGACAATGTAATAATTATCCAAAAATGATCATTAACTTGGTGGAGTTCGATTTTAACGCACCCGGTCTTCGATTGCTGACGCAAGTAACTTTCGCAAAGGCTGGTCATCGGATGAGTCAACAAAAATTTATCACCTCGAGCTTCTACTTGCTTCGGAAGACACGTAAAGCCGTTGGTCCCGGCTGCATTAGCAGTGGTTAACAATCCACCAATCCGCACTGGGCCCACGTGGTGGACATTAAATGAGCTGATGATGATAATATATTTGTCATAGGACAGGATGAGCGACGTCGACTCCGTGATCACTGCGAACCAATGGCTATGTACTGATGTACCACGGCTGGACTTATTTGATAGGCGTGAGTTCAATCGGTATGCTCGCGGAGCTGACTGGAAGTAAGAGTGGCGTGGTTATTTATGGCTCGCTCTTCCTATCCATCCATAGGGAAGGCTCGCAAGGCCCCAGCAGTGGAAACATTATGAGCTGATAATGATTAACTTATTCAACAAGAATTGGAATAATAAAAACTAAAATAAGTACCGTAAAAGCGCTTGACGCTAATAACTTAGCAGCGGAAGGGACAAACTTGCTCATTTTTGTTATTAATTCCTCTATGAAGCCCAGATTTATATAGTGATCCTTCAGCAAGGATCACACTTATATGGAATGTGCAGAAAATACCGTTTTAGCTGTCGAAAAATATTACATAAAGCGACTGACATTGACATCAGACATCAGAAATTCACAACGTGTTATGGAAAACGTATAAATAATAGACTGGTAATTATTGAAATACTGATTGATTTATATATAGAACCAGCGGACTGTCAGTAGCGTCCGTTAGATTTTGAATTGAAATTGAATAGATATTTTGCTTGATTTAAATTTCTTTATGAACAATTAGACAAGAAGCTTTCGCTAGTGTTGGTTACTTTTCTTTATGGTTTCTGCAAGTTTTATGAAATTCTGACGTTTTCGGTTTTTTTCGGCTATTTTGCTACGTTTTATTCTTGTTCGTGGTTTCAATTGGTCAGTGCTCACATGTGCTCAGAGAAATAGTGTTATACCATGGACTAATAATATACCACGTGTTTCAGCCAGTAACGCGTGGAACGCGGTATCGAGCGCACGCATTACTGTCGATACGCCAGGCGTTTTCTCGCGGTTTTTATTAAACTACCTACATGTTGATAGTCAATCGAAATGGAACAACAGACAAGAAGTGTGTGAACACAAATGGGTGGCATTCTCCACTTCATTATGATGTGTCTGATTTCTGGTTGAATAGTTGGTCCAACCAGCAGTTGATTGTTTAGTGACAAGTTGTTTTTTCCTTTACAAAAGGCGTCGAAACTCTCTTACCTTTGTAGTTGATTTATCGTCTCTTACAATTCTGCGTGATGAGGTAAATAAATTGCATTTTCTTTATTAATTTCGTTTTCTGGAATAAGTTCCATATGATTAAGGGTTATGTATTCTTCGAGTACCTCTGTGTATCTGCTTTTTGAAGTTTTGTCTTTAGATAATTTGTTTTCCAAAGATTTCAGCCTTTTTTTTGCAATTTCTCGAGACGACGTGGCTTGAGGATTTTCATTTTTGAATGGAAGCCGAACGATGTATCGACCGGCTGCATCTCTACGAGTTGTTTTTGTGAAATTCTCTTCGCAATATTGTTCCTCATCTTTGTTCACAGATGCTTAGGCATTGGAATGTCGGTCTCAAGTTCCCATAAATTCTTTGAAGTTATTGTTGTCATCTGAGCGATCACAACAATGGAACGTATTTAGTTCAAACCTCGAATTGGCAGAACCGTCGACTACACCGGATATGATCCACCTTAAGCTGGTTGCTTGAGCAAGTGGTGTACTAAGCGGTCCCTTTTTTATAAAGTCTTGGATATTTGCGCATGCACTTCTACGCCCAAAAGCATGTCGATCCTATTTGGCGTGTGATACTCTGGATCGGCTAGGTTTAGGGATTGTAGTTCATCCCATTGTAAGGCTTCTACCTTTTTGCTGGGTAGAAAGGACGTGATGCACTTATTAATTACAAGTGCCTTTACTGTTATCATGAAGTTGTTATCTTGCAGAGACTTTAATTGAATGTCAACCACGGCTTTGGACACGACGGTTGCGCCGCTACCTAAGCCTGATATCCGACCTGTGACAGGCATCTTTTTTAGTACCAGGTACTGTACAGTAGATTCGGTGATGAACGACGCTTGCGAGCCCTGGTCGATCAGGGCACGCAGTATAACGTTCTCTCCGCTTCGAGAAGCTGCGCTAACTAGTGCCGTCACAAGTAATACTCGGTGGAGCATGCTCCTGCTTGACGCCACGCATGAGACTAGTTGTGTCAAAGTCTCACTCGAAGAGGCAACACTATTGTCTGTCTCGTTACGTACGGTTACGTTCTCGCCCCTGGGATGCAAGAGCGAGTTGTGTGCGCGCTTGCACACGCGACACTGGACTTTACTGTGGCATTCTTTTACAGAGTGATTGCCACCCAAACAGTTGAAGCACAACTTATTATCTAATACTGCGGCGTGTATCCACCGTCGCTTAATGAAAGTTAGTACAGTCGGCAGCAGATCAACCTACCTAAATCTGTCAAATTTCTCCAATGAATATTGATTCTTATAACCAAACATTAAAGTTCAAAATTTATTGAAGAAATTTGACAGTTTTGGGTAGGTTGATCTGCCGCCGTGTGTACATTGGTTAATTTTAAGATCATTTTTTCAAAAAGCGCAACAGCTTGTTGTAATATGTAACGTTTTTATTTTTGTATTTACATTTGAACTTTGATAAGGTTTGTTATTTGACTGTGTTTTTGAGTCAAGACGATTAATAACAATGACATCCCAGGCGCTAGTTTTTACACCCAAACTTTCCAACGATGCAAGGCATTCATTGGTAGTATCGACAAGATTCTTTAATCCACTCCCAGATTCTGTAGTCAAGTTTTTTTGATTCATGAATCGTTTTAAAACATTATAGCACATTCATTTTTTGTCATTGTATCTTTCATTAATAATATTCCAACATCGATCAAAGTTATCCTCTTCTATAGTTACATGTCTCACTAACTGTTCTGGTTCTCCCCTTAAATATGCCTTTAGGTAATGTAATTTCTGAACGTCATCAAAATATTCGTTATTTATAACAAACGACTTAAAGAGAGATTTAAACGACGTCTACTCCTGATAATTCCCAGAAAAGTAAGGAATATTAATTTGTGGGTAGTTTGCGTTTGTTTTCCTTGAAGAGTTGGAGATTGGTTCATCAGTTTGAACCTCTCTTTTCGATTTAAATTTGTTACATATAGTTTTTAGTTCACATTTATGTTCTAGATAAATTTCTTCAGCTTTAACATAGTTTACATTAGATAAATAAGATGAAGTTTTGACATCTTTAGCCGCGTAGTTTCTTATTAAATCTTTGTGTCCGGACAAAAAAGTATTTTAGTAGGTATATTAAAGTAATAAAAAAAAAAACTTAACCCATTTAGTAAAAATGTTTTTATGTTATATTTTGTATTTCAGTAAGTAAGTATTTTACAATGAAATACTGAAATATTATTTCTACTTGCTAGTATTTTAATTCAATGAACAATTCAATTAGTAAAAATATACAAAATGCTAAGTGTTTTTAAAATACAAATGAACTCTGACAGAGATCGGGCATGGATTCCCCGTACCTCCGTTTTTGCTTAAATTATTCTAAGTTCTTATTTCTATCATGCAAATATGAAGGTAAGTTTAAAAATAACACAGAAATTTTACAAGTCCCAAATATTTTTATAATTCTTTTAAGTCCAAAGCAACGCGAATTTCTTCAAAGTTAATTTCTTCTAACAATTAAGGGTGAAAGTACTTATAGTTTTACAGATTTCAGGTTTCCTCCTCACACTGACTTGTAACACACTTCACTTTACACTAACAAACATAAACACCTTCTCACTATGCGATGTGCTTTGAGGGATGGAAGCCCTGACTCCCCTTCCACCTCAGGATTCTAAACTGCTGATGCTGATGATGGGTGGGCGCCGCCCACCGTGACCTGACCAGTGTCTTCCACTGATGACACGGTCTGAAGCTGCCCGGTCCTGCACTTAGCCTCGGTTGGCTCCTGTTACTTGCGTCTGCGACAGCGATCCACAGCCCGTAAGTATAAATTCCAAAAAAACGCGGAATCGCGGTTGATATCCGGCAATGAAGGACCATGTACGACAAACAACCTCGTACTTAGGCACCCAAAGAAGTCTTATATGAAACGGTTAGTTTGTCTTGGAAAAGGGAAAATGGTTATTCTTATTTTCACGAAGATTTCTTATATAGCCAACGCGTAAGAAAGTTAATAGCGCCATCTAATTTTTCTAGTGGCGCCATCTCTTGACACATCTCAGAACTAATTGTACTTCAAGTTGTAGGCATATATTTAATTCTACAATTAGTATGTTAAGTATTAAATTATTATATTGTAAAATGATTATTTAATAAAGATTTTATTTAGATTTTATATTATTATTCGAATCTCCATCGTCCATTCGTACGTTTAGTAGTAAAAATAATTAGTCTTTTTTTTAAGTGAGCGTGATGAAATGAGAAAAAAACTAATTGAAATAAATCTATAATTATCAAATGAGAACATGTTGAAGTCATCTTTTACACCTAACCTCACAACAGTAAAAATCTTGACTACATCGGCGCAATCCGGCTTACACAACCACAGGGTATAAAATTAAATAGAGTGCCCATATTATAGAACCTGAATAGTATGGAGATAGTGAGAAGAGTAGTATAGAGATAGTGATAGAGTGCCCATAGTATAGATAGAGCATAGTGAGCCCCCAAATAAAGAGCATGATTGCTAATAAAATTAGGTTTATTGTGGGAAAATTATTTAATTAAACACTGAAAAGCTAAGTTACAAACGTTTATTAATTTATAAAACATAATTATAAAACATTAACACAGATATAAAACATAATATATAATAAAAACATAAAATACACGTTGCAAGAGTTTTAGAAATAAGAAAATATTAGTTTTACCTATAAATCTAATAAACGGTTATTTTGGATTTTTCTTTCATAAGAACTACCAGTACAAATAAGATGTTTCTTTAATATCTAAATCAGTCTTATAACCTTTAGTTTTTTTTTATCTTTCTTTTTTTATTTTTAGCTAAAGCTTTACCCATAAAAAAAGTCACTTCGAAAGTGAAAAAGAGTTTACTGCTAAACGATCGAAGTCTCACACATAACATGAAATATTACAAAAACACAAATGTTGAAAAAAAATCCACGAGCAGGATTTGAACCTGCACCCTTCTGACATACCGGGTCAGGTGCTCTCCCAATTGAGCTACTGTGGTTCTAACCAGCAACCCGCCGAAATTATTCAACACTATTTACTTTTTAACTTTGAAAGCCAAAGGCGCCCATTCAATGTCAACAACTACCGTCATTAACATCGTTTTTGTAAATTGTTCGCAACAAAATTTGCGTCAAAAATTATATAAACAAATCAAAAACATTTTAACATGAAATATATTTTTTTATCCACCGAATGCGCTTTTCATATGGATTTTTAATATAAAGAGCACCTTTTGTGGCATTTTTTATCTTTTTCCCAAAGGCAAAAGATAAATTAAAGTACAAGTAATATCAAAAAATACTTGCATTACGTCACTGGTGGGGTAAAAATTATCCCTGACAGTCGAAACTTCACTAGTCATCGGCGCGCTTAGAGCACGGCGCGTGTCTAACCCCTTTGAGCAACCAGCCAGTACTGAGATTACACGAAAGTACGCGTCTTTACAAAAATATTGGCTTAGATGTGGACCTTGGGGTACATTGTACCCCGCAAGTGTAGTTTAAGGGTTAAGAATAAAATAAATTTAAGATCGTTCGTTCGCAGACCATACCGGATGAGAAAATATACCTAATAAACTACTTAGCTAATTAGGTCTATTTTCCCTACCGATAAGTTAGCTTGTTATTTGCGTGGGGCGACCTCTAGGTGAGTTAGTGGCGTATTGGGGAGAGTGCCTCGGATGGGATTCTCAAAGTTTTTATAATAGATGTCGCCTACGAGCTCGGCGATATCCACTTCAGGATCAGCCTTCGCCGCTTTCACGCCGTCGTCAACTTCTTTGCGAACCTTTGCGTCGATTTCCTGCAAGTTGATAAACTGTATTTTTTTTTGAGTGTTCGCAGATTGCCTCAGACGTCATTTTCAGCTTCACCGGGCTTTTTTGGGGGCGGCAAGAAACTTAAAGGGTTCCTCAAGCCGTGTGAAACGAATCACCTTAGGAGGTTTTCCAGAGGGAACGGCATCGCGAACTAGTGCGTGTCCCCGTGCTCTACTAGATTCTCCGAGGGGTTCGGATCAGATCGGGGAAAACTGTAACACATTGTACGTGTGCCTGCCAACATGACATGGGAACGGGTCAGACGAAGCTACGATAGCCTGATTGGCAGTGCGACTGGCCCATCAGAGGCCTGCAAGTAACATTTATGTCGCTAAACACTTGAAAAAAAAAATGAAAATGAAAAATATTTTTATTGCAACAAACACCAATCTACAAATTAATTTTGCCCTGGCATCTATCTGTAAAAAAGTTAACTTGCGGAACAGAAGCCCGTTCCTTCCTTCCTATGCGCTTCCATGCTCGGGCATAGAAATGGTCCTGGAGTGGTCCGGCAGCGTTATAAGCTACAGTTCGGGTTAATACCTTGATCTGCTCGGGCGTGGCAAGCTCGTGGGCGATGATTTTGTTCTTGAACGAGGTGATGAAGTCATTACCTTGAGCTGGTCGGCCGTGACGAGCTCTAGGGCGATGATCCTGTTCTTGAACTGCGTGATGGGGTCTCGCGTCTGCCGCATCTGCTGCACCTCTTCGCGCGTGCGGTACGACGTGCCCGGGTCGGACATCGAGTGGCCATGGAAGCGGTACGTCTTCATCTCCATTAGCAGTGGGCCTGGGGTACGTCATTAATATAATTTACTTGCCATCTTCATACTGAAGTGAAGTCACTAATCGCTTCTGTGGTCTGGTGGTTAAGATCACAGTTTAGACACAGAGTTCACGGGTTCGATTCATGTGTACTGTTAGATACAATGTTTGTGTACTCTGTTTGGTTGGTGGTGCGGCTTGTTTGTCCGCCTGGCTAGCTACCACCACCTTATCTAAATATGTCGCTGTTCGAGATCGAACACTAAGATTTAATCTTTAGGCTAGGTTAATTCTTTACCCATCGGTGAAAACGGTATTATAAGAAAATGTCATTATCATGTCGACTCGTTTTGACAGCAGCTCGGTGATATCGCTCGCTATATGATATTCGGATAAATAATTAATTCGGTTTTATCACAGCCATCGGTGGCCAGTGTGTGTGTAGTTAGACGGTATTAGGGCTGATCGGCAGCCCAGATATATAAAATCCCTCGAGTTTCGGTTTTGGTAGGCGTTGCTCGGTGCCGCCTCGTTATCATAAGAAAGTGGTGTGAATTCTGACCTGCGCGTGAATCGGCAGTGCGACTGCTACTCCGCGAGGTTCTTCACAAGGTGCCTGGGCACCTTCTCCGGTAGCGTGGGATCCGCGAGTGGACGTTGCACCACCGCAGGTTAGATTAGCTTAGATTTTAGAATTTAACGCTGCGTATCGAAGCAGCTTCAGCCCTTTGATCGGAGACCTTCCATGGTCCAGTGGGTCTGAACATTCGCCATAACATTAATGTTTGTAGCATTATTGTGTTCCGGCAGCTAGAGATAAGATTGCCAGTCTCTCATAATTAAGGATTCCGGGTTAAGTGCGCTTCCCCCTTTCGGCCTTGCCATCACTTAACAACAGGTGAGATGAAGGCGCTGTGCTTACCCGTAACATGTATAAGGTCACATTTTATCAACTGCAAATATTTTGACAAAAAATCTAATTATATCAGAGAAATAAGGCCCTAGCATTTAAAAAAAATTCAGGCTAGTTTTTTTTTTTTACTTTTCTTGACACAAAAAAGGTAATATTTTTAAGAGCGGCCTTTCTGTCGACTCCTTTGAATGAAACTACGGGCACGTGGTAAGCGGTGAAGGCATTGCGGCCTCTCTGTTTCGGCTCCTTTGAATGAAACTACCGACAGCGCTTTATTTTACTTTTTAATCGAAATTTAGTTTATTCAAAATATTTGCAGTTAATAAAATGAAAAAATAAGTATATATGAAAAAATAAGTTCGAAGATCAGTAGACAGTCTATAGGGTATGTACGTTAAAATCCCGTCACCCACAGTCACTTAAGAATCTAAGGAGAGCGACTTTCATGGGCTGAGAGGCCAATTCAATTGCGCAGCAGTGTTATTCTCTAAGCAAAACAGCGTCGACCTCGACATTGAACTCGCTCATAACTTGCAAACGAATGTAGACTTAATTACTATTTAAAAAAATTACTATTTGAAATTCGTTTGTAAGTTATGAGCGAGTTCAACGTCGAGTTCGGCGTTGAACGTTGTTCGAGTTGCTTAGAGAATAGCGCTGCAGGAGATATTATAGTGCACGAAACATAAAATGACAGTTCTACATGCAAACACAGGTGCACTCTTACCACTGCGTCTGTTTTCAATGGAACGGAGGGCCGCTACGATCAGAGAGAGGCAGGGGCGTAGGCATCAACAAGCTCTCTAAAGGTTACAGCTCATTAGACCCACCCGGCTACCGATTAGCACAGCCTCGTCACTAGGCGTCCACTCGTTGTTGACAGGTGGTCAACGAGTGGACGAGTATCGACTTCGGGTATCGATACCAAGTACTCATGCGATATCGAGGGACAAGTATCGATACTCAAAAAGTATCGGTCCTAAAGTATCAATACTACTCAGTATCGAGTATTTGCGGGAATTAATTGGATTAAGCTAGCGTATTAGTAGTAATTATGTATTACATATTTAAGACCCGTGCGTTGGCACCTTGCGAGTGGGGCGATCCGGTGACGATACGGAGTTGGTATAATGAGCGCATATCCATAGTAGTCCATATAAAGAATACTAACCGCTCGAGGCGAGGCGGTGCTGGTCGAGTGTCGTGTGGGTCTAATGAGCCATGACCTCAATGCTGACTTAAGCTTTAAGTGTACTGTTAGGTCTTGTGGCTGGCAGAGGTTGCCAATCGATTTCAGCAAGAGGCAACCGCAGTTGGAATGGCGAGGAAGAGGAGAAGATGATAATACTGTGACAGGAGAAGGGGGGATGCAGCAGTACTAGCTATAGCTAAAGTAGTCCGGGGTCGGATACCCATAGTGATTCTAACAGTATCTGACTAAACAGACATCTGACAGAATCACCCTCTGACCAGAACGTACGTTATGTACAGCGTACATATATACAATACTTATATTCTTCTCCACAGCTAAAAAATAGACGTCCTGAATGGGTAGTAGGTAAAAAAATTATGGACGATTCAAAAGCACTTTTCTAAAGTTTATTTGAATAAAGAATATTTGACTTGACTTTGACTTGACTATACGTTAAGAGAAAACTTCGGGTATCCCTTTTTAAGTAAATTGTGCACATGGCTGTGAGCTTTCGTACAGTATTAAGGTTAAGTTTATATGCAGAAGAAGTTCCAAAAGATAAAAACTTCACCGAGCACATAGTTCCCGCCCTTTCTCTACTCCCCCTCCCTCTCTAACCACCTCTACAATATGCCTCTCTTATCTCTTTTCCTGCCACTCTAATCCCCTAACCATTCTGACCACTCCCCCTTGCATTAGTACCCATCGTTGCCGCTTCAGTAGTAGATGGCGAACCGTGTGGCTTCCCTTGTGGCGATGACGTTCATGCCGTCAACTCTCGCTCCGGACACGTAGTCTCAGCTACCCGTCACCCTCCCCCCCCCTCCTTCCATAAGCACCTACACAACCTGCCCCTCTTGCCTCCATCCCCTATAGTATCCACCCCCTCTAGTTGCCCCTTTTTGCCTATATAACCCTCCAGACCCTCTGACCCCAACCCCCTGAAGTGGTACCCACCCTTGCCGCTAGTGCAGTAGTCGATAACAAACCGCGTGGCCTCCCTGGCGGCGATGACGTCCATGCCGTCCACCCACAAGCCGGGCACGTAGTCCCCGCGCGTGAAGTAGTTCGTGTTGGCGGCGCCTCGGTCCATGCTAGTGCCCATCGCTGAACCAAATTACCACGCATTAAAGTAAAGTAACAGAAAAATAATAAAAAACCAGTAGGTATTTTTTTCAAAAACAAGTGCTGAAAAAAAAATGTTTAAAGAGAAAAAATATCCAAAACACTTTGCTCGACCTGCAAATTGAATTCGGGACCTTCGGGTATCGCGCCAAGCGCTTTGATAGGATAAGATAAGATACATTTTTATTGCCATAAAATTCTGTAAATATATAGCAGGTGTTAAGCGTTTCATAATGGGAACAAACAAGTTACCCTAGTCGGGCATGCAATTTTTAGTAGGTAGGTACATGTTACATAGAAATCATAATATAATAAACAGCCACTATGCTGTTTTTGTACCGAAATATTCAGTCAAACTGTAGAAACTTATCTTTTTAATTTAATTTAAAACAAAAACACAAATGTTGAAATGTTGAAAAGTAAATAGTGTTGAATAATTTCGGCGGGCTGGTTAGAACCACGATAGCTCAATTGGAAGAGCACCTGACCCGGTATGTCAGAAGGGTGCAGGTTCAAACCCTGCTCGTGGAAATTTTTTCAACATTTGTGTTTTTGTAATTTGTTCGCATCAAAATTTGCGTTAAAAAAATTATACAAACATTTATAAATAGCTTGCCTACTTCTTAACTGATCTTTAGTATTTGTAAAAATATTATGATCGGATGTTAATGACGGTAGTTGTTAACATTGAATGGGCGCCTTTGGCTTTCAAAGTAAAAAAGTAAATATTGTTGAATAATTTCGGCGGGCTAATTAGAACCACGATAGCTCAATTGGAAGAGCACCTGACCCGGTATGTCAGAAGGGTGCAGGTTCAAACCCTGCTCGTGGAAATTTTTTTCAACATTTGTGTTTTTGTAATTTGTTCGCAACAAAATTTGCGTTAAAAATTATATAAACATTTATAAATAGCTTGCCTACTTCTTAACTGATCTTTAGTATTTGTAAAAATATTATGATCGGATGTTAATGACGGTAGTTGTTAACATTGAATGGGCGCCTTTGGCTTTCAAAGTAAAAAAGTAAATAGTGTTGAATAATTTCGGCGGGCTGGTTAGAACCACGATAGCTCAATTGGAAGAGCACCTGACCCGGTATGTCAGAAGGGTGCAGGTTCAAACCCTGCTCGTGGAAATTTTTTCAACATTTATGTTTTTGTAATTTGTTCGCAACAAAATTTGCGTTAAAAATTATATAAACATTTAATTTAAAACAGTTTAAATTTCCTGAGGCTTTTTGATCTGTGGGCAGATGATTGAATATTTAGATGCTAGTTACATAGGCACTCTTGTGATACAGGGCGTTATTAATATTTGGTAAAGACAAGTCATATGCATATCTCTTCCGTAAATTACAATTATTTGTGCTTTTACGTTTAAAATACTGAATATTGCTTTTTATAAAAACAGCCATCTCTAACACATAAATACCCGTCAGTGTCAAATAACCCTTTTCTCTTAAAACATTAGTCAGTCTCATCAGAGTACATACTGTAAATAGTTCTCAAGCATTTCTTTTGTAGTATAAAGGTAGATTTAGAAAACATATTGTTTCATTTAAAGTTTTAATTATTTCTTTTCCAAATTTATTAATTTGATTATAAAAATTTCTTAATTTGGAAAAGAAATAATTAAAACTTTAAATGAAACATGTTTTCTAAAATCATTAAAACCTGACAGTAAATCTTTCCAAAACAAAAGTAATACAATTTAGAAACTATAAAATAAATCATATCAAACTAAATATTATAACGTCTGAATGCAAGTCAATCATCGAAATTGTGGATGAAATAAATTTCTTATTTCATAACATTCATATTAGCAGCTATTAACTGCTATACCCTATCTATACTTGCGGAAACATCATCTGTAGAAGAAGCATCATCTGTAAAATCTACCTTTATACTACAAAAGAAATGCTTGAGAACTATTTACAGTATGTACTCTGATGAAGGCGACGCATTGAAAATTTACGTGGCGGTGGTGAATTTTGATTTTTCCCAACAATTACAAAACATGAAAGTAATTAATTTTATAAATTAATGAATTAAATTAAGTACCTACCTTAAGGCGACGCATTGGAAATTTACGTGGCGGGGATCGTGATTTTTTCCAACAATTACAAAACTTAATGAAAGTGATTTTTGATGACATGATTTTTCATTTAATTGACTTCATTTTGCTAATTGCAGAAACACGATTTGCTAACTTTTACAACAGAGAAAAAAATATCAAAGTAAACTTTTTTAAAACATAGATTTGCATTTTACAGGCAAACCAGGCCGATTTAAGCATCTAAATTTTCTTAGTAGATTAGTCTTAAAACACACTTCAATATGCTAGTTCATTTTGACATTAACGTGACATTAAAATGGGTTGGTGCTAATAAAAAATGATACATCACCATTAGCTCATTTTATGTCCCCACTGCTGGGGCACGAGCCTTCCCTATGGATGGATAAGGAGAACGGGCCATAAACCACCACGCGGGCCCAGTGCGGATTGGTGGTTGTTAACGACTGCTAATGCAGCCGAGACCAACGGCTTTACGTGCCTTCCGAAGCATGGAGGAGTTTGAGATGATACATTTTTGGTCACTCATCCGATGACCGACCTTTGCGAAAAGTTGCCTAACCTCATCACTCGCAGACCGGGCGCGTTAACCACTTTTATTTTTAGAGAGATTGCTGATTTTTTCAAACGTCATTTTCAGTGTCATCGGGCTTTTTGGGGGCGGCGAGGTACGTAAAGGGTACCTCGAGCCGTGTTGAAACGAATCACCTTCGGAAGTTATCTAAAGGGAACGGCGTCGCACACTTAAAAGTGCGCGTCCCCGTGCCCTACTAGATTCTCCGAAGGGTTCGGATCGGATCGGGGTGCGGAACCACCCGAGGGCGCCTCTAAAGGCACGGACCTCGGCTCGAGTAGACCGGGCCGTGGAGGAGGAGAGAAGCGACCAGGTACATGTCTGTACCTGGTATAGAGCGCGTGTGTACCGGTTCTACGTACCCTTGTTCTACGAGTACGGTGTCTTGGGCCTAAACTAGGTGCATGTTTAGTGTATTCTGTAAATGTGTAGTGGCATTTAGAGGATCGGGCGGGGCGTTAACCACTGCGCCATCGAGTTCCTTATGATGATGCATAGTTAAAACTAAATAATAATAATAATTTATAGGTCAAATAACAGCACAGCAACAGTAACATTATTGATAACAAACTACAAAAACTGAGCTTTAAGTTAAAATATTACTGTACCACCTATTATTACCTTAGGTAGACCCGTATTGTAGGAGACAGATCCTTCCCTTTTTGATGTCATTTAATTTGACAACTTACATGTGATTGGATGATTGTGATAAATAAACTTAAATGACTGTATTCTCAATCTCAACTCTTTATTAATTCTAATAATTCCTTTTGAAGATTACTTGTCTACGTTTGTTACCACAAAAAAAATATTAAATGTACAAATAGGTCGTCGGTAGTCGCTGAATGTCAGCAGCACAAAACCGGTCGTTGTGGAGATTTTTGGAGCAGGCTTTTGTCCAGCGGACCTTTAGATGTCTTCTGGCTGAGATGATGATGATGAAATGACAAAAGGTTGCAAGTCTCACCATATCCATTGTTCTCGCAAACGAACACACCGGGCAGGCTCCATAGCTTCGCCATATTGTAGGCTTCAAACATCTGGCCCTGGTTGGCCGCGCCATCTCCATACAAAGAGAAGCAGACTCCCCCATCACCCTTGTATTTGTGAGCGAATGCCACACCGGCACCAAGCGGTACCTGGTGTTAGAAATTTAAGTTTCCATATTGTGCTTAAGTATTTGTGCTGTATAAATAATTAAAAAAAGTGTTGAAAAAAATTCGAACCCGCACCCGCACGTACCGGGTGCACTACCTTTATGCTATCTTGGTTGTGTCCAACCCGCCGGAATTTATCAACACTATTTACTCTTACTTTATAAGCCAAAGGAGTCTTATTGAATGTCGACTAGTCGGTACGTCATAAATCAACGTATTTATGATGCATTGCTTAATCTTGTTGACCCCTCTGGAAAGCTAATTGTTTGCTACAATCATACAATTTTATTATGCCAACTGTCAACTTTAAATGTAACCCCCCCCCCCCCTTCCTTCTTACACTTCCCGACCTCAGATCGCCCGTGAATTGTTTTTCCTTTCATTTTTGTTATATCCTCTTCCATTTCCAATGGGCTTCATCCTACTATGATTTTGTTTGGTTTCAAAAATTATCGACCCTGGTCTATTGATCACTGCCTGATTACCGAATCAGCTTGGCCATCTGTGGTCAATGTTCTAAATGGGAAGATCGTAGCGTCCAACACTACTTTTTATTTCTCTTGTACAATACAATCTGAAATAACGTAAAAAACCAATATACATCAAGAGGAAAAGATAAGCACCTGAGCGCCGACAATTCCGTGGCCTCCATAGAATCTCTCAGCGTACATGTGGGGAGAGCCCCCTTTGCCCCTTACGCAGCCAGTCTTGCGTCCAGTCAGCTCCGCCAGCATACCGGTCGCACTCACGCCCATCAAATAAGTCCAGCCGTGGCATCGGTACGCATTGATCAGGGTGTCGACGTCGCGCATCGCCGCACGCATGCCCACTGCGACAGCCTCCTGTCCTAAAATATAATATTATCATCATCATCAGCTCATTTTATATCCCCACTGTTGGGGCACGAGCCTCCCCTATGGATGGATAGGGAGAACGGGCCATTAACCACCACGCGAGCCCAGTGCGGATTGGTGGTTGTTAACGACTGCTAAAGCAGCCGGGACCAACGACTTTACGTGCCTTTCGAAGCACGGAGGAGCTCGGGATGATAAATGTTTGGTCACCCATCCAATGACAGGCATTTGCGAATGTTGCTTAACCTTAACAAACGTAGACTGGGAGCGTTAACCACTGCGACATTGAGCTCCTCATAATAAAATTATAATTATCAATTTTTAAACATCGTAATAGGAGGACTTGAGAAATGGTACAAGTTAGTGACCTAGTGTCTAATAGTTAATGGGAAAGAGAAAGGGAAACTCAAGAGATGGACAAAACCGACCAGAGAGACACAATGGAGAGGGTTTGAGGTCTTTGCCAAGAGGCACACAGAAGGAGAATTATAATTTCGTACAGCATGGACCTCAGATAAATATTTGACAATTTTAAATAATTACCTGAATACAAATGGCAGAAACCACGTATAAATTTCTCTTTGTAAAGATTCCCCGATTCTATCTCAAGTCTACGTAGTATAACGATTTGTTCATAATATTTGAGAGCTTCTGCAGATGTAACCTGCGTCGTTGTGTTAGGACCTTTGTCCAATTTGTGCAGTTTGTAAGGCTGAAAACAAACAATTAAATATCAGAAACTTATAAGAAAACTTTAGGATTAATTTAATTAATTTAATTAAACTTAAAGTTTAATTAAAATTTAATTGAATTTATTAAATTTAAAGTTTATTTTAACTTTAATTTAATCGGGTAAACTTAAAGTTTAATTAAAGTTTAAAATTAGAGTTAAATTAAAAGGTTTCTGTTTGGCTATGTTACTATGCTAATCTAATATCACATCAAATTGTTCTTGGAAATAATCTACAACTCATTTTACAACTAAAATAATATAAATGAGCAGCCTTTTGTCCTGTGCGTTCCTCCATTATATATTTTTAATAAACGCGGATTGGTATAGGCGTTATATTTTGCAAGTCAAGTGATTTTCACAATGCCGCCAAAGGCTCACTGGGTCGGAGACGTTTTTTTTCACAACAAAATATACTTTAGGTACATTAACAACCCACTATTATAAAACCTGAATGAGTTTATCAAATAACTGGACGAAGTCGCATTCAAAATGCATACAATAAAAATATATATCTCGTACACGGCCTCTGTGGTTTGAAATGCATGTTAAGCCGTGTTGGTCCACCCCCCCCCCTACCCCCCCCCCCCCCTCGATTCCCATAACAAACACCGTAACGATATTGTAGCGATTAAGGTCGTTGAAATCATTTACATACTAACTCGATTCGATTTTAGGAGTCGATCGACGGATGTGAATACAAAAATGGTCTCAGCGACTATGGGTGGATTGCATAACCACTACATTCTCCAAGAGATTCGGATCGGATCAGGGAGCGGAACAACCTGAGGGCGCCTCTAAGGGCTCGGACTTCGCCAAGGCGTTGACCGCGTCGTGTTGGTGGGGTACCATTTCTTGTGTTTAATGTGGAATTACACAAGCAAAATATTAATTTTATAGAAACTGATGTCTACGCAACATGTGTTTAAAAACTCATGTTTTTATTGTGCGAAAAAAGTTGCAGTAAATAAATGCCAACTTAACAGAACAGAGGAAGCGGTTGTGACTATTTACAGCTGTGTCGATTCTCATTTCCATATTGGCTTGCAGTGGAAGAGTATCTTTAGTATTAGATTTACAAACCTCCTGAAAAAAATAACATAAATCAGCCATGCATGACCTTGACTCTTCTGTTTTAAAATGTCCACAGCAGTGTCAATAGCCTGTTGTCTCACATTTTTCGAATCATCCTTATAAATTATCATTAATCAATATGTAAAGCTATATTGCTATTAATATTGTTTATTAATTTTTACTTTGAGCTTGATAGATGCCTACTTAATATTATTTTCAGGACAAATAAGTTAAACTTGAGGCATACCATTTGAATGTAACGTCTGTGTGTGTTTTAAGCTTATACATTTTTAAAGATTTAACTCTCAAAATTAGGCAACGGAGACACAATTGTGGACGTTTTAAAATAGCGTAATTGTGGCTCTGATGATACCTACCAATTGTTATATTAAAAAAACACTATGAATTTATATGATATAACATAATAATTTGAATAAGACGAAGTGTTAAAAAAAGTTCAACCAGCGGGATTCGAACTCGCACCCCATGACATGCCGGGTCAGGTGCTATAACGCAAATAGCATTCAGAAAGAAGTACCTAGTTGAATATGGTTTAATTTTATAAATTAATGAATTAAATTAAGTACCTACCTTAAGGCGACGCATAGGAAATTTACGTGGCGGGGATCGTGATTTTTTCCAACAATTACAAAACATAATGAAAGTGATTTTTGATGACATGATTTTTCATTTAATTGACTTCATTTTTCTAGTTGCAGAAACACGATTTTTCAACTTTTATAACAGAGAAAAAAATATCAAATTAACCTCTTTTAAAACATAGATTTGCATTTTACAATCTAACCAGACCGATTTAAGCATCTAAATTTTCTTAGTAGATTAGTCTTAACACACACTTCAATATTGTAGTTATTTTTTTAAATAATTCGTAGTTTTAATTTAAAGGAAAAAAACAGTTTTTCTTATTGTACGGTGCGCAAACTCCGTATGAGATTTATTGTTTAGCGGTGCGTCGCCTTTGATTTGTTTATATAAATTGAAACGCAAATTTTGTTGCGAACAAATTACAAAAACACAAATGTTGAAAAAATTTCCACGAGCAGGATTTGAACCTGCACCCTTCTGACATACTGGGTCAGGTGCTCTTCCAATTGAGCTATCGTGGTTCTAACCAGCCCGCCGAAATAGTTCAACACTATTTACTTTTTACTTTTTTTTTTTACCTACCTTAATTTCATAAGTGACTTCCTGCTTCGTACTATAATTTACTGTTGTTGAAACCACTGCAGGAGTGACTGATTTCTGTTGATATCACAAAAACAATAATATAGACAATGTAATAATTATCCAAAAGTGATCATTAACTTAGTGGAGCTCGATTTTAACGCACCCGGTCTTCGATTGCTGACGCAAGCAAATTTCGAAAAGGCCGGTCATCGGATGAGTCAACAAAAATTTATCATCTCGAGCTTCTACGTGCTTCGGAAGACACGTAAAGCCGTTGGTCCCGGCTGCATTAGCAGTGGTTAACAACCACCAATCCGCACTGGGCCCGCGTGGTGGTTTATGGCCCGTTCTCCCTATCCATCCATAGGGAAAGCGTGTGCCCCAACAGTTTGGACATTAAATGAGCTGATGATGATGATATATTTGTCATAGGACAGGATGAGCGACGTCGACTCCGTGATCACTGCGAACCAATGGCTATGTACTGATGTACCACGGCTGGACTTATTTGATGGGCGTGAGTTCAATCGGTATGCTCGCGGAGCTGACTGGAAGTAAGAGTGGCGTAGTTATTTATGGCTCGCTCTTCCTATCCATCCATAGGGAAGGCTCGCAAGGCCCCAGCAGTGGAAACATTATGAGCTGATAATGATTAACTTATTCAACAAGAATTCGAATAATAAAAACTAAAATAAGTACCGTAAAAGCGCTTGACGCTAATAACTTAGCAGCGGAAGGGACAAACTTGCTCATTTTTGTTATTAATTCCTCTATGAAGCCCAGATTTATATAGTGATCTTTCAGCAAGGATCGCACTCATATAGAATGTGCAGAAAATACCGTTTTAGCTGTTTAAAAATATTACATAAAGAGACTGACATTGACATCAGACATTACAAATTCACAACGTGTTATGGAAAACTTATAAATAATAGACTGGTAATTATTTAAATACTGATTGATTTATGTATAGAACCAGCTAGCAGCAACTTGATTTAAATTTCTTTATAAACAATTAGACAAGAAGCTTTCGCGAGTGTTGGTTTGTGCACATGTCTATGAAATTCTGACGTTTTCGGTTTTTTTTCGGCTTTTGGTTTTATTCTTGTTCGTGGTTTCAAATTGGTCAGCGCTCAAAGAAATAGTGTTATACCATGGACTAATAATATACCACGTGTTTCAGATAGGAGTTGTAATATTGAGATTGAAAAGTCCCAAAGTGTATCCGATCGAGATCTTGTATGCAGAGCACAGACGTATTTATACGTCAGCTAACACGCTTATGCTAGGATATTACATCAAATAAACACTGAATATTTAACACATTATTATTAGTAACAAAGGAAAATGTTGTATTCCTTTAGTAGGATGGTTATTGGTTCTACAAATATAAATAATAAATAATAATAAATAAACTTTCCTACACTCACACCAATTATCTAGGCCAAGAGAAGCATCAGTTTCTAGACAACGGATTAACATACTTAAATACATACTTTATACATAGAAAACACCCAGACTCGAGACAATTTAGAAACACAATAATTTCTAAATTGACCCGACCGGGGATCGAACCCGGGACCTCAGAGATGGCGACACCATGAAAACCGGTGTACAAACCACTCGACCAAGGAGGTATAAACTTGTGACTGACACTGAGGACATGTTAAGTCATGTCTCAAATTGGGGCCGACTTAATCTAGTCCATTTTAACCCTTCCAAAACACAAGTTTGCGTGTTTACCGCTAAAAAACATCCCTTCGTCGTATCTCTAAACTTTGAAGGAGCTCCCCTTGATACCAAACCGACCATTGGAATCCTTGGCGTCGATATCTCGAGTGACGTTCAATTTCGCGGTCATTTGGAAGGTAAAGCTAAATTAGCTTCGAAAAAGCTGGGTGTGCTCAATAGAGCAGGACAGTATTTCACGCCGACCCATCGCTTACAGCTTTACAAAGCACAGGTCAGGCCTCATATGGAATACTGTTCCCATCTTTGGGCTGGAGCGCCCCAGTACCAACTCCTCCCATTTGACCGCATTCAACGCAGAGCTGCTCGAGTTGTCGGCGACGTGGTAACCTCTGGTCGGCTCGATCCACTGGCCCTTCGGAGAGACGTTGCGTCTCTCTGTATATTTTATCGCCTTTATCATGGGGAGTGCTCTGAGGAATTGTTCGGTTTGATCCCTGCCGCTGATTTCCTTCACCGCACTACACGCAATCGACTGTCTTTCCATCCACACCATCTTGATGGATGGCGATCTACTACTGTGCGTTTCTCACGTAATTTTTACCACGAACTACAGTGCTGTGGAACCAGCTCTCGGCGGCGGTATTTCCGGACCAATATGACTTAGGAATCTTCAAGAAACGAGCCTATTCCTTCCTTAAAGGCCGGCAACGCATCTGTGATTCCTCTGGTTTTGCGGGTGTCCATGGGCGGCGGTGATTGCTTTCCATCAGGTGACCCGCCTGCTCGTTTGCCTCCTTCTAATATAAAAAAAAAGGTCAAATATATCCACATCCTGGACTTTTGTAAGAAAGGAGTTACGGTTGTAGACCGATAGTAGAACTAACATAGCGCCGCACCAATATCAGAATTTTCAATTCCAACGTTGTCAGTCTTCCTATAAGCACCTACGGTTGCGAAAGTTGGCTCGTCAAAAATAATCTCACCAGTAGACTCCAGGTGTTTGTGAATAAATATTTGAGACGCATCTTGGGGATCTATTAGCCACGAACAATCACGAACACAAGGTTGTGGGAGCTGCCTGACCAATAGCCGTTTAACTAGGAGATCTTTTTAAGGAAATGGAAGAAAAAAATAGATTCCAAGCTAGCGTTGGAAGGGTAAGGGGGCATGTCATCCCACTCAAAAACTAGGACGCAGGGACCGTTCCACCTTTTTTTATATGATAATAGACACCTGGGCCCACATTCATTTAGGTTTTGGGACGATTACCTACACTACTGAATATTCTCTTGGGGTTTATTGGTTACAATGTGAAGCTGGAGCAAAGAGAAATTAAACACAAGTTAAGGTTGGTTCATCTTATTTCTTTACGAATTAGGTCCTAGTAGACCTTCGAGCTCTATTTTTGATTCATTCGTTTCGAGTGATTTTCGTTCGACGAGTGATTTTCGTTCGACATTTTCATTTTCCGCATTTTTGAATCACTCGACCGGAACGAGTGCCCTCACCCGCTCGTAGCAGTCGAGCGATACCAAGCGATTGATAGAATAATTGTCAAATTAATGCGTTGTGTCAAAATTTTAACTGCCAAACGTAAATACAATTTCGTTCTGAGGAAAATAATTACTTACAATTTTTAAACAACTTGAATATTAATCTAGAGGAATATTTAGTGCACCATAGTTATTTAAGCAGTAGAGAAGAAGATAATGATGGGAGCGAAGAAGACCCTAGTTCCACTGGAGAAAGAAGCTACCCGTTGGCAATTTCAAATTTTCAGTTTAAATCTAATTATAGATTGCTAAAGGAGCTCGCCAAACAATTAATAGAAACTCTTAGGCCTTTCATAGTCCCGAGCAGACGATTATCTGATTTGCCTATCGAAATTAAGGTTAGTCCTTTTCTTACATATGTTGTTGAATATTGTCACACACATAGTTGATCTACGAAAAACCCAAAAATATAATTTACAGGTACTCACAGCGTTAATTTTTTTTGCCAAAGGCTCATACCAAAGCTCTATCGGAAACCATAAAAATTCGAGAAATGCTCAGGGTACTGTTTCAAAATGTATCACTGATGTTGTGGAAGCCTTGAACCATCCTTCTGTTTTAAGTAATGGACTGCCTCTTCCGTCTTCGTATTCGACGACAATAGCGTCGGAGAAGTAAAAAAAGGAACAGCAGTAACAGTGTGTCAATCCAATATGGCTACAGAGGCTAATGAGCTAGTCACCCCCACGTTCAACGCGCGTCTGCAGCGCGACTGAAACGCGGCTGTCGCTGTAATGTGAAGGGATTTGCTGTGCCGCGCTGCAGCCGCGCGACTAAAACGCCTAATGATGATAACATTAATGATGATGGTTATTTCTTCCAGGTTCTAAGAACTTTATAGACTACCAGGGGTAGTCGGGTGTATAGACTGCACTCATGTTGCTATTCACACTCCACCAAATGATGTAAAAATCGCAATTAAAGAAAAGCTTTATAAAAAAGCTTAATAAAAAGTGTCTGATTATATTGAAGACGAAACAGCATGTGTTTAAAATGCTCCTATCACTCCAACTGGTATTTCTGATTTAAAATATAGTTAAGATTTTTTTTAAAACTTAATAACTTTGTAACGGCATATCATTTTGTAAATGTCGTTACATATATTAAAGCTAAATAAAAATATTTGACTTTGACTTTGACTTTGAAATATATTTTTTTTATATTTACGGGTAAGCACCAGTGCCTTAATCTCACCTGATGTTAAGTAATGATAAGGCCAATTGGTGGAAGCGCACTTCACATCTTCATCTTATCTTAACACAACAATGCTACAAACATTGATGCTTTGGCGACACATTTAGATAAGATGGTGGTAGCTAGCCAGGCGGGCAAACAAGTCCTACCCCCAACCAAACCGAGTACACAAACATGTACCCCCCGCTGGGAATCGAACCCGGGACCTCTGGGTCTAAACCGGTGGTCTTAACCACAAGACTACAGAGGCGGTAAAAATAATATATTTTTCTTTCAAACATCTGGTTTGCTTTAACATAACACCATTATTTATATAATTTAATTTTTTGCATTTACAATGATATTTTGATACTTGAAAAAAGTCAACTAATCCATACTAACATCGCTAAGCCGGGACTTTTGGCGGTCCGTTCCAATGCTCTTCCAGTTGTGCTAATACGACTTGTGGGACGCATCGAAATAGTCGTACAGAACATACCTAGACAATTACCACAGGTCTCAGTAGCTCAATTTTAGAAGAGCATTGGACTGGACATTCAAAGTCTGCACTTATAAGTTACATAAAAAACAGTCTTTTGCTCATTGGTTTTTATCTTTTTCAACATAACAACATTATACTTTGAAAATTACAAAATCTATATAACACTTATAAAAAATATATTTTACATTTTTATTTATGAAGCTGTTCACATTATCCCGCATCCGGAAAAAATACTGGGAACGCGGCCTTACTGCCAGCCTTTCCTCGGGATGAATGTACTTCCTCATTACTGAAAAGTGTGAATCGACATTTTATTTTATAGAATTTGAGAGGATACCATTTTAAGTCTGCATGTTTTATGTGAAACAGACCTTTGGTCAACCTTTGTGAATTCAGTGGGTGTACCCAGTATTCGCTATTATGATTGCGTCTCTTTCTTTTTTGTACGTGAAATATGCAACGAGTCGAATTCTCTGGGTCTCCATTTCCACTGACGTGCTCTTCCCTAGAACGAACGTCGTGAACTAACTGCCTCCGTCGTCCCTCGTGTGCTTTGTGTTCGCGGTGAGGGAGGGCAGCCGCGGGCATCGACGGGCAGACGCGGTCTTCAATGCTTCGTTCGCGGTCAAAAATACTGCCCCGTCCCGCCCCGCCGTTTGCAAAGCGCCAACTCAGCTTAAAACTTTATTAGGCGTTGTGCTTGTACAAGAACAAAAATGTCTAAAACTGAGACCCAATTTTGAGGATACAGGTGGCTACTGATTGTTTCTGTTGAGATACCTATAATAAAGACAAATAACTAGCTGAACGTGTTAGTGAAGCAATCAATTCACAATAACAGAAGACGTTTTTACATTAATTCTTGTGTTGTGACAAGGTTGTGACATTTATTGATTGATAGTCTTGTCTATCAAAAAGCAAAGGTTTTTTTAAACTGTCAAAAAAAACATGGATATTACGTTCCGTTTTCATTGCGCTTATTACCGGTTCCCTCTAAATTCTGCGTGGAACGGATAATATCCAACATTTCGTATTATGTTGGCAGCACCGGACGCGAACGATTCAAAAATACGGAAAATCAGTATCATGCGACTTAGAAGACGAGTGTGACTTAAGTCGCATGCGACCACATTATGTCATACGAGCGAATCAAAAATAGAGCTCCTGTACTATTAACTTTATGAGCGCCCGTTGTTCTCCTGTTTTTTGTGTGCATTCCTTTGATTCACATTCACCCCGCACCCGCCGCGATGGCCAGTCGAAATCAACTCACGACGCGGAGCGCACGCCGCTCGACCTCTGCATCGCGCCCGTCTGCGTACGCGCTGACATCGTAAACCAACCGTTGTTTTTATTCCCTTCCATCACACCTTCTGAACTCTCAACTTTGGTGGACTACGGCGCAACACCACTAAAAGCCTATTTGGTTGCGAGTAGTTTGGACAGCATTTTAGAACTAGTAGGATTGTTTTAAATAGTCTTTACATAATATTTTGTGTTTATTTATTTATTCATTTATTCATTTATTCATTTATTCATTTATTCATTTATTCCTTTATTCATTTATTCATTTATTCATTTATTCATTTATTCATTTATTCATTTATTCATTTATTCATTTATTCATTTATTCATTTATTCATTTATTCATTTATTCATTTATTCATTTATTCATTTATTCATTTATTCATTTATTCATTTATTCATTTATTCATTTATTCATTTATTCATTTATTCATTTATTCATTTATTCATTTATTCGTTTATTCATTTATTCATTTATTCATTTATTCATTTATTCATTTATTCATTTATTCATTTATTCATTTATTCATTTATTCATTTATTCATTTATTCATTTATTCATTTATTCATTTATTCATTTATTCATTTATTCATTTATTCATTTATTCATTTATTCATTTATTCATTTATTCATTTATTCATTTATTCATTTATTCATTTATTCATTTATTCATTTATTCATTTATTCATTTATTCATTTATTCATTTATTCATTTATTCATTTATTCATTTATTCATTTATTCATTTATTCATTCATTCATTCATTCATTCATTCATTCATTCATTCGTTCATTCATTCATTCATTCATTCATTTATATATTTATTTATTGTGACAAAAACGACAAATCAATTACATTTATCACACAATTATACAATTCGAAATTAAATTAATTATTATAAAATGATATCAGAATATAATTATACATTAATAAAAATTAATTATTATTACAATTATACATAACAATAAATACATCATTCTCCATCTTCATCGTCTTACAAACATTACTCCATTGGTCCCAATCATGTCTTTATAAGTGGGTGAATGTAAAATTGATGTTTTATCCCTGTGCATCATTTAAATGCGGTATGCATTTAGTACTAGATAAGCTATCTGACACTTATCAAAGAATAGCGGAACCAGTCTTAAAGTAAATTATAAAAATAATTAAATAATAATTTTAATTTATTTTTTTTGTTGCTTCTTTCTCCAGTGGTACTAGGGTCTTCTTCGTTCCCTTCACTATCTTCTTCTCCACTGCTTAAATAACTATGGTGCACTAAATATTCCTCTAGATTCATATTCAAGTTGTTTAAAAATTGTAAGTAATTATTTTCCTCAGAACGAAATTGTATTTACGTTTGGCAGTTAAAATTTTGACACATCGCATTAATTTGACAATTATTCTATCAATCGCTTGGTATCGCTTGACTGCTACGAGTAGGTGAGGGCACTCGTTGCGGTCGAGCGATTCAAAAATGCGGAAAATGAAAATGTCGAACGAAAATCACTCGTCGAACGAAAATCACTCGAAACGAATGAATCAAAAATAGAGCTGATCAAAGTTAAAGTCATAGTCAAATATTCTTTATTCAAATAAACTTTAAAAAAGTGCTTTTTAATCGTCCAAATTTTTTTTTGCCTGCTACAGATTCAGGACGTCTATTTTTTAGCTGTGGAGAAGAATGGGCGCAAGCAACTCCACAGCTTTAATATAATATGTAACGACATTTACAAAATTATATGCCGTTACCAAGTTATACAGTTTAAAAAACCTTAACAATATTTTAAATTGTAATTATACCTGTTGGAGTGATTCAATGTAATCAGACATTTTATAATAAGCTTTTTTATAAAGCTTTTCTTTAATAGCGATTTTAAGTTTATTAATATTAAGTTTTTTGATATTACTTGGAACTTTATTGTAAAAACGTACACACAGGCCTCTAAATGAGTTATTTACTTTGTGGAGCCTAGTATAAGGTACTGCTTTTAAGGCGTAGTGGGACGAATTGCCCCCTATGGAACGGCAGGTTGGAATGGCACGCTGCTGGCATTAGAAGACCAGGCCGACCCCGCACAACCTGAAGGCGGTCGGTCGAAAAGAGATCGCAGCGATTGGTTGCAACTGGTGGGACCTCAAAGCCACAGCACGCTGCGACGCGTGCAAGTCCCTACTGCGAGCCTTATGTCACTGATGAGGGATCACAGCATTTCATCATCATCATCAACTATTAACTTTAATTTCCTATTTATCTTCCTCATAATCCTCCTAATCTCCCAGAAAGGGAGTCATCTTAGCAATGGAGTTTACCCTACCGGTTTTCTCCCAACTGTAAAGTATCTTTTTTTATTGATAATGTTTTTAAATCCAACAATCTTTATAGTATTAAGTTAAAGAAGCTATCGAATAAAAATAAAAATAATAATTTAGTTTTAGCAAAAAATAAAACAAAAAAAGACAAATCGGCAGTTCTGGGTTTTTCCGAGATATAATTATCAGTATCAACGTTATCTTTCAGGTGACTAGATGATAAACTATGTTTTGATTATATGTAAGGCTAAGATGTTAGTGAAAGCGCGGTCAAACAAAATATAATTAAAAAATATTGGCAAAATAAGAAAATACATGATCAGATAGATAGAGCATTTACCTACAAGATGGCATAAAATTCAAAAAGATTATTTTATGGTTAATTTAGAAAACCTTTAGCAAAACTAACCATATTTTTACGTTTAACGAGAAGAGAAAAAGTTAAAATGCCATTCTTATTCAATTTCACGTAAAATAACATATTTAAATACAGTGAAAAAAATAAATGCCTACCCGACCCAGCCATGAATCGAACCTGAGTCTTTAATTTTTTCACTGTATTTTATAAATATTTAATTCAGCTTCAGTGCAGCAAATAGCACTTAAAAATAAAAACTAAAAAATGAAATAACATTTTAAAAACTTGTGGAATCCGCGATTCAACGCGAATCTATCCGTAAAAAACTTTTTATTTTAATGTGGAATAAATAAAATTAATAAAAAAAATTTTACTTATTTCTCCATCAATGTAAAATGAACAAGAAACATTATAGTATAAACGAAATAGTTTCTTTAGTATTTTTGTAAAAACGTAGTAAAATATATATCTATATTATATTAGTATTATTAGTATATTTTGTTCAAAATTAATAAGCGCCACGACAAAGTTCCAAAAGTACATAAACAACAGCAAAAAGGGGCAATCTATCTATTGCTTACACAAACATCCACTTGTTTGTCTTAGCAAACGAACTAACCTGATGCCAAACAAAACTTGGATGGTCAAGCGCGAATCGATAGCGTAGAGCTTTTGCTGTAGGGGTTTAACTTAGCGGAGAGATGGGTCCAAATATAAACAAACAGGTTCAAATCACCAGCTTAGAAGTTTAGAAGAATCATTGATGTCAAACAAAATGTTAAGATTGGATGTTTATTGACTAGCTGTGCTCGCGACTTCGTCCGCGTGGAATAGTGACTTTCGGCAGCATTTTTAATTTTTTAGGCTCTTTTCCCGTTTTTGCAACATTTTTCACTGATGCTTCACTCCTATTGGTCGCAGCGTGATGTTATATAGCCTAAAGCCTTCCTCGATAAATGGACTATCCAACACAAAAAGAATTATTCAATTCGAACCAGTAGTTCCTGAGATTAGCGCGTTCAAACAAACAAACAAACAAACAAACTCTTCAGCTTTATAATATTAGAATAGATTGATATTGTTTTTTTTTTCGATTACATTTCGATTTATGTCAAATAAAATTTTTTAGACACCGAACGTCCAGAAACACATAGAAACGTTTGATTCTGATTTACTCTTAGTCTCAGAGTTACCAAAAAGAGCTCAGCTTGGCATACAACGTTTTTATAGCCATTGGAAACGCATTTTGGCTTTACGTAAGCTTAGGATCTCCTTTGGAAACGGTATCCGATCAACGTTGTAAGAATGATTCGCTTCACAATAGTGTACAAGATTAGGTGAGGCTAGGGTTGTCAGATGCTGATTGCAAGTAACCGAAACTGAATATTGTGACGGTTATTAGGTGAAAAATGTATGGACGATTCAAAAGCACTTTTCGTAAGTTTATTTGAATAAAGGTTTTGACTTTGACTTTGACTTTTGAAAACTATACCATATATATATATGTATTTACTAAAAATACATCATCATCATCATCATCGGCCTATATTAGTCCACTGCTGGAGATAGGCCTCCCTACAAAAAAACATATATCTAAACTAATATTATAAAACTGAAGAGTTTGTTTGTTTGTTTGTTTGTTTGTTTGGTAGAACGCGCTAATCTCGAGAACTACTGGTTCGAATTGAAAAAAAAAGTTTGTGTTGAATAGTCCATTTATTAAGGAGGGCGCTATATTACATCACGCTACTTATGACTAAGAACGCGGGTGAACCGCGGGTTCGTGGCTTACGCCCCCAGTGGTGGACGCACCCGTGGTCGACGCCCCCGATTCTAATAATTTTATGAATCGTTTTTTTTGTGCTTTTGCACTTAGTACTGTTATTGTCAAAAGTGTACATTAACCTAAACAAAATATCAAATATATTATGCGTGGTTGTTATAAACTATATGTTGAAAAAATTTCCACGAGCAGGGTTTGAACCTGCACCCTTCTGACATACCGGGTCAGGTGCTCTTCCAATTGAGCTATCGTGGTTCTAACCAGCCCGCCGAAATTATTCAACACTATTTACTTTTTACTTTGAAAGCCAAAGGCGCCCATTCAATGTTAACAACTACCGTCATTAAAAATGGAAATGTGGAAATCTTTTCGTGGAAATTTTTTCAACATATGTGTTTTTGTAATTTGTTCGCAACAAAATTTGCGTTAAAAATTATATAAACATTTATTATAAACTACTTTCAAATATTACCATATACAGCTAGTACCATATAATTCATAGACATGAGATACTTTTAGCACAGTAGCGATATTAAAGTATGTTTATTTGTCCAATGTCAGTGTTTGATTAGTTTTGTTCAGTGTCCGACAAGAAACAGCGATCGAATTTTTTTTCCCTAATATTATTGTAAATAAGGGTCAGTAAGAGATTTTAGACCTTAGCAACAACTGAATACAGACTACCGGCTCCCTAGCTGTCTTCCAGTAACATTTCAATTATATTCTATACTAGCTGTCCCGGCAGACCTTGTTCTGCCCTATTTCTATATAACAGAGTTACATTGATTTTTTATGTTAATAGCTGCTCCGACAGGTTTTGTTCTGTCAAAAGTTAATGGCCTGTCGCAGTCTAATAGACATAAAATAACATTGAAAGACTTTATAGTAATATAATATTCTAATGTGATGATATTTTTATTGTAATGCCTTATGTGTTATGGTACACGATATTTTTTGTTTAATTACTTGGCGTGTAAATAAATAAATCTGACCTCTAATCAACTTGAAAGCATACCAAAGATAATCTTAACGCGCCTTTGTTTTGTTTTGATTGACGTCAAATGTTTTACAGCTGGGGACAGAGTGGTTTCTATGGGAAAAGAAAATTGTTGTTTTTACTATTTTCCTCGTATTTTTTAACGTTATTTCTCTCCCTAAGAACCTTCCTCAGTCTTCATCAAACACAACAAAAAGAAATCAGCCAAATCGGTTCAGCCGTTCTCGAGTTTAGCGATTAGCAACACATTTAGCGATTCATTTTTATTTATATAGATTAGCACGGAGCTTTGATCTACGGCCCAACCGTTACATACCTGTCGGTGTGGTGATGCCCAAGCGCTTCACCTTTTAAATTAGAATATAATAAAATACTTCATTGTACACATAAAAAAAAACACAGACATGTAAAAAAAATAGGAGTCGTACAATGGGCGACCTTATCACTAAAAGCGATATCTTCCAGGCAACCTAGGGATGGAGAGGATTGATATTAAATAAGACATAATAACTAAGAATAAGAAATAGAACTAGAATTAAGAACCTTGGCAACCCTAACTGGGTCCTTTAGAATGTTAGTATGAACCGATTTGCAAGCGGGTCACGTGCCAAAGGGACTACAACGTTATCTCGACATCAAGACTGTTTAGACGCAAGCGATGAATAGTGAAATGTGTGTACCGAATGAAAAGTATTGCGCTATTCAATAAGCGAGTTTATTGATAACAGGTGAGATGTTAAAGTAAACTTAAAAAAAAAAAAAACTTATACTAGAGTGAACGAGAGTGCGGCAACTTCATACATAAAAGCACGGGAAAGGAGTACGCGATGACGCGGGCTTTCCCCGCAAACGCGGATCGGGCAGCTTATGTTGCTGTAGTAACGGAGAATAACAATTAAGTCACTGAGCGCTGCCGATCAGTATACACGTATTTTTCTTGGTTTGTGTGTCGCGATTGCGAGTTTTGTTGCATATAGGTGGGTGCCTATTGAAAATGTCTGGAAAAAAAACCTGTTGTGTATGAGGATGTCTCAACACACACAACCGTAATCCCAGTTTGTCCTTTTTTACATTGCCGACAGATATAACAAGGTAAGTTTACATTATAAAAGACACCCAAATTCACACAATAACAATTAACTATGTGTGACTCAACCCTAGTCGGTAGGTACAGCTCGGTACGTCGATTCAAGTTCACGTCACTATTGCCGCACTCTCGTTCACTCTGCTGATACCATCTAATTAACAGTAGGGCTTTAGTTGCTCCTCAGTAGGCGAGGATGTCGGGTGATTTGCGCTTCCACTTTTGACCTTATCATCATATAACATCAGGTGAGATGAAACAAGTGCTTACCCAGTAGGGAATTAATAAAGAAGGTTCGTGATAGGGACGAGTAGGGGACGACAGTCTTCTCTCCTCTGGCGGGCCGTTGCGTGGGGACTCTTTGGCATTTTGAGATCCAGAGCCCTGACAGAGAAGAGATGGTATTATGTTTCAGGGAAATTATCCCGGGCTCTCTCCTCTGGCAGGCCGTTACGAGGGGAGGGAGAGGTAGGGGGGGACTCCTTCATGATCCCAAGACATCCCCGTGGCAGAGAAGGGATAACTAACTAACTAGAATGGCGCAACGACACAAAGTGAGTCTTGGCCTCCGATAATAAGAGTCGCCATCTGGGTCGGTCCTGCGCCACCTGGTGCCAGCCATCCGCGTTGAGCTCGCGCAAGTCCTTACCGACCTCGTCCTCCCAGTGGTACCTGGGTCGTCCAACCGGTCGTCGGCCACTAGGATGTTCCATGTATGCTCGCTTTACCGCACGACCCTCTCCCATCAGAGAAGGGATGATGGTTGGTTTTTAGTGGATATACCTATTTACCCCTCGTTGAGCTTTTGGTAGCTGGACGAAGGAAGAGGAGGAGAGTCGCACATATCCTGAGGCGGACCCCGGTGTATGCGCAAAGCGTTTTATCTAGTTAAAAAAAGAGCTGTCTTAGTTATCACCAACTTATCAAAGTATGTTGCCATTACAAAAATGTTAGTAGCATTCTAACACATAATACACCTCACATGCACACAAACACACACTCGTACAGACACATTTTACCGCCCACACGGATTTTAGTTTCTATTATTATTATTATTATTATTATACTTTTTTTCTTTTGTTATTAATATTTTACTTCCACTTAGCTGTACTAAATGTGCCAATGTCAGTTTCATCTGTCGTTATCCTGTTTACCTAAATTGGGTGCCCACGAAACAGTTTTTCCTAGTGTGGGACCCATAGTCAATGTATTTTGTGTTGTTACGATGTTCTCGAATAACCATGCTTTATTGGTTGCACACCAATGTGTTTTGAGACCCCTTGTAACATAAAATGGTAATAAGATAAGATAAGATAAGATAAGTAAATTCGAGATAAGACTGACCGTTTCTCAGTAGTTGAGGATTTTGGGTGAAGTACATTTCTGAATTCCAAGCGGTTTCCTATTGTGGGTTAAAATAAACAACCTACCTCGCCGTACTACTCGTATTACCTAATAACGTACTATTTGTATCTGACTTCAGAAAAGTTTTGTACTATAAAGTTTTCGACGAGCGCGCCTCCTAGTGGCGTGAGTGCCAAAGCCCTACCACGGTAAGGCAGCTGAGCGAGCTTGCTTAGACAGCACCTTCAGGATCAACAGCAGCACAGCTTTCTCAGCAACAACCGCCTACGCGAAGTACACAGGTACAGAGATGCGTTAGCTGCATGTTTGCTTTAATGCTGCATGATTGCTTGCATGCTGCATGATTGCTTGCATGCTGCATGATTGCTTGCATGCTGCATGCTTGCTTGCTTGTTGCATGCTTGTTTACATGCTGCATGCTTGTTTGCATGCTTTATCGTAGGTGTATGCGTACCTGCACTGACCTTTTATTATTTTTTATGTTGTAAATAAAAAATGGTTCTGAGTGACCAATGAAATTAGTGAAAATAAGTGTATTTAATAATTATGGCAATTGAAACGTTATTTCTAATGAAATTATGGCAAAAAAAAATATTGCATTTGAAATTCGGGAAAACATTAGTAAATTTTCCCTTGATGGACACTATAGCGTTAGGGTTATTTTATTTTTCATAATATTTACGCCATATCGCTATCGTGAATTGTGTGAGATAAATTATGGTAGGATCAGTAATATCTTAAAGTGCCCCAACCTACTCCACTGGACAAGCCCCGAAGATATCTCTTACAGACGTTCGGTAAACCTCGAAGTACTTACAAAACGACAAAATCACGTAAATGAAACCGTCGTGAAGCGAATAATACAACATCAAATGTACAGTCAGTAGCAAAAGTCGCTGAATACTTAGTGCCATGTCATAATAACTTTAGTGGAAGTTTAAAAACGCCTTTATGATTACTGATTTAAGGTTGATTTGACAAAGTACTAAAGTTTTTAGCGACCGGTGCTCTTGACTGTACTATACTAGATTCTAAGTCGCTTCCTCTATATATACCTCAAACTACCTAAACGAGATTGATTACAATAAAAAAATTCAAAGAAAAACATTTTTTACTGTATATTTTTAAGTAAATTTTTCTAGGGTCTCGGTAGCTCAGCGGGCAGAGCATTGGACCTGTAATCCAAGGGGGTTCGATTCCTGCTCGAGCTTCCTGAAACTGATTGATTTTTTCTGCTAGCAATTGTTTATCTTGTAATTTCAATTAATTTCACGATTATTAAAACACACATATTGCTGATCCCAGTTGAATAGAAATATACTCGTAGGTTTAATTACACGCGAATATAACCGCTTTTGCAAGCTAGTAAACATTCTTAAAAATGTAACTTTCTCTATAATAATAAACAATAAATTTTCTAAATTTTAATATTGTCTAAGGAATTCCTTTTATGAATGCATATTTTCAGAATACCGTCCAGTCTCAGTTTGGATACAAAATGAGGACTGCAGAATGTAAGCTTCTTACAAACGAAGTCGAGCAACGAACACATACACCCGTATTTATAAACAAGCCATTACTCATCATCATCATCATCAGCCTATACTAGACCACTGCTGGACATAGGCCTCTCCAAGTGCACGCCACCGAGCACGATCCGCGGCTACTCTCATCCAGCTCTTGCCAGCCACCTTGCGAAGATCGTCGCTCCACCTAGTCAGAGGGCGTCCTACACTACGTTTGCCGATACGCGGTCTCCACTCAAGAACTCGTTTACCCCAACGCTTGTCGGTTCTGCGGCTAATATGACCGGCCCACTGCCACTTCAGCTTGCTGATCCGATGGGCTATGTCGATTACTTTCGTTCTCTGTCGGATCACCTCATTCCGAAGTCGATACTTCAGAGAAACTTCGAGCATAGCCCTTTCCTTAGCTCGCTGAGCGACTTTAAATTTGTGAACCAGCCCGACCGTGAGTGTCCACGTTTCGGCTCCGTATGTCATGACCGCGTGCCAGTGCGTGATGACAGTGCGTCCTAGCGGTCATGAATGACATACGGAGCCATAACTCGTTACTTAGCAATTACTTTATTAAGTCATTATTGTTGCAGTCGCAATTGTACAACTGGTTGGTTTTTTCGGTAATGAGCCTGCGGACTGCTCCGAGATCCGAGTCCGTGCAAGGGGTCTATGTGTAAGTTGCTCGAGCGTGGTATGCATTAAGACGACACCTCGATTTGTGAACATTCAAAAAGGCTGATCCTTACTGACGCTGGCATAAGGTCGATAATACGTAGTGCCTGCGACAATATAGACCGCAAATTAATAGTTAACCTAAGAAAATTTAAAAAAAAAAATTGGTTTCAGCTATCCAATTAGGCAGCTACTAAATAACGAATATTGATGTTATCATTATATTTGAGTGGTTTCCAAGCATATAAATTAAGTAGTTTTGTTGTAATTTCAAGAATAGTGATTTTTTAGTGGTGTTATCGAAAATAATTATGATCAAATATTTATAAAATTTATAAAATACAGTGAAAAAACTAAACGTCCACCCGACCCAGCCAGGAATCGAGCCTGGAGCCTGCCATCGAGGAATCGCAATCTGGGACCCAGTTTGATTATTTAAATATAAATAAGTATAAATATTTATTTCAGCTTCAGTGCAGCAATTAGCACTTGAAAATAAAAAGTAAAATTTGATTATTATCGAGTAAAAATTATACAATCGTGTAAGTATTTGAGCAAGAAAATTCAAGATAAAGACATGAATTTACATAAACATTTCAGACTCGTAAGTCATATTATTAGGTTTAAATATTCGACGAAAGTTGGTGCATTTTTTCAGTGTGTCGCCTTAAGCTTACCTTCTGGATTCCACTCGTTTTTTGGTCCGAAAGAGCGTTTCGCCTGGAGCGTAGGGCCAATATTTGATTACCCGCCTTGCTTAGAATGGCGCTCATGTGATCTCGCAAATCTTATTAGCTATGTTGTTCCTTTTTAGTTGTGTTCTTGCGGTTATCGAGTTAGTTAAATGGTGGTATGAGGGTAAACGTTAAACGCACCGTTAAATATCTATTAATAACACATATTTATATATTTTTAACAAAACTCTAAGCAGACGAAAAATCCGTACAGAATCTTCAAGTATACTGAGAACCTGGTTTTTTATGTTTAATTGTCGGAACACAATAATGCAACTAAAATATATACCTAATAAGATAAGACACCGTTACAGACTGTTAATAGAAATAGAAAAAAAACTATTCATCACACATGTAAATTCAAAACACAGGAACATTACATAAGTATAATATTAAATTGTAACAAATTCATCCAAGTATAATGGACTTCGGGATCTGATCGATCTCGGGATTCCGGAATCTGAGCCTGCTGGTCTTGCCATTAGACAACGGAGCTACTATTCGAAAACGTGAACGAAAACAAGAATTTAAAGGTCATTGATGCAGCGTTATCTGGTGAAGGTGACTTGCAATTTTTCCATGCAAATCCACTTTTTTCCTATCGTGATCGTACAGTGAATGAAACGATTCTTGAATCATTAGCTAACAGACTGTATCGCATCATTTAACCGCACAATAGGCTCATCAGAATTTTTATAATTGTAGCAATAATTAAATTATTGTTTTTAGTGTGTATTCAGGTATCACCGCCGATCGAGCGCTCATTAGCATTATCATCAGCAGTTATTAATAGCATTATTGTGACATCGTAATAAACGAAGTATTTTCTCTTCGAGTTTTATCATTCATACAAACAACAACAGATTCCTATCATCAATCATACAAGGTGTATGGGTTTAGCAAGAACTCATACACAGACCTTATATATTAAGAACTGGGTGCCTAGTGCGATTTTTATTAACCATTAGATCACGTTAATGATCACGTATATGACTGGTGTGACGGGAGAGAAGAGTTAAAATGTTGCCATACAAATTCACGTCTATTTAACGTGATCGAATGGTCAAATTAAAACTCGCACTGAACCCCGAGCACGTTTAACCCTCCGCTGCGCTAAGGCCCGTGTAATACAATACTAGTGGCTAACACTAAACTGCTATAAGTATTGCAGCTTGGGCCGGCGGCGTTTAGGGACCGCGCCCGAATACTGATGCAACCTTTCGAGCAGAGTTAAGAAACGAAACGCCTTGTGGACATGGCATTACTATGTCGCAAGCTTTGCTATCAGGCAATTACAGCAGCTAAAACTAATTTATAAAATAAAATTTACGAAATTTAAAATACTCGTGTATATGACGAAATTCGACTCATTTTTAACTGTGATGAGGTTCTACTATGACGAATGTGGTGAACAACCCATTGAATCACACGTTACACAACACATTATTTATTTATTTTTCACACTTAGGCACATCTATTTTCACAGGTAAATATCCTAATACAAAAGCGTAACTTGGACATATACTAAGGTGAGTTTATAGAAGAGATATCTTCCAGCCAACCCTAGCTGCGGTGTGGATAGAAGTCTGCTTGAATAAATTACTATATTGGAAAAGAAATCCAGATAATACAATAACTATACAAACTTCTTACTTTTATGTAGCTAGGATTATTCAAGTTTATTTATTCAAATTATTCAATTCATATACTTATTTTTAAGCCCTTGCGCGTCATATGTACGCACCGTCGTACATAAGGTCGTTGGACGTATACGAGTATACCTATGGCGCGGGACGGGTTAATAATAGTATTTTAATTAGAGTTACAGTCTTTAAGACTTTTTATTTTAACACATCTTAAACCTATCTCATCCGATGGATGCGAGCAGCACAAAACCGGTCGTTGTGAAGATCCTTGGAGGAGCCCTTTGTCCAGAAGTGGACGACTTTTGGCTGAGATGATGATGATGATGATGATGATGAAACCTATCTCTATAAGTTGACGACCTCCTTGGTCGAGTGGCTTGCACACCGGTTTTCATGGTGTCGCCATCTCCGAGGTCCCGGGTTCGATCCCCGGTCGGATCAATTTAGAAATAACTGTTTTTCTAAATTGTTTCGGGTCTGGGTGTTTCCTATGTATAATAAGTATGTATTTAAGTATATTAAGTATGTTTATTCGTTGTCTAGTTAACCATTTCTCGAGTTTCTTAAGGAAGCTCTTCTTGGGGCTAGATAATTGGTGTGAGTGTGGGAAACATTTTTTTTTAAGTAACGCTTTTGAATAAAAAAAAACAAGTTTAGCTCATGTTTTCCTTGGAATGGAATGTGTCTAGACTCTATTAGGTATGCTCTCTATACAGTCTCGAGCTTTAACATATACCTACACTTATGACGTATACACTTTTGACTAGTTTGACTCTTACTCCATTTTGTTAAGAGTTACATTATTTACATGTTAGTGCTAGTGGCTGTATATCTGTTAGTATGTCCTTTGGTATATCTAGACTCTTATGCACTCTATACAGTCACGAGCTTTAACATATCCTACACTTATGACGTATACACTTTTGACTAGTTTGACTCTTACTCCATTTTATCAAGAGTTACATTGTTTACATGTTAGTGCTAGTGGCTGTATATCTGTTAGTATGTCCTTTGGTATATCTAGACTCTTATGCACTCTATACAGTCACGAGCTTTAACATATCCTACACTTATGACGTATACACTTTTGACTAGTTTGACTCTTATTCCATTTTATTAAGAGTTACATTGTTTACATGTTAGTGCTAGTGGCTGTATATCTGTTAGTATGTCCTTTGGTATATCTAGACTCTTATGCACTCTATACAGTTTCGAGCTTTAACATATACCTACATATAAGACGTATACACTTTTGACTAGTTTGACTCTTATTCCATTTTATTAAGAGTTACATTGTTTACATGTTAGTGCTAGTGGCTGTATATCTGTTAGTATGTCCTTTGGTATATCTAGACTCTTATGCACTCTATACAGTTTCGAGCTTTAACATATACCTACATATAAGACGTATACACTTTTGACTAGTTTGACTCTTATTCCATTTTATTAAGAGTTACATTGTTTACATGTTAGTGCTAGTGGCTGTATATCTGTTAGTATGTCCTTTGGTATATCTAGACTCTTATGCACTCTATACAGTTTCGAGCTTTAACATATACCTACATATAAGACGTATACACTTTTGACTAGTTTGACTCTTACTCCATTTTATCAAGAGTTACATTGTTTACTTGTTAGTGCTAGTGGCTGTATATCTGTTAGTATGTCCTTAGGCAGGTTATTGGTTTTTTTTTTGTTTCTCCCCTTTTTCCTTATTTAGGTAAGTACTTAATTTCTATTCCTTCTTTTTTTCTCTCTTTTTTTATTTATTTTATTTGGAAAAGTGTTTTATTTGAACTTGTGTTCACAACAAAATTTGCGTAATATAATTTATAATCACAAATTTCTTTTATATTTACCTATATTTAACTATATTTATTACTGTTTTCTTTCTCGGCAATATCTTTGTTTTTCAACTTTCATCGTGGCGGCTGGCGGCATTAAATAAATGTCACGTCCATACACCGTCACGGCCGCTGGCACGTAACTTCACAACTTTACTTGTGAGAGGTGAGACTACTGAAAGTGAGATAGTACACTTTAGCACCGCGCCGTTCCCAGTCCGGACACGTCGCGGGGACTTTTTAACTTTCCTATAGTTTAAGGGTTTCCTATTATAGTGAAAGGTCAGTCGAGTCCACTGGGGAGTCGGACGATATTGAATTTGTTTCGAAATTCAAAATTCAAAATCATTTTGACGACCTCCTTGGTCGAGTGGTTTGTACACCGGTTTTCATGGAGTCGCCATCTCTGAGGTCCCGGGTTCGATCCCCGGTCGGGTCAATTTAGAAATTATTGTTTTTCTAAATTCTTTCGGGTCTGGGTGTTTTCCATATATAATAAGTATGTATTTAAGTATTTTTAGTATGTTTATCCGTTGTCTAGTAACCATTTAACGAGTTTCATAAAGAAGCTGTTCTTGGGCTAGATAATTGATAATTGGTGAGTGTAGGAAAGTTTATTTATTTATTTAGTTTAGGCTACAAATAGCTCTTATAAACGTCATTATTCGGTTCGTAAGTCTACTCTGGGCGGGAGAACTTGTACTGAGAAGAACCGGCAAGAAACTCAGCAAGTGTCAAGCTTGCGTCAAAAATATTTTCCCATCACAAATAAAAACACAAAATATAAAGACAAGACAACATGTTCCGTATGCTCTCGTCCGATAGACTTCAAAAGTGGTGCACGCATTTTAAATTGCTCTCGTATTTTTAATTCTAAACGTTGCAAAGTGTCAGTTTTATAAAGCGAGCTTCTATTTTATATATGGCTTGGACTAAATTACATCTAATTTGCTAATATTAAAAGGAAATCACAAGGCGAAAGAGGCAAAACATCAGCAATACAGTGACATTTCGGCGGTATTCGTAAGTTATTTCACATAATTTCTAAAGCTGCGAACAATAGAAGTTGACCTTCGACAAATTACCTGCGAACACTCGAAGCAGCTGACTGCTATACTTAGCTACATTTCGCCGCGTTTTCAAGTTGCTGTGTGGCGCCGCGCGTTGGGTGGCGGACTGGGCGCATCAACCAAATCTGGGAATCTCAAGATCGAATCAAGTTGCGGCCGCTGGACTTTTTGCTTTGTTTTTTTTTTGTATTTTTTTCATTTTTTATTATCATTTTTTTTTTGTTTTTGTAATTTGTATTCTAATTTAATTGATTTTCGGCATAACTACCGTAGTTTGTGCGCGAAAAAGTCTACGTTGAGAATTTTAAATTATTTTGTAAATTTATCGTCCCGATTACTGCTGCGTGCGTTCGGCACTCTGTGCACCATCGCTATATTGAAGGCAACCGACATAATTTGCTGTCCTACTTACGCACCGCTTGTGCCTGCCGTGCGCTCGCCGCTGCCGCCTCGCCTGCGCGCTTGCCTAGCTTCTGAATCAACCAATTGTAAGCCTAACCATAATGCATCAATGCGCCGCTTGCCAATCTACTATTGAAGATAATGATGACTTGGTATGTTGTTACTGCTCATCCGTCTATCATGGCCTGTGTGTTGGTTTATCACCTTCTGAGTTAAAAAAGCTGTCATCTGACACAATGGCGAGTTGGCTCTGCCCAGAATGCCGCAACAGAAAACCGCGAGGCGATAACACCAATACGCCAGTTCGGCCGTCAACACCTGCCAATACAAACGCTGAGTCAAATGTAACATTGCGCCGTGGAAAACAGGGCCCGTCTAAAAAGCAGGCCGCAGCCACGCCCCCGTCCGCGCTTGCACCCGCGCCCATACTGACAGGTTGCTCTGGATCATGCGTCACCCGTTCGGAGCTACGAACCATCATGCAAGAAGAGCTTCGAGGATTCATTAAAGAATGCGTTAGGGAACTAAAAGTTGACATAAACCGGGAATTAAAAGCTATCGGTAGCGAGGTTGGTTCCTTGAAGGACTCAATTAATTATATGAGTGATTCCTTTGACAGATTGAACACAGACATTTCAACCTGTAAAACTAAAATAGAGTCCATCACGAAGGAGAACGAAGCCCTTCGCCTCGATCTAAACACCATTACCAGTCGGTTGAACCAACTAGAACAGGTCTCCCGCGCAGCAAACCTGGAAATCCAATGCATTCCTGAGAGGAAGTCTGAAAATCTATTATCTATAGTCAAGCAATTAGGTAACACTGTATCCTGCCCAATTAATAATTCTGATATTTTTTATTGCTCTCGAATTGCGAAGAAGAACCCAGAGAGTCTACGCCCCCGTTCAATACTCATTAAGCTAAACAGCCCTCGCTCGGGGGATACACTTCTAGCTGCTACAATAAAATATAATAAAAGTCACCCGCAGGATAGACTGAACGCGGGGCATCTAGGCTTTGGAACCGACAAGGGGACCGCCATTTTTGTTTCCGAAAATCTATCGCCGGAAAATAAACATCTACATGCGTCGGCGCGCGCTCGAGCAAAGGAGCTACAATATAAGCACGTATGGGTTCGCGGCGGCCGTGTTTATATGCGTAAGACTGACACGTCGGAATATGTACTTGTGCGAAATCTATCGACATTGGAACAATTAACATAATTTGATTTATTGTTTTTTTTTGTATAGCGTACAGTTATTAAGGCTTAAAATACGATAAGTTAAATGTTTATTACCAAAATGTTCGTGGTCTTCGTACGAAAACCATAGATTTTTACAAAAATGTACTGCGTTCTTGTTACGACGTTATATTCTTATGTGAAACTTGGCTAAACGGTACCATATTCGATGGCGAACTTTTTAATGACCGGTATGTGGTGTACAGGCGCGACCGTTTTCGACCGGTTTCCATAGAGGCAAATCTGGTGGTGGGGTTCTCATTGCGGTATCCAGGCATATTCATTCCCGAAGGTTGTCCCAGTTAGAGAGCGATTGCGAAGACTTATGGGTGGAGCTGGAGATAGGCAGTAAAAGCAATTCCTTTGACAAATTCTTATTATGTGGTGTATATCTACCCCCTCCAATACAGAAACATATTCTAGATCACTATATTGAGAACACAAACCGTATTTTGGAATCAAGTGCGAAAGCTTTAATCTTGGGCGATTTCAATTTAAGTAGCATTGTTTGGAATTCACATAACGTAACATAATCGTTGAACAACACAAAGGCCGTCGGATATGATGCCGTATCAACACATATCATTAAGGAAAGTGCCAAAGAGATCGCGGAAGTGTTGTCCTACCTTGTTAATCTCTCTTTTGACCAGGGCATATTCCCCGAGAAACTAAAGTTATCAATAGTAAGACCACTTCATAAGAAGGGTAGTAAAGAGGACATATCTAACTATAGACCTATAACTTTGATCCCAATTTTTTCTAAAGTCTTTGAAAAGCTTATGCATTCCCGTCTGATAATTTTTTTAAATAAATTTAATGTTATTGTAAAGGAGCAAAATGGCTTCCAGGCAAAAAAATCAACGACCCTAGCTGCCTTTTCATTAATTAAACATATAGTTGAAAACATAAACGAGAAAAAACGTGTTACGGGTATTTTCTTTGATATGAAAATGGCATTCGACCTTGTTAATCACCAAATCTTATTAAATAAGTGTGATCGTTATGACATAAGAGGAAATGCAATGAAATGGTTAGCTAGTTACTTAAACAATCGAAAACAATGTGTTGAAATCATGCGAATTGGTGAAGATCTTTTATTAAGTACCTTTAAATCCAGCTATGAAATCAATATGTCAGGCGTACCTCAAGGTAGTATACTGGGTCCGCTTTTGTTTCTTCTATACATTAATGACATTACAAATGTGACCAGACATCGATGTGTTCTTTTTGCTGATGACATATCCGTTGTAGTACCAGATACTTGCAAAAACATACCATATGAAGATAATCTTAATTCTACTGTAGATTCCATAACGAACTGGCTTCACATAAATAATCTAAAAGTAAACGTTTCCAAAACAAAAGTTGTACAATTTTCTAATTACCAAAGCAAACGACAACATTTGGATATCAATTGTAATGGTGAAGGTGTTATGGAAGTGTCTGAAACAACATTTCTAGGCTTAGTACTTGATAAGAATTGCAACTGGAAAGCGCACATAAAATCAGTTTGCACTAAACTCAATCGATTTGTCTTTGCATTGAAAAAGTTAAAAAGTCTGGCATGTGAAAAAACTGCCATGGCAGCGTATTACGGTTACGTTAGTTCAGTGCTTAGATATGGCCTATTATTGTGGGGAAACTCGACACATAAAAATAAAGTGTTTTTAGCTCAAAAAAAGTGTGTTCGAGCAATATGTAGTGTTGGACCGCTTGAATCTTGTAGACCTCTTTTTAAGAAATTGAAACTACTTACTTTGACCTCACTCTATATTCTGGAAATAGGACTCTTTGTAAGAAAACACCCAGAACGATTTCAAAGAGCTAATGTGAATTTGAAATGTTCGTCTAGAGACCCGACTAGACTTCTAGTGCCCAAGTGTGCCAGCCAACTTAACCACGAAAACTGTTCGTTTATGGCCATAAGGATCTTTAATCGGATCCCTAAAACCATTAGAGATTTACGATTGAGTTCTTTTAAAAGTCAACTCTCAAAGTGGCTCATAGATAAGTGTTTCTACACAGTTGAAGAGTTCTTAGGCTAGGTATTTATTGATATGTATTGCTATTGGAAAATTATTAATTCACATTATTATTGTTGACATAGTAATTAATTATTATTTTATCTATTTAATTCGAATGTGTTTTTTTTTTTTAAATTTTGTATTGAATTGGATTAAATGTAATGTATCGATTTATTAATTAATTTTATATAATTGTCAATGGATTTTTGCATGCTGAATATTCAGCGAAACATGTGGATCAAATTATTATTTATCATCTTTAATGTACCGTGTTTCCTGCATAATAAATATTTCTATTTCTATTTCTATTTCTAACTATATCACTAAGAGTTCTCTGGATATTGCCCTTACAGACTTTATTGCTTTTAACAACCTCACACAATACAACCACGTTTTGAATAAAAAGGGTAAAACTCTTGATCTCGTTCTTTCGAACGTATTGGTTGAAAAAGTGATACGAAGTGACTTCCTATAAGCTTGACTCTTACCACCCTCCTTTAGATATAACTCTTTCATGTTGCGGTCCGCCAAGTTTATTGCCTAATGCTACGAATAAAAGATTTAACTTTCACAAGGCAGACTATGATACAATTAGTACCTATTTAAGTTCAATATCATGGGAACTTGAGCTATGTTCGTGCTCCTCGATTGATGTTATGGTTGAGAAATTTTATAATATAATAAGAGATGCAATTACGAAGTACGTTCGGAAAAGCAAACCGCCTTCAAAGAAGTTTCCAATTTGGTACACAAAGGAACTCATCCACCTATTAAAAGAAAAATATAAACTGCGATTAAAGTATCGCAATTACAAAAACCCCCTAGACGAACTGGCTCTTAGTGCACTCAAAAAAAGTTGTGCACATTTAATAAACACCTGTTATAACGCGTATAAAAAATGTAAAAGTACCACTTATCCATCATCCATGAGTTCCGGCGATGTCACAGCTAACTGCGGCGAAAGTATATGTAACCTTTTTGCCTCTTATTTTTCATCGGTATACAAAACTACTTCCATTTTGCAAAAAACTACTGACGACTTGACTCTTACCACAAATTATCTCACCAATCTGAGCTTCTCTCAAGATGAAGTTCTTAAAACGCTTAAGGGTCTTGATCGGAATAAGGGAGCTGGACCTGACGGTATACCCCCTCTGTTTGTGGTCAGTTGTCGCGAAGCCATATCTTTACCTTTGACTGTCATCTTCAACTTTTCATTAAAGACTGGCACTTTTCCTTCGGCCTGGAAAGAAGCACGTATTGTCCCTATTTTTAAATCAGGTGATATTAGTTCTGTTCATAACTACAGACCAATATCTATCCTCTGCGTCTTTGTTAAGGTTTTTGAATCCCTGGTGTGTCCCGTTTTGGGTTGGCACATAAAGCAAATAATTTCAACTCAACAATCCGGTTTCATGACATCTCGATCTACAGCTACCAATCTCATTTCATTTGTGACATATATCTCTGAATCTCTTGACTCCCGTTTATCTGTGGATACCATTTACACAGACTTTAGTAAGGCCTTTGACACCGTAGACCACAATATACTACTCCGGAAACTCTCATCTTTCGGTATCTATGGTAATCTTCTTTTTTGGTTCTCTTCATACCTTAGTCAGAGGAAATCGAAGGTGGTGGTGGACGGATTTTCTTCAGAGCCATTCTTAGCTACATCTGGTGTACCTCAGGGTTCTCACCTTGGCCCGGTTCTCTTCAACATTTTCATAAACGATATTGTGCCAATTTTCAACCATGCCACCTGTTTTCTATACGCAGATGACATGAAATTGTCTATGCAAATCAGAGATCATAGTGACTCACAATTATTGCAAGAGGATTTGGACCGACTGGCTTTGTGGTGCTCAAGGAACAAATTATTTTTAAATCTGGATAAATGTAAATATATTAGGTTCTCAAGATGCGCTCACGTTTCGCCGCCTGTTTACAATATTGATAGTCACTCTTTGGAAGAGGTTGAGTCTATTCGAGACCTTGGCGTGGTATTAGATAGGAATTTACGCTTTCATACACACATCGACAAAACTGTCACTAAGGGTTTCCAAATGCTGGGATTCGTGTTACGGAACGCGAAGGAATTTAAAAGGCCCTCTACAAAGATTATTTTGTATGCATCACTGGTTCGCTCTAATCTTGAGTATTGTAGCCAGGTCTGGTCTTCGCATTATGACGTACATATAAAACGCCTAGAGCGTATACAGAAGCGATTTTTGTGGCATCTTTCGTACCAAACAAATAAAGTTAAGGAGATACTTTCATATAAGGAACGACTGACATATTTTAAACTTAACAGTTTGCAGGAAAGAAGGTTTTTGTTGGATCTTATGGCATTATACAAAATAGTGAATGGATATGTGGATTGCCCATCACTATTAAGTTTAATAAATTTTAATATTCCACACAAGTCAGCTCGTGCCGGAAGGTATGTCCCCTTTTCAGTAAAAGGCAGTAAAACAAATCTGGGTCACCACGCAACTATGAACAGGGTGCAAAGAGAATATAATAAAACTAGCTGTGCTCGCGACTTCGTCCGCGTGGAATAGTGACTTTCGGCAGCATTTTTAATTTTTTAGGCTCTTTTCCCGTTTTTGCAACATTTTTCACTGATGCTTCGCTCCTATTGGTCGCAGCGTGATGTTATATAACCTAAAGCCTTCCTCGATAAATGAACTATCCAACACAAAAAGAATTATTCAATTCGAACCAGTAGTTCCTGAGATTAGCGCGTTCAAACAAACAAACAAACAAACAAACAAACAAACAAACTCTTCAGCTTTATAATATTGGTATAGATTAGCAAAGCATGTGATATAGATATCTTCGCAGACAAACCGCAGAGATTTAAGCGCAAAATATTGCAGTCATTCGCATTCGAACCTGGTTAACTTCTGGTAACCTTTTGAAATTTTTTTTTTTTTTAACAATTATTAAATAATCGAATATGGTAATGTTTATAGTTTATAGTTTAAAGCAAAATAAACCTATTATTTATTAATAAAATGTAATCCACTATGCATGCCGTGGCAGCCTCTAATTGAGACGGCACCTAGCTTTAAGTCTATAATAATGTTCTACTTAGTTATTGCTTGTATTTGTGTTTGTCTTGTTGGTTGTCCTTTAAATAAATAAATAAATAAATAAATGTTATAAAAGAAAACAAAAGAGAAAATCAAGAGAGGCGCACCTCACCCGGGAACCTCAACTAGAGAGGTACGTCTGTTTCCTAAGTTACTTTTCACTCGAACTTGCTGTCGACGGATACGTGATCGTGTAATTATTCCTAATAATAATAGTTTAATTCATGTATTGAACATTCTAAATTGTTAATTATATTTTACTCTATCGGCCCTTAAAATATTTGCGCAAATACATAATATCTTATATCTGTCCTAACTGGAAACTGACGTATGTGGCATATAGAAAAACTGACCTAACTGGAAACTGACATAAGTGGAATAAAAAGTTCTGTCCTAACTGGATCTGACGAAATTGGCATTAAAACGTTCCACTTACGTCAGTGGTGTACCTTCCCTGTGTGGTGCCGGGGATAAAGAATTGCACCACCCCATCTCAACCCGTGGGTGTCGTAAAAGGCGACTAAGGGACCATTCCAGAGGATGGGCAGCAGCATCTCTCTGAGGTTACTTTCAACCTACTGCGATCGCCAACCCGCCTGCCAAGCGTGGCGATTATGGCAAATACCCCCCATCTTGGGGGAGGCCTTTGTCCAGCAGTGGACGTCTTTTGGCTGAGATGATGATGATGATAACTTACGTCAGCCATTTAGATTTTCTGACCTTTAAGGAATTTCATAAATTTTGATGTATGAAACTAAAAAATCTGACCTAAATGGCAGGTGACGTAAGTGGAATAAATCTATTCTTTTTCTTCATCATGTAAGCTTAGAAAAGAGCTAACACTATCTTTTGGTTTTGCAGCGTAGTGTTGGGGCTGGGATTTGATAACCGGTTTGATGGGATCCTGGGCAGGTGGTAAATTCCAAGCATCTTGTATTGAAATTTAGATGTTTTCAATATTACATACTGAATCACAGCCGCGGGCGTAAGCTCGTAAAGAGGTAGTATGGTTTTTTTTTGGAAAGAGTTTTCTTTTGTAGTTTCGGACGGCATTTCAGCGTCACCGGACTTTAAAGTAAGTATAGTGAAGAGTAGACAAAGAATCATAATGAAAATTGTATTGTAGTAATTTATCATCATCATCTCAGCCAAAAGACGTCCACTGCTGGACAAAGGCCTCCCCCAAGGATCTCCACAACGACCGGTTTTGTGCTGCTCGCATCCAGCGGCATCCCGTGGACTCCAAATCGCTGCCAAGCGAGAGAGTGCCCAGGACGCTGGCGGCGTTGCCTCTTTGGATGACCAAACTTAGGCGTTGGCCAAAATACGCGCCAGGGTCACCAGTGGTCTCTTTAAGGCGAGCGGAAATTTCTTGAAAAAGTTTTCGTTTTCGTTTTTTAATTGTTGGCATTAAAATAATAAGTATTGAAACTTTATAATAGTACGTACGTAGTTATAAGAATTAAGTCGCAATAACCTATCCAGCTCTTGCTGTACCTATGAGTTAATCTAGAAATAATATTTCAGCGAACCTTCTCAAACATTACAGCTATCATTCAAAATAAGATGTTTGGGACAGTTAATATTTAATCTTATGGATATCAGGTAGCCATGCTTCTGATGGCGGCCAATCTCCAGATTGCTTATTTATGAGTCTTGGCGTGCACAGTTCATAAATAAATCGGTACACAACTTGTGTGTAGGGCTATCAAGCAATACAAGAAACTAAAGATGTCTCTAAAAATAACGATATAACCTCTTTTATGATTTTTTTTTACCTTATTTGTTGTCGTAAGAAATCCATCAACCGTAATGGGTTAGTCCTTATGTTCGTATGAGTTTTTATTCAGATTTTTTAAAATAATTTAATTTAACGACAATACAGCATAAAAATGCCTTTAACAGTACTTAGCTGAAGGTAGCTTTGCTTAAAATCCATCAAATACCATAATTAACTAAATGTTTACATACAAATTCATACTTTCTCAGATCTATATGTACGTATGTATGGTGTTTCCATCTATTTTTTGCTTAGGATTAAAATTAATTATCACAACCATTACGTAATTCCGTATTTAAACTAACAATTAACGTATTTTTTCAACATATTGCATTGATGCATGTTTTGGTTTGTTGTCAAATTATTTCGTTCGATTTGATGTGTTTTAGTTTAAATTTATTTAATCATAAATCTTGTCGTTTACAAAATTACCTAACTAAATTGATTCATTATCATCAATTTCAGTCCGCATCTACCCACTGCTAGCCATAGGCCTCCTCAAATTTAATAAATAAATAAAAATAAAAAAAATTAACAATATTATTACAATACAATATAATTTATACAAAATATACTTTGCTGTTATAAATAAAAAACGAAAAAATAAAATTATTATTCAAATAAAAAAAAAAGCTATGGTTTTTGATGTGACAACCCTATTTAATATTGCCAATACGCCACGAAAAGTCAAGTTGTCCGTGTGCTGCTGGGAAGTAATGGGCGCGAGTATTGAGGACGAAGCATCAGCTTTGCGGGAGGCGTAATGAGCAGATTCCATATTAAGTAATCTGAGCTTGATGGAGATAGCTACGATAGTGAAGAGATCAATGGCGTAGTGGCTTGCGCATTCTCCTGGCGAATTAGTTAACAGGATGTTTGGTTATACCTGTATAATCCTGAATTTGACAGATAGGGTCTCGTGCATAGAGCCCTGGAAAATTGTGAACATGCCTGAAAAAAACGACTAGTTACCACCACCTTATTTTTTTTTTTTGAAGGAGGCAAAATAGCAGGCAGGTCACCTGACGGGAAGCAATCCCCGCCGCCCATTGACACATGCAAAACCAAAGGAATCACAGATGCGTTGCCGGCCTTTAAGGAAGGAATAGGCTCGTTTCTTGAAGATCCCTAAATCGTATTGGTCCGGAAATACCGCCGCTGAGAGCTGGTTCCACAGCACTGTAGTGCTGTAGCCTTATCTAAATATGTCGCCATTACATCACTGTTTGTAGCATTGTTGTTTTCCGGCAGCTAGAGATAAGATAGCTAGTGCCTCAGTAGTTGAGGATTCTGGTTGAAGTGAGCTTCTTATAAAGTGATGGTAAGACCGACCGTATCATCACTTAACCTTTTTACCGCCAACAACTTCTGTAGAAATTAGAGATTTTCGTGCCGTCTCCACGCCAGCATTTCTATAGAAGTTCTTCTTTGTACCTACTTTATTAAAATACATCCTTGCTTTCGTACTATAGAAACTGTTATACATTTATACGTTGGCGTACAGCGGGACATCGCGTGCAGGATAGTTGGGCGGTGAAAAGGTTAATATTAGGTGAGTTAAAGGCACTGTGATTAACCGTTAAAAAAAAAACAAACAATTAAAAAAATGTGGTGCTTTTTTTAGGAATCTTGATATTGAGGTTGTTTGCAAAAAATGCAAAGTGACAACCCTAGGTCCCGCTGATTCATAGTTTTTGGTCGACAACCTCAGGGTCCAAAAGAAACAGAAGTCAAAACATGTCAGTGTCTAAAAAAATATATTTAACTAAATGTGAGTTTTGGTATGGAAATGTAAATCTTCGTAAATAAGGTTTTGCATATTTTCTCGTTGTCCTTTTTAATTAGTTGCATAGCTATGCTTCGGGGTTATCCTCATATTGTGACGACCTCCTTGGTCGAGTGCTTTGTACACCGGTTTTCATGGTGTCGCCATCTCTGAGGTCCCGGGTTCGATCCCGGTAGGGTCAATTTAGAAATTATTTTTTTTCTAATTTGTCTCGGGTCTGGGTTTTTTCTATGTATAATAAGTGTGTATTAGTATTTTAAGTATGTTTATCCGTTGTCTAGTAAACATTTAACGAGTTTCGTAATGAAGCTTCTCTTGGGTTAGATAATAGGTGTGAGTGTAGGAAAGTTTATTATTTATTATTATTATTATATTACCAAACATCATGTAACTTAATTAAATTGATTTTAACGATGGAAGCCATGCCCAGCTGTGGGTTAGTATACCTATAGGCTTTTGCTATTTTGTATGTGCTCCTCAACCACACTAGCCCCATAACTAAAGTAAATATTGTATTCCCGACCAATCTTTCGTTCCAGTAATAAAAGCGTTTGGTATTAAGATGGGGGTCGAGCCTCGCCTGAGGCGCGTCTTGATCTATTGCCTCCCATCCTTATGAGATAACTTATGTACACTTAATAATCTGGACCACGGACACACAGATAACATATATGTATACAATATAAGTATGGAAGTTGTAGACAGACTCCCCTCCGTTCGAGAAGTCGATCTGAAAACGATGACATATTTTTTTGAGAAGCTCGATGGAGCAATGTTTAACGCACCCGGTCTGTGAGTGCTGAGGTTAACAATCTTTTGCAAAGCCGGTCATGAGATAGGTGATCAAAAATTTATGATTTCGAACTCCTCCGTGCTGCATTAGGTAGTTAACAACAACCAACCCGCACTGGGCCTGTGTGGTGATTTATGACCCGTTTTCCCTGACCATCCATAGGGAAGGCTTGTGCCCCAGCAGAGGGGACATAAAATGAGCTGATGACGATGATAATGAAATTGTTATTTTAAATTTTAAGAGGAAACTTTTGTATGTATGTATGTATGTATGTATGTATGTATGTATGTATGTATGTATGTATGTATGTATGTATGTATGTATGTATGTATGTATGGATTTATGTATGTATGTATGTATGTATGCATGTATGTATGTTTGCAACGAATAAACTCAAAAACAACTGGACCGATTTAAAAAATTCTTTCACCATTAGAATGCTTCATTAGCGCTGAGTAACATAGGCTATATAAAAAAAATATTATGTCCACCCGTGCGTAACAGGGCCGGGCCGCTGTCACTGATAAGGTGAAAATACTGTTTACGGATTCCTCAACTACCTGAAAAACTGGTTCCCTTATGTCTAACTGTTGGAACACAACAATGCTACTACCTCTGTTGTTATGGCGACAGATAAGATGGTGGTAGCTAGCCAGGAGTTCCTTGTTAGATAGAGTTAGAATATCATCATCATCATGATCAGCTCATTTTATGTCCCCACTGCTAGGGCACGAGCCTTCCCTATGGATGGATAGGGAGAGCGGGCTATAAACCACCACGCGGGCCCAGTGCGGATTGGTGGTTGTTAACGACTGCTAATGCAGCCGGGACCAACGGCTTAACGTGCCTTCCGAAGCACGGAATACGGATAGAATATATATATATATATATTTTAAGTTCTAATGCAGATAATTTGACAAATTCTTTCGCACACACGAATTCATTGCAAAACACGCTCAATTTAATGACAAAGACACACAAACGATTTATAGACATTTTTAAATAATCTGTAGTAATGTAATAAGCAAATTATTAATTTGAAAGCATCAATTTCTCAGAATGATGGCTGAATTTTTCTGAAAATACACCGTCTTTGCGTAGTCTTTCACAATTTGCACATAGCTTTGAAGTGACTGTCTCGTGAGGTCTTGTTGTCTGCGAGTAACGGGTACAAACCGCCAATATTGACGGGGCCGCCCCGCCCCGGGTCACTTCGACCCGTAGCGCGAGCACTGGGCCATGTGTGACCCGCATGTCAATAAGGGAATATTACTAGAACTAGGAGAAATGCCGAGGACTCGCACGTTTGAAATCATACAACAACTGTAGACTACAGTTTGAAAAATCGATCGAATGAAAGATCGAATAGCAAAGTAATCTTAACTCCCCAAAATCAAAATCAAATCAAATCAAAATCGTTTTTTTCGTTAACAATAACGTCATTAACAGGTAATATGGTTGAAGAGGATAGTTAAAGAGTTATTTAAGTGGCCTTCTTACATCTCAACTGTGTATGATGTAATTTTTGCGTAAAATGCCCATTTTCGCGTTTTGTAGTAATCTTCCAGTTGTATTTATCGTTTTTATCGAAATAGGATAATAAATTCATGCTTAGTATTTCAAATTTCCACTCTGCAAGAAAAAGCTGAGTTCGGACGGCCGGCGCATTGCATTTTGTAGTAATTTTGCAGTTGTATTTATCGTTTTTATCGAAATAGGATAATTAGTTAATTATAAAATATTTGTTCCTCATGAAGTAACAATTATTTTGGTATAAATTTTACTCAATAATATTATCGTAGATAGGAGAAATTCACAGCGATCTTAAAGCGATTTTCGAAGTTTTTTGGTTTAGAATAAGATTTTTTTTCTATGTAAAATCAATGATATCTAAAAATTCCGAGGCCGCTACGAACTATTCGACTTTAAAAGAGATAACATTCTATTTTTTTTATTTCATTTGTTTAGAACAGTAGTTCAATCTAGGATCTCAAAAAAATGCCTTCGCGCATTTTATGAAAATCTTTCTCTGCTATTTTGGGTTTCTTTAAAAAGTTAGGCAAAATTTAAAAAAAGCGAGGCCGCTACTAACTATGCTAATAGCTATTCTACACTATTCAATAAGTCAAAATTGTTAATGTATTTTCGTTTCTGAGATCGAGAACGCCAAAAATGGCCATTTTACGCAAAAATCATAAGTCAAAATGTAATAGGGGCCTAAAGTGCTCGCCTTATCGAGGCCTCCGGTGACAAGAAGGCTGGCAGCTACCTCTGCCAGCGTATTAGTTTAGCAGTCCAAAGGGGCAATGATGCCAGCATTCTTGGACCGTTCCCACGAGCCCACAGTTGGTGCACATCTTTGACTTGTAGGTCTTTAGTTTTTAATTTTCAAATTATTTTTCTGTTTTTTTTTTCAAGTTGATTTTCTTTTTGTTGTGTACATATAATAATTATGATAATAACAATATTATTGTTTTCTAAAATTGAATAATAATAAATAAAAATCGTTTTTCTTGAAACGAATAAATACTCCGTTCGTCAGATTATGAATCCAGATTTTAACAAATATCAGGCTGTGTTTACTTTTCAAAATATAAAACCAAAAAACTTGGCTTATAAAATAAGTATACAACGTGTATCAAAGAGGTGTGGTCATTATTAACAGAGGCAAAGTGTATCTGATCTTATTGTATGCAGAGTTACTTAGACATTTATTTATTATTTATTTATTTACTAGCTGTGCTCGCGACTTCGTCCGCGTGGAATAGTGACTTTCGGCAGCATTTTTAATTTTTTAGGCTCTTTTCCCGTTTTTGCAACATTTTTCACTGATGCTTCGCTCCTATTGGTCGCAGCGTGATGTTATATAGCCTAAAGCCTTCCTCGATAAATGGACTATCCAACACAAAAAGAATTATTCAATTCGAACCAGTAGTTCCTGAGATTAGCGCGTTCAAACAAACAAACAAACAAACAAACAAACTCTTCAGCTTTATATATTAGTAATATAGATTTAAATCTGAATTGCCCACTACACTTACAGTTACCCAAAGCGTGCAGTAGGCCATTTACATTTTGTGTAGAAAAAAAGTAAAAAAAAAAACAGAAAAAAAAAATCTTTAAAGAATTCTTTAAAGATCTGAAAGATCTACTTATTGAAAAATGCTACTATACGCTGGAAGAATACCTAAAAGATCGTTTATAAAAGTATAATAATGTATCATCATCATCATCATCATCATCATCATCTCAGCCAAAAGACGTCCACTGCTGGACAAAGGCCTCCCCCAAGGATATGAGGGGTAATTGCCGTAATCGCCATAATAATTAACGCCATAACTGATAAATAAATATAAATAAAATAAATGTAAATGTAATGTGAATGGGCTGGTAAGCCTCAGAAAGATCGAGTGGGAATTGAACTCCCGACCTTTGGATAACCGGTCCAACGCTGAGCGACCGAGACTCCAGAAGACTTGTTGTTTTTTTTAGTAATTTGTGATTTATTTACGCTGCAAGTCAGCGGTATTACGTCACTGTGAAGTTACTACCACAGCCGAAATTAACTCTTTTGCAAGTATTTAACAATCGATAAAGACGTAATCTACCTATATAGGGTCTAACAAAATCAATAAGCGAACGTTTAAGGGCGGTATATATACATCACTCTGAATACAATGACAAAAAATGGGCTCCAGTTTTATAGTGATTTTTCAAAGTTATGTTTTCTAACAAACTAAATCAATTAAAAAAATGCACACCATGAAACATGCTGTATCTTTAATAACACGCACGCAGGCGTCGATAAAAAGATAGTGTACGGACACATGACACAACGGCTATCTTTGTGTGCGTGTAGTACCGCTGTACAGGTTTGGAAAGGGTGTATTTTTTGGTAAATTATGATAATGTTTTGTTGATTATCTCGGTGACCAGCCTGTAGTTTGAACCAAATTTGATGAGCATGCTCAGTGTGATGTATAGATGCTCCCCTTAAACGTTCGCTTATTGATATCGTTAGACCCTGTATATTAATACGTGAAGAAAAACTTTGTACCCCTTTTTACGAAAATTGCGCGGACGGAGGAGTATGAAATTTCGCACACTTATAGTTTATAGAGAAAGAGTACAGAACAATAATATATTTTTTTAATTATGCACAAAAAATACAATAAAACAAACATTACACTCACTACCATGTATTTCACGCATACTTATAAACTCTTTTCAAAAATTTCAAAAATGGAGCTGAGGAGCGGCCGAATTTTGTCAATGCCAATCCAAACTCACTTTCTATCTTTTTTTAATTTTTCATTGCTTTGGATACAATCCGTGCAGCCTTAACAAAATTACGGTCGAATTTCGACCACTGGGCGATCACTAGTTCCTTTTAATATTTTTATTATTTTGCATAATAGTTATCTAAAGGTCGTGAGTTCTATCTCACTTAAACTTCCTGTGCCTTTGATTTTTTCTCGTAAAATTTTATCTTGTTTTTTTAATTTGTCATGCAATGGTTAAATAAAATATTTATACCTGACGCGCATAAGCAAGCAACAGTGATCATAAATGTAAGTACTCAGAGGTTACTGAACCAATAGTGATGTGACATGTTTATTGTGATGTGACGTCAAAATAGAAATATATAATTATTATAAGGCAGAAAGTTTCTGCTCTAAAATTACTACCACTAGAGTAATGGCCCAGATAATTGGAAAAATCTTGCGTGTATGTACTTCGATTACCGAATTCACTCCGTCCATCAGACTATGAATCCAGATTTTCTCGTCTATTTCGGCTCCTACGCGTCCCATCGGGCAGCAACATGTTTACGACAGAGTAGCGACAAGTGCTGAACTAACATTGGACGCGGCCGTCGGACTCACGAAAGCATTTACTTTGCGAGATAGGAGTTAGGAAAGGGCTCTACAACAACTGCAAGTTTTGCTTAAAAACTAAAACATGTGTACATGACGTCATCACCAGCTCGTCTAAGTCGCAATTGCTGCATATGCTAGGAAACATCACAGGAAAAACAGGACACAAACCACCACGCGGACCCAGTGCGGATTCAAGTACAAATGCAGCCGTGACCAACGGCTTCTACGTACCTTCAACTGCCCTCCGAAGCGCGCAAGATGTTAATTTTTTGGCCTACCATCCAAAGTTGTATCATCATCATCATCATCATCAGCTCACTTGATGTCCCCACTGCTGGGCACGAGCCCTCCCCATGTATGGATAGGGAGAACGGGCCATAAACCAACACGCGGGCCCAATACGGATTGGTGGCTGTTAACGACCGCTAATGCAGCCGGGACCAACGGTTTTACGTGCCTTCTAAAGCATCGAAGAGCTCGTGATGATAAATGTTTGGTCACCCATCCAATGACCGGCTATTGCGAAAGTTGCTAAAAGTTGTATACATGTATGTTAATATATAAGACTAATTGCGACCAATTTATAGTACGGAAGAAGTACCTATTGAAAATCGCTCGGGATTTGAATCCGCCCTATACTTTCTGATAATGGACGCTATGGAACGTGGCATTTAGTGCTACGTGATATATATAGGAAATACTATTTAATTAATAGAAGCAGAAGTATGATTACATTATGTTTATTATATTTATTATCATATAATGTCGATATAATTCTACAAATTAAGTATCATTAACCCGTAACAGACACGTTTGCATGAAACTCTGAGGTCACAAAGGCTTGAGGAAGGTAAATTTGTCGCAACCCATAAGCCTGCTGTAATGGCCATAAGCAACTTTTCTTTTTAAGTTTTTTCATTTATCTTCTTTTCTTATTATTATATACAACCTTATTTTTAGTTTATACGAAAATCGAAACACAGGTTAAATATTTTTATTTAGAGAATCTGTACAAAAAAAATTAAAATAATATCTTGAAAACTTACGAAGTTACAAGCTTTTTGTGCTGTCTCGTTGTGTTTTTAGTAGGGTATACTTTATTTGAGATTTTATAAATATTATTTGGTCAAAATGTAACATGATATAAAAAATATTGAAATCGATTCTATTACTGATTCTGAACAAACAGTTTTCAGGTTTCGTATAAACTAAAAATAACATTCTATATATTATATGCGAGGCGAGACAAGATCAAAGGCTAGCACTATGACTATGATATAACTATAATAGTAGTACTTATATAGTAGATAGTGGATAATATTATAATAAAAAAAATATATAAAAAAGTCTATCGCAGCAAAAGTAGTCGTCGATAGTATCGCTTGCAGTGTCCTGATACAATATTTTGATTTTTGTTTAATAGCAATTTTAGTGTCCTGGCGCTCTCTATCTACAAAGATATTGTTTTCCCAATCTACTTTAATCCAACATTGGCACAAGCCAATACAAACTAGAAAATGAAAATCCAACATTTCATAGAAATAATAGCTACAATCGTCTGATTGTTCACAAAGTGTAGATTCTGAAATCATTAAATAACGGGTCAAAAATCTGTGCTATATTATTCCCACTAGCTGTTACCCGATCCAAAGAGTTGCTGATTGCCTCAAACGGCATTTACAGCTTCACCGGGCTTGTTTGGGGCGGCGAGAAACTTTAAGCGTCCTCAAGCCGTGTGAAACGATCACCTTCGGAGGTTTTCTAGAGGGAACGGCATCACGCACTAGTGCGTTTCCCCGTGCCCTACTAGATTCTCCGAGGGATTCGGATCGGATCGGTCCGAACCAAACCGCCTCGCATGGCGTCAACAGAATGCGCTAAGTACTTCTATTTGCTTAGCGTTTTTTCTGACTTTTTTAAGGGTAGAAGAAGGAAAATCTTTTTCTTTCAGTCAGACTGGTAGTCTAGAGATTAGCGCGTTCAAACAATAAACAAGCTCTTCAGCTTTATTGTATTAGTATAGAAAAGGTAGCAATCAGGCATAATATGACCCGATGGTTAAGGTTCCGTAACGTATGAAGTTTTAACACCAAGTAAAAAAAATATATAGAGAGAAGTCCTTTCGAGATTCATGAGTTGTTTGTTATATCCGATGTTCCAGAAGTAGCAATAAGAAAAATAAAACTGAATGTTACATTTTATTATTCTCATTGTAAGTAAACTGTATGTTTTTTATGGGAAAATAAAATTCTTTGAACCTAAGTATCATGGTATGGAGGTATCACAAAGACGATGCCGACCCTGTGAGAATTTTTCACATAGTTAGGGTTCCGTACCCAAGGCGTAAAGCGGGACCCTATTACTAAGACTCCGTCCGTCCGTCTGTCCGTCTGTCACCAGGCTGTACCTCATGAACCGTGATAGTTAGACAGTTGAAATTTTCACAGATGATGTATTTCTGTTGCCGCTGCCGCTGTAACAACTAATACAAAAAAACAGAATAAAATAAATATTTAAGGGGCATCCATACAACAAACGTGATTTTTTGCTCGTTTTTGCTCGATATTGATAAAGATAGACGCTTGAAATATTCACATTTAGTTATATATTCACTTTAAAAATAAATAAATAAATTAAAATAAAACAAATATAAAAGAAGGCTACCATACAACAAACGTGATTTTTTTCTAATTTTTTTCTCGGTCTTAATAACGATAACAGGTAGATACTTGAAATATTTTTATAACTTATGGTACGGAACCCTTCCGTCCGACTCGCACTTGGCCGGTTTTTTTTGCAGGTAGTACCTAACTTTGAAAATACTTTAGCAGGGAGCTAATTAATGGTCGTTAGTATTATTACCAGCACGTCTTGACAAGTCTGTCATGATCATCATCATCATCTCAGCCAAAAGACGTCAACTGCTGGACAAAGGCCTCCCCCAAGGATCTCCACAACGACTGGTTTTGTGCTGCTCCCATCCAGCGGCTTCCCGCGACCTTCACCAGATCGTCGGTCCACCTTATTGGAGGCCTGCCCACACTGCGCTTTTCGGTACGCGGATGCCACTCGACAAGTCTATACACAAGAAACTAGAAAGCGAAGTTGGACCAAACCATCTCTAATCACGGCCATCGGAGCTTTAATGTTGTCACGAATCGTACGTTAGTCAGAGATCAAGATTCCGTGGTCTCGTCATCATCTGGTTATAAACATCGTCAACTTCCCTAGTCCAACTACGAAGAACTCGACGGATGGAGTAAAGGCCTATCGACTAAAAACTTAGTATTGTAGATAGATAGATATATTATACTTTTATTGCAACACTATAAAACATAATTATGAACAAAAAAAAGAATAATTTACAAAGTTACAATTTGGCGGTCTTATCGCTTTTAAGCGATTTCTTCCAGACAACCAGTCGGATGGAGAGAGCTAATAAACTGTAAGATCAGAGGTGAAACTATGAAAACTTACTAGAATAATGTGTATTTTATAAATGAAGCAAAATAATAGTAATAATGATGATAAATCTATAATCATAATGATGATAATAATAATAAGGCAGCAGGACAGGGTTAATCGGAAAGGTAGAATTTTTTTCACAAGCTCTTTAAATGTGTGAATGGATTTTGCACGCCTGATCGCAACTGGAAGCGAATTCCAGAGACGAACAGCTTGGACGGTAAAATAATAATCATAAAAGGTGGGGTTTTAAGGCTTAAGTTTTCTGATTACCGTAATGAGCGCGAACCTGAACAATTAAGAAAACCGAAACGTTCTTTAAGATAAGAAGGATAGGTGGGATTAAACAATATGTTATAAAGAAGGGACAGTATATGAGTAGTGGGACCAGGGGCCCGACCGCCTAACCGATCGCTTTGACTTCGTGTGTGGTTTTACGTCATCTTGTCGTTTCGTGCCGCCTATATGAAATCAATTCCTCAGGGGAGCTCTGACTGTAGTGAGGACAACTTGGAAGAATTTGGTGATTTGGCTGATGAGGTACCAATGGAGCCTGCGACAGAGCTGAAACAATTCTGGGCTGAAACGAGGGCGGTGCGCAAGGAAATGAGTTTGTTCCGCTCAGCTATTACGGACCTCACGGCCGCTGTGAAGGCGCAGACCTCCGTCTGGACACACTCGAGACAAGGGTTGAGAGTTTGGAGGCCAAGTTTGGTGAACCGGATCATCGTCACACGTCTGATTTAGAGGAAACTATAGCCCAACTTAGGCTCGAGATTGAAGACAGTCACCAGGAAGTGTTGGCAAACGATATCGAGATAGCGAGTTTCCCGGAGAGTGGCAGTGAGAATACTATCCATGTAATCCTTGTAGTTGCTCAGAAGTTGGATGTGGTGTTGGACGAGCGCGATATTGTGAGTGCGCATCGTGTAGGTAAGCCGCGGGCCCCGGCGCCGGATGGCGGTGCGGGGGACGCACGGCCGCGGCCCATTGCTGTGCGGCTGGTGCGCCGCGCGCACCGTGATGAGTTGTTGAGGGCCGCGCGCGTTCGCCGCCGTCTTACCGCTGATGATATGCATGTAGCCGGTGCCGCCCCCGCGTCCCGCCCTTTCTACCTTAACGAGCCTCTAACTCGGCACAACACACAGCTATTTCAGAAGGCGCGCGAGATTGCCAAACGACTAAACTGGAAATTTGTGTGGACTCGCGACGGCAAAATATTTGCCCGGCAAGAGAACGGCAAGGTACGTTATCGAATCCATTCAGAGGGTGACCTCGCAGGGGTTTTTGGAAGTAATGCGGTTTGTGGGACCGAAAGAAAGTTTTAATAATTCTTTTGTATATTTTGTTTTGGCTGCTAGCTTGTACTTTATAATGTCGACATATCCTTTTTTATTATTTTGTATTGTATGTTTGATAAAAGTGTGATGCGGGCTTATACTCATGTTTTGTTAAAAACACGTTGTAAACCTAAGCAGTGCCCTGTTTATTTTAAATATTTTATGAGGCGTTTATTAAAAGTGTTTACTGAGTTTCATTGCAACGGTTCTATGGCTTATCGCATGTTATGTTTCCAAACTGTTAATTTGACAATGGATTTAAGTTGTAATTTGTATAATGTTGTTTTTCTGTTACTTACCATTAGAGTTTATTTGTCAGACAATTAACGTTGTTTTCTAAATGATAAATATTATGATATAAAGTTGGTATTGGTTGTGGGTGCATATTGTTTTGTATGTTTAAGTATAAATGTCTTTTATGACAGTACTGGGTCGGCACCAAAAATCACATCGGAACTAGCCTTGCTCATTTGCCTATGCGTATATCTATCGCAGGTATGTTATAATAATTACTATGCTCATTTAGTCTTTTCATCAATTATTTATAGTATTTTTACTAATTATATCACACAAATAATCTCATATTCTGTTATATCAAATATGTTGACAATTGAAGTACTTGTTGTTAATTATTACGAAATCTGTGTGTTATCCAACTTGTATTTCGGAAAAAATATAATTAACCTGACACAACGTCACTTGACAGTATTGAGAAAGTTTATAAATAATTTCAAATACATTGCTTTTTCATTTTCATATGTGTTACAATTTATGAAGAGTAAGTATTTGTCGTTGGGCTTTCTGAATCCTGGATCTCTTGGCACGCACCATGAAGAATTTCTTGTGGCTTTGGAGCGTCACGCAGTTGATATAATGGCCATTAACGAAACTTGGTTGAGGGAGGGTGAGGAAAAACGTGCGCCTGAGCCTGCTGGCTATAAGCTGCGACATATCCCGAGACCTACCGGTGTGCGTACGCGTGGCGGGGGCGTTGGTTTCTATGTGCGGCGTGGGCTACGTACAAGGCAGATTCACCCACCAAATGCATCTACTATTGAACAAATGTGGCTGAGCACCACAGTGAATGGTCTTAGGATTGCTATAGGTACTGCGTATCGCCCGCCTTGGCTTAATGTTGACACGTTCATCGATGCTTTGACTGAGACGGTGGGCTCTTTTTCTGCATGTGACCAAATAGTGTTGATGGATGACTTCAACATAGACTTTCTTTGTAAGAACGCAACTAACACAAAGAAACTACTAACCTTCCTTCATTGCATGAACCTTAAGCAATATGTGACTTCGGCAACTCACTTTACTGATCACTCTGAGACGCTTTTAGATGTGATATGCAGTAGTACTAAAATTGTTAATGTGTCCGTGGATCATGTCCCTGATTTGAGCAGTCATGCCTTTCTCTCGTGTAATTTACGCATTCAGAAACCAAAATTATCTCCCCAATGGCTTTCTTATAGGCCGCTCAAATCCATCGATATCGTAGAGTTTAATAGTCATGTTGAAGCTCTTCCCTGGGAAGGGGTAATTGGTGACAGCGTAGATGATTCCGTGAACGCTTTTAATATTTGTATTAAAAGTCTTTTTGACTTACACGCTCCTGTAAAAAAGCGTTATATCAGACTTCATCAGTTTCCTTGGATTACACCGACTATTAAGGATATGATGCGGCTGCGTGATCAAGCCCTCAGGAAGAGTCGTAAAACAAAATTTCAAGCTCACATTGACTCTTATAAGCAACTTAAAAACATAGTTAATCAGGCCCTGTATTCTGAAAAGTCGGTTTTCTTTAATCATACCATCAATAAAAATATAAATAACTCTCGTGACCTCTGGAAAGGTATTAAGCGGAATGTTGTTGATTTCAATACCAAAGACTCGCAACTGCCATCCGACATTAGCGATCCGACGTTACTTAATAAACATTTTCTGAACGTTCCGGGTGACGGTGTGGTTTCTATCTCGCAACTTACGTACTTTGAGTATCATCGCTTCAGTTCTGCTTCATTCAGTCTCCAAACAACGGATGAGAAAACAGTCTCAAAAATTATTATGAACATCACAACTAACGCTCAGGGTACGGATGGTATTTCTAAAGATATGATACTCCTGACGCTGCCACGCACACTAAGAGTTATTACCTCGATCGTTAACCAGTCTATTACTACGGGCATGTTTCCTGAAAGGTAGAAGGAAGCTTTAATTTTACCTATTCCGAAAACTAACAATCCAGTTGAACTTAAAGATCTCAGGCCCATTAGCATTTTACCTTTCATGTCCAAAATAATAGAAAAAGTGGTATGCGTGCAATTAACTAACTTTTTAAAAGACAACAACGTTTTGCCTACAAAGCAGTCTGGATTTCGTGAAGGCCATAGCTCTGCAACTGCTTTGCTGGGTGTTGTGGACGACATTTTAAATGTAGTCAATAAACGAGAAGGAACCATACTAGCGCTACTAGATTTTTCACGGGCTTTCGAAACCATCAACCATGATTTGCTCCTGTCCAAACTTGCTTTTTATGGTGTACATGGTACCTCTTTAAGATGGTTCTCTAGCTACCTCAGTGGGCGATCCCAGCGGGTTGAGACCCGCAGTGGCGACGGTATGGTTAATCGGTCTGATCCTGCCTTTATCGGTCGCGGAGTTCCACAAGGGTCCATACTGGGACCAGTTCTGTTTATGCTGTACTGTGCAGACATTGTTGGCTGCATACGTAACTGTAACTTTCATATTTATGCAGATGATCTCCAAATTTACACGTCTTGTCAGCCGAAAAGTACTCCTGAAGCTGTTTGTAAACTGAATGAAGATTTGAAGCGCGTATCTAAATGGTCATATGTTAATAATCTGGTTCTCAATCCGTTAAAGTCAAAGTATTTAATTCTAGGTTCTAAATGTCAAATAGATGGAATAAATAGTTTTTGTCCTAATATAAAAATTGAAGATAAATTTATTAATAAAGTAGATGAAGCTCGAAATTTGGGTGTCCTGATGGATAATAAAGTCAATAACTTTATTAAGAAAATATATAGGTACAATTATTGTTATTTTTGGGTCCGGTGCCAGCCAACGAAGTTTTTGAAGCCGGTGCCAGTCCGCGTTTGTAGTCAAAATTTCATGCATAAGATTGAATGTACTATTATGATTATAATATGGTATGTCGTTAAATGTTTATATTAAAGTTAACTTGGCTGGCACCGACTCCAAAAGTAACAATAATTGTACCTATATATTTTCTTAATAAAGTTATTGTCTATATAAGTCTAACGCTTATTTTTTACTTTTTAGTGCAATTTTATCAGTCAAATTTTTTGGAGTCGGTTTTTTTTTTTTGTTAAAATTTTTGTTTATTTTTCGCTTTTTAGTGATTCGTTTCGATCTATTTATCAAAAGCGAATATGGGTAGACCTACTAAACACGCTGCTCGTATGAGACAGCGCCGTTTAAATGAGACAAGCGAAGAAAACGAGAAACGCCTATCTCAAAGTAGGAAATCAAAAACTGAGTTCCGGTGCCTATCTTTTTTTGCTTCGTCATAGTCGCTTAACTATCTTAATCGAGATATTTTATCGCCACCCGTGAAATACTTATCATTGAGGAGTTCCGATGGCAATCTGTGGTCTTTTTATCAGTTACACTTCATCAAATGATACTTTCTGAATGTTAATGCTTGACTAGCATGCCTTGATAGGTATGCCTACATATTCGAGGAGTTCCCTCAATTCCTTGAAGATCCCATCATTAGAACTGGACCAAATTAAAATGGGGCAACACGGAAAGCATCAGCTTTCAAATAAAGAAAGAATCATCAAAATCGGTTCATTCAGTCGAAAGTTCTGAGGTAACAAACATAAAAAAAAAATACATTCGAATTGATAACCTCCTCCTTTTTTTGAAGTCGGTTAAAAATACAAAGCTTTCCTCTTTATAATATTATTAGTATGAGTATGATTTACACACAAACGTACAGCTATCCATTACATGGTTTTTTTACTCTTTTAATGCGATAGATGAAGCAATTGAAATTATTTATAACAAATCGTCCAACTACACAGCAAATTTTGGGAATTCGCTCAATGAACAATTGAATAAACCCTCTCTTTATCAACGAGGTTGATATTGATTATATGTCGCACGAGGTTGATTATATGTCGAACGAGGTAGATTATATGTCGAACGAGGTTGATTATATGTCGAACGAGGTTGATTATGTCGAACGAGGTTGATTATATGTCGCACGAGGTTGATTATATGTCGCACGAGGTTGATAAGGAGGTCTTTAAGTAATTATTGTTACTAACTCAATATGGACTACGGTCCGAAATAAATTATTTGAATTTGAATTTGAATTTGAATATGTCGAACGAGGTTGATTATATGTCGAACGAGGTTGATTATATATCGAACACCGGTGCCACTACACTACGATACCATCCTTTCTCTACCACGAGGATGGCTCGGGATCAAGAAGCCTAGTTTAAACAAACCTACCCTTTTAGCATCTACAGTATCGCTGTCAGTGTCCCACCCCTTAAAATACACAGTTTTTAGTTGGCACTGTCACGCGCGTCGTATTCCGTCAATAAAACGCCCGTAAACCGGTGATATCGCCGTCCGATCGTAAAGCCGGCCGGCGCGCCCTGCCGGACGCCTGTTAAACGGCAGCCGAATAAAAACGCCACCGCCTGCAATACAATTGGTCTTTATTATTTTTGTGAACTATACGACATTATGGCCGGATTTTTATTATACTGACAGGGTGGCAACGAATGGAATATATTGTATTTATTATCCTTTTTTATTACAACTTTTTTTTATTTGGAAAAATATTTCGTTAGTTCGTACGTGTCTTTACAAAATACAGTGAAAATGTTCAACGTTTTGGACTGCTTACATGTAAGCCTTTAAGGTGTGTTTTTAAAATAAATAAATAGGTCTCACAGCGGATCACGGGTCCCGAAAATAAATAGTATGGTTTAGAAAACATAGATAATGAACTAACTATACCACACGTTACCATAGGACCATATAACATCATATTTTTTTTATAAGTAGATACATATAAAAGTAATTTTTTTATTAAACTTTTAGAATGCCAATATATTGTGATCCTTAGAGTGGAGTCGCATGGGCTAGAAGAAGCCCCAATTTAATACAAAGTAGAGAAGAAATCTATTGTCAAATAATAATCACGCTTATTTTTCAAAACTCTGTATTTAAATGAAAATATCTCAAAACTTAAAATAGCCTTTCGACGCATAAAACTATATACGCGGAAATATAAACTATATACCTTAACGCAAAACAACTAACTCGAAAAAACCGCTTACGCAAAACACCAACTAAGCATAACACCAACTTTGACTTACGTAAAATACCAATTAAGCATAACTTTGATTTACGCAAAATACCAACTAAGCATAACACACTAGTATAGTATTATATTATCTGTGATAAGCATTGCTTACTGGTATTAAATTTTGGTCTTCAATATCAAACTACAAAAAACGAAAAACTATTTCTACATTAATAATTTAAAATAAATCTTAGCTACTCCTTCTAACAATAATTCCCAATCGTTTACCTAGCCGTAGCCATTCAAGTTTTACTCACTCGCAGCTCAGTCGCCATAAAATCTCTTTTACGTCACTCTGGGTGGCGCAGGATTTAGTTTCGCCAATCTCCGCTCCTAGATGGCGTTGGCGACACGCTCATAAAGTTTTAACGGCCATTCTCCATGCTTCATCTCAACGGTGGAACATGACATGACTAACGCAAAACTGTTGGATGTTGTTTAACAGTTTAGACAATGTAAATCAACTGCCCGTGTTGGAGTGTAGGGAGTTATGGCCCGATCTCTCTAATGGGCTATTTTGATGTGGGCAGGCTTGAGCTAATACGTAATATATTTTGTATCTATTGGGTTTTTAGACATTTTTTTCATTTTAAAAATATCTTACGAGTATGCGCAGTGCTTGCATCTCACCTGATGTTGAGTGATGATAAGGCCAATGGTAGAAGCGCACTTCAATCGGACTCCTCAACTTCTGAGGCACTGGCTATCTTATCTCTAGCTGCCGGAACACAACAATGTTACAAACTTTGATGTTAAGGCGACATCTATACTAATATTATAAAGCTGAAGAGTTTGTTTGGTTGAACGCGCTAATCTCAAATACTACCGGTTCGAATTGAAAAAAGAAATTGTTTTGAATAGTCCATTTATTGAGGAAGGCTATAGGCTATATTACATCACGCTATGACTAATAGGAGTGGAGTAGCAATGAAAAATGTTGCAAAAACGGGAAAAAAAATTTTTGAAAGCTTTTCTTGCGTGCTCTGCGTAAACGGTGAAAGTTACGCAAAAATCATGTATTACGAAATTGTTTCCATTTAAAAGTTCTAAAAAAAAGTATGCGTATGCGTATGTCTAGCTTTTAAGGTTGACTCACTATAACCTTTTTTATGGTAATTAATTAACGCTAGTGAAACCGCGGGGCACAGCTAGTGTTTTGATATGATGGTGGTAACTGGTAGTTAGCCAGGCGGACTAACAAGTCCTACGACCAACCAAACTGAGTACACAAACATGTACCCTCCACTGAATCGAACCCGGGACCTCTGGATTAGATAATTATATACATGCAATAATTGGCCTACAGGCTTTGCTTGTGTGTGACTGTAAGTGTACTAAGCATACTATCTACCTAGTTGCTAATAAACAGATAAGTAATAAGCTTCGAATAGTTACTCCATTTCTGTCTATTATCGCATTTACTCTATTTTAAAATGAAGTAGGTAAACACAACGAGAACGAAACACTGAAACATCTATTTTATACGCTGTCTATATGTAACACCCCTAAAATTTAAAAGTAAAGTTAATGAACTTGCTTTATTAAGTCCAAACGCAAACGTATTCCGGTGCAACAAGGTTACTTGATAAAGTTTGCGGTGCACGCGGCCACAAGAACCCTCTTTACTGCTTGCAATTGAGGGAATTGAATGCTGAATGCGGGCTGAATGCAAACGGCCACCTGAGTTGCATTTGGACTTACTATGGAAAATACTGGTACCTACATTTTCAGGTGTGTGCATGAGAATTTGTATTTGTAAATGTAATTTGTATTTCGATTTTACCGAAATTTCATGCAAACATTTGTGCACGCATGCATGCGTAGATGTCGATATGCGTGTATAAAAGACGATAGTTTTAAGGGATATTCTAGAAAACTTTCAAGTGTGCACGAGAATTTTCACTTGATGTTACCACCATTTCATGCAAACATTGACGCATACATGCGTAGGTGTAGACATGCATGTAAATATGAAAGACGATAGTTTTAAGGGAAATGCTAGCACTCTTACGAGTGCGCGTGAGAGTTTGTGCTTGATGTTACTGGAATTACATGCAAAGATTTGTGCACGCATGCATGAAGATGCATGATGATATGATAGAGTAGGTAAGTTAGCCTATAACAGTCTCACTAGTGGGCAATCATTGAAACCAAGTAATCACTACAATTGATCAGGTAATGGTTTAATCACCATGCTTGTTAAATGCGGGTTGGTGATCACAAACCCGGGCTATCGAAAAATCCGAAACACACTTAGCCCGACCTGGGAATTGAACCCGGAACCTTCTTTTAGCCACTTGGCTACGCGTTTGATTGACGACAGTTTTAAAGGAAATGCTAGTACACTTTCAGGTGTGGTCGAGAATTTGAGCTCGATGATAATATCCTTAGGTTTGCCGGGGTTTCATGAAAACATTTGGTCACGCATGCATGAGTAGACATGCATGCGTGTCTAATGTATTTTGGAATTCCTTTTTTTTTTCTTTGTATTATTTACTGTGTTAATGGTAATTCAGTCATATCAGCATGGACATCCACTCTGTCACTACAACATGTCCACGAACCTGCAGTTTTAAAACGTCCACGTTCACGTCCACAACTTCCCCATAGTTAAAATATCAAATAAGACAACTAAAACAAGTTTGTAGACTTTTTAAAATAGCAGAATAGCCCTCAAAAGCTTACACCTTCCTTGGCAAGAAGAGCAAATAAACCGTTCGAGTACCAGTAGTAACGCCCAAGACAATCTGATCTAAAGTGGATATTGGATTCAGTTTTTATAACCCAATATGCAGATTATTATCAGTTGGCATCACATTTGCTTGCAAAATTTTATATTTAGAGAAAGTTAGATAGAATATAATCAATAAGAAATAAGTATTAGATATTAAATATTAATAATGTCAGATACGTGTCCATGAACTTTGGATATTTACTTTCAGCTTGTATTGGCATGCTTTCTATCTTTACTTTGAATGACTGAATGAATAACATTTATTGGTTCTACACGACACATACAGAAAGTCACATTTAAAAAAAACAAGAACTAAAATACCAACTAAAGATACAACCTTAGTGTAATATGTATGTGTCGAGTCAACCAAAGGGCTCCGACTCAGTTTTTTTTTTGTTGCAACCAAAGCCACAACACTGATATTCTGCCGAAACCCGTGGAGAAAACGCGCAACGTGCCTCGCGTTTAAAATTGTACTACCTAATAATAATAAACTGCCTGGTACTAAAATCCTATAATTGTAAGTAAAAAATATACAAAGATAAAAGCCTGCATAGTGCTGGTATGGTAAAGATAATTCAAGTAACGCCAACGAGGAACATAAATAAATGTAATTAAACTAACAAATAAAAATAATATAAAACAGCTACTAAGTAGATTGTTGAATGTTGAGCAAGTGAGATTTATAAGCACGCTTAAACAAATACTTAGTTCCTAAATCACGCAGTGGGGGTGGTAAATCATTCCAACACTTAGTAGCGCTATATTTGAAACTGCCACGGAAACCAGCAGTTTTATTTTTCGGTATTGAGAGAGGGTTGGTGCACGGCCTTACTCTTCGATGAGTAGAACGCCAGTTTAACTTGTCAAACAGGTACTTAGGATATTGTTTCTAAATAATATCAAACAGCATGCAAGCCAGGTAAAGTTTTTGACGCTCCTTAATTTTTAGGATATTAAATCTATTCATGTCTGGTATGGTGTTACATGTGTTCTGGGTGGAACAACGAAGCAATACCTTGCACACGCATTCTGGACTCTCTGAATAAGATGCTGAGACCTTTCCAGGATACAGGGGCCATATACAGTAATGCAATATGAACTTGGAGAGCACTAAGCTGTTGCACAGTTTCACGCGAAGGTCAATAGAGATAAAGTCTCGCATCCTGTAGATAATCTTCAACCGGTAGAAACAGGACCTAACACATTCGAGAATATGTTTCTCAAAACTTTGTTTAATCATGTGCCTATCGACCAATTTGGTATTATCACCTAATCGAAATATATATGTCGTAGCCATATCGTAGATTTGCTCACTTTACGAAATGCTCGAGAATTTTTTTTTTTTTTTTTTAATGTTAAAAGGAGGCAAACGAGCAGGCGGGTCACCTGATGGAAAGTAATCACCGCCGCCCATAGACACCCGCAAAACCAAAGTTATCGCAGATGCGTTGCCAACCTTGGAAAGGAGTTGGATCTTGAGGAGGGAGTAGGAATTGGGAGGGGGGAGGGGTGAGAGATGGGCCTCCGGTACTTTCACTCACCGGACGAAACACAACAGCAACGCCGTTGTTTCACGCCGATATTCTGTGAAGGGTGGTGTTACGCCGGGCGAGCCGGCCCATTTCGTGCTGCAACGCAACGTGGCTCTACCACTCAAACAGTGTTACTCATTTAGCACCACCCAGGGGTCACGTGTAGGGTCTCAAGGGTAAACCTACGGACGCGAGTAACTTTAACCCCCAAATGAAAATGAAATGATCGCATTTTATGAAATGTTTCACTGTCTATTGGCCACATCATGATGTGGTTTGGGCAGATCAATGATAAGAAATCGCTTCTCGATATGGGCAACTAAACGCGCGGCTACTTCATGTCATGAAATGGTCAAACTTTAGTGATCACATCGTAAAATATTTACATTACCCACCGTTAGAGGCGCTGATATCGTTTACTTTTTGTGATTTGTACAATCTTAAGCCGCTCCCCCCGTCCGTGACTCGCTACACTGCGCTTCGCTCGGGAAAAAAAATGTTAACTTTTAACTTAACCAACAATAAGGATTTCCTACATTAATGATATGGCCAAACGTGGAAGAGCATATCATCAAACGTTAACGCTTTAACGATATGATCATCTGATCATCTTAATCTTAAGCTGGGCATATCATGAAATACAACCATTTCATGAAATGGTTGATTACATCATAAAGTGATCACTTTTAAGATCCGGCCAAGACATATATAGGTATACATTATATTACTACTATAAATCAATACTATGACAACCATATTATAGAGGATAAATTAAATTATCAAATAATTCTTACAAACGAAAAAAAGCACTTTAAAACAAAAGCAAAAAAACATCACTTATATTATTATTTAAGTGATGGTTTTTAGTTTAATCTTTTTATTGCTTTTGTTTAATTTGATAATTTAATTTATATTCTATAATGTCTGATCTTGTCTTGTTGTGATGTTTGATCTTATTAAGAAAAATAAATTTTAAGGTATAAAAACAAATTACTTTCAAACAAAATTAAATAACGCAAGCATACCAAAGAATACGTAAGTTTTTGTGAACTTACTTAAAAGTCGCGTGTGCATGACCTAATGTATTGCTAGGTAACGTACTAAACATTCTCAAATAATTATCTGAAGTCTACCTACTGCAGATATTCGTAGAACTAAGGGTACGAGTATAGATATCGTAGCAAGAGACGATGGCCGACTGCTTTTGACATGTAAAACGTAAACCAAACTCAGTATAATATGTACCCGGAAATCGAACTGGGGACCGCCACGTCTGAGATCAGTGAAATTATATAGGTGGTTCATCCTAAACCTCAAGAGTGCGAAGCCAACATATTAAAATTAAAATGAATAGAAAACTGTTTTCGCCTTTCTCACTTTACAACACTTCTCTCAATACAAGTTGGATTGGTGTAAAGACAAATACGGAGTGCTTCAACGCGGTCAGCCTTTATAAAGTGGACTTTTATATCGAAGCTCGCGAAACACGACCCCGGTTAAGTATACTTACGTGGATGTACATGTTCTAGAAGGAACACAAAACATTTTCAGTCATTCTCTCAAATCATCTTTTGTTTTTGTTTTTGATAACCCTGATAAGCATACGTCTTTCCTGATGAAAAACCTATGACATAATTCAATTCATTTCAAATAATTTATTTCGGACCGTAGTCCATATTGAGTTAGTAATGGGCACTTAAAATTCCTAAGACATCACGCACGTTCTGCCGACCTTAATTTTAAACTTCTATGCCGTATCCTTCTGGATCAAATACTCTAGTACTAAGAAACACGATGGATAGTGTTCTAGGTGCCTGGTCTCGTAGACCGCTGCGAAGGTTAAGCAACTATCGCAAAAGTTTATCAATTGATGGGTGTACAAAATCTATCATCACGAGCTCCTTCGTACTTCGGAAGGCACGGAAAGCCGTTGGTCCCGGCTGCATTAGCAGTCGTTAACAGCCACCAATCTGCACTGGGTCATCGTGGTGATTGAATCTCTACCTATCCATCTATAGCGAAGGCTCGTGTTACAGCAGTGGGGACATAAAATGAACTGGTGAGGTATGAGAAGGAATACTGAAATGCAAAACAGTGCTGCTGTTAGAGGCAGAAATAGGTACCAGAGTGATTGCTATCCAGTTCGCTTCTGGACTAAATCCTCTCACCGCGCCGCCAAGTTCACGGGATGGTTTAAGACCTAACCAAGGTCTCCTGTGTGAGTGAGTGTACCTACAGTCTGCTCTTTTCGTATTAGCTAAACGGTTGGTAGTGGATTAAATAAGAAAACAATTTATCATGAATTAATATCCTATTAAAAAATTACATCCCCGTGACAGAGAAGGGTTGGTACTGATCTTTTAGGCCACTCTCTCCGCGTCGAGCTTTTCGTGGCTGTACGAGGGAAGAGTAGGAGAGTCGCACGTACCCCTTTATCCCCTGTTAATAAGTAAGACAGTATTTTACCTATTTAAAATAAAATCAAAAACGCAGATGTAATGTAGTTTAAAGAAACTCCTTCTTTAAAAAAAAAGTGGCTATCACATCCAGGCGGGCTATAGATCCGCGTGCTGCCTCCGGAGATTGAATAAGGCCGGAGAGTCGGCGGCGGATTTATGAGAATTGGCCCCGACACCGCACTCGCTCTGATTGCCCGTTTATTCGCGCGGTGCGTGCGCCAGCCTCGCGCGGACATCGAACCCGAAGAAGTTTATGGTGACTGTAAAACAGTTACAGGGCGCTACCACTTCACCAGACAGAATATTCCTGATCCGATCCGGACTCCTCGGAGAATCTAGTAGGGAACGGGGTCGGGGACACGTACTAGTACGTAACGCCATTCCCTGAAGAAAAAATCTAACGGTGTTTCGTTTCACACGGCTTGAGGAACCTTTTAAATTTCTCGCCGCCCCCAAAGAGTCCGGTGACGCTGAAAATGCTGCTTGAGGCAATGCCTGAGACAATCAGAAAACTCTCTCAATATAAAAACAGACTGAATAACAGCGTCTACTGACAAGACATGCATATGCTTAGTTGAGGCCTATTAAATAAATAAAATAAATAAACTTTCCTACACCCTCACCAATTATCTAGCCCAAGAGAAGCTTCGTTATGAAACTCGTTATATGGTTACTAGACAACGGATAAACATACTTAAAATACTTAAATACATACTTATTATACATAGAAAACACCCAGACCCGAGACAATTTAGAAAAACAATAATTTCTAAATTGACCCGACCGGGGATCGAACCTGGGACCTCAGCGATGGCGACACCATGAAAACCAGTGTACAAACCACTCGACCAAGGAGGTCGTCAATCTATCATCTATCTATTTGCTGATGTATGTAGGTAGAGCGCATTTTGTGTCAAAAAGCTCCACATTTTAAACTTCAAAGCATTTATTCAGTTTAGGCTACAAGTAGCTCTTTATGAATGTCACTATGCCATCAGTTCGTAAGTCTACACAGGGCCGGAGACTTTGTTCTGAGAAGATCCGGCAAGCAAATCAGCAAGCGCGTTTCTAAGACTAAAAGACCGACTTCGGATTGCTGAGTTAGCGAATAAGTAAGTATTTGCTGCTATATAACACATATTTCAGCACCAAAATTAATGTTGATACTGTTTCAAATGTTTGATTTTATATTAGGCCCTTACCTATGAAATTGACGTTTTGTATGAAGATATTTTATAAAATTGTATTTTTCATACTAACGTTTTTTTTTAATTTTCTTAGCATCTATTTATGTTAACACTATAAAAATTGTAGAGTAGTGTGTTTGTTTCGCTAGCTAAATATAGCAGACATTAAAAAGAAAAAAAATCAAGTCCCTTCAAAGCTACAATGAAACAAAAAGACAATTCCGCGAACATAAAAAGAAGTCAATTTAAAAAAAAGAAGGGCGATATAGACACAAAATTAGTAATCATTGTTATTACTGAAGCCTATGTAACATAGTCCTAATTAAAGGTGTATTAACATTAACAACCGGTATTGACTTTTAGAACTTTTAGACCTTTTAATAAGTGAGAAAAAAAACGTCAATTTCATAGGTCATTTCATATATTTAATCCTGTTTGTTTTTTGGTTATTTTTACGTTGTACCTACTTAGTTAGTTGTATTTTTTTTAGTTTTCTGTACGTAAATGTATTTATGTGAGCTTATGTAATGAAAAATTAAATGTCTATGTTTATGTCTCATCAGCAACACCACGCGGGCCACGCGGAACTGGTAATGCAACCGGGACCAACGGCATTACGTGCTTTCTGAGGAAGAGATATGAAATTTGGATCACCCATCCGCGATTAAGCGGCTTTTGCGGAGTTGATTTTCAGCACTTGCAGACCGACGTTTACAACTGCGCAAACAATATCCTATTTAAATCACTGAATTGTTATTCCGACACAGTAAGTAATAAGATAACCAATAGGCTACCAGTAAAATTTACGAAACGTTTAACCCGCGGAGGCATGAGCAGTTGAACACTTTAAGAAGCCGGCGAAGTGCCGCTCACCGACTACACACAACGCCGCCGAGCAACTTTAATACTTGTTACTAGATTTTTCCCACCTACGACAGTTAAGTAAGACGAGTATTTAGTTTGAAAGCAGTTCCAGTAAGTTAGCTGGTATCAAACACTTTATAGGTTTTCTGTGTTCCGCGGTGGCGATACTGAAAGACCTGACTATGGGTTAACCTTTTGAAGAACTAGAAGTGTGCGTTCTAGATTCGGGCAGTAGTTTAATTCAGTAATGTAACATTTTTAGAACTTGTTATGAGACGCTGTTTCTTGAAATATTCAGACAATATAACGGGCCCACCCTTAACATAGTAAATAGCCAATGACTGTCCCACTGCTGGGCAAGAGCCCCCATAATTGAAATCAAGTCATCACTACAATTGATGGGTAAAGGCTTAGTCACCTCGCTTGTAATGCGGGTTGGTGATCACAAATCCGGGTTATGCATCGAAAACAACTCGCCCACAGAGGCGTCACCCCAAACATACATTTAATAAAAATATTGAGCAAGCTATGAGCCCACAGATGGAAGACATCTTTTATTATAGGTAAGGTTTATTTTTTCTTAAATTAAGTTATGTTTCTATTACTTTATTTTATCTTTTTTACCTTAGTAAGTAGCTAATTTAACTATATAAATAAATAACAAAAAGATGATTAAAGAAATTGTCAACAATAATCTTCAAGTAGATCTCATCAGTATTTTATCTACAAGGACACGGTTCGGGAGTTCATAAAAGCAAAAAGAAATAGTAGTTTCCATATCGTACATCGGACTGGCAAGCCCAAGCATATTGCTGACAGATCGTTCTACAGAATTTCCTATCGTCAAGACTGTTTAGCCGGCAACGATCATAGTTAACAAGTCTTCAGTATAATACACCTTATGTTTTTTTTACACCAATGTAAATTAAGAAACGAATAATTAATATTATTCGTGTTAGATTATGTTAGCGTTTTAGAAGTAAGTTACTGTTTGTATGATTTGTTTTTCTTATTTGTTTTTTCCCTGTTTCGTGCCATGATGTCACTACTGTGTACAGCAGAATACCAGTGCAGCAGGCCCCGCTTGCTGCGTATACTGAGCTGTGCACAGTGTTGGCATCACATAACAGGGCACAATGTCAATTGTTATTATTTTTTATTATTTTTGTTACATGTTGTATGTTTAATTGTGTGCTTTGTTATGTGATTCCAATAAATGTCTTTTATTCTATTTATTCTTAAATAATTTACATTACATTGGATACAGCCTATCAGTTGTTCGAACTGCCTGCCTGAATTATCTATCTATATATTAATACGTGAAGCAAAAACTTTGTACCCCTTTTTACGAAAAATGCGCGCACGGAGGAGTATGAAATTTCGCACACTTGTAGTTTATATAAAGAAGGAGTGCCGAATGATAATATTTTTTTCAAATTATGCATAAAAAGTACATTAAATTAAATAAACATTGTTTCATACATTTATCAAAAATTTCAAATATGGAAGAGGAGCGGCCGAAATATGTCAATGCCAATCCAAACTCACATTCTATCTTTTTTTTATTTTTCATTGCATATACAATCCGTGCAGCCTTAATAAAATATTGTTTATTAGACAGCTTTTTATAAAAATTACGGTCGAGTTTCGACCACTGGGCGACCACTGGGCGACCACTAGTAATAATAATATAATAAGTAAATCTTAGGGTATGTCGTTTTTTCTTATAATTATAATAATAATAACCCCGCACTATATACAGATAACACACCACACCCTATAATTACTTGGTTTGTACCCGTAATTAGAGAGAAAACCGGGTGGAGCTGAGAAAAAAACCATATTTACAAATTGTAATAACAAATTCGTTTGTTTTCAGCCAACAATTTAAAGTTACAAGATAAAAGGCCCAAAGGTTTTATTTATATCTTATAAACTAATATTATATGTTTTTGTTAGTAATATGTATAGAACTTATAATATTGAGGAGCTCGGTGGTGTTGTCTTTGGTATTATGTTTTGTCAAGTATAGATGTCTGTCAGAGAAATTAAACTTATATTAATTACTGCACATTTATTGCTTTTTAATTGGTTATGGGCCCAGATATGTTGCAGGAAAACCGTGTCGTAACGCTATTATAAACGAAAACGACTTGTAACGTCGTATTGCGACCGGGTGCTACACAGCAAAAATAAAAAGAACAAGAAAATGGCGACATCACTTTCTGCTACAACGGTGAATAAATTAAATGGCGAAAACTGGTCAACGTGGAAATTTGAGACACGAATAATTTTAAATGGCCAGGGGTTATATGAAATTGTGTCGGGTGAAAAACTAAAACCGGTATCAAAACCGGAATCACTAGACGAGGTGATCGCATGGGTCCGGAACGATGCTAAAGCACAAACCATTATTGTCACCCGTATGGAGCCAGGTCCACAAGCCCATATTCTATCTTGTGAGACCGCATATGATATGTGGACGAAACTGAAGTCTGTTTATGACAAAGAATCCACAGTCAGCATTCATCTTCTACAACAACGTTTCTTTACAATGCAATTCCACGAGGGCACCGTATCCGACTTCTTGTCGAAACTGGAAGATATCCGTGTCAAGCTTAAACAAGCAGGAGAAGCCATTTCAGATAAAATGACTATGACCAAGATCCTCATGTCACTTCCCGAGCAGTACAAATATTTCCGGTCTGCATGGGAGTCTGTCCTGAGTGAGAAGCAAACGTTAGATGAACTGACATCACGACTCCTACTTGAAGAGGAGCGAAATAAAAGTAGCGTTGAACAAGATGTGGCGATCGCACTCGTCACTCATGGAAGTACTGCTAGCAAGTGCTTAACATGTGGCAAAGCAGGACATATGAAGAAAGACTGTTTTAAAAACAAAACCTGCGAATTTTGCAAGAAACCGGGTCATATAGCCAAGTACTGTTTCTTCAGGAAAAACAATAAACCTAAGAAGCAAGTGAGTCCTATTGCTTTAGTGGCAACTGAACTGAATCAAATAGAAGACTTCTGGTATATGGACAGCGGATGTTCACAACATATGACTCGAAGAAATGATATAATGTGTGACTACGAAGAGCTTCAAGACCATCCAGTACAGATGGGAGATGGTACATCTATAAACGCTATGGGTATTGGCAATGTGAGACTAGAAGCATTTGACGGACAGAAGTGGCAAATAGTTGAGCTGAAACAGGTTCTCTATGTACCGAATCTCAAGGTAAATCTATTTTCTGCTGCTAGTTGCCTAGATAAAGGTCTGCAAATGGTTTCAGATAATAACCTTTGCAAGTTTCTTAAAAACAATGAAATTGTCACTCTAGCCCGTCGTGAAGGTCGATTGTTTAAAATGATGTTCAAAATGTCACAACCGTCACAACAAACTATGGCGTTGTCAAGCAAGTCTGACAAAGTTGAAGTATGTAACAATAATAAATGTGAAATATTGTTATATCATCAGAAATTTGCCCACCAAAACTTCGTTTATACAAAAAGAATACTCCAATACAACGATGTTAAAATCACATGTACAAAGCAGCACTTCTGCTCAGCTTGTATTGAAGGCAAACATTCGAAAACTCCGGCCTATTCAAGTACCAATAAGACAAGCTTTCGAGGAGAAATTGTACATGCAGATCTATGTGGACCCTTGGAGGAAGAGTCTATTGGAGGTTCGCACTACTTTCTCCTATTAAAAGATGATTTTTCTCGGTACCGCACTGTTTACTTCATCAAACATAAGAGCGAAGTTATATCAAACATAAAAATATACCTCGCGCAGAGTGATAATGAGGGTAAATCGGTGAAAACTCTTCGCACGGACGGTGGAGGTGAGTTTCTTAACAAAAATATGAAAGAACTCTTAGAATCAAAAGGAATTAAACATCAAATCTCAATCGCATACACGCCAGTTCAAAATGGTAAAATTGAACGTGAAATGCGCACTGTAATGGAGGCCGCTCGCACGATGATGAAAGCAAGCCAAGTTAACAAGAACCTGTGGGCGGAAGCTGTAAATACGGCCGTGTATGTCATTAATAGGGCAGGGACGAGTCCTGAAGAAGGTAAAACCCCCTATGAACTGTTCTATGGAAAAAAGTTTGATGTTACCCACCTTAAGTATATTTTCGGCACAGAAATGTGGGCTCATATCCCAAAACAAAAAAGGAAGAAGCTCGATAGCAAGAGTAAGAAAGGGATGTTTGTGGGATATGGTGAGAACACAAAAGGCTACAAAATTTATTATCCAGAAAATAATAGCTTCTCGATTGAAAGAGAAGTGATAGTATCACCTACTATGTTAATGGAGAACTCTGTGGTAGATGAAGTACAAAATATCCCAGTGTTGCTTGAGCTCACCGACACTGAATCAAATAAACCAACAACAAGCTCGGTAACTGACAGCGTTCAAGAATCTGAAGACGAGTTTGTTGATACTTGTGAAGTAATATCGTCAGAAGAAGTAATAGAAGACCTTAATAATCGCTCAGTTGCTGGTTCGAACACTAGGTCTCTACGGCCTAGAAATACGCTGAGGCCACCTCTCCGTCTACAAGACTATGATACGTCCTATTTCACTTTCCTAGATACAGCAGAGCCGACGTCTCTGAAAGAAGCGCAGACGTCTCCAAATGCCTGTAAATGGGAGGAGGCAATGAAGGCTGAAATGAAAGCTCTTACTGAAAATGACACTTGGTCGTTTGTTGAAAAACCTGATTTGTGTGTTAGCATAACTTACTTGTCGCGATTTCAAAACTGTGCAAGTAATGAACTTTGGACTTGCCTAAAACGAATACTGAGGTACATACAGGGTACTATAGATTTAAAATTGATATATAAAAGAAATTCAGGTGAAAAACTATTAACTGCTTATGCTGACGCTAGCTGGGGAGATGATACTCTAGACAGAAAGTCAACGTCGGGTTTTTGCTTACAAATCTATGGCAATTTGGTATCTTGGACCTCAAAAAAACAAACCACAGTTGCACTTTCTTCTTGTGAAGCTGAATATATATCTCTCACGCATTGTATTAGTGAAGTTTGCTGGTTGAGAAATTTGTTATCAGAATTGCAAATTCATGAAAATTATACTGTAACTGTCTATGAGGACAACCAGTCCACTATCAAAGCTTGCAATTCGCATGAACAGCTGAAAAAGATGAAACATCTAGATATTAAGTATCATTTTATAAACGAAAAGATTACTCAAGGAATTGTCAACATTCAGTATGTTCATACTAGTGTACAGTTAGCCGATATATTAACTAAACCTGTGTCTCGACAAACTTTTGAAATGTTGAGAGGATTGTTAGGGTTAGGTTAGAGAGTTAAGTAAATTTACTATTTTATTTAAGCATCTTTTGATTGAGGGTGGGACAGATCCAGCATTCAAAATATGAGAAATTTACTATCATAATATGTATTATGTGATATTGGTGTATGCATAAGACATGTAACGTTATGAACTATATCTTAAGAGTTGTTATGCGACTGAGTAGCAGTTATAATTCCAAATAATGTTTATAGCGTTGCACATCTTGGTTATTTAGTCACAAGTAGACTCAAGTTTAGAGTTTAACTCAAGTAAGTAGAGTTGTTTTGTTAAATTGAGTTAATTAGTTCTTATGTTTGTATTAATTAATGGATCCATTCTTGAGGGTGGGTGTTGTCTTTGGTATTATGTTTTGTCAAGTATAGATGTCTGTCAGAGAAATTAAACTTATATTAATTACTGCACATTTATTGCTTTTTAATTGGTGGCACATCGGTTAACGTACTCGGTCTGCGAGTGCTGAGGTTAAGTAACTTTCGCAAAGGCCGGTCATCGGATGGGTGACCAAAAATTTATCATCTCGAGCTCCTCCGTGCTCCGAAAGGCACGTAAAGCCGTTGGTCCCGGCTGCATTAGCAGTCTTTAACAACCACCAATCCGCACTGTTCTCTCTACCCATCCATAGGGAAGGCTCGTGCCCCAGCAGTGGGGACATGCAATGAGCTGGTGATGTCTAACACGAATAGTATATTACTGTTGACAGTTGTACTGTGAACCTTTATCTTATCTGTGAGCACACAAGGGAGGGTGGAACATCTCATGTCGCATATTTTTTTATCTATCCTCGACGATACCCTTCTAGGGAGAGCGACCATTTTTCGGGTAATTTCAGTCTCAAGAGGGTATTAGGTGGAGTTGAGAAGGCTCAATATTTTTTATGATTTAGTGAAGTGTTTATTTGACTTTCGTTACTGGAACGATAGATTGGTAGTTATATCGAATCTAAGAAAGTATTCTAAGTGTGATACTACTAGAAATCTATGTAGAAATATTAAATACCATTTATATACCTACTGACTGATCACACAATTTTAGAAACAATAAATATTAGCATGAAGGCTACGATCAATAATTAATCTCAATACCTACACGAGAAAGATCTATCGTAGGCAGTTAAAAATTGTTGATCGAAGCATAAAGGTTTTATTTATGTATTTGTTCGTACAGTCAACAGCAAAAGTCGATTCAAAATCAGTAGATACAGATTCTAATGAAACAAAAAAAAAACATTATTAGCAGTAGTTAACAACCAGTACAACCACCAATCCACACTAAGCGCGCGTGGTGGTTTATGGCCGCCCTAACCATCCATAGAGCAGGCCCGTGCCTCAGCAGTGGATACGTATATGAGCTGACGATAATGATGAAGTGTTAGGTGCACGGTGGACCTTCAATAATTGGAGTTTATATTATGTGAGTATATAATCACTTTGTATCAGTTAATAGTTTGCTCTTTGCGTTTGCGCTTTTAATTTAGGTTAATTTGATAAATAAAAAACAATAAAAAATAAACAATAGCTTTTAAACTATTTCCTTTTCTAATATGTCACTATTCCACTGCATTCCAAAATGAAAGTTCACTTACGTCACTTTATAAAGTTGTTTAGCAAAGTTAACGGCTAGTCGACATGTAGGGATGTGACAATTTGTGCGGTTATGTTGAGTATCCAAGTACCGGTTATTTAATGAGACTGTTTTGGGTACCAGGTTGCTCTTTTCGAACCGGTGACATTAATTCTCATGTATCAGTTATTCTCAGTCTGTGTCAGTTATTCTACGTTATCAACGATGAATGCGTTACACTCGTATTTGAAGTCACCTATGATTTCTTTGACTGGAAATCCTTGAATTTAGTGAATTTCATAGCGTATTTTTGTCTGTGGTTTGATTGAGATTCGTATTCTTGAAGCTAGATTTTTTACAACTCAGTTGACTGACTGAAGTTGCTGATGTAGGTACCTATTATTAGGAAACGTTTGATTGCCAATTTATTTTAATACCGACATATTTGATTGTAATTTATTATTATGTATACTAAGCGACATACCCCCCCGACATATTCCCCGTGTGGTGCCGGGGATAAAGAATTGCACCACTCCATCTCTTCCCGTGGGTATCGTAAAAGCCGACTAAGGGACCATTTCAGAGGATGGGCAGCAGCATCTCTCTGAGGTAACTCTCAACCTACTGCGATCGCCAACCCGCCTACCAAGCGTGGCGATTACGGCAAATACCCCTCATATCTTTGGGGGAGGCCTTTGTCCAGCAGTGGACGTCTTTTGGCTGAGATGATGATGATAAGAGATGAAGCGACATACCGGGACCCGAACCGGGAACTCACCGGCACATCACTAGTCGGCAGTGACTCAGCGGAGACGACGTGTATGTAACTTTGTTGCAACCTCATGTTATTGTTTGTTGTGTGTCCCAAGTAGAATGTGTAAGGACAGTCTTGTTATCGATGCTATAATAAATAGACAAACTGATTGTGTTTTTTTTCTTTCTTTCACCTTTAAAAAGCGTTAAAACTGAAGATATAAACCTGAATCAGTGTTATTGTTGTAGTTTTGATTTTTATTCTTATAAATTAAGATTTTATAAGAAACGTATAAAAGAACTGAAAAAATACGAAATGCTGCAGGTAAAACTCGCCCACGACGTTTTGAAGTGCACAACACAAATATACGCTGTTTGATATGATAACGTATGAAATCAACAGCTCGTTGTAGCATTTATCAAGTGTTTTTTTATGTCCAAACAGAAATCGTCGCATGCTCTAACACCGCGGAAGTCAAAAATGTCAACTTTTCAGGAGAGCAAAAATAACGTGCAAAAATAACCTGCATCTTTTTATATACCGCGATCATAATACATATGTTTTTGTTTTCATAATAAAACGCTTCCATTGGTTAAAATGTCTGTTTTTGATTGGTCTAGAGGTGCGTCTTTCGATTCTCTATCGAATGATGTGCAAAATTCAAAATGACAAAGGGGTTTGGGTAAATTTGTATGGAGGTTGGCTTGATTTTTTTTTCAGCGGCCACTGAAATTATTGTTTTAGTTTAATAGTACATCGACTGAGACATATGGCTGCAAAAAGGTTTTTGACCTAAGTAATATCGAAGCCGAGATATGCAAGGTCAAAGTGATGCTATGAATACCTAATATCTGTGTTGTTTAAAACCTTATTTATTATGTTTTTCATTTTTTTATACATATCTGCAGTAATTATTTACTTTCATATGATTTTGTTGTATAAATGTAACTATTTTATACATATTTCTGATTCTAGATGTAGTGGTTAACTATTGTTGCATCAATAGCTTGGTAATGCAGAAGTTGATAGATACATATTATTGTCACCCACAGTATGTACCTTTCTATAAATATGAATTTGAGGATAAATGAAATAATAATGCATTGTTTTATTTAATAGATTTATTGGAAAATAATTATTTGCTTGCATTACATAATAATATTGAACCAGCCTAGTGAGGATCGTCGACTTCATTAGCTTCATTTTCTAGTCGTGCCGGATTATTAAGTCTAGAAACTGTGCTGGAGGAGACAGATTGGTTTGGTATCTTCTTCCGTATCCCAAATACCATATTATAGACATAACATGGGAACAACAACCTAAGCTATATGATGCAACAATAGTTAACCGTAGTGGTTAACTATTGTTGCATCACATAGCTTGGTAATGCAGAAGTTGATAGATACATTTATTGTAACCCACAGTATGTACCTTTCTATACGAGTATTAGGTTAGATAGGTAGTTAAGAACCTTCAATGTTAGGTTCCTTAAATACCTCAATCAAATAAGAGCCGTTTCTTATATGCTCACCATAATAACTGCGAGCCTGCTTTACCTGGTATGTTCCCATCGCATATACAATTAGGTCGTCAGCACTCAACACTGGAAACTCATCCACACCAGGAACTGCGGCATCTATTAGTTCAAAATATCTTCATTAGCCCGTCTTCGATTTATATTTTTTGAAATAACGTAATCACTAATACGGTTGTGCTGACCTTCTATTAATCTTATTTGGTTTTTAATCACATTAACGAGGTAATGGTCAGTCAACGGAACACCAAATGCATTTAAGATTGCTCCGGCTGTTTTAATTTCTTCAAATAAATGCGGTGTAGCTATATTAAAGTATTGGGAACGTAATTGGCGAAACTGATTTTTCAGCCTACCGTTGATTGTTTTCACAACCCAACGGCACACCGATACCTTTCTTGATTCATTCGCCTGTAATGTAGATAATTGCAGTTCTGTGTCATTTTTCGAAGCCGGCATGTACGAAAGCCACAAGAATCTACTTCCTCAATAGAGTCATGTAATCCTCTATCTAATATAAGGACATCGCCTTCATTGAAAAACCATTGGAAAGGAACGCCCCCGTTCCTCATTATTTCTGTTATAATCTTGCGTCCGATTTGGTAGCTTCATACAAGTCATATCATCATCATCATCATCATCTCAGCCAAAAGACGTCCACTGCTGGACAAAGGCCTCCCCCAAGGATATGAGGGGTATTTGCCGTAATCGCCACGCTTGGTAGGCGGGTTGGCGATCGCAGTAGGTTGAGGGTAACTTCATAGAGATGTTGCTGCCCATCCTCTGGAATGGTCCCTTAGTCGGCTTTTACGACACTCACGGGAAGAGATGGGGTGGTGCAATTCAGGTGAGGCAAAAGTAATCACCATATTGAAAGACGCTATAATTTTTGCAAATGGCGTCAAATGTCAAATCGGTTTGACATATTTGAAGTAAACAGATGTAAAATACATGTCGACAAGGCATATACTCCTGAAGAACGCAGAAAAATTGTAACCGGCATTTTGAAGCAGGCATTTCCGGGTCGTCTAATCTCTCGTTTTGGCGATTTGCACTGGCCGCCAATATCGCCCGATTTGACCGTACCAGACTTCTTTTTGTGGGGGTTTTTGAAGTCTTGTGTTTACATGAACAAGCCTCAGACTCCGGAAGCCTTCAAGGACATCATTCGACACGAATGCGCAAATCTATCGCCTAAAGTTCTGGCAAAAGTGATGGAAAATGCCATAAAAAGGGCCCGTATGGTCATCAATGCTGGCGGCCGGCGGCCACTTGTGCGATACTTATCATCTTCTCGGCTTGATGGGAAAAATTCTAATGAATTAAACATAAATAATCCACAAACAGAACCTAAGTTTTTCATTTGTAAAAAAAATTACAGCCAAAGAACATCGGATGATTACTTTTGCCTCACCCTGTAGTCTTTCAGATAAAGGAGCTTCAGGATTTTCAAATAATGCATTTGGAATAGATATACACCTAGATATCACTTCGTTTCGTGTTAGATGGTTGAAACCTAAATGAAAGGGAACAAACTCGGCCAATAAGTCTTCTCTTACTAGTTTCATAGTCTTTTCAAAGGTCTTCCTGGTCATTTCGAAAACTGTAGATAATCTCTCATTTGACTCTCCAGTGTGAAGTTTAGCAAGAAGAATTCGGTGTACTTTGCAGAATGTCGTTGAATTGTTGTTTAGAAAATCCAATATTATAACGGAATACAATCTTTTATCATTGGCCGAAGGGAATTGCAGGGTTCTTATCGACATTGAGCTCTGATATAACAATTATAACGTTTGAAACCGTAGTTATACTGAAATGTATATTATATAAACAATTAATACGGGACTATTTTTTATTTTCTTTTTTATCAAATATCTCAGTTCCGATACACTTTAGCCAAAAATGTTATATGACAAAAATGTTTTACTTTATTATATACTAACGACTGGTGCAAGTTCCATAAGTGGCCGCGGACTTTGAAAATCAAGCCACTTTTACCCAAACCCCTTTTGGACTTCCGCGGTGTTAGAACTTAGGCGACGAAATATAAAATAGTTTATGTTTAAGCCGCTCGCTATACAAAACTGGAACATCCGTAAATAACAACTCTAAAAATCTTTTTCACTTTGGTATAACTGCAAACACATTTACACTCCTGTTCTAAAGCACGATCGCAATTGAGAGCAGTCCATAAATCCTGCTAGTATCAAAAACATGCCTCCCGCGTATAAGGTCGTAACTTACATTTCGGATACGGGGCGTAGCAGTTACGCCCTTGTTGAAAAAAAATCGCAGCTACGTCCCAACGCGACCGACCCTCGCCTCTGATATATCAGCAAAAAATGTAATTATGTCGCCATTTCATTACATGGGACCCGATTTAGGGAATAAAGTTGCGAGTGGTTTTGTGTGAGAACGTTACTGGATTTTCCTTGTTATTCCGCGATCTTTACTCATGTATTAATAGGTAATTCTAGCAGTCAGCTACGGAGCTACGGTCACTCTCCTCATTAGTTTTAATTAAGCGAGAAGTTGAGTCTGGTTGTAGAACTTTTGCATTGGATTTTTCAATTGTGTTAATCCGGCTTCCAACTTCACTCTGTTTCAAATAACTTTTATCATGCTTTAAGCAGAAATAGTTCTAAGTCTAGAAATACACGTGTGCTTGCAAGCCTCTCTTGGTAATTCGCACCAGTGCTTACTAATCATGGTGTAAAGCTATAACAAAATGTCATATTTAAATAATAATATTATCAGAAGCCTAAAAACGAACCTTTAGACATTTGATGTTTTTAAACAAAGCACTTTTCAAAAGCACTTTTCTAAAGTTTATTTGAATAAAGATAAAGAAGCTCATTATAATGTCCTCACTGTTGGGGCACGAGCCTTCCCTATGGATGGATAGGGAGAATGGGCGCCAAGTATAAATTGCAAATATACATAAAATAGAAAAAAAAAATTTTTAATGATTTTATTGACTTTAAGCTGAAATAAAAAAAATGAGTACTTACGAAAGTCATTACGCCATTAATTCATATTTTAGTCAGTTATCGCCGAATTCCTAGGTCGTTAGCATTATATACCAGTTACGTTATTATTATCCGTCAAACACAATGAACATACAACACTACGCTGTTCATACGGGTTGTATGTAGTAAGTGGGTGAATCTACAAATATTTTGCTATTTTATTTCCGAATCATCATTACCCTTATCACCGACAGTCGTTAAAATAATTTTCATTTACAAGCTTGAAATTGTTATGTGAAATAATGAAGTAGGTATAGTCAAGTGTTTCTCATATTCGATTGCATACGGACGAAATTCGTGTGAGGAAGCGGACAGCGTCGAAAAAGCAACTGCATTATTTTCGTAGATTCACCGAGGTACACACGGCGGCAGATCAACCTACTTAAAACTGTCAAATTTCTACAATCAATTTTGAACTTTATTGTTTGGTTATAAGGATTAATATTCATTGGAGAAATTTGTCAGATTTGGGTAACTGTACGTAACCTTATACAACGTGTAACAGAAAGCTGTGGTCAAAATGGAAAGATCCAAAGTGTATCCAATCTAGATCTTGTATGTGTTGTTATTGAGACACAATTATTAACTTGAATTTTTCATGCAATTTTAAATTAAATATTTATATTAGTAAAGTCATGCGCGTCAGGCGCGCATAAGCAAGCAGCAGTAATCATGAATGTAAGGAGACAATGGTTACTAAACCACTACGACTGAATCTTGTTTATTTTGATGTGACGTCACAACAGAACTTGTGTGTACGTACATGATTAATGTATTCTGTTCTTTTTTGCTTTCAACGCATTGTTTTGCAACTGCATAATAACTATACCTACTTGTTCTTTTTGTACATTGTATTAGTAAGTTAAAGTTATGTTTGGGCACTCATTGTCTATTAACCTTGTAAATTTTTAGTATTAGTATTTTTTTTGTAATGACTGTTACGTGCCAAAATAAATAATAATAAAAAAAAATATTTGTCTAAAAATTGCATAACAAGTTAAAGTTAATATATATGTCTTAGTAACTCAGCATACAGGATCTACATGGGATACACCTTAGAGCTTTTAATTTTGACCACACCGTTCGGTTACACGTTGTAGATGCAGACCAAGCTTGGTGATTTCAAAGTCAATTCGGTACTTTACGTTGACGTTTCAAATGTCAAAAGTTTAATATTTTCGCTTGTCTCCCGAAAACACATCATAAAACGTAGTTTCAGACGGAGTTTCGGTATACGCGCCATACACGTCAAAGTTTAAAAGCCTCGATGCATGTGTTCGCTGTAGCAACTTTATTGAGAAATGGCTGCAAGAATTGATTCTGACGGCGCCTTCTCCCACTTACAAAGTGGTAAAGTGGCGTAACTGCTTCCACTCAATCAACTTGCGACGTTATTCGCGGGTGACTTAAGGTCGGTTTTGGTATACGAAAATTGTGAGATGCTTTTCATCTGAAAGGCGTTTTTCTTCATATTTATTAGTGTTGGTTTTTTGTGTGTAATGGATTTTTAAGTGAATCTACAACAACAGCGGACTTTTCGTAAACAACTGATGGAGTGCTTGCGGTCGATTTGCCTCCAAGATTGTGCTTAATGAGAGAATGGAGGGTTTCTTTTGTGTTTTTGAAGGTTTTGGAAGGTTTTGAAATATTTTATAAATACAATGATGACATAGGAATAACCGACTATAGGACACCCCATCCTAGTCGCTCGGCTTGGGAAAGAGTCTAGTGGAAGGGCTTTGGGAGGCCCAGCAGTGGGATAGCATGAGCTCCCGAGCATCTATTCGTTTCACTACCGACGCTTCTTACTTTGAATTGAATGCGAGAAATCATGGGCATTGTTCAATCAATCCCCATAGCTCCTTTTGACTACCGACGTGAATTAACGAATTTAACTTAGTTTTTATAGCGTCGATTACTTACACGACACAATTACCAATCTCTCTGGGATTTTGTTACATACTGTTTATTTATGTATATCAATATGCGTCGCTTAAGCCAATTAAACTATATAAAGAAAAAAGAAGAAAGAAGAACATTCATTTACATTTTATTTATTTTAGTTGATTATTTCATTTGATTTTATTTTATATTTAAGCATATGCCATCGCTATAATACTGATCGCTAAATTATACAGTAAACAGAAGATATAGCTTGCCTCATATATGTATAACTTATAGTTTTTCCTGAAATCTATACTAGTACAGTCAATAGCAAAAGTAACTTATGATTGATTTGACGACCTCCTTGGTCGAGTGGCTTGCACACCGGTTTTCATGGTGTCGCTATCTCTGAGGTCCCGGGTTCGATCCCCGGTCGGGTCAATTTAGAAATTATTGTTTTTCTTAATTGTCTCGGGTCTGGGTGTTTTCTATGTATAATAAGTATGTATTTAAGTATTTTATAAGTATGTTTATCCGTTGTCTAGTAACCATTTAACGAGTTTCATAACGAAGCTTCTCTTGGGCTAGATAATTGGTGTGAGTGTAGGAAAGTTTATTTATTTATTTATTTTATTAAGTTTCAAAAATGAAATCAGTATGAAAATGTCAATAATTTTTAAACACAAATCGAGAAACCTTCGAGTACTTACTTGTGCCTATAGACTACTACTGTAGTTATATAGAAAATACCAATTTACACTATCGAAACTTAATTTTGAAATCTATTAAACATCATTTACTTTGGCTGTTGACTGTACCTATATTTGTAGACATTCGATAATTATGGCGAAATGGTAAAAAAGCACCAGCCTTTCGTTTGATGGAACGATGTTGATAATTAGATGTAGTTAATATACCTAATATTTTTTTAATGATTCATAATAAAAAAAAGAAAAAGTAATAGCTTATACATTGTCCGACTGCTGGGCAAAAGCCTCCAGTGAAACCGAGTCATCGCTACAATTGATTGGCTTAATCACCTCGCTAGCTAAATGGTGAGCTACTTATGCATAGAAAAATACGAAACACACTTTACCCGACCTGGGAATTGAATCCGGGACCTTCGGATATCGGACCGAGCGCATTGCCACTCCACCACCGAGGCTTTAATAATAATATTAACAATTTTAAATTTTACGTTCTATTTAAAACAAAATTTAAACAGTTGTCTTAATCAAGGCTTAGTAAAAAAATGAACCGGTTGTTTTTTTACAAGCAAGTGTATAAATGTGTGAAATAATTAAATGCCACTACTTATACATAAACAAAATCTTACTAATATTATAAACGCGAAAGTTTGTAAGTGTGGATGGATGTTTGTTACTATTTCACGTAATAACTACTGAATGGATTTGGATGAAATTCGGCATACAGATAGTTTATAACCTGGATTAACACATAGATACTTTTTATCCTGATATTCCCACGGGAACGGGAACCACGCGGGTGAAACCGCGAGCGGCCGCTAGTATCAAAATAAATGAATTCAATTTATTTAAGTAATATTATTAAATACAAATATTTACACAAACATTAAAGCGATATATAGGAACTACCGTTAGTGTGTGCCAACAAATATAATGTAGCAACCTAAAAGGAGCCGCCCTTGTTCTTATAAATGAAAAGAAGATAGACGAAACCGAATCAAAAAAATAGATAGGTATTCCTTTCATTGAATTATTGGGAAGAGGAAAACGCTCATAAAATGATATAAGTAGCACAAGTATTGACATCGCTAAGTCGCACTATACCGACTAAGTAGTTCGAACTGCGAGCATAGGCGTGCCTCGGGACGAGATGAAAAATCACAGATGACTTTTTTTTATTGTACAAGTCACCGCCCTAGGGTACGCCGTCGTCGGGTAATCGGCCATAAAAATGTAAGTAAATCCGACAATATTTTTTTTGGGCCAAGTTTATTCAATACTTATGCCAGGACGAAACACAAAGAACTTTGCCAACTTGAAAAAACGCTTTGCATCCATCTCGCATGACGGTATTATTTAAATATGTCGCCATAACATCAATGTTTGTAGCATTGTTGTGTTCCGGCAGCTAGAGATAAGATAGCCAGTGCCTCACTAGTTGAGGATCTCGGGTGAAGTGCGCTTCCATCATTGGCCTTATCATCACTTAACATCAGGTGAGATCAAGGCACTGTGCTTCCCGTTAAATGTTAAAAAAATTATGATAAGACCGAAGATGCACAGGAAGCGCATTTCCCCTGGGATCATCAGCGATCTTTAGTTATGGTAATTATATTAATAAAATAATGATGTGCAATGTTTTTCGACTTAAATACGGATGAAGCTGTGTTTATCTCATATAATGGAAGCAATCCAAGACACTGTAAAGGCAATCTACAGCCAATAATATTTTTTAAAATTAATAAACATCGATTTCGATGTTAATAAAGATAATTTATGTTATTTATGTTATTTATGTTATTTATTTATGTATTTGTATATCAGTAAAATTATAAAATACACATCAGAATGTTGAACCGGCCTACCTTACCAATAGATGAGGGTGATAGCCACGGATTTTGATATCTGTGGTGGTGGCCATCCGGTTGTTTCTGTTTGAGATCTCTGCGCGCGGGTGCAAGTTATGAATTAATTAACAATACGTTTTGGACAAATTATAAAAGCGTTGTGAATGCAAAAAATAAATTAATTAAAAAACAATAAAATTAAAATTACTTTAGCACTTTTGTTCCGAACTGTACGGCCGACTCAAGCGGACGTAACAAGACAGCGCGACACTAGACTGCCCCGATATTGATATTGATGACGACTGTACCCCGGAGTTAATGCACACTGAAGTGACGGCCCCTGGACTACATCGCTATTCGCTACCATTTACAGTTAACTGAATGGCTATGAAAAATGTCCCCTAAAAGTCGGACGGAAACGCTTCGTGGTACAAAGAAGGTTTTGTTTTTGTGTTTCAATGCCACTTTGATAAAATAAAAAAAGCCCTTTGAATAATAATTCGGGAGTGCTAATGGATGTTTGTAGCGTTACGACGCTTTTCAAGACGAGCTGTTAGGTATCATTAATTTTTTATTACACATTTTGTTGCGTACGAAAGTTATTTAAAGTGATTGTTAAGTGCAAGTTTGTGAAGCTATGTTTTTTTATGAACGAGTAAAATTAGTGATGTTACTAATTAAACTTAATTGCAAGTCTGTGAAGCTATATTTTTCATGAATGGGTGCGATTATGAATGTAATTTATGTAAAACTGTAAATAAATATATCATAGATTCACATTTGAGTACCTGACGTTTCGGCCGGGTTGTACCGGCTGATTGAGTTAGCCCGAACTACCCGTGTGAAACGTCGGGTCCCTACTTAAAAGGTATGTCTAGAGTTCTAAGAAGATTAAAGTTCAAAGTTTCAAATCTCATTAAAACACTTATAATGGAACGTCAAGATCAAAAGTGTGACAAGACATTTATTTACAATAAAATAACTAGACATACGAGTATAGCATAACTGAACTGCAAATGTAAACTAACTAACAAGAAATGTGTTTCATCTCAGAAAATATGTTTGAAAGTAGAGCCAGCATAAATTTATCACACGCAGATAAAAATAAATCTCTCAACGTTACCTGCATCGCGTAAAATTTAAGAGAGCCCGCACAAAAGTATCCAATTTGGAAATAGAACCGCCTCTGTCAAGAGCATTAACGGCTATGAGTCCACGCCGCTTATCCGGCGACTCCGCAGTTTTTTCTCGACCGCAATAAAGCGGGGCCACTGACACACCGGACGGCGCTGAAGTGCAATAATTCCGACAGTCAGCCACACGCGGCGCCTCTGTCGCCACTCCAAAATGAAAATATATGACCACTTGAGTGCGCGACTGTACTTGAGTTGTCTTCCGATATTTTTGGAATGAGATACCGTTATTGGTGCTTGGTGCTTTTAAAAGAGTTTCGGACCCATTTTTTGTTTTTGTATTCTACGATCAGCTTATGAATTTCCCACTGCTGGGGTCAGACCTTTTCACATAAATAAAAAAATTAACTTGAACAATTTGTAACAACTGCCATCTTATGTCACAATGGCCGGCTTAACGTACACACGCCTGAACATCAGACAACCACAAACTATCAAATTTCCTCAATGGACTTTAAACTTTATTTATCTATTCTAGTGGTCGCCCAATAGTCGAAATTCGACCGTAATTTTATTAAGGCTGCACTGATTGTATCCTAAGCAATGAAAAATTAAAAAAGATAGAATGTGTGATGTTTGGATTGGCATTGACAGATTTCGGCCGCTCCTCTGTGTCAAATACATTATAGTGGGTCTCACTCACCTCCAAATCTTTTAAAATTAAATTAAAAGAGTATCTTTTAGAAAAACAGAAGCTAATTAGTTGACTTCCGCTGTGCTGTATTTTCTTGGTACTACCCAGGTCTGTGCCCTTATATCTAAATTATCACCATTGCATAGCTGATATTTTTATTGATCAATTAATTACAATTGACTAATTTTATTTTTAGCTTTTTTTTTTTTTGGAGAGAGACTGCTGGTTGCCGAGGGGCATTTCCAGCTTCACCGGGCTTGTTTTAGGGGCGGCGAGGTACGTAAAGGGCACCTCAAGCCGTGTTGAAACGAATCACCTTCAGAGGATTTCTAGAGGGGTACGGCATCGCACACTTAAAAGTGCGCGTCCCCGTGCCCTTCCAGAGTCTCCGAAGGGTTCGGATCGGATCGGGATTTTTAGCTACTCCAATAAGCATGGTTGCATAATCGTGATTTTATTTTATTTTTATTAATTATACAGTAGTATAGTAGGTACATTTTGTTTCTCTTGTTTGTTGTTTTCTGGTGTCCTCTTTTCTAGGTTTCCATGGAAGATCAGCGTCGGGACACCTTTGGTGTTCTGACAAATGCTGAGTGGATACCTTTTTTGTGTCACTTTGCATTTTTAATTCTATTTTATTTTAATTTTATTTCATGTATTACTGTGTGACACTAAATAAATAATTTTTCATTTTTCATTAATGTTTGTTTTATTGATTTAATGTATTTTTATGCATAATTAAAAATAAGTGTGCGAAATTTCATACACCTCCGTCCGCGCAATTTTCGTAAAGAAGGGGTACAAAGTTTTTGCTTCACGTATTAATATTTAGATACATATTGACTTGTCCTGACTGACTGACTTATCATCGCCGAGCCTAAACCGCTGAAGCTAATTAGATCAAATTTGGACTGTAGGTTAATTGAGTGACGTGACCAGCCACTAAGAAAGGATTTTACGGAAAACACACCATAAGGGGTCAATTAAGGGGTGAAAGTTTATATGAAAGTCCGTAAGTTTGAAGTAAAATACATGAAAATTGGTATTTGGGTTCTTGAAAAGAATTAAAGAATGACATGTCTCAGGAATTTCGTTTATTTTTGTTTAAATGAGTAAAAAAGGGAACAGGATTTTTTTGGAGAAATCGTTATTTTTAAAGTAATAACTATCAAAATGAATATTTTAATCGATCTTTAGATTCTTCAACAAAAATAAAGAATGACGTGTTTTAGCATTTTTCGAAAAACCTCCCCTAGAGAGGTGAAATATGGGTGGAAAGTTTTTATGGAAATGGCGCGCAAAACATCACACGTTTACTGATTCCTACACGTGTGATGAAATAGAACAAACACAATTTGCCCACGTGAGTAAAACCGCGAACAAAAGTTAGTTAGGCATATAAATGAAAATGTATTGAAAAAATTTGACAGTAATTTGTTGATAGGTCTATATGCAAGCAGGCGTGTACATTCCTAAGCATGTTAGATAGATAAATAGTAACGACGATTATGGGTGCTGGAAATTACATATATTTTATATTTTTAAAAGAAATCGCTGTTGGCCTCACATGTCCTTTACAGTATAATAGGGCTCATGAACGACTTGAAACTTTGTGGCTCCTCATATATTGAAACCGGAAACTCAAGAGCGAGTTTGAAGTGTAGTAGGGCTTCGGCTAGTGATTGACCTACCCTTTTTTCTTTATTGCTTATCGGTTAAGCACTTAACATTTATCTCAGCTGACGTTTAGTGATGATAAGGCCGAAAGCGAAAGCGCACTTCACCCGGAATCCTCAACTACTTAGGCACTGGCTATCTTATCTCTAGAGCTGCCGGAGCACAATAATGCTACAAACATTGATGTTATGGCGACATATTAAGATAAGATAGTGGTAGCTGGACAGGAGGAAAAAGAAGCCCTACCACCAAATAAACCAAGCACACAAACATAACTGGGAATCGAACCCAGGACCACTGGGTCTGGGACCGGTGGTCTTAATCACTAGACTAGTTTTAATCTAATTAACTTCAATTTGCCTGAAAAGCAGGATAATCCTAGTTCAGGCATATCATGTTGTTATTTTTGTCTATTCGTATGTTTAGTATCAAATTATTATATTGTAAAATGATTATTTAATAAAGATTTTATTATTATTAAAGATTTTATTAATCTGAATCACTAGACTAGTTTTAATCAGAATCACGAGAAATGTTTCTGTTGTGTAGTGGCTGATTCCCAGCGGGGAGTATATTATACTAGGTCCGCCTGGCGAGCTACCACCATCTTGTTTAAGTCTAAGTCTCTCCAGCTCAGTAGTAGAGGATCCCGGGTTAGACCTAAGTGACACTTACCATAAGCTATTAAATATAGGTAGTTATGTTTTCAAACCAGTGACCAGTGTGTTCTTTCGGTTCTGACTTATGCTTGCGAAACATGGACTTTGACTGTCGGCATGGTACAAAAGCTGAAGGTAACAAAGGGCCATGGAGCGATCTATGCTAGGAGTATCCCTGCAAAACAGAATACGCAATACCACCGTACGCCAACGCACCAAGGTTACAGACGTCGGAAAACGGGTAGCGCAATTAAAATGGCAATGGGCGGGGCACATTTCTCGAAGGGACGACGACGGTAGATGGAGCGAGAGAGTTCTGGCGTGGAGACCCCGAACAGGAAGAAGAAGTGTTGGCAGACCACCGGCTAGATGGTCTGATGATATTAAAATGTCAGCAGGCCCGACCTGGATCAGAAAGGCCACAGACCGCATGGAGAATCACAGTATGGAGAAAAATTTAAGAGTCATACGTCCAGCAGTGGACATCACTATGCTGAAAGGAAGGAAGGAAGGAAGGATGTTTTCTAAAGTTTACGCGAAACGCGAACGCTCAATACATTGCAGTGAAACCACTTTTAGGGATCTACTCGCGTTATTTGAAAAAGAAAGTTGGAAAAAAAGGAGATTTTATCCGCTAAGCACAAAAATAACCCCACTAGAAACACAAAGAAAGACAAATTAGTATTTAACCTGCACTACAGAGTATTCACAAACGCAAAGAAAATTACAAAAAAGAGTACTAGCATTTAAATTTTTCCCTTACATTTCTATTATGTCAATTCATTTTGTTCTCTTTCTAGGTATACTCGCCGGCAAAATATTACGGCGGTGTTATCAAAATGAATTATTTCTGAGGCACAAAGCGCTGACTACTGGCCTTTTGGTTTATTAACTTTAATTTTTAATATTCGAGCTCAGCCCGCGTAAAATTGCAATTCCCGCCAAAATAAAAGAAAAAAATAGCGTTCTTACGGGAATTATTCACTTGCTGGTGCCGTAGAAGGGTCAGGAGATAGCACCAAATTGCATATTACAAAGGTTGTTGGATTCTACCGAGTTTTCGGCTTTGTGTTTTATCAATTTTATGTCATGTCTAAAAATTACATTGAACTGTTTACAGGAAGTGTTTGCACATAAACGCAAAGGATATAAAAATATCTCAAGTCCATGTTTTTGATGTTTTTGACCTTTGGTATGCGGGAGCAATCATCAATGCCGCTAAACAATTAAAATTCTATTGGTTCTGTATTTGTCGCAGACAAAGAATTAAATACTCATATAATTATTATGCTATTGGTCACCGAGTTTTTATTTCACCTAAGCATGAACTTCATAAAGATTAAAAGTTATAAGTTGGTTACAAACCGAACAAAATGGTGACGTCATAGTTTCCATTTCCACACAATTTCTATTGAAAACACAGTTGTTAAAAAGTTTATTTATTGACGAACCATGCAACAACCTAATTGTGTAAAGATTAATAAATTAAATTATTTATTTATTTATTTTCTTCTTATCCGGAAACGGATCTTAGAAATGTTAATATTGGACGATTAAGTTTTAGAAACAATGTGTTCAATTGCAGCAACATTTTTGGCAGCAATGGCACAAGCAGTATTTAGTTACCTATAAATAATAATAAAAAGCGGCCAAGTGCGAGTCGGACTCGGCCAAGTCGACTCGCCCATGAAGGGTTCCGTAGCAGCAAGTAACATAATATAAAAGTTCTTGTAGTTCGTATATGTTCCGGTTAAGAACATAAAAACAAATGATTGATATTTAAGATCTAAACTTTATTGCTAAAATCTATAACTATTGATGATAATGATAACTGATAAATGAATGCAACCGATCGCGCCGATAAATGATTATGCACTAATTTAATGATGTGGTTCACAAACGCACGCGCTCGGCGGCGACGCTTCTAGTGACGTCAATAACGGTGTTCGGTAACATGTAATGCACCGAACATATTCCGGGCCGGCACAAGATGCTGTGATAAGGATGATGCTGTTAGTAAGGATGATGTTGTATGATTACAAAAATGATTTATACAAAGTCAACTTAAATCTAAGATTAGTAAGTTAAGTGCAACATACAAAAGATAATAGAAATAATATTAAAAGTAAAAATAAATTTTATGGAGTCACTTGAGATAACTCGGGCTCAAATGATGCCCTTTTGTTGTGAGGCGACGTTGCCTTGTCCTTTTTTCGTGCACTTATTCGAATGCTCGGTAAAGCCACTCGCGCACTAACACTCGCGTAAGTGTCATTATCGGGATTACGCCCATCACTAACACTAGGCTGATAAGCCATATTTGGCACATCACACACACTACCACTAGACACAACACTGATGATGGGCGGTGGCGGCGGCGGGCGGTCCACGCTCGAGCGTATAGCGCCCGAGTCGCCCGAGCCGACCGCACCGCGTTCCGCTTGAGGCCGCGTGCTCAGCGACCAGCATCGCCTTCCCCGACGCTTGCATAGCCAGACCACGATGATTCCAACTGCTATGGCCACAGCTACGTAACTGATGGCGTATTGATGAACATCGTGATAGGATAGAGCTTCTAAGTCTACATTTTCCTTAATTGATTTCAAGTCCTTTATTTGCCTTCCAATTTTGGTGAAAGTTTGATTTAAATTGCCGTCTGACTCTTTCTCTTCTTCTGTTGTCGAAATGCTTAAATGAATTAAGTGATTGATTTGGTCTAGTTTTGGAGTGTTTATCTTAGGTGAAACAAACAGCTTATTCGTATGATGTTGAAGTGGGTGTAAAGTGAACTAAAAAAAAATAAGTCTTTATTTTGCTTGACGCAGTTCATGTAACGTGATATAGTTGGGCATTGTTTTGCGTTGACGCGTAGGTATAACCATTCGTTTAATCCATGCTATAACATGAGTCACCATTCGAAATGAACTGTAGTCTTTTAATAAATTATTTATGATGCTTTGCTCTGACTCCGATTTTTGGATAACATTGACATGCTTTATTTTACTTTCTTCATCTGTTGTGTACTTCATTTTATTTTGATGTTTTTGAGCTTGAAAAGTTTCAAGCCACTTCGGTCCCTTCCACCATAAATTATGTTTTTTCAAATTAGCCACTGATAGGCCGCGACTTGCTGCGTCCGCAGGGTTATCGCCCGTGCTTACGTAATCCCAGCTGTTTGGTGACACGACTTCACTTATGCTACGTACTCGGTTTGCTACAAAGGGTTTCCATCGGCATGGATTGCCTTGTAACCATCCTAATACCACTTTAGAATCACACCAACAGTATAATTTGATATTTTCATGAGGCTCTAGGCATTTGATGACCTTGCTAATTAATTTTGCAAGCAAATGAGCGCCACTTAGTTCTAGTTTGGGCAATGATAATATTTTATTTTGTGGTACTAATTTTGCTTTCGCCGCTACTAACACCACACTTGCTTTCTCTTCGATATTGATTTTGGCGTATATCACGCAACCGTAAGCTTTAAGAGATGCGTCTGAAAACCCATGTAGTTCGATCATACAGTTCTCACGGAACCCTATCCACCGCGGAATTTCAAATTGATTTATTTGTTCTAACTCTGATCTTAACTTTTGCCATTCATTATTTATATCTTTTGGTACTTCTTCATCCCATTTTAAATTGGTTAACCACACTCGTTGAAATAATAACTTGAGCATAGTGGTAAGGGGAGCAAGCCACCCTAGAGGGTCAAATATTTTTGATATTTCACCGAGAAATTTTCTTTTTGTTATTGTGCTTGATGATTTAAACGAAATGCTGCTATTAAATGTAAATATATCTTGATCTGGCAGCCACCGAAGACCTAATGTTTTGGACATGCTATCCGTTTTAAAATTAAAGTGATGATTTTCTCCATTTAGCTCATAATTTAAATTTTCTAATAGTGATGGATGATTTGATATCCACTTTCTTAACAAAAAGCCTCCTGATTTTAGTAATGAATACATATTGGAAATAAGTTGTTGTCCCTTTTCTGGAGTATGTGACCCAAAAATCCAATCGTCCATATAATAGGAACTCTGTAAAACTTTTGCTGCTAATGGGTAATTTTGTTTTTCGTCTGATGCTAATTTATGCAGGGTCATCATAGCTAGGAAGGGCGCCGCTTTAGTTCCATATGTAACTGTGCTCAATTGATAAGTTATGATAGGTTGGTCAGGGTTTTCTCGCCATATAATTTTTTGATAGTGTTGATCTTGTTCGTTGACAATTAATTGCCTAAACATTTTTTCTATGTCGGCGGTCCAAGCATATTTAAAGATGCGCCATTTCAAGATAAGTGATTGTAGATCTTGCTGAAGGTTTGGCCCGGTATACATGCAATCGTTTAAGCTAAGCCCTGATGATGTTTTTGCCGAGGCATTAAACACGACGCGAAGTTTGGTGGTGACAGCCTCCGCGCGTTGAACGGCGTGATGAGGAAGGTAATATTCCAAGATCGAATTACTTTTGCTGGGTTTCATATGATTTAATGTAATGTATTCATTTATGAATTCCTTATAATCGCTTGCTAGCCCTATGTTTCTGTTAAATTTATTTTCCAAATTATGAAATTGAGCTAAAGCCATGGGCTTCGATTTTCCGAGCTGATTGATGACGTCATGTTTAAGCGGCAAGCGTACTTCATACCTGCCGTCTGCTCTTCTAGTGGTCGTTTCATGGTAAAACTGAACACATTGCTGATCTTCGTTTGATAATGACTCGTCATCGCAGATGTCTTCCATCTCCCAAAATTTTCGTATCTCGTCAACATTATTTAAAATTACGTTGCATTGATAAGTCTTCATCATGTTACCGCACAAGACCCACCCCAGTTGGGTTTGTTGAGCGATAGGCTGCTCAGCGTTGTTTCCTTTCAAAATTCCTCCCATCATAATGATAGAATAAATATCTGCACCCAGCAGCATATCTACTGGCCTGCTTACATTGAAATCTGGGTCTGCTAGCTTAATATTTTCGATATAGCTCCATGATGGTTTGGAGAAGGAATTATTCGGTAAGTTTTTAATAAGTGAATTCATAATAATGACGTTTGCTGTGAAAGTAAATTGATTGTACATAGACAAGTTATTGTTAACTTTCCTTTGCTATTATTTTGCTGTTCTCCAACCCCAAAGATCACACCCTTACAGTGTTGTCTTTTCAAACCTAGCAGTTGGGCTGCGCTTTCTTTTATGATAGATATTTGCGACCCTTGATCTATGAGTGCTCGTAATTCATGATGGGTACCATCTGCTCCGGTGACCTTTACAAGAGCTGTTGATAAAAGAATTTCCGAAAAGTCTTCCCGTGACACGTGTGAGGCCGTTGTCACATTTTCATTCGGTCTTTGATTGTAATTGATCTGCCTTCCGGTTACTGGTTGTTTACGTTTAATAAATGCATCGTGTAACAATGTATTATGATTACCGGAACAATTGCGACATCGCTTTGGCGAAAAACATGCTTTGCCTTTGTGGTCGAATAAGCAATTTACGCAATAATGATATTTATTAGCCACATTTAATTTTTCTTCACTTGGCATTTCTTTAAACTTTGCGCAATAAAATATAGCGTGATCCATATTACAAAGTGGACAATTATATTTTGTGGTTGAAGTTGATGTATGGAATGCTTTTAAATAATTTGGATGCTTAATATTTTGACCCGAATAATTTGGATGAATAAATTTTTTAGGTTGAACAACTTGGTTATATTGTTGGGAACTTGGTTTTTGTAAATTTTGCTCCATTCTCTTGCGAGATGATTCCAAAATAGTGAATTTACTCTCCAAAAAATCTATAAAGTCCTGTAAAATTGGCAAATCCCGTGGATTTTTTAATGATTCAATATACTCTCCAAATGAGTCGCTATCAAGCTTTTGAGATAGGATGTGCACCAGCATAGGATCCCAGGTGCTGGTATCTATGCCTAGGTTTTGAATAGCGTGCAGACTCTCTTTTGTGATGTCATGCAATCGCTTTATTTGACCCAATGATTGTTGTTGTATAATCGGAAGGTTTAAAAGTGTATTTAGATGAGATGTAAAGATTAATCTTTTGTTATTAAAACGATGATTTAATATTTCCCAGCAAACTATGTAGTTATCCGAACTTATTTGCAAATGATGAATGATACGTTCAGCCTCGCCCGTGACCTTGCTCTTCAAAAATTGCATCTTCTGTGCATTAGATAACGACGGGTTATTATGTATCGCTTCATTGAAGAGATCCTTAAAAGAAACCCACTGCTGATAGTTACCACTAAACGATGGAATATCCATTTGTGGTGTTGATTTCTCTCGATGAGATACAGACCATAATTTTGTATTTATTTGTTTTTTGATATTGATGAATTGATGCTCGTGCTTGCTATATTCTAATTCGTATTCTAACTCCTCACCTTCGATTTCTCCTGCTATCTCCCAATGAAGATTATCTATTGCTGTCCACCTGCCTTGCAGCATCTTCAATGCATCCTCGAACTCCCATTTGTTTTGCAATGAATCTATATTAATATTATTAACGCACCTCTGAAAGGCCTTGAAATTGATGTTTTGCTTTTTTAACATGTCGTCCAACTTGCTGAATGTACCCCTTGAAGTCATGTGTAAGAAACTGGTATGTGATGATGGCTTATCATGATGATGAACACTTGCTTTTTTAGCCTGCTGATTTGCTTCTTCTTCCTGCTTGCTTGTTCCAGCTCTTGGCTGCTCTATCTCTGCTTTATTGCTTACTTTTTGACCAACCTGCTCTTCCTCCCGCAACTGCTTTTCTTTTCTTACCAGTTCACTATAAGTACGTTGAAATAAGTCTTTCGCCGTATTGTATAATTCCCTCATTTGATCGTATTCACCTTGAACAAAATAGGGGTGATCCGACACTCCAAAACGTTCTAATTTCTGATGATTGGACTTAAAATTTATCCATAATGCTTCCAACTGCTCTAGGCGTTGCTGACAATACTCGACGGTTTTCCGCTCTGCTCCATCTTTTTTAAAGTTAATTAAAAGCCTCGATGCTGTCTCAAAGAGTTCAGCCTGCTTGTCGTACAAACCTTCCATCGTGATTTAATTGATAGTATATAATCAGTAAGAAAAACGGAAAGATCTTACTTTTGATGCTGTTTGTGCTGTACTTGCCGCTCTCCGGCTGCTGATCTGATGATTGTTGCTCGTGCTACTTTGCTAAGACGCAACAAAGTAACAACTCCAATAGCACTGCACTCCCAGTTTACTGTCACTATAAGTCACTGATCGAACCTCACTGAGATTTGAGAAACTAAAAAAGTTCCTATAAGCGCGAGGTCCTTATTTTACACTCGAAGGACCAATTTATGTTCCGGTTAAGAACATAAAAACAAATGATTGATATTTAAGATCTAAACTTTATTGCTAAAATCTATAACTATTGATGATAATGATAACTGATAAATGAATGCAACCGATCGCGACGATAAATGATTATGCACTAATTTAATGATGTGGTTCACAAACGCACGCGCTCGGCGGCGACGCTTCTAGTGACGTCAATAAGGGTGTTCGGTAACATGTAATGCACCGAACAGTATAGGTTTATGAAATTAAATGTTTATTTCTATATTTGAGTTGATTGAATGAAAGGTAAATTGCGGTTTACGATTTATGACGTATTAAAAAAAAACTACTTACTAGATCTCGTTCAAACTAATTTTCGGTGGAAATTTGCATTAATGTACATCATATATTTTTTGCCACTTTGGACGCTTCCACTTTGGAAATTTCATACGGAGCGTTTGAAAAAGAAAAAGAAAAGAAAAATAAGAAAAACTGCTTTTTTCTTTCAAATTAAAACTGCAATTTATTTAAAAAAAAAATAACTACAATATTGAAGTGTGTTTTAAGACTAATCTACTAAGAAAATTTAGATACTTAAATTGTCTGGTTAGCCTGTAAAATGCAAATCTATGCTTTAAAAGAGGTTACTTTGATATTTTTTCTCTGTTATAAAAGTTGACAAATCGTGTTTCTGCAACTAGCAAAATGAAGTCAATTAAATGAAAAATCATGTCATCAAATATCACTTTCATATGTTTTGTAATTGTTGGGAAAAATCAAGATCCCCGCCACGTAAATTTCCAATGCGTCGCCTTAAATTTTTTTTTATTATCTCTCTTGTTTCATACTATGTTTGAGTGGACTGTCCATACAGCAAGCGCTTGCTGCGCCTGCACTGTCGGGGCCTCAGCACAAAGCGATAGTTAAACTATTGGTACGCAGCGCTACAGCACCACAGCACTACAGTTTTTCGTAGCGAGCCGTAGCTAGTGCCGATTCGAGCATTTTGTCATAAAGTGTGCTGCGAGACGACTCTCATATATTTTCATAGTTATTAGCACGACAAAGACACTCCAGCGTTGCGTCACGCTAGTCTCAAGATCCATCACGCTCTTTCTCAAAGCTATTTGATATTACATTAAATATAAAAAAATATATAATGATACTTACTGACAAAGAAGTATTCTGCACAATAAAAAATTACAATAGGCTTACATATACTGTATCCTATAGTTTGTGACAGACTAGTGCCTGAAGTAGGTTTCAAAAGAGACCTGCAATTACAGTAAAAAAAGTATCAAAAACGCGCGGTAGACATCTAAACAAAGCAACGTGCAACGGTAATCGACACCGTTAAGGTAGCGTATCTACTATAAAAAAAAATCATTCCTTACAAAAAGACAATAAAAAAAATACATTCAGAATTCCAACAAAGACAGATCTACTCTTCAATTCCGCTCAATCACAACCTCCCAACCGGTTTTATCAATTTCCATTCGCTCACCATTTTTGTATTGAAATCTCATTATTCAAGTTCTCCTCAAAAATAACGCCTCGACCTTATCTCTGCCCAAGGGAATATTTATTTCGCAAATATTAATGGGAAAAGTGTGTATTATGGTCTAATATGATGGATCGGTTTCCAAGTGGCAAATTTAAAGGATGGTGGGGGTTCGCAGGTCGGCAGTGATGTATCACCACTGGAATCAGCATACGCTGTGGGACTATGATTACGAATTTTGTTTAAAAGTAGTCGGTATATAGACTAACCTCCGTACAGAGATAAGCTTTCAATAGTTATTTTGTTATCTCTTTTACTCTTATTTGATATTGAAGTTTATATTATTATGACGGCAACAAAACATGAGATATCTTTTCCAAGATTATACGTAGGTCCTAGAATAATTACGTATAGAAAGATAGTTTTCATACAAGCGCTCTGTTAAAATTGAAGCACTAAACCGATTCACATTTTCGTGACCATTACTTGCTTGCTCTCGGTGACACGCACGCGTACACTTGCAACTCCGTAGTGTACATTGAAAACTCGACGTTTGAAGCCATATATTGGCGCCAAAAAAGGTGTTTCAAAATGGGCGCGCGGACTTACTTTCTGTACCGTAATTATTCTAAGACGTAGGTACTCTGTTTATTAGTAAGACAGTGTTTTTTATTCTGGGACAGTAAATTATTTTTTTTTATTTTTGTTTGGGGAGCTAACAGCATCATTCACAATTTTTACTCGACATGTTACAACTTATGAGCTAATAACAAGCTACCACTAGAAAGTCCTAAGCCCTAAGAGATACAGAGAAAGTGTCTTAAAAACCATAAAGTATTTTATTGTAAAAAAAATTTTGCCATACTTACATGTTGCAAATAAACAGGCATTTATTTTTGTTGGAATTTGAAAACAGTATTTCCTCGGGGGAAAAGTGCACTTGGGATAGTCGTTGGGTGTGATTAGGGAACCCGAGAAGACCCGGACTCGGATTCCGGCCCCATCAGACCATATGGATCCCGTTCTGGACGGCGGGAGCGGCATGGAACTGTGAGTGGATTTTGTAGATTTTAAGGTGTAACCTAATTTTAAACAGTAGCATAGTGTGTGTTGTGGGTTTCCGCAACAATTGGTAGCAGAGCGTGGTTACTACCGGACCTCTAGGTTAATCGGTGTAATTTTGTGTATTTTGTTAGTTCGTAATAGGTTAAGCTCATTTCGTGTAAAATCGCACTTCCGGGACAGGTGCGGTTGAATTGTAAGGTTGGTAGTACCGTTGTATTTGGGCTGGGACATTGCTCGGAACGTTAATTGTTATTCAATTTCTTTCAATTGAAAGCATCGAGTCGATTCGGGATAATCGATTCCGTGTTTTCGTTGACTTGTTTTAATTTTGTGTTTAGGTTTATTTAGTTTAAGTTATTTATAATGACAGCGTCACGGCAGGAGTTGGCTCAGCAGCTCCGGTGGTTCACCGGGCTGCTTGCATCAATAGATCGGCCTAACCGGGAGGACGCCTTGGAGACGCGTTCGAAAGAAATGCAGGGTCGTTTCTTGTTGACCGAGCGGTCGGTAACCGCTCTATTGTCAACCGACCCGGTCGGGGAGAAGGAGCTGGCCCTCCACGCCCAATATGTCAAGGATCTGGAGCACATCCAAGACATCTACGATGAGGTCCTTCAGCGGGTGAAGGACATCGAGCGACTGCGGGAGGGGAAGCCTGTTGCGCGCTCCGCTTCGCTCCACACCCCTGGACCCAGCGCCATGGGAAGATTGGGTGCCCTGGAGGTCCCGCATTTCACCGGATGTATGCGGGACTGGGCTGGATTCCGGAACATGTTTTTGGCCTTGGTGGATACTCGGAAGGATTTCACCAAGGCCGAAAAGCTGGCATATCTCCGTTCCTTCCTAGACGGAGAACCCAGACAGCTCGTACAGCATCTGGAGCTGCAGGATGCGAGCTACGACACCGCCATGCAGCTGCTGGAGAAGCGGTACGAGAAGCCGCGTCTTCAGGCGGACGCGCACGTGACCCATCTGCTGGGATTGCCGAGGGTCAACCATAGGGCTCAGCTGAGGGCGCAGCTGATCACCCCGCTCACCGTGTCCTTAAACGGGTTAAGGACGCTCGGACTGCCCGTCGACCAGTGGTCCTTCCTTCTTCTGCACATCGTTCTGGCCAAGTTGTCGCAGGAGATGAGGGACAAGTTCGAGCGGAATCGACTGGTCCACAAGGATCTCGGCAGCGTTCTGCCCTCGATAGGGGAACTTCTGGAGTTCCTGGAAGAGGAGGCTGGCCTGCTGGAAAACCAGCTAGCCTCCCAGGAGGCTCCGACAAGTGCGCCGGCCCGCACTTCCGGAGTCTACGGCGCCCAGCCGCCACGCAACCCAGGGAAGGGTCGCGGCAGGCTGGTGGCTGCGGCCGCCATCAACCCCGGTTCTGGATGCCGGGTTTGCGGACAGCAGCACTTGGAACAGCTATGTCCAGCAATTCTCGGGCTGCCCACAAAAGAGCGCCGAAACCTCGTTCGGACACGAGGATTGTTTTATGCCTGCCTGGGAGGACATAGGTATAATGAGTGTCCCCAGGCGAGGCCTAGCGATGTAAGCGGCGGACCGCACCATCGCTTACTGTGCACCCGTAGTGCTGAGGGCTCAGCACCGGTTCGGGAGAGGGGATCTCCCACGGGTGGTGGTTTGGGGCCGGGGTCAACTCCGCCTCCGGAAAGACGGAGTCCGCCACGACTGCCACACTACAACCCCTCGTACACCCCGGCTCAGGTGAGTTGGGGACCGCCGGAACGGAGCCAGGTTCTGGCTACAACCCGGCACCCGGCGCGACCAACACCAGGAGTTGGTGCCTCTAAGGGCCACTGGGTACAGGGAGCCCCACCTCCGGACCCAACACCCGGATACTCGTACGCGTATCCTCCGCCGCCGTTACCGGAACAACAACGACATGAGAACCGTCAACAGTTCTCACCGGTACTGCACGAGTACCCGAGGTTGGAATACCACCCACCCTATCACCGGTATGGTAGGGCAGCTGGATACGCACCACCCCGGATGGTGGCCTGCACGCGTCCGACTTACTGGCCGAGTCATCACGGTTCGACAGGGTCGGCTGCTGGCTCTGACGCGTGACTAGCCTGTGGTCGGGCTACGTCGGAACCGAGGACGGTTCTTTTGCCCATCGCGCAGGTACGCGTTTGGGGACCTAGGGGGGGACTTCGTCCGGATACGAGCCCTCCTAGACACTGGGGCACAGGGCTGCTTAATTACTACAAGAGTTTGGTCGAAAAGGACGGTCCTTTCCACCATCGCTCGGATGTTTGATCCAAATGGATGGATCAGCCCGTGCATTTTTATGGCGAAGTGTTTATTGCAAACACTGTGGACACTCGGAGTCTCGTGGGATGAGCCACTGGTAGGGCTCTCACTCGACACTTGGCTCGCTCTGATCTCTACGATCGAGGCGATCAATCAGGTGGCGTTGCCGCGGCGGATCTTGCCGCGGGGCAAATACAGGGCAAGCCTACATGGCTTCTGCGATGCGTCAGAACGAGGGTATGCCGCAGTGGTGTATCTGCGAACGGTGGACTCGAAGGGTCGAGTCGCCGTCTCCTTGCTTCTGGCTAAAAGCAAGGTGGCTCCCCTCAAAACTAGGCTGACAATCCCGAAGCTGGAGCTTTGCGGGGCGCATCTATTGGCCAAACTGTTGTGCCACGTGCACAAGGAACTGACGTCTACGGTGGACATCCGGAATGTCTACGCCTGGTCTGACAGTCAGGTAGCTCTGGCATGGCTACGCGGGGCACCCCACGTATTGGAAACGTTTGTGGCCAATCGGGTATCTCAGGTACAGAACTCGGGCATCGAAATTTGTTGGAGGCACGTTCCCGGCCCCTGGAATCCTGCCGATTGTGCCTCTCGGGGCTGCACCGCGCCGGAATTGGTGCAGCATGCCCTCTGGTGGGGTCCAGAGTGGTTAAAGGAGGGTGAGTCATCATGGCCGGTCACCATGATCGATGGCTCTCTAGGGATGCTCCCTGGAATAAAAGTTTTGGTGACAACAAACGAGTCAAGGCCAGATCTGAATTGGTTGACGGCTCGATACAGCAAACTAGACAAATTGCTAGGAGTAACTTGCTGGATCCGGAGATTTCTACATAACTGCCGCCATCCAGACAAGAGGCAGTTATCACCCGTGGCGGGTGCTGAGGAACGCAGGAGTTCACTGTTGGCCCTGATACGGCTGGTTCAAGCTGACCGGTTCGAGGACGAACTGAAGATTTTGCGCGTCGGTCGCGCCAAGCTCAAGGGAGCGATCTCTCGGCTCAACCCATTTCTGGATGCGGATGGACTGTTACGCGTTGGAGGTCGCCTCCAAAATGCCGACCTGCCCTTCGGTAGCCGTCATCCTCTGCTACTCCCCAAAGGAGGACCTTTGGTAGAACTGGTGGTCTCGGATAGACCTGAAAAACGCTCACGCGGGGTGTAATGCGTTACTGGCGATATTACAGAGGGAGTTCTGGATTTTGTCCTCTCGGAGAGTGGTTCGCAGCGTGTTATTTAAGTGTGTGGCTTGTTATCGGGGGAAGGCCTCCACTATGCAGCCACAGATGGGGGATCTCCCTTCTGACCGGGTTTGTCAGACTACTAGGCCGTTCGACGGGGTCGGTACGGATTTTGCTGGACCGTTTCTGGTGAAAACCACAGCCTATCGTAACACTAGGGTCACGAAAGCATACCTGTGCGTTTTTGTCTGCCTGGCCACTAAGGCCGTCCACCTGGAAGTGGTTTCGGCTCTGTCTACGGAAGCCTTTGTCGCCACACTGGATCGTTTTGTTTCGCGACGGGGTTTACCTTCTCTCATTCGGTCCGACAACGGTACCAACTGCCAACTATTTAAAAGATGTGAACGATTTTCTGGATAAAAATTGTAATAGCATAAGTCAAGCTCTCGCACAGCGGGGAATCACATGGCGATTTAGTGTGCCAGCCTGTCCCCACTGGGGCGGGATATTTGAAGCCGCGGTAAAATCGGCAAAAACCCACTTGCGCCGGGTAGTCGGGGAAACTACCCTCACGTATGAGGAACTTACAACTGTGTTTTGTAAGGTTGAGGCGGTTCTCAACTCGCGTCCGCTTTGTCCACTCTCCTCTGACGCAAATGACATGGAAGTCCTGACCCCTGGTCATTTTTTGGTCGGTCAGCCACTCACTGCCCTGCCTGAGTATCCCTGGAAGGATGAACGCAGACACCGGATGTCTCGTTTTCAAATGATACAACAAATGAGTCAGGACTTGTGGCGTCGTTGGTCACTGGAGTATCTGCATTTATTGCAGCAGCGTGTAAAGTGGACAGACCGGACGTCGCCCCCTTCGGAGGGGGATCTGGTTTTATTAAAAGAGGCTAATTTGCCATCGTTATTTTGGAGACGAGGTCGCATTTTAAAGTTAATCTGGGGCGCGGACGGGACTCCGCGTGTGGCGCAAGTGTTGGTTGATGGATCGGTGCTAAATCGCGCAGTCGCGACCTTAGCTCGATTACCGGTTGACTAGTTTAAGATTTCAGGCTAGAAAGCGGTACGTCCGCTTTGGGTGGCGGGATGTTGCAAATAAACAGGTATTTATTTTTGTTGGAAATGGGGCTTTGAATTGTGTTATGGACGGATCGATTTGGGAATCGATTATCGAGATTCAATTTATTTAGTGGCATAATGGCCCCATCACTAATTGTTCTTTTTTCTTTGTTGGTACACTTGTCTCGGGAAGGCAACAATGGCTGGTTTATAGGTTATCGTGTGTTGATAATTAAATAGATTTTAAGCAGTAATAAGGGCATTTGGAGCCGTATTATTCTAATTAAGTGTATTGTGCAACCTGTGTTTTGTGTGTGTGTACGTCGTAAGCGAATCGCATCGGGAGTACAATTCGCCATCCGTGTGGATGTCGGCGTCTCCGCTGCTGGAGAAAGCAGGTATTTCCTCGGGGGAAAAGTGCACTTGGGATAGTCGTTGGGTGTGATTAGGGAACCAGAGAAGACCCGGACTCGGATTCCGGCCCCATCAGACCATATGGATCCCGTTCTGGACGGCGGGAGCGGCATGGAACTGTGAGTAGATTTTGTAGATTTTAAGGTGTAACCTAATTTTAAACAGTAGCATAGTGTGTGTTGTGGGTTTCCGCAACATTACATATATTTTTGATCAAGTGTGAGTAGTACATAAAAATAAGTCATCATTGTCATCATCATCTCAGTCAAAAGACCACCACTGCCGGATAAAAGACACTCCTGATTAAAAAAAATTGTCAAATAATTGATCATTTTTTTTAAATGCAGATCGACTCTGTATTATGTAGCAAACATGTCATTGTATAGGAAGAAAAACATCGGAGCAGCAGAAGTGAATCAAATTGTATGAAACTTTAACGATGTCGGGTTTGGTACTAGTTGTGTTGTGTAAAAAATTTTGTATACTGATCTCCAAATTTCAGTATGAAGATAAAATAGTAAATAGTAAATTTATTTAAAAACACTTGTTACAATACATGTTATGATACATCATACTTATTCTAGTATATGAACATTAATCGTGCAGCTAGTACTTAAACTGGGAAAACCCGTGCTATATGTACTAGCTCCTTCCTACGACACTATTAAACTAAGTAGATATAATTATAACAGAATACATCAATACAATCTAAAGAATTAAAATTTAAAAAACTAATCAAGAAGTACACTTCACAACATCCATACTTTGGGTCTATTAATTATCAAATAATGTAAAATGTATATATGTATATAATTATGTTTGTTTATTTTGTATAATATTAAGAATGTAAGTGTATTATTATAAACAGCATCATCCGCAGTGCTTTTGCCACCGTTGGTATACCGGCTGTCTTAGAGCCAGCTGGTATATCTCGCAGCAAGAGACCTGACGGGATGACCATTGGGCCCTGGAAGCTTGGCAGGCCGTTGGTGTGGGATGCAACCTGTGCTGACACCGTGGCTTCCTCACATGTACGCGCCACATCTCTTCATGAAGGGGCTGCTGCGGTAAGTGCTGAAAATCGCAAACAGCACAAATACGCAAACCTGGGTCCAAATTATTTATTTGTTCCGTTTGCGGTGGAGACATTGGGTCCATGGGGGCCGGAGGCCAAGCAGCTTGTTAAAGAGTTGAGTGCTCGCCTTATTGAAGCCTCCGGTGACAAGAAGGCTGGCAGCTACCTCTGCCAACGTATTAGCTTGGCAATCCAAAGAGGTAATGTTGCCAGCATTCTTGGAACCGTTCCCATGAGCCCACAGCTGGAGGACATTTTTTTTTTATAGTTTTTTTTTTGTATTTAGTTATCTTATTTAATTTTTTCTTTAATATAGTTAGTTATGTTATAATAATATGTCACGTTTAATGTATTATTTGTTTATCCAACTAACACAATATCGGGTGTAATAGATTTTCAGTCTCATCGTAGTGTACAAATCCATTTCATTACGCTCTTTTTGCATTCATACTTCGTCATTGGAGATAATGTCAACAAGTAATTTGCCTTGTTGCAAAGAAATCGGCCAAGAAAATAATAAAACCTCTGGCTAAAGCTTGTCCTATAGGTATTCTGATGAGAGAAGATGGCACTAAACATGATGATGTGTTGTGTAAGTGCACAAGTAAAAGGTGCAATCCAGAACATGTTGGCACGGCAAATTAGGAAGATCTGAACTGGACGGGATGACGTAATTCCCGGCATGAGTTTACACTAACTTCGTGGTGTCTGTCAAACTTGTCTCGAAACACCCACCGGTGCAACAGAAGCCACAGGCTAACTAACGGAATACCGGTGAGCTTAAAACTGTTTTTAAAACAATATCACGATTTTTTTCTTAAATTCTTTAATTACTTATTTTACTTGCCACACATAGTATAAAATTTGTATTGAATCCTGCCCCTTTTAATTTATTTGTTTTTTAAATTGTTTTTGCCGTTTCTAAATTATTGTGTTGTCTGTCTGTTTTGCTTTCTAATTCGCTTAAGCGACATATTAAATACATATATAGTTTTACAAGGTAGGGATTTGGGGCCTTACCATGAGCTTTAAAGCAGTCTTATTTTAATATTGCTAGAGCATGCAGTCTCTTTTACTTGTCATACAATGAGACAGAGATGGCATGCTGTAGTAATATTAAATTAAGGCTGCTTTAAAGCTCATGGTAGGGCCACTGTAATTGGCAGTAGGTTATGTACCTATACAATGTAATAATAACTTAGTTTATAAAGTGCTGTAGATTGTACCATTTTTTTTAAAGTTCATAAATGAATTTAAAAAAAAATGGTACATCATAATATCATCGTCATCATCATCAGCCCATTTTATTTCCCCACTGCTGGGGCACGAGCCTTCCTTTAGGGAAAACGAGTCATAAGCAGTTGGTTGGTTGTTGTTAATGACTGCTAATGCAGCCGTGTCTAAAGGCTTTACGTGCTTTTCGAAGCACGGAGGAGCTCGAGATGATACATTTTTGGTCACCCAACCGTTGAACAGTCTTTGCGGAAATTGCTTAACCTTAGCAATCGCAGACCGGGCGCGTTGTCCACTGCGCCATCGAGCTGCTCTATTAATTAATTTACCACTTACATACATACTTTAGTTGTATTTTTATGTGAAGTTGGTAGTCTGTGGCGTTCTTGTATAACCTGCCGCCTTATACTAAGAGCAAAATATATTCAAACTCGATGATTAACCGCGCCTCCGCACCCCGTTTTATTCATTTTTATTCATTTTATATTCATGCCGCCTTTTGCCGAATGTATTCATGGTTCCCCTCCCAACTTGTTCGTCGAGTTCCAACGATTTTTGCCGCTTTAGGGTACTGTGTTAAACGACAACTTCTACAAACGATATGTAACCAGTAGCGGTAGCCAAAGTAACATTAAGAAAATGATAGCGAAGTTCGAAAAGAATAAAATGTATGGGATTGACATAAGATTGACCACGGGATTTAGCGCGGCTTATGTCAATCTCATACATTTTATTCTTTTCGAACTTCGCTATCGTTTTCTTAATGTTACTTTGGCTAAGCCATCAAGTCTTTTTATTGTCGAAGTTAAGCAACTTTCGCAAAGGCCGGTCATCGGATGGGTGACCGAAAATGTGTCATCTCGCGCTCCTCCATGCTTCGGAAGGCACGTAAAGCCGTTGGTCCTGGCTGCATTAGCAATCGATGACAACCACCGCGCCGCACTGTGTCGTTAGCCAAAGTAACATTAAGAAAACGATAGCGAAGTTACAAAAGAATAAAATGTATGGGATTGACATATGATTGACCACGTGATTTAGCGCGGCTTATAGATACAATAAAAAAACTTACATATATTAAATTTATTAACACGTTTTTGTAGCTGACTGTACATACTACGTCAGATTTTCACGAACGAGCGAGTTGACGACAAACAATAAAGGTAAAATCGGAAGGTGCCAACTCGCGCGCACTCGCCACTTCCACACTCATGCCAGTTGACGAATAAGTCCAATCCCATACATTTTATTCTTTTCGAACTTCGCTATCGTTTTCTTTATGTTAATTTGGGTAAGCCTAATGGGCACGCGTGGTGGTATATGACCCATTCTCGCTTGCAATGCGCGCTTTGCCACTTGGCCACAGAGACGAGGGTTTTTTATATGACTTATTCGTCAGCTGGCATGTGTGAAAGTGGCGAGTACGAGCGAGTTGGCACCTCCCGATTTTACCTATTTTTTTTGTCGTCAACTCGCTCGTTCGTGAAAATCTGACGTAGTATGTACAGTCAGCTACAAATACATTTTAATAAATTTAATATATCTTACGTGTTAGCACTTGGCCTTCATCTCCCTGATGTTAAGCGATGATAAGGCCGAAGGTGGAAGCGCACTTCACCCGAAACCCTCAAATACTGAGGCACTGGCTATCTTAACTCTAGCTGCCGGAACACAACAATGCTACAAACATTGATGCTATGGCGACATGTTTATAAGATGGTGGTAGCTAGCCAGGCTGGCAAACAAGCCCTACCACCAACCAAACCGAGTACACAAACGTGTACCCGGGAATCGGACCCGGGACCTCTGGTCGGTGGTCTTAACCACTAGACCACAGAATCGACTTAAAGGTAAGGAGGTTCTTAAAGACGTTGTTTTAAGAAAAGAGATTGTTATACAAGATTTTTTTAGTGAATACGATCCTTTCTAGTATAGCACGACTCGCGCTTAGCCCCCGGTGTTTTCCGGTCTTTTGACGGATTTTTCCGCATCAACGCCGCGCCGCTAATCTGTTGGTATTGATACAAAACGCGCCTGAGGTTGGCAAAGTGCCTTTTAAACTGTTACTTTCCTTTATGATCGCACTTTTGAACGAAGTGGAAGTAAATCAAATCACGGTACAAATACAACGTGGAACTGAAAGGTGTGGTATAAATTAAAAGATCCAAAGGGTATCCGATTTGACATATGAAAATGTAATAATAAACTATTAGGTTGAGGAAAAGTCTTTTCGCATATAGTATGTATGAACTTGTAATAAAATCTCTTTGGCTATATATACTATTTGTATCTGGCTGGTTTTGGTATCATAAAAAGTTTAAATTTTAAAGAAGATAATTCCAAATTCAAATTAGCGAAATGTGTGATTTTCATTTGTTTTTCTTACTGTCAAGATGAGTGAATCTAATGAAGAAATTCGATATATTTTAAAATTTTCTATAAAAAAGGCAAAAATGCAACGCGGATTGCCGCGAAAAAAAATTAAACATTTGAAACATTTTATAAATATAAAATAAATAATGATAAAGTCTATAACACACGAAAGGGTTGAAATCAATATTACAATAGAAAATAGAATAAAGAATTAACAGTGACGTATATTTTTTCACAAACCTTAAGGGTGCGCCGACCAAAAAATGCCAAAAATGCAGTTACGGTTAAGTACATATAATTGAAAATACTATCGTATTAAATGAACAAAATATATATTTAGTATCATAGGGAACGTGTTTACAATTTGTCAGAACCATAAATTCACAACACGCTATAGTTTTTTCTACAATATCATTTAAAGTTGGGCAAAAATCATGAAAACGAGTGGCGGCGTTTAGTAGATTTCTTATAGTTTATCTAAATTATTGTACCTCTGATTTTGTCTAAACAATCATCAATGGATAAACTACAAATTGCTAGACTACATTTTCGATTCATCAAGTGGTTATTTAAATAATTATTTTTTATTAAGCACCTCAAATTCCCCATACAAAATTAGTATGGCCGCGCGGCATCAAATAAATATGGACGACGACATTTCAAATAAAACATATGACACTTGTCACTTACGGACGGCGCACCCTTAAAGAGAATGCAGTAAATACTCATTAGAAGACATTTGACATATCAAAATGACCTTTGATGGTCAAATGACACAATATTACACATATAATAATAATATATCATGTTCATAACATCGATTACTTTATTTACAAAATGGCGCGCGCTTGCGCGCTTGCCCGACTTCCTGTTGCACTGTTACACATACTTCCGTCCCATTTCACGAAATCACTCCCACAAATTGCTATAGAAAGCAAGCGGAAAGATGTTCTGTTACACTGATACACATACTTCCGTCCCATTTCACGAAATCACTCCCACAAATTGCTATAGAAAGCGAGCGGAAAGATGTTCTGTTACACTGATACACATACTTCCGTCCCATTTCACGAAATCACTCCCACAAATTGCTATAGAAAGCGAGCGGAAAGATGTTACACATCAAAAACAATAAAAATTATGGTTATGTTTATATAATCTTGCCATTTCTTTTTAGTAAAAGGTATCGAGCCTTGTGGAGACTTACGAACCAATGGCATAGTGACATTCGTAAGAGGTACTTTTAGCTACTTTACTTAGTCTAAACTGAATAAACAATTTTGAATTTTGAATAATTTTAGTAGTAGATTTTGTTGCAAACAAATTATAATAGGAAAAAGTGTTCAAAAAGTTTTACAAATCACGATTAGATGTTTAACAAAGTAAGAGTAGATAGTCTTGATAGATTTGCACGGCTCGGACAGAGCCACAATAGCATAATTGGAAATGCACCTGACCCGGATTTGTAAAAGGTTTCTTAAACTTTGCTCGTGGATTTTGTTTAACACTTTTCTCCAAAAAGCCTAAGAAGTCGATACTGGCTTCTCAAGCTAGTACTACTAAGGTGATTTGATAAAATGTTATTTGCAATTATTTTCATATTCCAACGCAACCCAACGTGAATTTTACATCTCAAGTCGGTGAACTAGAATGCAACAGTGCAAGTATGAATAATGAAATTCAGGAGCGGCGGCGGCGGGAGGTCTCTCGAGCCCCCACTTCTAAGAGATCAATTGAAATTTGCCGGGAACTTGGTACCACCGGCGAGCAGGCGACAACTCGCGCTGCTGGGAATTAAAATGCAATAGTTTGGCGGGTTACGGTGATGAAAACCACACAGAGAAAACGCCACGGTATACGTAGGTAAATCGCTATGTATTATATATCGTTACTCCAAAACCAAGCAGTTGATAAGCTCGACGGGATCACCCGTGCCTCTGAAAGCTTAGGCGCTGCGCAAGCGTAGACACTTTTTGTTACCAACACGGCATACCATACAAGGAAACCGAGTTGCTGTATCAGTGTCAGGTGGTAACTGGACACAAAAAGTGTCTACGTCTGCGCAGGGAGGGCTGATTTTATATTCACTGGTAGCTTATATCCCACACAAGACACAAAAGTATCTACGTTTGCGCAGCGCCTTAGAGCAGTCGCCTTGACTACGAAAGCCAGTTGTTTTATTCTTTTAGTTGATGACTTCGTGCGATTAGCACATTTAGCCAGTGTCAAAGTAATTTTTCGTACAAGTAATACATAAATAAACAATATTTCCTTAAATGATGATGAATGATATTAGAAATGGGAAGTGAGAAATGATATACCCCCAACCCCTCGAGTATCTCAGTAAATATGTGGGGCTTTACTAAGTCCTCACGCGAGCTTCTTGAGAGAATTTGAAAAGTGACGTTGCACTGTTTTGTTTCATTTGCTAACACTTATGCACACTCACGAACACTTAACGGTTTGTAATCCACCTTTATTTCCAATTAATATTCGACTTAACACAAATTTTGGAAAATAAGACAAAACCACAGACATGACGCTTCACTTTCCCGCCAAGAAGTCCAAACCAGTTGTTTCAAGTATCGCACGCGCTTCTTACTTTTTTCATGTAAGTAAGTAAGTAAGTAAGTAATTCTTTTTTTCTGTGTCTGTTATTTAATCCAGAGAAGAGGTCCTAGCCTGAAGCGTTTAGGTTTCCCGCTCTCGCCTTCCGACTTTAATACTCCAGAGCATATAACAAAGACTCGCTCTCGTGACACCGTCCCCAAGAAAACTTCAGGAGATAGTACTGAAACAATCAACGGAAAATCTTTCCAAATAATTGTTATACCGTTTTCCTCGGCGGTTCGAGGGTGGCACCGGCCGGCAGTGGTCACTGGCTGACTGAGTCGATTAAATCCGCTTCAACTCGGCCATAAATACAAAGATATGCAGCCATGCAGCACAAAACCGGTCGTTGTGGAGATCCTTGGGGGAGGCCTTTGTCCAGCAGTGGACGCCTATTGGCTGAGATGATGATGATGACGATACATACATACGTCCTTCTTCCAAATAGGGGTAGAGAGAGCATCAACGTCAAGCTCAGCATGTGCCACGGCAATTAGCAGAGCCATCGCCATGACGCTGATTTTCAAACGGAGGCCGAGTTGCATACGTACTACGAGTATTATAGTTGTTCCATGCATCAATCTATACTAATATTATAAAGCTGAAGAGTTTGTTTGTTTGTTTGAACGCGCTAATCTCAGGAACTACTGGTTCGAATTGAATAATTCTTTTTGTGTTGGATAGTCCATTTATCGAGGAAGGCTTTAGGCTATATAACATCACGCTGCAACCAATAGGAGCGAAGCATCAGTGAAAAATGTTGCAAAAACGGGAAAAGAGCCTAAAAAATTAAAAATGCTGCCGAAAGTCACTATACCACGCGGACGAAGTCGCGAGCACAGCTAGTGTTTAATAAAATTAATAAAGGTACTCGCCATTAGTGACCTCGACGGGGTTGCTCCTATTAAGACTCGACTCACAATACCCAAGCTGGAACTATCAGCTGCAGCTCTTTTATTGTGATAAAAGAGCTGTGGCTCATGACTCGAGTGTCGACTGAATTGTCAGCTCACATTACTATAAGCGCACATATATATCTGTTGGTCAGACAGAACAATATTTCTAGCGTGGCTCAACATAAAATAAAATAACAAAAAAATAAATAGATTTTTGTTTTTGTAATTGGTTCGCAACAAAATTTGCGTTAAAAATTATATAAACATTTATAAATAGCTTGCCTACTTCTTAACTGATCTTTAGTATTTGTAAAAATATTATGATCAGATGTTAATGACGGTAGTTGTTGACATTGAATGGGCGCCTTTGGCTTTCAAACTAAAAAGTAAATAGTGTTGAATAATTTCGGCGGGCTGGTTAGAACCACGATAGCTCAATTGGGTGAGCACCTGACCCGGTATGTCAGAAGGGTGCGGGTTCAAATCCTGCTCGTGGAAATTTTTTCAACATTTGTGTTTTTGTAATTTGTTCGCAACAAAATTTGCGTTAAAAATTATATAAACATTTATAAATAGATTGGGTGAACGATCGAATGAGACCGTCGCGTTTCTGGCGCGAACAAAGTGCTTATTGCATCATGCTAATATTAAAGAAAACGCTGGCAGAAGGTTCTAGTGTCGAAGTTGCTGTCCCTAAGATGTCGCTTCGTGCCGGAGTAATCAATTGATGTGTTGGAACTTGCACTGTTATACAGTGAGACATTGAGAAATCGTTCCCTCAAGACTATGCGGTATAACGACTCTTTTTATTCTACAACGGGAAGCGCTGGGCCTTCAACTGGATCTTTTACCTGATGGTGAGTACGAACGTGGAAACGCAAGTGACGATAAGACAGTTGGAAGCGCCTTTCAACCGGAATCTAAACTACAGAACATATAACTATCTCTAGCGACCAGAACACAACAATATATAAACACTAGTGGCCGCTCGCCGTTTCACCCGCGTGGTTCCCGGTTTCACCCACGTGGTTCCCGTTCCCGTAAGAATTTCGGGAGAAAAAGTATTCTATGTGTTATTCCCGGTTATAAACTATCTGTATGCCGAATTTCATCCAAAGTAGTTTTTACGTGAAAGAGTAACAAACATTCAAACAAACTTTCGCGTTTATAATATTAGTAGGATTAATGTAATGGCGACATAATTTAAAAAAGATGATGGTCAACTCGATGGCCAGGCGAACAAAAAGCCCTACTACCAAACCAACTGAGTACACAAACATGTAGGTAACCTGGGACTTTTGTGTCTGATATCGGTGGACTTAATCTCATGTGCTTTTACTTTAAGTTAAACTTTAATAAAACCTAACAAATATTTTTTTCAAGGTGAGGGTTTCCAAAAAAACAGTGTTTTTAAATGATTTTTATTCGAAATGTATAAGGATTTTAAATCCAAAAAAAAAATGTTATTTATTGGCTAGTAATTTCGGCTGGTATTTTCACGATATTTTACAATTCCTAGATTGAATATAATATCAAACATACGTCTTATTATTAGACTAAATATCATTTTATTCAGGCTATACACCGTTTTAGACAAATAAAAATATACCAAACCAATTGTCTTTGTATGTGTAAACCGGTCGTTGTGGAGATCCTTTGTCCAGCAGTAGACGTCTATTGGCTGAGATGATGATGATGTAATAGTTGTCGGCCATTATAATTTTAATAATATGTAGACGTTCAATAGAATCCACATTATTGCCTAATTCGTCGCTCGCGCCATCATTCAGTCCCGAGCGGAACGCCTTGGAAATTCACAGTCGGAAACGCTCACCTTACATAACCTGTGCTACGAATATATTAGTGTCATAGGATAAATCAAATTTTAATAAACAAAGATTGGTAGTTTTACTAAAATAAAGAAACATTGGTAATACTAATAATAATTTTGGAGATGTTTTGATGTATCTATTTGTTCACACGTCTGTTAAACTACATTACGAGCTTATAAGCTCATAAGCTCATAAACTGAACGCTCAAACCGCTGCTCCCTCGAGCTCCACATCTATATCTAATTAAAGATAACATTAAAAACCTTAATACAGCAAGTCGGATCGACAAACTCCGAGAGAAAAAAATGCAATCACAGCCTACAACGAGGTACAGTAAGGCCGGAAGGAGCGGAATAGTGTGAAAACGTCACGAAAAAGTAAAAAATGAACAGCCCGACTCCCGGGTGGATCCAGCGGGCGCGACGGAATGAAAATTGGATTTGGCCCTGATTGGATTTTTATTTACTTAAGACAAGAAAAATTCCCAGCAACTGCGCGACGTCTTTATAAATGATTTAGAGATCCCGGCCGGCACTCCGGCTGATTAACAACGGTTCTGTACCGTTAGTGTGTTGTAGTTAGTTTGTTTGATTTCTTTTGTGAACACGCTTTTTGTACATTGTTAATTATGTTTCTGGCAGTGAAGTGGATTAGGGCAGTGGCATCAGTATCCGACAGGACCCTGCGATCGCCATAAAAACTGATTTTAGTATTTTACCGACGCACACGGGTATTTGAATGTAAAAGCTGGGCAAAAATATATTTTGTCAAATTTAAACGGAGATTAACGCAAACGTTTACATAAACATAATTATGGAACGCGAAAATTTAAAAGTGTATAATATTGTTTGTCTCTAAATGGGCCTAAAGGTGTCAATCATTACAAATTTAATATAAAATTTAGTATTATCATTTATTTCGTCACACATCATAAATAAAACCAAAAATGAAACCAAAATTATAATTTATTAAAAAATTGCTTCCTGTGAACTTTCCACCACGTGATAAATGTCTTTACGAGATAAGAATTTGACATTAGATGGCCCTGAAAGAAATTAAAGAAAGATAAATTTCATTTGCAATTTTTTCTCTACCTACTATACATAAAAAGTACATCCGCGGCATTACACGGCAAATTTTGCATTCAGCGTATTACTGGATCTGTCTTCTTCAATTATGTGTATATTTCATTGCATATAAAAGCTTAGAAGATAAGTAAATCTCATACCCCCGTATTAATAAACAAAGTGTAAGCTTGGAGTAGTTACTCCGTGTTTTGTCTCTTTTACTCTAATATGAAATGAAGTTTACATGACGGGAACAAAACACGGAGTAACTACTCCAAGCTTACACTATGTTTATTAATACGGGGGTATGAGATTTACTTAACTTCTAAGCTTCTAAGGTAATAGATTATACTCAAAACGTTTAAATTCACATATTTTCTATAACCTTTTGTTCTTTACAATAAATACTAAAACTCAAAGTAGATTTAACTAGAAATGGTTAAAAATTTAACTACATACCTGGTTGTGACAGATCCATCACAATTTTTTTTATGCAGTTTCAAAACACAATATAATCTATAACAAGTCTTGTGAGATCACACAGGGAGAATATCGAACAATCACGTGCACACTTGAAGCGAACGGTAATCTCCGATACCAGCGCGGGCGGCGCGGGAGTCAATTCGATAAGTAAAAATGCAGTGGGAGTACGAAAAAACCCTTTTATTTATTAACAAATACAGAAAAAAAACCATATCGTTTTGTTCTTTTCTTCTTTTTCAAATAACAATAACTTAGTAAAATTAATGAAGTATCTACACACAACCTCTATGTCTGACATTATGTTTAAAAATGGAGCACACTTGAGCCAAGAGCTCGAATGATACATTACAAACACACGTTACAAGTCAGTCTGTGTCGCCGTATTGTTATATGATCGCCTCGAATGATACATTAGACATAGACATAGACATAGAAAATCATTTTATTTACTACTATAACCTTAGAGCATTAAAATGCTCTAAGACTATAACACACAACAATATTACACATTTTAATGTACTAAGTAAAAAACACCAAAATGTTACAAGTCAGTTTCCACCTTAACATACGTTACTGTCACATGTCGCTATAATAATATAAATTTTAGTAGCATTTTTGTGTTCTGACTGTTAGATATCTCATACATCTCTAACAGGTTCTAACATAAACAGGAACATTTTTAGTAATATTATTCAATATCAGGTTGATCGTCAGATGAAAGCAAGAGCAAGCGTATCTAGATTTATAGAAATGTGCTATTGTACACGTGGAAAGACTTGAGCTTAGTATTGGTAGTGTGACTTTATAGATTGACGATAATAAACACATTTCCGAAAAACGGGACTTAAAAATGTTATACATAAAAATATTTTCTTTTCATACAAAAACATAAAGTAAGAATATAATTGAATGATATTCAGAAATCAGAAGTAACTATGATAATAATAATATGTTGACAGTGAACGGTCAAGGATTGGCAAGTTTGATGTGGGTTGTGTCGTTAAATCACTGTGCTGTCTGTACGCATTCTCTGGTACGAAGATAAGGGACGCGAGGTCCTAATTTCTTTATTGATACAGAGCTGTCATAGCCTCATATTATATATTTGTGAATCACATTTTCAAAAATAATTCTCTCCTATTTGAGGAATACGATGGCACACAAAAACAGCACAATTAAAAAAATATTCGTAAAAGCTGTTGGAAAAGAGGAGCAGAAGATCAGACTCAGTGGCATGCTTGTATCAGCCCACTGCTTGGACACAGACCTCTGCCTATGTCCACGGACTGAAAACTTGCGTAATGCCGCTGCCGGACCCAAGGATTTTTTTTTATACATAGCTCGGCAAATGACTCCACTCCACCTGATGTTAAGTGGAAATGGAGTCCAGACGTAAGGACAACTGGTGCAGCGAGAAAACAACGCAGCATCAGTCACCCTCACCCTGCCGGCCCACAAGGTGCCTCTTCACGCCTCGTTTGAAGGACCCCATGTCATAGGAAGGAGGGAAAACGTGCGCTGGTAGACTATTCCATCTTTTGGAAGTGCGACAGAAAAACGAGTCACCAAATTTCTTTGTGCGCAATGGAATGTTCGAGACAGTACAGCGGTGACTCCGGAGAGCAGCACGCGTACTCCTATGGAGAAAGGGAGAAGGTGGGATGAGGTCAAAGAGTTCTTCAGAGCACTCGCGGTGGTATAAGCGGTAGAAGACGCTGAGTGACGCTATATCTCTACGCAATTGCAGGGGCTCGAGAGCATTAGTGACCTCCGCACTGCCGATAATGCGTATAGCGCGCTGCTGCAATCTGTCCAAGGCATCGAGAAGGTACTTTGCGGAACCGTCCCAGAGGTGCGAGCAATATTCCACGCAAGATCGCACCTGTGTCTTGTACAAAAGGCACAACTGATCCGGCGTGAAATTGCTATTGGATTGCTAAATTAAACATATTTCAAGATACTACTTTGCTTCTACGCTGGAAAATGCTAAAGTGAAGGGCCTGTAGCTCGGCGTACTGTATCGTAGCGTCGGCGCTGCGCATACGTCTACCGAACGCTTACGCTGGAAAAACGCTAATCTAAAGGACCTCGTAGCTAGGCATGACGTGCCGTAGCGTCAGCGCTGCGCATACGTCTACCGAACGTAAACACTAGACTAGAGAAACGTTAGTATGATGTCCTCGTAGCAAGGCGTAACGTGTCGTAGCACCTGTGCTGCGCATACTTTTAACGAACGTTAACGCTAGAGAAACGCTAGTGTGAAAGAGCTCTAAAACGTATTGTGAAAAAAACCATTCAATGTATTTTTACAAATAGAAGCAGGTGCCACCAAGGTGCAAGTACACTGGTGATTGTTTACGACGGTCCCGGATCATCCTGGTGGCATGTAGAAAAAGTGAAGGAGTATTTAGTTGATAACCCTCCTCGATGGGGTCGGGGCGAGAGTCCCACATAACCATTGGCGTCTACCCCAGTGGTATGCGTTGCATTTTCTCCTGTATAGTAAAAGAAGTTTGACTTTTAGGCAAGTGACAATATTTTGAAACCAACTTGCAGTTAGCTTTAGTTCGATTGAATAGTAAAGAAAACTCGCCTACAACTCCATGTCTCTATAAACGACTAAGTTAACCATTCCTTACCCGAGGCATTCACGCTCACTCGCGCCCCACGCTTCGGAATAGGAATCCATTATTGGTTATTTATGGTGTGGCTCCGCAAAATATTTATCTACGTCGATAATGTTCGGACGAGGCCGCAGGAAATGGAACGAAACCAAATGGCAACGCTACTTTGTAGTGATTTTTTTTGTATCGTCGCCGTCGTCGTGAGTAAATAACGGTGCTGATAATAACGGATAAATGGAACTGTGATTTTAGAGGAAGCGTTTCGAGTTAACGCTTTTTAATTTTTAGGTTTTGCGAAAAAAAATAGTTTTTGAAAGTAATTTGTTTTTAAGGCGTTTCAGTAGAAATATAATAATGCTACTAACATAATAAAAAGTGTAAGTAAGTGAACACCCTATTATAACTGTCCCACTGCTGGGCAAAGCCATTAACCGTCAATTGTAGCGTTGACTTGATTTCAACATAATAATAGTAATAAAAAGTCTTTAACTAAACATGCTAATAAAGAAAAATCAAAAGTGCCTGAACTAGGGTGATCCCGTTTTTTTGGGCAAAAATAAAAATATAACAAACTAACAAAATTATATTAACTTATCACATGCAAACATACAATTTTAGGTAGGTTCTTTATGTAGCTAAATCATCATCATCTCAGCCAAAAGACGTCCACTGCTGGACAAAGGCCTCCCCCAAGGATATGAGGGGTATTTGCCGTAATCGCCACGCTTGGCAGGCGGGTTGGCGATCGCAGTAGGTTGAAGGTACCCTCAGAGAGATGCTGCTGCCCATCCTCTAGAATGGTCCCTTAGTCGGCTTTTACGACACCCACGGGAAGAGATGGGGTGGTGCAATTCTCTATCCCCGGCACCACACAGGGTAGCTAAATAAATGACAAATAAATATTAAAATTAATATTTATTGAATAGAGCCTCCTTTGGCTTACAGAGTAAGAGTAGATGATAGTGTTGATTAATTTAGCATATTTAGCAGTGCGCCTGATCCGGCATGGCATGGGGTGCGGGTTCGAATCCCGCTCGTGGAATTTTTTCAACACTGCCATTTTTTTAAAATAAATATTAATTATGAAACTAAACTATAAAACTTGTCTCTACATATTACCTTATGAATAAATTTTATATAAAAGAAAACCGTTTAACATACCAACAAACTTAGATAAAATCGTGGTACCTAACTACCAGGCGGGCACAGAACAAGGTCTACCACTAGGGTTGCCAAATTTTTTTAGACCAAATATAGTATTTTTGGATTCAGTACCCATAAAAATATAGTAGATAGAGAATTAATTAATAAAATATAGTACCTATACTCTTGAGCTTTTATTTATTAAAAGGTTTTTATTTTTAAGGAACGATTCGTAACTATTATTACAATCTAATTTTAAGTTACAAAACACCATTAACTCTGCTTTTATCGGACCGATACTGGCTCTCTTGCGCTCATCTTTCCACTTTGTGTTCATCACAGAAAACTATAGTAAAAATATAGTAGTATCGCCTACTATAATATATTTATAAAATAATAGTAGTTAGATACCTAAAATAGTAGGATACTATATTATATAGAGAGGAGAAAGAGCAATGGAGAGGGCTATGCTCGGGGTTTCTCTGCGTGATCGAATCAGAAATGAGGAGATCCGCAGAAGAACAAAGGTAACCGAAATAGCCCGAAGAGTTGCTAAGCTCAAGTGGCAGTGGGCAGGGCACATTGCTCGCAGGACTGATGGCCGCTGGGGCGGGATAGTCCTGGAGTGGCGACCGCGTACCCGAAAGCGCAGTGTGGGCAGGCCTCCAACAAGGTGGACCGACGATCTGGTGAAGGTCGCGGGAAGCCGCTGGATGCGAGCAGCACAAAACCGGTCGTTGTGGAGATCCTTGGGGGAGGCCTTTGTCCAGCAGTGGACGTCTTTTGGCTGAGATGATGATGATGATATTATATAGTAGGGTTGGCAACTCTATCTACCACCAATCATGTCAAGCAGGTAAATTAAACTATAACATATTACTAGCAGTTCATCATCATCATCATCCGAGCCAAAAGACATCCACTGCTGGATAAAGGAATCTGTTACTAGCAGATGGTTAGATTTAATCAAATAGGTGTATATTGTTTTGAGAACGAGCTCGATGGCGCAGTGGTTAACGCGCCCGGTCTGCGAGTGCTGAGGTTAAGCAACTTTCGCAAAGGCCGGTCATCGGATGGGTGACCAAAAATTTATCACCTCGAGCTCCTCTGTGCTTCGGAAGGCACCTAAAGCCGTTGGTCCCGGCTGCATTAGCAGTCGTTAACAACCACCAATCCGCACTGGGCCCGCGTGGTGGTTTATGGCCCGTTCTCCCTATCCATCCATAGGGAAGGCTCGTGCCCCAGCAGTGGGGACATAAAAATGAGCTGATGATGATGATGATGATTTTCAAGAAAGATGAATGTGAGACTACCTGTTTGTGATTTTATTACTTATTTTTTTCTATTTTTGTTATTGTTATTTGTATTTTTATTATTTATTTTATTAAACTTTGTACTATTTACTGTAATTGGTGTTAACCGTTGTAATAAGTAATAAATAAATGACTGAATTAAAAGATACCTACAGTTTATGTTTTAAACTTGAATAGGTACGTACATAATGCCTATTTACCGTCCATTACCTACTGTGCCACGTGAATCACATTACGGCTTCAGAATCAATCGTTCAGTTCGCGATAAGCTAGCTCGCGTGGCTGTGGATTTCAGTAATATCCGCTGCGGCAAGTAGAAATGAACAAATAGAGAGTGCACTGTAGACTGGTTAGTAATGTGATTCGGTACGAATGAAGAGATTTAGAATGACCATATTTGCCATTGTAAAGATCCGAATTCGACTAATTTAATAATTTGTTATGAAGCAACGAAGTTACTAAATAACAAACCCATAGATAACTTAAATTAAGATACATACTAGCGGCCCGTCCCGGCTTTGCTCGGGTGGACATTTCTTTTTAAATAGCCAATGTTACTCAGCGCTAATGTAGCATTCTGATGGTGATAGAATTTTTCAAATCGGTCCAGTAATTTTTGAGTTTATTCGTTGCAAACATACATACATACAAAGATACAAAGGAAACCTTTGTATTTTCTTTATAATATTAGTAAAGATGATACAAAGGAAACCTTTGTATCTTCTTTATAATATTAGTAAAGATAAGTAAGTAAGTTTTTTTTCTCTACAATCTTAAACTTTTTTTTTTATTATTGTGGCACGCCAAAATGGCTTCACCCTGCCTGATGAAAAGCAGCCAGTGAAGCCCAAGAAGTGAAAGCGTTCATCACAGCGCTACCACGCTATGCCGAACGCTCACACTATGGCGGTAATGGCATAAATGCTTTTTCACGCCCCGCTTAAATAACCCGGGAGAGAAAGAGGAGGGAAACACGTGTGCGGGAAGCGCATTCCACATACGGGCAGTTCGGCAAAGGAACGATTGTTCAAACTTTTTGGTACGTCTCTTTATGGTCAGCACGGTATGAGGGTGGCTTCTCAGACCTGCACGCGTCGATCTGGAAAGGAATGGAGAGGGAGGAATGAGGTCAAAGAGCTCCTCAGAGCATTCACCGTGGTAAAGGCGGTAGAAAGCACTAAGGGAAGCAATGTCCCTACGTAGCTGTAACGGCTCCAGACTGGTCGTAACGTCATCGTTACCGATGATACGGACAGCACGTCTCTGCAACCTGTCAAGAGCTTCGAGCAAGTACTTGGCGGATCCGTCCCAAAGATGAGAGCAATACTCCACGCAGGAGCGCACCTGTGAAACTTACACTATAAGATACAAAAACAATGTTTTGTTACTAATAAAGATTATAGAAGACTGGTAGAACAGTCTTAGTAGGAGCTAAGCGTCAGCCTGTCTCACAGGTTCCAAAATAAATACGAGTATTTCATACCTATTGTTTTTTTCGTCTTTGTGAAACGTCGAGTTGTCTCTTTTAATAGAAAACTCACTATCCACCGGACTGAGCTTCTAATCAACATAAAATATATGCGGCATCCATCTTGCAAGCGGGGCTTAGCATCCCAATTTATGGAGTACACGGCCCCCAATTTTTAACCAATCCAGTGGCTTGTTGGCTTGTGAAATATACGCTTGTACACGGGAAATTGAATGTGCCTACTTAAGTGGATGGGGTATGTAGTGATGAACGCCCGGACATGTTTCTAATGATTACTAAATTGAAACGAAACATTTTTTATACGGGTCTACGGGCGTTTACCCTAAACGCGTGTGTTTTGTTTGTAGCAATGGAGTCGCGTGATGTTTTTTTCTTACTAGTGGTCGCCTAGTGGTCCTTGATTTTATTAAGGCTGCACGGATTGTATCCTAAGCAATAAAAATTAAAAAAGATAGAATGTGAGTTTGAATTGGCATTGACAGATTTCGGACGCTCCTCTTCCAATTTTGAAATTTTTGAAAACAGTAATATTATTATGCGTATGTGTAAAATACATATCGCACTACCAATACAACACAGCTGCAAGTCAAAGCACACCGATATTGGAGATTAAGCCGTATTGAATAACAATACAGTTTAATTTCAAATATCAGTATATTTCGAGTTACAACAGTATTGTATTGGCAGTGCGATATGCGTGTGTGTCAAATACTTGGTAGTGTGTGTAATATTTATACCATACCTACTCTAAAAAGCTTATTTTATTCACGCAAAACAGTAAATAAAAAGGCCTTTTATTCACTGTTTTGTTTTTATTCACTATTTTGGTGTTTGAATTTGGAACACAAAAATATATCCGGTCTCTATTTCAATGCTTACACAAACTCCTTGCGCTAAGATTCGAAATTCAAAACTTTTTGGTGCAAATAAATTCTCGAGATTTGATTGGTCGATATTTGCGACAAGGAGTTTGGCATTAGATTAATAAATATTGTTTCACAAGTTGACCACTCTAATGATAATAATAAGAAAATTACGCTTAATTTCAGTCATTGCTCTAATTTCAATGTCCATTTCAATAAATGTAACAACTCTTATTTCTTGATTAAATTTCTATTTTCGCTTAAATTATGTCTTTTCTCGTAGTCATGGTATAAAGTATAGTATGCAACTCCTGAATAAAGTACGAATTTATATCGAGGGCCATGAATCACTCGCGTCGTTCAGGATTCTAACAGTTGAATCACTCGCTGCGCTCGTGATTCAATCATTAGAATCCTTCACTTGCTCGTGACTCATCTACGGCCCTCGCTTTAAATCCGTCCTTTATTCACTAGTTGCATAATATACTATTGTTCTATTGATTTAATGTATTTTTTATGCATAATTTATAAAAAATATTAACATTCTGAACTCTTTCTCTATAGAAACTATAAGTGTGCGAAATAACATACTCCTCCGTCCGCGCAATTTTCGTAAAAAGGGGTACAAAGTTTTTGCTTCACGTATTAATATATAGATTAATGGCTTACAGGAGACTTTAGTAAAAGATCGCTAAAGTACGAGGCGTATGGTAGGATTAAGTGGAGAACATTAACCAGCAGTAGGACCAAGAAAGTTATAAAATTAAAAAAAATAGCTTGTGTATACCCAGGCCAGCGCTTGGGTGGCCCGGCGGGCGGGCGAAGGGCTTGATGTCCGGAGGTTTCCATCCAGGTCAGGTAAAGTGTGTTTCGGGTTTTTCGATGCAAAGTCCATAGGCTATACTTACAAGTTTAGGTTCAACAAGCAACACAAACAAGCATTACACTAAAGCATTATACAGCTTCACTGTCTCAACTAATACGTCGCGCACTAAGGGTGACTCGTTTCTTTGTCGCACCTCCAAAACAAGGCGTGAAGAGGCACCTCGTGGGCCGGCAGAGTGAGGGTAATTGATGCTGCGTTGTTTTCACGCTGCACCAGTTGTCATCGCATCTGGATTCCATATTCACTTAACATCAGGTGAAGGTTACGTATAAAAAAATATATAAAAAAGTTTTAGGTATGCAGTAATTTAAGGGCACGTCATAGTTTAGTCACAATTATATCCAGCATGCCTGGAAAAGATGTTTTAGCAAAAGATAATAGAAATAGAAGAAAATAATAGCCCTTGTTAAGTTTCTTTCCAACTTGTCTCCGAATATAGGTTCTTTAAGAATCATATCAACGGTCATCTCATTATACTAAACTTTTTTACTTAGGACTAGGATGCGGATGCGAGTTAAAGAAATAAGCTTCACAGAATAGCAATGCAAAATAGTACGAGGATTCCCGCTTAAATAAAGAATTTCAAACAATTTTTTTTATTGCAATTTTTTATACCCTAAACACAAAGTTACATAAGTACGGTTCCTACGCACAAACACGTGCAAAGATAGTAGCGTCGGCACAATAGTCCGACCGGGAGTGACGCTCGGGGAAAATGCAACTGACGTTATCAGGCCACTTTTTAAATGCGCATTGTTTTGCCGACTTTACTCGACTCTTTTTTTTGCTGTCCGTACCGCGGATGTTGAATGCAATGACAGTCGTCTCGTATAAAAAAATACACAACGTTCTTTTTTCTACTTTGTTCGCGTAGTAGTCTATAAATGTAGCTCCTGAACTAGTGTGCTATAAGTAATGAATAGATTTATTATTACTAAGAAAAAAATTATTAGATTGTGACAAAATCATCATGATATATCATGATTAGTCATAAGTTTTAAATTACCTAATAATATTACTTTATATAGGTACATTTAATGCTAAATAAATTTACAAGATTCTAGAAATTATTACAAATAGAAAACAGAACATAAAACTAAAAACCTTAAAAAATATAATATAACAACTATAAAATATTATTACATACATTGATGACATACAGGACTGAGACGTGGTCGCTCACTATGGGCCTCATAAAAAGCTCAAAGTCACTCAAAGAGCAATGGAGAGGGCTATGCTCGGGGTTTCTCTGCGTGATCGAATCAGAAATGAGGAGATCCGCAGAAGAACAAAGGTAACCGACATAGCCCAAAGAGTTGCTAAGCTCAAGTGGCAGTGGGCAGGGCACATTGCTCGCAGGACTGATGGCCGCTGGAGTGGGATAGTCCTGGAGTGGCGACCGCGTACCGGAAAGCGCTGTGTGGGCAGGCCTCCAACAAGGTGGACCGACGATCTGGTGAAGGTCGCGGGAAGCTGCTGGATGCGAGCAGCACAAAACCGGTCGTTGTGGAAATCCTTGGGGGAGGCCTTTGTCCAGCAGTGGACGTCTTTTGGCTGAGATGATGATGATGATGATGAAAATATTATTAAAAGGAGTCCCTTTAGGCAAGGTTCCGAAGATACTGGCAGCGTTCCCCCTTTGAATAGCTAGACTAATTCTTTGTCCGAGGTAGCTGCCAATATATGTATAATATTAAATATTTTTTATAAAATTTACATAATACAGTGAAAAAATTAAACGCCTACCCGACCCAGCCAGGAATCGAACCTGGGTCTTCCGCAATCCGGGCGGCTGCACTGACCGCTATGCTACCGGGAAGGCTGACGTAGACGCTGAATTTTGTCACTGCTTTTGTAATTATTACTTATTGTATTGTATTGTATAATATTGTATAATATTACTATTACTTATGTTAAAGCATGCCTTTTTTTTTTGGAGATGGTTTCCTGATGGTTTACTTTTTCGGGGTTTCCTAGTCCTAGTCCGAAACACCGACAGAGGTTTTCTAGGAGGAATGGCTAAACGCATGCGCGTCTCCGCTTCCCACTAGATTATTCGAAATTTCAATTTGAATTTGAATTTAGTCACAGTAGAACGCCAACGTTTAATGCTACGACCACACTATCCCGGTATCGCGAACATTTGCCGTTTTTACGACAAGCAATAATTACATTTTTCACAGTGTTCTGAAATGTGACTATTGCTTGGCCCGACTTGTCAAAAATGTCAAATATGTGGCCGTAGCATAACCAATCGCCAAAATCATCTACTTTACAGATGATTATTTACTTACATATAATTTTACGCAAATATTGTTTGCGAACAAATCACAATTTGAAAAAAGACAAGGTGTTGAAAAAATTCCACAATCGGGATTCGAACCAGCTCCCCATGACATGCCGGGTCAGGTGCACTGCCAACTGATTACTATGCTATCGTGGCTCAATCCAGCTCGCCAAAACTAATCAACACTATCTACTTTTACTTTATAAGCCAAAGGAGCCCTATTCAATGTCGACAACTACGTCATCAACATCCGATCCTAATAATAGGTCCTTACCTATGAAATTGGAGTTTTTTCTCACTTATTAATAGGTGTATTACTTCTAAAAGTCAATACCAGTTGTTAATATTATTATACACCTTTAATTAGGACTAAGTTACTTAGGCTTCAGTAATAACAATGATTATTAATTTTGTGTCTTTATCGCCAAATTTGTTTTTAATTGACGTAACTTTATTGTTCGCGGAATTGTCCTTTTGTTTTATTGTTGCTTTGAAAGGACTTGATTTTTTTCTTTTTTTGTCTGCTATATTTAGCTAGTGAAACAAACACACTACTCTACAGTTTTTATAGTGTTAAAATAAATAGATGCAAAGAAAATTAAAAAAAAACGTTAGTATGAAAAATAAAATTTTATAAAAAATCTTCTTACAAAACTCCAATTTCATAGGTAAGGACCTAATATTTATACAAATATTGAAAGATCAGATAAGAATTAGGCAAGCTATTATTTACTTACATACGGCGAGTTGGATTAAGCCACGATAGCATAGTTGGCAGTGCACCTGACCCGGCATGCCATGGAGTGCGGGTTCGAATCCCGCTCGTGGAATTTTTCAACACTTTGTCTTTTTTCATAATTTACAGATACTAGAATCTCTACTTGTAATCAATATCACACTGATTCTAAAATAACCCGCTTAACGGTAGCTTACTTAAAACAACATATATATAAATAGTTGAGGTCACTCGAAAGTATATCTAGTATATCTACCCACATATGTATTAAAATTTTCATTGTTTGTGTTCTGTGCTATAGTTTGAGCAATAAAGTGTTATATCTATCTGCTTTATTTAAACTTTAAATGACTTTGTGGCCTGTGACAGCTTGCTCCTTCAAAGCATCTCCATAATGAGGTTACTGTGGACGTTACAGTTTAGTTTATACGATGTTAAAGGTCGCCGCCATTACACTGAGCAAGAGGGTAACTGAGTTACGGAGCCGTTGGGGTGGCCACAAAAAATTGGAGACAAAAATGAACAATCTCTATCGTTAATGATTGGACTTTCAATATAGGGACTGCCCCACCCTGTGTAATTTATCGTTGGGTTGATAGGGTGAAAAATTTCCAAAAATAAATTACCTTCCACATATGAATATTGATGGTTTCTTTTAAGACGAATGGAAATGCGGGTATCTTCATTGGAAGAATTTAAGCTAGATGAAAATTAACTTAGTTATTCAGAATGCTTCCGTGCTTCGAAAGGCTCGTAAAGCCGTTGGTCCCGGCTGCATAAGCAGTCATTAATAATCGCCAATCCGCACTGGGCCCGCGTTGTGGTTCAAAAATTCAAAATTCAATATCATTTATTCAGTTTAGGCTACAAAAAGCTCTTATGAACGTCGTTATGCCATCGGTTCCCAAGTCTACTCTGGGCGAGAAGAACCGGCAAGAAACTCAGCAAGTGTCAAGCTCTTTTCTCCCTGACAGCGTCAAAAATATTGGAAAATAGCCTATCATAGAAGGATACTTTTCATCACAAATAAAAACACAAAATATAAAGGACAATCTCACATCTTTAAAAAAAACAAAAGAAAGTATAATAATATCTAAGTTTGCAAATTTACATCAGTTACCAATTAAAATTTTCACAATGTCGTACAGCACTATATAGGTCAAAAATTGTCAAAGAAAGAAAAAAAAAACAAAATTAAACTATAGTTAATAATTATAGTCATGGGAATCAACTACGAGGAATCGTGTACGTTTCATAAGATAATGCAGCTCAAAGATCGCCGTACTCTCCTTGAGATGTTGTACTTACACGATGTCTGTAATGATAAGATTGATTGTTCTGAGTTATTATCTCTCTTTCTGCAAATTAGAACACCGACAAAGCGCACTAGACATACCCCTCTTTTTCATGTACCACTTAGCCACTCTAACTACGCTCAAAATTCAATTATTTACCGTTCACTTAATAGTTATAACAAAACTTTCTCGTATGTCGATATTTTTCACCTTAGTAAACCATCTTTTAAAAAACAAATTTCAACTATATTAGTAAATTCATAGGCTCACACTACACACCTACAATTCACACTAAGACTTCTGAATTGCCCCTGCCTGTCGGGCAGATGATAAAGAGCACCCACAAGCATATTATACGCACATCCATGCACTCTCATGCACCACATCTAATATAAATTTTTAAAACACACACACACACACACACACACACACACACACATACACACACACACACACATACCACATACTGCTCGGTGCGTACCACTGTTTGCTGTTAAATTTAAATTTAAACTAATTAATTTATTTGTTTTGTAAATTGTTTTTGCTTTTTCTAAATTATTGTGTTATCTGTCTGTTTTGCTTTCACTTTCGCTTAAGCAACATATTAAATATATTGTGTTACAAAGTAAGAATCTGTAATTGGCAGTAGGTTAAGTATACTATGTAATAATTTAGTTTATAAAGTACACTAAGAACTATAAAGCTGGCTCACTTACATTTTGTATAATAGCATGAGGAATGGACAACCCTGCTATACACTGCTTTAAAGTTTATACTGACACCCCCTACCAACCTATCGGTTACAAAGTAGGTGTCAGACATCCTTACGCAAGGGACCATCTACGTCAGGTCATAACGCCGCATCAGAACACGCCGGCACGTATCCTTCATCCAGTACTTTTAAGACTAGTGTCTCAAGCTAGTCGCCCCGTGGGCACGTATAGTCCACTACCTATTATCCAGATAGGTCACCGGAGCTGTAAGCTCGCTCACTTCTCGTTGCACTAAGAGCACAACTCGCAGTGTACCACTGCTCGGGCCGTCAACTCTAAAGTCGACTACCAAATGTCCTCTTTGGTGGCGGAGTTGTAAGCACACTCACTTCTCGGTACCCATCCAGGCACCTGATCAATTCCAAATTCCTACGTGGCTGACTAAACCGGAGGCCTTTGCATCTAGCGGGCAGGAATGGACAGTCAAAAGTATAAATATGTTACCATACGGACTAGCTGTCCTTATATGTTTTAACTTCAAGTTTTATATTTTTGACGCTAGAATTACAAGCCGCCTTGAGATTATCATATATTATAGCTAACATGTAGCACAATGTAGACATAATTTTTTGAATACTTTTCTGAGGCAGATATTGCATTCGATTTATTCAAAGTAAGGTAACTATGCGTAAAGCCGTGGTTGCGCATAGCTTGGGACAGAGATGAGTGGCAGATACGAAATGAGGCCTATACTCAGCAGTGGGTATATCCGCGCTGAAATGATGATGATGAACCTAACTGTGATAATGCTAGTAAACAACACGTAACAGAAAAGTGTGGTCAAAATGAAAATATCCGAAGTGTATTCGATCTAGATCTTGTATGCAGAGTTACTAAGTCATGATTATTTAACTTCTATGTGTTATGCAATTTTTAATTAAATATTTCTATTGTGACGTCACATCAAAATAAACAAGTCACAGCCCTAGTGGTTTAGTAACCTCTGTGTACTTACATTTATGATCACTGCTGCTTGCCCTGACGCGCATCACTTCACAAATATAAATATTTCATTAACAATTACATGACAAATTAAAGTTAAATATTTATAAAATTTATAAAATACAGTGATAAAATTACGCCTACCCGTCCCAGCCAGGAATCGAACCTGGGTCTTCCGCAATCCGGGCAGCTGCACTGACCGCTATGTTACTGGGAAGGCTAACCTAAGCGCTGAATTTTGTCACTGCTTTTTAATGCTTTTTGAGTGCTAATAGCGGCACAGCGCGCCATCTATCCAACGGTAATTGCAACCGATGGCTATGCAGATTCAAGGCAGGCAGGTAGGCATTTGAATTTTTCACTGTATTTTGTAAATTTTATAATTATTTAATTTAGCTTCAGTGCAGCAATTAGCACTTGAAAATAAAAAGTAAAAGTTAAAGTAATAATTATATCTTAATAACAACACATACAAGTTCTAGATCGGATACACTTTGGATCTTTTCATTTTGACCACATCTCTCCGTTACACGTTGTACACACGAACGGAAAAAATTAAAATGTCAGCAAAAATAGCAGTAACCCTAGCCGCACTTAACCCACACTGGACTATGTCGCGAGCAGTTAACTGGACGCCATGACGTCCGGAAACACTTTCCTAATAACATTATTGGCACTGTTTATGAAAGATAATATAGAGATGAGATTAACAAAGTGTGTTGCGGATACATTTATTTATTTATTTTGAAAAGGACAGCTAACAAAACATACACTTCGTGAGTAAAATTAATCATACATATACGTGGGTTTGTTTCACCAACCCGCTATTTGACAATTGTCAAAGTCAAAGTCAAAGTATTTATTTGCAAAGAACAGGTATATACAGGATGTCAAATATAAGTATTCGAATCGCTATTCAATTTATAAACATTAACATGTAAAAAATTATTGATAATTAATAATTTAAAAACTCATTTATTGTAGCTACTTATGACGATAGAGAACTTTGCTCAGCAGTGGAAAAGTACGATGGCACAGAGCACAAAAGCTCTCCCTGTCCATCCATAGGGAAGGTTCGTGTCCCAGCAGTGGGGACATAAAATGAGCTGGTGACATTATAGTTGTCGAAAAAAACGGAAAAAAATAAAAATTAAAAAACATTTAAAATTTCATCACGACATAGTAACCAGCTTGCCAGACATTCCGATTTTGGCGGGACGTCCCGATTTTTAAATCAAAATTAAATGTCCCGCCCGCGCGGGGCAGGCTCAGTCCCGCTTTTCGGATCTCTGAATCAGAGAAGTCGGATTTATAATATCATATTTTCAATAAAAATACATTTTCTATGGCTATTTTTGCTATCTATTGTCACGTAATCGTAATTTGAAACTCAAATAAAAAGATAAATATTTGAAAACTTCTGATTATATACGGTTTTTTTACTATGTATGTGTGTACGTTTTCGACGAAAGAATGCCGCTTTCTTCACTCAAAACGCTTCAAAATCCCAACTTGACAAAAAAAAAATCTGACAACGCTGATAATATTAACCCTGTGATCGACACTAGTATTCATCGCCAAAAAATAATATAGAACTTCAATGAACTTTTATTGGATGACAACTAGGAAGTCGGTTGTCCGTATTGAATTGTTGTTAAAGTCAAAAATCGGTTTTATTTAGCTTCACATGTTTGTTTGTATGTATGTATGTATGTATGTGGCGTACAAATCTTGCAAGCCTAATTAGACCCACTTCCCGGTGTTCAATTGAGCTGAAATTTGGTACATCTATGTAACTGGATGACAATGCATTATTATTGATTTTAAAAAAACCGGCCAAGTGCAAATCGGACTCGCGCACGAAGGGTTCCGTACCATATAGAGAGGGTCGAAAGTCTGTGCCTGAAGATATTCGAAAAAAAGTTAGCTGGGGATACTTAGAATCGATAACAGAACACGTTTCAACAGTTTTAAGAATTTTTGCCTGTTTGTCTGTTTATCTGTTTGTCTGTTTATTTGACCGCGCATCACGTGAAAATGGCTGAACGGATTTAGATGAAACTTTGCACATAGACAGACCATGACCCGGACTAGGATATAGGATACTTTTCTTCTCGTCGCGGCGACGACTAGTTATCTATAAAAACGGCAAAAAAAATCACGTTTGTTGTATGGGAGCCCCTTATATATTTATTTTATTCTGTTTTTTAGTATTTGTTGTTATAGAGCGGCTACAGAAATACATCATCTGTAAAAAGGAGGTCATTCATTTTGGGCCCAAAAGTCAAAGTGGCGGCCAGTAAAAAAAAGGAGTTATTATTATTGTGGGAGGCAGACCGAGTATTTTTTACTATGAGAACATATCTCTACTAATATTCCTTCTCCTAATAATTGAAGTAGAAAAATCTGATTTTTAAACATTTTACTAATAAAAATATTTCATACTATGAAGTCGTTACGTTTTTATTATATTGCCCTAGACACTAAACTAGAAACTAAAATTAAAAATTAAACAATTCAAGTCGTTCCCAAGTTAAAGCGTGCGCGTCTAAGGTCTAATTACTTCTAGAGAGAGTCATATACTTAGTAATCACAAATATAGGAACCTCGTCAAGCCATTTTTAATCGTTTGCTGTGATGGTCATATCATAGATGTCTCTGGTCCACACTCTGCTCGTACATCTGATGCTCATATCATGAATGATATTTTATCTAACGAGACTGATGCAGGTGACGGTGTCTTTAATTGGTTTTTTAGAGAAGGCGACGTCTTTATACTCGATCGGGGTTTTAGAGACGCTGCAGAGACATTACAAAGTCATGGCTATTCTGTACAGATGCCTGAAACGCAGCATGCCAATGAAACTCAACTAAGTACAGAACAGGCGAACAAATCTCGTCTAGTTACTACTACCCGATGGTTGGTGGAAGTAATTAACGGACGAATCAAAAGGGATTTCAGACTATTGAGAAACATTTATTTGGACCTTTCTTTGGAATTCATGATCGATTATTTCAAAATTGCTGTGGCACTGTTACATGCTTATATTTATTGAAGATAGTACTAGAGCAGCAACATTTATAGAAATAATCCACGAGAGGCTAGCAATTCCAAATACCTTGGCAGATATCGTCAACAGACATAATTATAACCGCAGGAGAACAGTGTTCCGTAGAATGGCGGCAAATATCCCCGAATTGGAAAATTTGCCTCGACTCACGGAAGAACACTTATTATTATTAAGTCTGGGTATATTGAATCAGGCTAGAAGCTATTTTGGTGAACATGTGAATGAGAATGGGTCATTTATCATTGAATTGGGCGACTCATTACCTGCATCATATGTTAGAAACTTGGGAGGTGAGGATTTGTGTATAATACGAGGTCGAATCTAATCACGTCATGTGAATGCGAGAACCTACTATGTACATGTTGGTTTTGATAGAACTTTTAATGGTCGGCAGGCAATCAGTCACTATTACGGTACATGTATTTTAGGCAAAAGATTTGTAGGATGTTGTTCACACGTCATGTGCATAGTTTTGTATATAATTTATGCAAGGCATGAACCGCATATAAGCCCTCCGGCTTTATTTTTAAATGACGTTATGGTACAAGCTCTCAACATTTAGATTTAGTTAGGGATAGACCTTTAGAGTTCCGCCGTATTCTTAAGGATACGCGAACATTTCATGTTACTTTTATGTAAGTCGTCTGTATTTTGTGATGTAATCCATCTCTTTATGTATGTTATTATATAGCAAGCTTTGTTGATGTTAATAAAAGATTGAACTGCAAAGTATTCCTTTATTTAGCTCTTGAAAATCAACCTACATCCTTACCCCACTACTTTTTACGCCAGTAAAATGAATATATTTTTAATTAAGTTATTAAATATAAAAAATAGAGTTTTATACTTCAATTATCAGAACTAGGACTAGGTGTTAAGGTTTACAGTCATAGTAAAAAACGTTCGGAATTACTCCCCCAACAATAATAACCCGTTTTTTTTCGTTGGCTGGCACTTTGACTTTTGGGCCCAGACTTGTATGAAACGTGAATGACCTCTTTTCAACTGTCTAACTATCACAGTTCATGAGATACAGCCTGGTGACAGACGGACGGACAGCGGAGTCTTAGTAATAGGGTTCTCGTTTTACCCTTTGGGTACGGAACCCTAAAAAGAAAGTTTCAAACTCTGGTTCCAAACGGACACTAGTGCAACTGTCCTAGCTCATTTACCTATTGACATCGATGGAGCATCACGATCACAAATTCCCTAGGCCGTTGATCGCAAAGTTCCACAATGACGAATTCAGATTAAATAATGACTGATTCATTGTCGTTGACAAATTAACCGGCCATAATATAAATTATTAAATAACAATATCAGTTGCGCTGCGTTTCCCAACTATAATTGCGAATTACCGAGCCGACATTAAATCGTTGGCTCGCCAGATAGAATTCACCACTGGCGGATTCGAAATAATTGATGCATGAGGTAATAATCTCTTCAACACATTCGGTATATTAGTGATATCGGATAATTGTGTTTCATACAGGGCTGCTGCCGAAATCAACGAAATACGTGTCGCATTGTGTTGTCCCGCGAATAGTAAACAGCCTATAACTGTCCCACTGCTGGGCAAAGGCCTTCATCATTGAAATCAAGTCATCACTACAATTGATGGGTATTGGCTTAATCACCACGCTTGCCAAATGCGGGTTGGTTATCACAAACCCGGGCTATGCATCGAAAAATCCGAAATACATTTTGCCCGACCCGGGAATTGAACCCGGGACCTTCGGGTATCGGGCCGAACGCTCTGCCACTAGGCCACCGAGGCGTCCCGCGAATAACGTTGCATCAAACTATGCAAGAGCTGGATGAGAGTAGCCGCGGATCGTGCTCAGTGGTGTGCAAAAAGTCAAAAGTAAAAAGTCATATTTTTTAACTATACATTAATACGTGAAACAAAAACTTTGTACCCCTTTTTTACGAAAATTGCGCGGACGGAGGAGTATGAAATTTCGCACACTTAGAGTTTCTATAGAGAAGGTTATCCGAATGTTAATATTTTTTTTACATTATGCATAAAAATACATTAAATCAATAAAACAAACATTACATACACTACCATGTATTTGACACACGCATATTATACTCTTTTCAAAAATTTCAAAAATGCAAGAGGAGCGGCTGAAATCTGTCAATGCCAATCCAAACTCACATTCTATCTTTTTTAATTTTTCATTGCTTAGGATACAATCTGTGCAGCCATAACAAAATTACGGTCAAATTTCCACCACTGGGTGACCACTAGTTCCAATAAACTTACGAAAAGTGCTTTTGAATCGTCCATACGTTTTTTACCTCTACCCACTTCAGGACGTCTATTTTTTAGCTGTGGAGAAGAATGGGCGCAAGAAACTCCACAGCTTTAATATAAGTAACGGCATGGACTTGGAGAGACCCACACATATCAGTGAAGTCTTTCATTTTTAACTAACTCTTTGTATGATGTCATGAATTCCCCTTGTATCTCTCTTAATTGCCATGCTTCATGCACCCATTTTCTCTTTTTTCCGTGATGCTGCTCTTCTTCTTCGTCTAAAGCAATAGCTATAATTTCTAGCTCCGTAGTATTGAACAAAGCCATAGCAACAATCATGATACTTGATAACGGACACGTTTTCACCGAAACTCCTTGAACGAGTACTGACATGTGTGAATTGAATCACTGACGCAACACTGTAGCACTTAAGACTACCAGTCTCAAACCTAAAGGTCCCGGATTCGGTTTCCCGGCATGTTCATACTCAGTATGGTATAGCTTGGGTTAAGCCTGGCCAGGTAATACCATTTCAAAATCAAATTAAATAAATAATATCTAATTGTTTTGTTTTAAGTTAGCGATAAGATAGCCAAGCCTCTGTAGTTCGGATTCCGGGTGAACTACGCTTCCATCATTAGTCTTATTATCACTTAACATCAAGTGCTATGAAGAATAAGTAAGAAATAAAAAAAAATGTAATATATAGTTCATTGTCCTACTAATATTATAAACGCGAAAGTTTGTAAGTATAGATGTTTGTTACTCTTTCACGTAAAAACTACTAAATGGATTTGGATGAAATTCGGCATACAGATAGTTTATAACCGGGAATAACACATAGGATACTTTTTATCCAGATATTGTCACGGGAACGGGACCCACGCGGGTGAAACCGCGAGCGGCAACTAGTCTCAAATAAGTCGTCTCTGAGTGCGGCACGAAACTATGGATTCCTCTATCCTTCCATGTCTTAAAAAATCTTTTAACACCTAAAACGCCACATGTCCGACAAACAATTGAATTTCTATTGTGTCTGGGACCGACGGCGACGGTGGTCAACCTGTTAAGGAATCGTGACGGAGACTTTTAAATTAAAAACTATACTTAAAGGTTTTGATTCTCCCTGTACATCCATAGGAAAGGCGTGTGCCCCATGCAGTAAAGATATAAAACGACCAGGTGATGATGATGACAACGAATAGATTTTGATCGCAACCACAACCAACAGCGTTCTCCGGCCACCCATCCGTGTCCCCACCACTTCCTAGGTAGCTTGACATTCACGATCGTATCTCAAATTTTCATTATACCACTAACGGAGGTCTTATGTAATTACTCTCTGCTATAGACCTTATTCTAAGTTAGATCGCTACCTCATATCGTAACTCACTGGATAAAGTTTAGATTAGGTACCTTTACTGGTCTGTTTACCCACATAGTTTCAGCCGAAGCAATCTCGCATAATTTTATGTATTGCATTATTAGAATGCAACTTGAGGTTATTTGATTGTTCATGTTCGAGTTGGGTAAGTGTGATTAAGGTGAGGGTTTCCAAAAAACGGTGTTTTGAAATTAGTTTTATTCGAAATGTATAAGGATTTTAAATCCAAAAAAAATATATGTTATTCATTGGCCTTTTATCTAGTAATTTCGGCTGGTATTTTCACGATATTTTACAATTTCCTGTATCGAATATAATATCAAACATACGTCTTATTAAACATACGTATTATTAGACTAAATATCATTTTATTCAGACTGTACACCGTTTCAGACAAAAAAAAACCATTCCAATTGTCTTTGAATATATAATAGTTGTCAGCCATTATAATTTTAATAATAAGTAAACGTTCAATAAAATCCACATTATTGCCTAATTCGACGCTCGCGCAATCATTCAGTCCCGAGCGGAACGCCTTGGAAATCTCACAGTCAGAAACACTCGCCTAAGTACAAAATAAAATAAATTTATTAAACAACATTAACACTAACATTTAAAACAGATTCAGGTTTGTACTTAATATTACTTATAAAAAGATGTGTTAACATTGCACCGATAAACGCATCATGGCCATCAAGTTATAGGGATTTCTACCACTAGGCTAGGCTTGTCTTAATAGAATTCTTGTAAACACATTGCCAGGGATCGGAATACGCGACTTTTGTCATTAAAAATTAGTTATACAAAAAAGAGAAGTAAAATGAATGAATATGTGTGTGTGTGTTTGTAAAGGTGTCTGTGTGAGAGGGTGTGTGTGTGTGAGAGAGAAAGTGTGCTCGCGCGTGTGCGAAGATGTGTGCATGTGTGCGTGTGTGTGTATACGTGTATATTTGAATGAGCGATTAATTATAATGTTATTTTCTATAAATTAATAGGCTAAGTCGTTACTCTTAATAACTGCTCTAGTTCCTCGTAAGAAAGTGTGCCAATCCATTTTGTATTTTTTTTCTTTAGCTCGAAAGGTGAATAGTGCTTAATACAACAGTGTGATTGTACCACATGAGTGAATACATTTTATCTACTCTGTGATTGTACTTTATTATATACTAGCTGACCCGGCGGACTTCGTACCACTTTAATAGTTTCTATGACAACTAAAACAAATCGTGGAACATTTTGTATTGGAAAATTAAATAGTCGTTTTTACTATTTTCCGTTACTTATTTTATTATTTATGTTTCTCAAGGTTTGAACCTTCCCTGGACTTCGACAAATATTTCAAAATCAAAATTAGCCAAATCGGTTAAGCCATTCTCGAGTTTTAGCGATACAAACTAACAGCAATTGATTTGCTATACTGATATTATAAAGCTGAAGAGTGTGTTTCTTTGTTTGTTTGGATGAACGCGTTAATCTCAGGAACTGCTGGTTCGAATTGAGAAATTATTTTTGTGTTGAATAGTCCATTTATTGAGGAAGGCTATAGGCTATATTACATCACGCTATGATTAATGAAACGCGGGCACACGCGGGTGAAAACGCGGAGCACAGCTAGTTATATATATAATAAATAATGAATTTGACGACCTCCTTGGTCAAGTGGTTTGTACACCGGTTTTCATGGTGTCACCATCTCTGAGGTCCCGGGTTCGATCCCCAGTCGGGTCAATTTAGAATTTATTGTTTTTCTAAATTGTCTCGGGTCTGGGTATTTTCTATGTATAATAAGTATGTCTTTAAGTATTTTAAGTATGTTTATCCGTTGTCTAGTAACCATTTAACGAGTTTCATAAAGAAGCTTCTCTTAGGCTAGATGATTGGTGTGATTGTTGGAAAGTTTATTATTTATTTATTTATGTATGTATGGATGAAGGAAGTTACTATATTTTATTCTAAAAAATATCATCATCATCATCATCATCATCAGCCGATATAAGTCAACCGCTTTCCTTTCCAATCTTATGGGTTAAGGACTTAGCCATCATCTCACCTGATGTTAAGTGATAATAAGACTAAGCACTTCACCCGGAATCCTCAATTACTGTTGCACTGGCTATCTTATCTCTAGCTGCCGGAACACAACAATGCTACAAACATTGATGTTATCGCGACATATTTAGATAAGATAATGGTAGCTAGCAAGGCGGGCATACAAGCCCTACTATCAACAACCAAATCGAGTACACAAACATGTACCCCCGCAGGGAGTTGAACCAGGTACCTCTGGGTCTAAACCGGTGGTCTTAACCACAAGACTACAAAGGCGCTTAAAACCTCACTTCGGCAAAGTAATTTTTTTAACTCCATTTTTTTAATGTAAAAGTTCCGTTAGGGGGTAATTCGACATAGGGCTTTTATTTGTAACTAAAATACGAACTAACCATCATTATTCAGTGGTTTTCCTATTTTCCCGGTCCGATATCAGACGCTGTAATGAGCTTAACAAGCATTGCCTCAACCGGTAATTGTAGCTTCGTTATTATTTGGCGGTCTAAAATCGTTTTTGTTTTCTATTCGTTGCTATATCCGAAAGCGTCTATAGCAACGAATATAAAAACACATTTAACAAATAGTGTTTTTATTAATTTATTTTTAAAACAGGTACTCAAAAAACTTATTAATGATACTCAAAAAACTCGATGTGGAATTTTTGGAAACAAATTGGTATTTACTTATTTTAGAAATTATCTGGTCACCGTCAGATTTTTACTGTTTCTTTCTAGATAACGAAAATATCAATATGGATAAATGGATTCAACCCAATTCAGCTAAATCATTTTATAATGATGGATAAAGAAACCGAAATATGGACAAATAAAATTTCAATTAGATTTTTATGGTGCATTCCATAAGCATTTATGGAAATTGAACCCCGTTGTTGATTCAAAACGTCAGGATAATTTTATCCTGACGTTTTGAGACCTGAATAATTGAGCGAGTAGATCTGTAAATGCCATTTCATTTAAAGCAGTTTCAAAAAGATTATCTTGATTTGTGATCTTTAAGCACATAAATAATTATCTTATGTTTCTTATCTCGTTGTTGGTCGATTGCGAATCTTATTTACTACCAAAACCGAAACTACTGACATTCCTTTAATTAAGTACTTTGCAATCGCTCATCCAATCAAATTATTTAAAAGTTTCTTCGCATTTTTTAAGAAAATTCAAAACATTTTTAATACCTATAGTTTATTTACATTTAACTAAAGTATGTAGGCGCAAATTTGTTCCATAACTTTTTTCCATCTTGTAGGTAGGGTCATGATCCCATTGCTATATAAATTTTGGGGCTTCTGATCAAAATACCGCAACAAGTGATTTTGGCAGTCCTCTCATGATGTTAACCTGACACTGCCTAAAGAATTGTGAAGAGACCGAAACAAGTGGAAATTTGAAGGTGCAAGGTCACGACTATACGGCGGATGCATTAACACCTCCCAGCCAAACTCTCTTAATTTTTGCTGAGTGAGGTCTAGCGTTATCATGATGAAAAACCACACCCCTTCTGTTGATTTATTCCGGCCGCTTTCTCTCAACTTCTTACTTTAATCTCATCAGTTGTTCGCAGTAGAGTTCAGAATCGATGGTCCTGCCTGGTGATAACAGCTCATAATGAATAATGCCCTTTCAATCCCACCACACACAGCATCACATTGTTACGAGTTAAACCGGGTTTCGCCACAGTCTGTGAAGCCTAATCGGCCTTTGACCACGACTTTTTTCACACGTTCTTGTCGTACGTGATCCACATTTCATAACCAGTTATCAGCTTCTTCAAAAAATGTTTGGTTTCATTACGTCGTAATAAAGAATCACAAATGAGTACACGGTTCATTAGTTTCTTTCAGTGAGCTCGTGAGGTACCCAAATATCGAGCTTTTTTGTGTACCTAGTTTTTTCCAAATGCGCCAAAACTGTTTTGTGGTCAATTCTCAGATCTTCAGCTACGTCGTAATTATTGATATGCCGATCTTGCTCTACTTTTTCAAAAAAGGTATCCATTTTATCCGTATTAGGGCGACCAGAGCGACGTGCATCTTTGACATCAAAACTTCCGGATTGATAACGCTTAAACCAAATTTGTGCTACTCTCACAGACACTGCACTATGTCCATAAACGTCACAAATTTTTTTCGTTGCTTGCGTTACATTTTTACCTTTTTTGTAGTAAAGTTTTAAAATGTATCGAATGTTTTCATTAGATTTACTTATGTTGACAGTAAGAAAAACAAATGACAATCACACATTTTCCTAATTTGAATTTGGAACTATCTTCTTTATAATTTAAACTTTCATTGATACCAAAACCAGCCAAACAAATAGTATAGCCAAAGAGATTTTATTACAAGTTAATACATACTATATGCGAAAAGACTTTTTCCCCAACCTAATATATTATGGTGACTTTTGCCCAGCAGACAGCCAGTTCCTCAGTAGAAGAGGATTCCGGGTGAAGCCTTCGGCCTTATGATCATCATCATCTCATCGTCAGCCATATGACGCCCACTGCTGGGCATATGCCTCCCCTAAGGATCGCCACAACGATCAGTCCTGCGCTGCCCGCATCCAGCGGCTTTCCGCGACTTTGACCAGATCATCGGTCCACCTTGTAGGGGCCTGCCCACGGAACGTCGTCCGGTGCGTGGTCGCCAATCGAGAACCTTTCCGCCCCAACGGCCATCGGTTCTCCGCGCTATGTGTCCCGCCCACTGCCACTTCAGCTGAGCAATCTTCCGATCGATGTCAGTAGTCCTTATAATCACTTAACATCAAGTAAGATGAAGGCAATTTGCTTACCCTTATAATATAAAGCTATCATCATCATCTCCAAAACATTTCCGCTGCTGGACAAAGGCTTCTCCCAAGGATCTCTACAACGACCGGTTCTGTGCTATTCGCATCCAGTGACTGCCTGCCACCTTCACCGGATCGTCGGTCCACCTTGTTGAAGGCCTGCCTATATTGCGTCGTCGGGTACGCGGTCGCCAATCGAGAACTAGCTATAAAGCTATAACGTTCATAATTTGATGCGATTATTTTCCAAATAACAATTAAGTAAAGCGTCCGTTTTAAAGGCATTACGATAAGAATAAATTGCTGGAATTGAACAAAGGCTGTACCAATTAGTAACCGAGACGCGCTCTCAGCTTCGGAAGGGTTCTGAAAAACGTCTGGAGGCGTCCGCGGGTTTAGGGTTCCTCCCGTAATTGGTGCGCCTCGGGCAGGCACAGAGTATGCTGGTGTATCAGAACAGACATGATATATTGTGCCCAAATAGGTACAAATAGTAATACGAACCAAATTGGGCCGGTGGTGGACAGGAAGACGTTGAAAGAGTAAATACTAAAAAAAAAGTTGAAAAAAATTATAACACACTAGCGACCGCTCGCGGTTTCAACCGCGTGGTTCCCGTTCCCGTGGAAATATTGGGATAAAAAGAATCCTATGTGTTAATCCAGGTTATAAACTATCTGTATGCCGAATTTCATCTAAATCCATTTAGTAGTTTTAACGTGAAAGAGTAACAAACATCCATCCATACTTATAAACTTTCGCGTTTATAATATTAGTAGGAATAATGGTCGAGTGGCAACTTACCTGGGTCAATCTCGGACCGAAACCTGGGTTCAATTCCTAGTTCGGGCAAAGTGTGTTTCGGATTTTTAGAAGCAAAGCACTTTAGCCATTGTAATTAAGTTTATACGTTTATTTTCTATAGTTGTTCTCTGTTTCTATACCACCGCTATCTGACTCGCAGGTCCTTGTTTTGACTCTCACCATGGAATAGTGGCAATTCACCACTATCAAACTCTAAGTCTACCGTTGTATTCCGACAGTTAGCGAAACGATATCCATTTGCACAGTAGTTAAAGATTCCGTGTGAAATGGACTCGACTGGCAACACTGTGCAGTAAAGTTGTCAAATTAACTAGCTCCTTTTAAAAATTCGATTAAAATTGTTTTAAACCTTTTATACTTAGTATATTTACCATTAGTCATTAAATCAAGTGATAATTAACTCATACTAGTGTTACCTCTGACAACAGTTGCATAGTTTTTAAATTATTGACAAATACAACATCCCAACTGTCAGCGCCAGCCGACTTGTAGAACAAATTTATAAATGTTGTAAAAGTAACATTTTTTTTATTTTTTGTGTTTTTATTTGTGATTGCGTGTAGTGTACATTTTGCGTATTGTACCTACATTATGTTGCGGAGGGATGGAAAGTGTCCCTTTATGATAGGGCATTTTCCAATATTTATGACGCTGTAAGGGAGAAAAGAGCTTGACACTTGCTGAGTTTCTTGCCGGTTCTTCTCAGTACAAGATCTCCCGCCCAGAGTAGACTTACGAACCGATGGCATAATGACGTTCATAAGAGCTATTTAAAGCCTAAACTGAATATATGTTTTTGAATTTGAATTCGAATGCGCTTCACCTGTAGCCACATAGTTACTTACCATCATTTGACATGAAGGCCAAGCCCTTTCCCGTTGTGGTATGAAACACATTACATATTACTAAGTAGGATCTTTTTGCAGTGTGTTGCAAGTGTTACTGATAGAGGAAAACCTCAGCAGGCCCAACTAAGATAAGATAAGATAAGTAAGATCCTTAATAATATATATACCTATACTCCTCCTAGCCGATTTCAGCTACGGAGACTGTCTTACTTAAGCCAGTCAAGTGCGCAGGAGATATTTTGGTGCATAAACATACGCGCAAACGTAAGTGCACACACACCCGTCTTTCCTCTTCTTAATCTGGTGGAACGGAAGACCGCTACGACCGGAGAAGAGGCCAGATGAGGCTTGGAGTTAGATTTCGACAGGTCGCCAACCTATCGCCCAGACAAGGCCCAAACATAAGTTTACGGTCCTCTTACGACATCCATTGGAGAGATGGAATGAAGTGGTACTATTCTTATCTGCCGGAAACCACACGGCGACTTCTTAATAATAGAAGGTACTTATATATTATTTGTGTACCCTGAAAAAGGTTCAAAATATCAGAATAAAAAATATGAAAAATAATAATACATTACAACATTGACATTTTAAAAGCATTTTAAGCTCAGCACAAACATGGCATTGCCTAGTGCCCAGTCTAGAATGGAGTTCAACCTAAAAGTTGTGTCGGCGAGGTGGAAGTGACGTCACGATGCACTTGGCCGCCGGACTCACCCGGCCCGGAAGTCGGCTAAAAGCCTTCCCCTGCATTTGTCTTGGAGTTTCGTAAAATCAATAGATAGCTGCCTGTTACTGCTACATTGATAAACATTATATAAAATGTAGGCAAAGAGCTCAATAGCGCAGTGGTTGACGGGTTTGGTCTTTTCTTTTATTAAAGAGAGATTGCTGCCTGCTTAAAGAGAGATTGCTGATTGCCTGGTGAAGCTGAAAATGCCGTCTGAGGCAATGCCTCAGACGGCATTTTCAGCTTCACCAGGCTTGACGCTTCTTTTATTAAAGAGAGATTGCTGCCTGCTTAAAGAGAGATTGCTGATTGCCTGGTTAAGCTGAAAATGCCGTCTGAGGCAATGCCTCAGACGGCATTTTCAGCTTCACCAGGCTTGACGCTTGATCTTCGATTGCTAAATTTTTGAAGCTAAATTAAATATTTATAAAATTTACAAAATACAGTGAAAAAATTAAACGCCTACCCGACCCAGCCAGGAATCGAACCTGGGTCTTCCGCAATCCGGGCGGCTGCACTGACCGCTATGCTACCGGGAAGGCTGACGTAGACGCTGAATTTTGTCACTGCTTTTGTAATATTTAGAGTGCTAATGGCGCGCTGTGCCGCTATTAGCACTCTAAACTCAAATTTGTAGTATTTCATCTGCAAAGATGAATCTACATAGCCAACGGTTGCAATGACCGTTGGATAGATGGCGCGCTGTGCCGCTATTAGCACTCTAAAAATTACAAAAGCAGTGACAAAATTCAGCGTCTACGTCAGCCTTCCCGGTAGCATAGCGGTCAGTGCAGCCGCCCGGATTGCGGAAGACCCAGGTTCCATTCCTGGTTGGGTCGGGTAGGCGTTTAATTTTTTCACTGTATTTTGTAAATTTTATAAATATTCGATTGCTAAGGTTAAACAACGTCCGCAATAGCTGGTCATCGGATGGATGACGTTAGCAGTCGTTAATAACCACCAAAAAAATAAGACTACATCACATACATTGTTCTAATCCCAAGGGGAGTAACTAAAGCACTCGTTAGGAAATCAGAAACAACGACGGTACACCACATCACCCAGACCGACACAATATCGAAAAGATCCAATTTATATACAAATATTTCACAGTATATGCTGCTCGAATGTGGAATAGACTGCCTGCCAGCATTCGTGAGAGTTCATCGGTAGAATCTTTCAAACACAAGCTCAAAGAGCATTATCTGTCTAACGGCTAATCAGTTACATACCGTTGTAGTAACATAATTAGTTTTATTTTATTTTAATATGTATGTATGTATATATTTATAATATAATATTATATTTTCAATTATTTATATCCTTGGCAATTAGTGTATATATGTTTGTTAGTATAGTATTATTTATAATTTATTAGTCCCGCATACTTGTTTATTGCACTACAGCTAGGGTTGGCTGGAAGAAATCTCTTCTAGAGATAAGCTCACCTTTGTATATGTCCTGTGTAACGTGTGTTTAAATGTAATTTATTTGTACAATAAAGGATTAATTAATTAATTAAGATCGTCTTCGACTTTGACCCGACCGGGAATCGAACCCGGGACCTCAGAGTTAGGGACGCCCAAAGTCCGGCGTGCAAGCCACTCCGGCTACGGAGGTCTTCAATTCCACACTGGGCCCGCGTGGAGGTTTATGACCCGTTATTCCTGTAGTGTTTCCATCCAAAGGGAAGGCTCGTGCCCAAGCACATTAAAAAACCGGCCAAGTGCGTGTCGGGCCACGCGCAGTGTAGGGTTCCATAGCCCATCTCAATAATGCGGATACTAACGGTTTCACACACCTGACAACAGTGACAACGCTATTGAAGTAGTTTCCAATGAGGAATTTGTACTGCGCCAAGTACATTTTATTAGTTGGTCGACTGTTACTCGTAAACTTGTAAAGCCTACTTAGCTGAGATAGTTTTCCTTTTAACTTCGTAAACAACCATTTGGCTGGCAGGGTGGGCGACACTTGACTCTAACAAAATTTTGCACTTTCAAGCTTAATAGTTCACAAACGGATGCCTCAATCAGAAAACTGTTTCCACAAACCCGCAATATTCTTGAAATTGCTATCTAACGACACCCCAAACTATGGGGTAGACAAGAAATAAAAATTACATCCCCACTTCACGTGTCGGGAAGGTAACCCAAAAAAAAATATTTTTCTAAATTTTACTTCCCCACTTTGTCGGCGTGATTAATATGTATATCCATGCCAAATTACAGCTTTTTAGTACTAAGAGTCTACTAGGCTGGGGTTGGACAGACAGACAGACGGACATGGCGAAACTATAAGTGTTTCTTGTTGACTACGAAACGCTAAAAAGAGATAGGTGAGGATGTTGAGGCATTATTATTACCACCTCGGTGACTGAGTGGCTAAGCACTTTGTCCAGTACCCGGAGGTCCTAGGTGCGATAATCTATCTATCTATACATGTAATCTACACATCTATACATATCATAAAGCTAAAGAGGGTCGAAAGTCTGTACATGGAAGATATTCGAAAAAAGTTGGCTGGGGATACTTAGAATCGATAACAGATCACGTTCTAACGGTTTTTAGAATTTTTGTCTGTTTATATGACCGTGCATCACTTGAAAATGGGTGAACGGATTTGGATGAAACTTTGCACATTGACAGACCATGGTCTGTCTATGTGCAAAGTTTCATCCGACGACGGTTTGACCCGGACTAGGATATAGGACACTTTTTATCCCGGTAACAGGTTCCTGTGGGATAGTGTAGTCTTCGCGAACGAAGTCGCGGGCGACAACTAGTTAATAATAAAGAATTAATTATTAATAACCTGGTCGGGGTAAATTGGGCTTGATGGCTGAATTTAAAAAGAAAACATCGATGAGTTAGCAAATTACTCCGTTCTACCTGATTGATGTTAAGCAGAATCAGATTTTAACCGCCTCTGTGGTCTAGTAGCTAAGACCACCGGTATAGACCCAGAGGTCCCGGGCTCCGATTCCCAGCGGGGGGTACATGTTTGTGTACTCGGTTTGGTTGGTGGTAGGGCTTATTAGTCCGCCTTGCTAGCTACCACCATCTTATCTAAATGTGTCGCCATAACATCAATTTGTAGCATTGTTGTGTTCCGGCAGCTAGAGATAAGATAGCCAGTGCCTCTCTAGTTGAGGTTCCCGGGTGAAGTGCGCTTCCATCATTGACCTTATCATCACTTTACATCAGGTGAGATCAAGGCACTGTGAAATATTTAAAGAAAAGATGACAGGACTGAGCAACTGGAACAGGATTATGGCTCACTAGCCGTCCTAACCTTGCCGACCCGCATGTTGCTTCTATTTAAGGCTACTTTGAGGGTAAACCAACACCATCAAATAACAATCACCATTACGTAAATGGGGGCCGGAGGCAAAGCAGCTTGTTAAAGAGTAAAGTGCTCGCCTTATCGAGGCCTCCGGAGACAAGAAGGCTGGCAGCTACCTCTGCCAGCGTATTAGTTTGGCAATCCAAAGGGGCAATGTTGCCAGCATTCTTGGGACCGTTCCCACGAGCCCACAGTTGGAGGACAACTTTTTTTTTGTAAGTCTTTAGTTTTTAATTTTCTAATTCTTTTTCTCTGTTTTTTTAAAGTTAAGTTAAGTAATGTTTCTTTTTGTTGTATATTAAATTACGTAAATTAAATCAGAGTTTGAACCATTGTTATTTATAGCCAAATACGTAAGAGTATCTAAATATAAATTGCAAGAGCTCACTTCGCTTGAAGACAACTAAATGAGGTGGAAATAGATGCACAAATCGCGTGCCTCGCGAACTGAGCAGTACAGGGAATGGCGATTTAATCTATCAAGAGAACTGGTGTGAAAACAGCTAAAGGAAATGAGTACTTCCTACGGAACAAGTGACTTAAATCGAGGAATACTAACGAGCGTTACAAATTTAAAAACAAAATGTTAATTTTTAACATGTGGATATTGAAACTTTTACCTGATGTAAATTTGTTAACTTAGATTTTTTATTTTGTTTTTTTTACATGTTGTGGTTGTCCTTTATATTTTGTGTGTTTATTTGTAATGGAAAGTGTCCTGCTATGATAGGGGTATTTTCCAATTATTTTGACGCTGTGATGGAGAAAAGAGCTTGTTGCTTGCTGAGTTTCTTGCCGGTTCTTCTCAGTAGTACAAGGTTTCCCGCCCAGAGTAGACATACGAACCGATGGCATAGTGACATACACAAGAGCTACTTGAAGTCTAAACTGAATAAATGATGTTAAATTTTGAATTTTGAATTGTTTTTTTTTAAATTTGAATTTTGAATTTTGAACATATATAGGTCGTAATCAAAATAGATCATGAAAATGAGTGGAAATAGTCGACATTTGAGACCACAAAAGCACCTACTAGATTTCTTCTAACAGACCACGATAATAACTACCCTATTACTATTCAAGTATATAGATAACGCACAGTTTAATGATTAACATTCGAAATGACGAAACACACACATCTACATTGACCACCACCTCCAGCTCATTTTATGTCCCCACTGCTGGGACACGAGCATTCCCTATAAATCAAACACCTCAGGGAGAAAGGGCCATAAACCCCTACGCAAGCACAGTGTGGATTTGTGGTTGTTAACGAAAGGACGGAGAAGCTGAAGATGATAAAAAAAAAATTCACTTATTCTTGATCACTTCTGCAATGCCTTTAACCAGCTCAATGACGCAGTTAAGGTAGAGGACAACATTAACACTGACACTTTTATTCGATAAATCTTGATCTTGTTAATATTTGTCGTTTTACGTTTCACAAAAATTGGCTTATTGTTTCGGTGTAAGGTGATTTATGCCTATATTAATACCAAAATGTAAATGTCTCTTAAACACACCGCCTGTTAAAAATGAACTTACATTGACAACAGTACAACAATTTTTCTATGAGGCAGAAATGTCCGTCCAAAGAAATGACTTACCCAGCGTTGGAGAGCAAGAAATATTTGACGACATTACACGCTCACTCGAAAATTTCTGCCACAAATCTCCCTAAATAATGTCCAACGTCGGTACACAGCAGCGGGATGAGGAAGCGCTAGCATTCGCAAGATGTCGTGACTGCCATACAAGGGTTGCGATTCTGGAAACAAACGATAACACGATAACGATAAAGGTACCAACCACCATGTATGTAATGAAAGATTATTCGCTTCGACCTCCATGCACGACATTTAAAAATATAAATTAAAAATAAATCTCTCATTCAATAAACTAGCTGTAGAGGTGGTGGGAATACATTTATGGATGTCAGGCAAAGATCCGTTTTAAATAGTTGATGAATACGTATAGAGCTTTCGTAAAGATGCAAATGTGCATTTAAAATATCAATATCATCGTCATCATCAATATTGGACACCACGCTGCGTCGCACGTCGTCGCCGTCCTTACGTCCTCCATAGTTTTAGGTTATATATAATTGTATGTATGTTAGTCTGTAACGTATTTATAATATGGGCCTCTATGTAACTTACCATCTGTACCTAATTTGTTGCCTGAATTAAATGATTTCTATTCTATTTCTTTATACACTCACCGATTAGATGCCTAAAATACTGGTAAACTCTTAGAGCATTAAATGCTTTAAGGGTAAACTAGTTTATTTAGTTTAAGTATCACTTCGGTTATTTTGCACTACCAGTTAATTAAACCAATAGATAACTTTCTTTTTGATTTGACTTTGACATGCATGGTTAAATTATTAATTTTAATTTTTCTTCTTCTTCAAAGAGTAGAGTTATATTCTTCTTCTCTTTGTTGGTTGATTTTAAAGTAGGTTTATATATTTTTTCTTTCTCTTTTCTTGTTTCTTTTGTTCGGTGAAGGCAAAGGCAAGGGCATAGTGAACATGCAGCCATTCTATATATATATATATATATATATTTTATTTTTATTTATTTTTTTCTTAATGTATGTGTAAGTGTTTTTAAGTATATAATTTTCCTATTAGTATTTATGTAGTATATTATTTTTGTCACACCACAAGTCGTCGCCACTTCACTTTCAGGGAGCTGTCTGAAAACCAGCGCTTCTGTGGCACTATGTGTATTGCCACAAAAGCATTGCTGAGACAGCTACCCGTTGGCCTTGCACATATTGTAGTTATTTATAGTGTTCTTTCTCTTTTATTTTATTTCTATTTTTTTGTGATTGTGTTAATTGTTTTAAGATGTTCTTCTGTTTTATTTTATTTTTATTTTTCTCATCTGTTTGTATTTGTGCAGGTCAATAAATGTTTCTTATTCTTATTCTTATTCTTACCAACCTTAATTTCGACGACCTCCTTGGTCGAGTGGTTTGTACACCGGTTTTCATGGTGTCACCATCTCTGAGGTCCCGGGTTCGATCCCCAGTCGGGTCAATTTAGAAATTATTGTTTTTCTAAATTGTCTCGGGTCTGGGTGACAAATGTTATTTAATCAGTTTAGTATTAAGTTTTATACAGCAAATACATTTATTCTTATTCTTATCATCATCGGCCCGTAAAATACCCACTGCTTTCCAATATCAACAATGGCACATAGGGAAAAAGGAGTCATTACCTACCACACTGGACAACGCGGGTTGGTGACACCTAACGAAAACAAAAATCTTAATTAATTTTTTTTTTTTTTTATATTAGAAGGAGGCAAACGAGCAGGCGGGTCACCTGATGGAAAGCAATCACCGCCGCCCATGGACACCCGCAAAACCAGAGGAATCACAGATGCGTTGCCGGCCTTTAAGGAAGGAATAGGCTCGTTTCTTGAAGATACAATAAAACAATCATTCACCATAATACATGCCTTCCGCAGCACGCAACAGCTGACTAGCATGATGTTTATTGGGTCACCAATGATATTGAGACATACAATTGTTTAATCTTCGTAAATTTTTGGAACAGACAGATTTCAACAGAAATTTGATATATTTTTATAACATTCTACCGATTGCCGCATAAGGGTCGGATTCTTACAAATTCTCCGGCGGGCTGTGACGAATGTACGCACTTGTCGGTTTAGCAGCGTCGTACATCATCCCTGAATGTTTTATACTCTCACCTCTGATTGTTTTTTTTAAAGGTAGCCACTCAGCCTTTGAGAAGCTCGAATCCGCAGCGGCTTGCGCGTTTGAGTTGCGATCTTGCTAGCTATGAAACTTTCGCAATGTCGAATCACCAGGTTAGTGACCATTATTAAGGAGCAACTTTCAAGTTTATTACTGGTCGTTTCTCGATTTACGCTGAAAGCAAGCGGTATTACGTCACTGTGAAGTTACTCCCCTCACAGTCAAAAGAAAACTTTTGCAGGTATTTAATTTTTATTTTTTATTTTATTATCTTAGGAAAACCAAGGTTTACAAAATTTTAATAGGGCTACAAAGTATTACACATAAAACCACTTATAGGTTCTCACCGATAGTGTATCATAATCGATAAAGACGTAATTTCCTTGAAATAATTTAATTATTTTGAATTTTGCATTCACAAAGTACTAGACCTACCACTCGAGCTTCATAAAACAGATTAATTTTTCTAGTAAAAAAATAATAATTGACTAAATACGACACATCTCTATTTTCCGCCCATCTCGTCATTGGTATAGATACCTGTAGGCTTAGCCAAAGTAACATTAAGAAAACGATAGCAAAGTTCGAAAAGAGTAAAATGGGATTGACATAAGCCGCGCTAAATCACGTGGTCAATCTTACAGTCAATCGAACTTCGCTATCGTTTTCTTAATGTTACTTTTGCTACCGCCACTGACCTCATTGATGAAGTACGATTCACCTCGTCTTCCTTTTGAACACCTTTAGTGGATAGCTTACCCTCAGAACAATAACTAAAGCTATAGAAGGATGGCTAAAATAAAAATCGTGCAACTATGTTTAGTTCCGTTCTATCTTATGACTAGAAAAGGAGGTTGGAGTGCAACAAATGGTTGACACTTAGTTTTTATTTTTTGTATTGTTATGTCAAACGGTCATCAGATAATCGGTGATCAAAAAAAAAAATCTGGAGTCCTTTATAAAGTCACTCACTACATTAGGTACCTCAAATATGACGCCACAAATCTGGTGACACCTTTGCTATTTTAGTCCGGTTTCTATAGCTTTAGTTATTATTCTGAGAGCTTACCTTATTTATGATAATACTGCATTGTGTCTCCACAGATACTCAAAGGAATTAGTCTGAATTACGTAATTTAATAATACTGCAAACTCCGTCTACCTGTCTTGGTTATTGTTAATAGCAAATATTTAGTTAGGGCGAGACGGTGACAACTTGTTAATTGTTACCGAGACAGACATGTCGCGGCCGGGTTTCACCATTGCGGGGATATCTATAATTATATTAATACGTGAAGCAAAAACGTTGTACCCTTTTTTTAAAAATTGCGCGGACAGAGGAGTATGAAATTTCGCACACTTATAGTTTACACCAAAGAGTTAATATGATAGATATTATTTGGCATTTGGCAAGCGTGGTGATTAAGTCATTACCCATCAATTGTAACGATGACATGATTGCATTGTTGGAGGCCTTTGCCCAGCAGTGGGACAATTATAGGCTGTTTACTACTAGGTACTATGATAGATAGAAAAAATGTAACATTTAGCAGTCGTAAACAACCACCAATCCGCACTGGGCCCGCGTTGTGGTTTATGGCCTATTCTCCCTTTATATATCCATAGGAAAGGCTTGTGTCCCAGCAGTGGGGACATAAAAATGAGTTGGTGGTATAGCGATATGGTTTCTAGTTTTCGAATAGTAAATAAAACCAGTACTAGTCATCAGTTGCGAAAAATCGTTGTTGTAAGTCAATTATCTAAGTCTATATTACATTCCCACCGATTTGAAGCAAGGAGTATTCACTCCGTCCACATTCCGGGGCGTCTAGAAGTTTCGGCGCGGTCCAATTTGTATCCGCATCCGATGTGGCGCAACTTGCGTCACATGTCCCGCGAGTTCCGACCATTCGTATTGAACTATCCTCGACGGTCCGGCGCACAGATAGACAGTAACTGGAAGTGGCATAGAATCGGTAGTTCCAATAGATATAGAAGATCCGAGTCCTGTAGCCCAGTTTAATAATAACGCAGGCTTCGGCGTTTCCATGCTTTAATGTAAATATTGTCTTGTGTTTCAATAAAAATTTATTAAAATAAATAAATTAGAGCTTTTTCATATTTAGCTCCGCGCATAACTTCTCTCCCCCTGATGTTAAATGGAAATGGAGTCCAGACGCGAAGATAACTGGCATAGAACGCAGCATCAGTAACCATCACCAGCCCACAAGATGCCTCTTCACGCCTCGTTTGAAGGACCCTATATCAAAGGCGAGAAAATGGATCTTTATATGTTAATTGTTTGTTTTAATTTGCAGGCAAGGAGTATTCACTTCAGCCACATTCCGAAACGCCTACAGTTTTTACATGGAATCATTGGCGTGCGGCATAGAGACTTGAGTTGTATTTACAGCTTTACCTTTATAATAATAAATGACCTGACCTGACTGACCAGAGAGCTAAGTGCGAATTTTATTTACCATTAAGTCATGTTAACGTTACCTGTACCTGTCGTGGATCCCATCATACATAACACGACACGCACTGCAAGATACTGTAAGATCATTTTGCACGAAACGGAACGCGTATAATAGAGTTGATTGATGGTTTGGAAGTTATGAAAAGGAATTATGAAACGACTAACACCTCTCTCCTGTCCGTAGTAGTCACGGTCTGTCAACTAGTTAATGTCCCACTGCTGCTAAGCTTAGACTTCCACATGAACACAGCGCATGGCAAGAACGGGATATATCACACCACGCTGGCTTTTATGCGGGTTGGTGGGATACGTCGCGACTTGTGCAGAAATAATTTTACAACATTCTATTTCAAAGAGGCCACATCTAGTGACTCATGTATCAGTGTACAAGACCGCTTGTAGCTGCATCACGTCTCGGTAGCGAACGATGAGTTCCCGCGAAGTTCGCGAACTCGTTGCGAGGGCTGCATCCCCCGATTGTATCCAACTACCTACCTGACGCTTCCGACTATTAATTACAGTACACTACGACAAACGGACTGTGTCTACGTCGTATTAGGTTCTGATACGAATTAGAAACGGTACAATGGGGAAGACGACTTTCAATGAGTTTCACTTCAGAGTTAGTGGTTCTCAAAAAGTGGCACCGTAACCTGTCGAACGGTGTTTCAATGAAATGTTTGTTTTTTTTTACGATTGCTGCATTATGTTACATCGGAAGAGACTTTTTAAGTCGAGGCTGATTAGTTTTATTAAAATAAAACTGATGAATAAACTACATTGTCTCTTTCACCTGTGTCACTTATTTTTTTGACAAGCTGTATTTTCCATATTAATGGGTAAATTCCGCTCCCTTCAAGTGGTTCGATTAAAGAAAAATACTATGAATGAATTTTTAAATAGAAAATGAAGAATTAAAACATTTAAAAAAATGCAATTATAATCAGTAATAATCGATAATCATCCTACTAATATTATAAACGCGAAAGTTTGTAAGTATGGATGGATGTTTGTTACTCTTTCACGTAAAAACTACTGAATGAATTTGGATGAAATTTGGCATACAGATAGTTTATAACCTGGATTACCACATAGAATACTTTTTATCCCGATATTCCCACGGGAACGGGAACCACGCGGGTGAAACCGCGAGCGGCCGCTAGTCAGCCCACAAACGTTTCACTGCCCAGGCCACATATACAGTAGCACATAGGAAACACCATAATCTACCACGTTGCTGGTCAGTGGTGTTAGCGACTGCTATTAACGGGACCAAAAGCTTGAGGTGCCTTCAGAAGGGACAGACTTATATAAAACTGAGGCCCGCTCGCAACTTCGTCCGTTTCAGTTAACACCCGTGCCCCGTCGAAATATTTTTTGATACAATCATTGTCCTGACAATTACGAATACATCAAAAAATAAATCAGCCAAATCGCCGGACCGTTCTCAAGTGATGCTCTGACTTAAATGTGGCAATTGTTTTTTATTAATAAAGATGGTGTTAGCTAGTCAATTCTATCAATTGTATACTAAGTCTGACTGTTAACCAAAACATTTTCTCAGTCCCTATCCGATTTGAACCCTTCGGAGAATCTAGTAGGGCACGGGGTCGCACTAGTGCGTGATGCCGTTCCCTCTAGAAAAGCTCCCTTTTAGTTTCTCACCGCCCCCCAAAAAGCCCGGTGAAGCTAAAAATGCCGTGTGTGGCAATCAGCAAAGTCTCTTCAAAAAAAAGTCTCAGTTTATACTTTCAAAATTCATAATAGGTTGGGGAAAAAGTTTCTTTGCATTTTTTAAGAAGATATAAAACATTTGTTAATATAGTTTATTTACATTTAACTAAAGTATGTAGATGCCATTTTGTTCGATAACTTTTTTCCATCTTGTAGGTAGGGATATGATCCCATTTGCTATAGAAATTTTGGGGCTTCTGATCAAAATACCGCGACAAGTGGTTTTGGCAGTCCTCTCGTGATGTTAACCTGACACTGCTTAAAAAATTCTGAAGAGACCGAAACAGGTGGAAATCTGAAGGTTGCACCTTCAGATTTCCACCTGTTTCGGTCTCTTTCTGTTTCGGTCAGGACTATACGGCGGATGCATTAACACCTCCCAGCCAAACTCTCTTAATTTTTGCTGAGTGGCTAAAGATGTGTGAGGTCTGGCGTTATCATGATGAAAAACCACACCCCTTCTGTTGATTAATTCCGGCCGCTTTCTCTCAACTTCTTTTTATCAGTTGTTCGCAGTAAAGTTCAGAATCGATGGTCCTGCCTGGTGGTGACAGCTCATAATGAATAATGCCCTTCCAATCCTACTACACACACAGCATCACCTTGTTGCGAGTTAACCCGGGTTTCGCCACAGTCTGTGAAGCCTGACCGGCCTTTGACCACGACCTTTTTCGCACGTTCTTGTCGTACCTACGTGATCCACTTTTCATCACCAGTATTCAGCTTCTTCAAAAATGGTTCGGTTTCATTACGTCGTAGTAAAGAATTACAAATGAGTACACGGTCCATTAGGTTTCTTTCAGTGAGCTCGTGAGGTACCCAAATATCGAGCTTTTTTGTGTACCCAGTTTTTTTCAAATGCGCCAATACTGTTTTGTGGTCAATTCCAAGTTCTTCAGCTACGTCATAACTTCTGATATGCCGATCTTACTCCACTTTTTTAAAATCATTTTATCCGTAATAGGCGACCAGAGCGACGTGCATCTTTGACGTCAAAATTTCCGGATTGAAAACGCTTAAACCAAATTTGTGCTACTCTCACAGACACTGCACTAGGTCCATAAACATCGCAAACTTTTTTCGCGGCTTACGTTGCATTTTTACTTTTATTGTAGTAAAATTTAAAATGTATCAAATTTCTTCATTAGATTCACCCATCTTGACAGTAAGAAAAATAAATGAAAAACACACATTTTCCTAATTTGAATTTGGAATTATCTTCTTTAAAATTTAAACTTTTAATGATACCAAAACCAATCAGATACAAATAGTATAGCCAAAGAGATTTTATAACAAGTTCATACATACTATTATGCGAAAAGATTTTTTCCCCAACCTAATATTTTACAAGCGCAAAACACTCATCCACATATTTCTCCAAGGAATTGCTACTATAAAATGCACAAATGGGTGTATCATTAAATGTATATGCGTAATGAGCAAATCGCTTAGAGCCATGACGAATGGGCCAGGGTATGCACTGGCATCATTATTTATATCACCACCAACCATTTGGACTAGAACCCCTTAAGATACATAGCTCTCCCCTTCGCCCTAATCTTATTAGCTACAATAGGGGGGCTACGTAGCTCTACATACGATGGTGCATCTGTAAAGAATTGTGTATTACAATCTTGACACACAAATTGTTTAGGGCATGCTTAACGATGATAATAATATACATGGTTACCACGTGGTTATATGGAATTAACAGCGGATATTTTGAGAACAAGAACATCACTACATAGTATAAAACCTCAGAATAATTTATTGTTCTGAGTATAAAACAAAGTCGCTTCCCGCTGTCTGTCCCTATGTATGTACGCTTAGATCTTTAATACTACGCAATGGATTTTGATGCGGTTTTTTAATAGATAGAGTGATTCAAGAGGAAGGTTTATGTATAAATACATGAATAATATAATAGAGAAACACTGATAATTTTAGAGGTTTCACATTTTTTTGCGCTAACATTGCAAACGCTGGCTGAACCCTACGAGATAGATCAAAATAATGTACTACAGTATTGTATACCTTAAAAAGGTCTACAAAAAATTCCGTAATGGTATATGTCTATCTCTTAGGGATAACCCACAAAAATCATTTTTTATCCTTTACTTTTAACGAGAAATAATGGCTTATTTACGAAGCAATATAGCATCAATCCTTATATTTAGTACTAAAATTAGTTTAATATAGATCAATATGGCACTTTACAGCATGTAATTTAAATGAATATTTTCGAAGATATTACAGATTTCAAATACAGGGACCCGGTGTTATATAAATAGAAATACGATTTGTTTGTTTTGTTGTCATAGAAACTGTAAAAAGGAACGAAGTCCGCCGGGTCAGCTAATTGGACTTATTCGTCAACTGGCATGTGTGAAAGTGGCGAGTACGTGCGAGTTGGCACCTTCCGATTTTGCATTATGATTGCGGTTAATTATATATTCTTTACGCATTTTGTTGCGAACAAAGTAAAATAAAAAAAATTCTAACGTTTTGTTGACGTAGGTGTCGACATTGAATAGGTTATGTATGGTTACGTACGGTGTGCCGCAGGGTAGAATAATTGGTCCAACCTTGTTTCTAGTCTATATCAACGACCTCTGTAACCTTACGCTCTAAAGTGGAAAAATATTTACATTTGCCGATGACACTGCTTCATTCTTCACTGGGAAATCTTGGCAGGAAGTATTTGCGTATGTGTGAATCTTTCAATAGTTTACAAGTGAATGAAAACAAAGTATAAATATCAAATTGTAGACCCTATCAAGCACTCAATTTAAGAGAAAGGAAACCTATTCGTCTATAAAAAAGCTAGTAGGAACTTCAGCTGATGACAACTGATAAAAAAATGATTGAATGCATTTCTTCAAGAGTATTGAGCTTTGTAATTGACTTGGAATAACCTTTACAACGTTATCGGATTCTCATAGACAGTAACTACCTTGATAACAAGTTAATGGTTTACCACCTACCGTGAATATAAAGGTTTAAATAAACTTAATAAATTGTCTTTTCGGTGAAACACCTCAGACGCGTTTGCGTTGAAAACGAATTATGCAAACTGGTAACATTCTCGTTTTCGACAATTTATTTAGCATTTGAAACAGAGTTGTAACGGAACGAACGGCCCGCCCCGCCGCGACGGCACGTCCACCCGCTTCGCACGCTACTCACGAACTGATTTGAATTTGGAATGTGGCTTTTTAAAACATTTGTTTTTCTTTTATCGGCTTGTGCTATTATTTCCGGTGACTCCCATCAGGACTTTATACAAATTAACAAAATGTTAAAATCAAACTTTCAAGAAATTAACAGCTGTTGAATATGAATGAATGTTGAATATCAATTATTTAATAAAACACAAAATAGCATGACAATGTAATTTGTGATTTTTAGAGAAGAATCAAAGATTTGAGATCTGTTTTTACATATGTGAGTGCGTGGGTTTTGTGTGTATTCACTTCGTGCGTGTAAACACACTTTGCTTATTTTTTTTATTAATAACATCAGTATGCAACTTTAACAAAGTATTCTACAAATCAAATTTCTGTCAACATAACGCGAGGTTGGAGTTGACTTGACTTCTCCTGACAAATAAGTTTCGGTTCAAGCAAAAAACAACCTAATCTTTAACTGTTTGTATACTTAAAAATGCTAAGGGGATTTCGCGCGGCAATGCTAATGTAGCGTCCAATCCGACAAAGAAGGTCACAACCACCGCAGCAAACAGTTTGTAAATACAGATCTTATTACTTAGAGTGGAACGTTGAGTTTGTTTCAGCACGATCAGTGAAGTCAAAATTAATGAAGTGCTTCCCGCTTTTTATTCCTCGTTGGCTGTTGACTCGCGTTGAAGATTTGCGAAGGAATTGTATGGTTTTAAGTATTCGGTTTTAGTGTTGATTTTTAAGACGGGGCTTGAGCTTGTAAATATTTTTATACAGCTGACGTTGATAATATTTGTAACATATACCTACTGGATGTATTATTACCAAATACGTGTAGGTATATATCACTATCAATACATAATATAAAACAAAGTCGCTTCCCGCTGTCTGTATGTCTCTATGTATGTATGTATGCTTAGATCTTTAAAACTACGCAACGGATTTGATGCGGGTTTTTTTAATAGAGTGATTCAGGAGGAAGGTTTATATGTATAAAACATGCATACAATTGGACGCGGTAGGTGGCGCTGCGCTGCCATAGGGTTCTATAAGATACGGGTGTTCACTTAAACGGACGAAGTCGCGAGAGGGCCGCTAGTTTGGATTAATACTTTGAATTCATGTCATGGGTACCGAGAAATGAGTGTGCTTACAACTCCGCCGCCAGAGGACATTTGGTAATCGACTTTAGAGTTGACGACCCGAGCAGAGGTACACTGCGAGTTGTACTCTTAGTGCAACGAGAAGTGAGCGAGCTTACAGCTCCGGTAACCTATTTGGATATTAGGTAGTGGACTATACGTGTCCACGGGGCAACAAGGCGAGACACTAGTCTTAAAAGTACCGGATGAAGGATGCGTACCGGCGTGTTCTGGTCTGGCGTTATGACCTGACGTAGATGGTCCCTTGTGCTTGCGTAAGGATGTCTGACACCTAACTTTATAACCGTGAGTTTGGTGGGGGGGGGGGGGTGTCAGTATAAATTTTAAAGCAGTGTGTAAATTCGTGTCCATCGAATATTCGCTGGTGACGAAGCAGCTTCTTGGTCAGAATGGTGTTTTATTTATTATTAATTCTTTTTGGGTAAGCACCTAATGGGCTTGATGATAAGGCCGAAGGGGAAAGCGCACTTCACCCGGAATCCTCAATACCGAGATGGATTCTGGCTGAATCACCCTATGTGCTTTTGTTTATATGGAAGGACCTGACTCCAGCTGTGGGCCGATTATAGGCTGATGATGATGTCCATGGTCAAGTTTATTAAATAGATTCCACACCCAACCAGCATTATTGACCTATACTAAGTTAAAGCCCGGAATCCTAAAATGAAAAACTTAAAATGTCACATTGGCATAAAGTCAATTTCTCGCAATGACAAATTCTTAAAATGACATTGTAGTACTATAACAACCAATTTTGAATGTATACGGTAAAAGGAAATGAGGAGCTCGATGGCGCAGTGGTTAACACGTTCGGTCTGCGATTGCTGAAGTTAAGCAACTTTCGCAAAGGCCGGTCATCGGATGGGTGACCAAAAATGTAACATATCGAGCTCCTCCGTGCTTCGGAAGGCACGTTAAGCCGTTGGTCCCGGCTGCATTAGCAGTCGTTAACAACCACCAATCCGCACTGGGCCGCGTGGTGGTTTATGGCCTGTTCTCCCTATCCATCCAAAGGAAAGGCTCGTGCCCCAGCAGAGGGACATAAAATGAGCTGGCGATTGGGATGTTGCACAATATTTTTCAAATTCTTACATAATGCATAGAACGTCATTTCAATCTCTTTCGAAGTTTGCAAACCGCACGACGATGGAAGTTACCCCAAAACAAAATCAGCCAATTTAGAGAGAACCGCACCAAAGTTGGCCTACTAATTGAATCGGAGTCGAACTTGAGGTGAAAGCGAGGTGGCCGGGGGCGGCGGCGTCGCGTCCGTCGCGGCAAGGAACTTTGAAAAATTCCCAACCAGTTTGTTTCAGTGTAACTTAATAAAAACTATCGACCGCAGTACCCTCTAAGTTGGGCATTAACTTCGGGAGACGTTGCCGAGTCTGTGAGAGTTTTGCTCTATGGTTTAGCTCTTATTGCGAATACTGTAATGTCGGGATGGACAGTTAGTTGTTCGAAAGTTTGCATTTGTTATTTTCCTCTGTTTTAAATGGCTTCGGTATTATACTTGTTTTTTTTTGATGATGAGCGACTGTCTTTTGTCTTATAATAAGTTCTAGTTTGTTGGCGCAGCAGATCCATGTTGTTAGTTATCTTAAGAGCTATATTAGTACACAGGGCGCATAAAAAAACCTTATATTAAATATTGTATAATAAATCTTATTTCGTTGGAATTGTAAATTTGAAAATTACTGTCAGTTTTACAGTTTGGACGATGATAGCTACAGAAATATATTTAGGTATAACTCGGAGAACCAAGATCTTACCTAATGTGATTAGTTGCCTAAGTTGCAAGTTTTTAATGCTAAAAACTTTTCATCTATATTAGTAATTTACTAGATCCTCCGTGCTTCTGAAGACAAGTAAAGCCGTTGGTCCCGGCTGCAGTCTTTAACAACCACCAATCCGCACTGGGCCCGCGTGGTGGTTTGTGGCCCGTTCTCCCTATCGATCCATAGGGAAGGCTCGTGCCCCAGCAGTGGGACAAAAATGAGTTGATGATGAGTAGATGGGAATGAGTATTATAGCACATGTGCATACCTATATAATATTTTATAATAATACATTATAAAGTTTTATTCATTGACGACTTTATCGCTCCCACTATGATTTTGGTATCCATTTTTGTAAGGAAGCGCTGCTGTATCAAAGATCCGTTCAAACCCGCGGGGATCGCGGTTTTCCGGTGATTAAAGTCTTTTAGACCAGGAGCCAGTGTCCTTCCACTTATAGTGATACAAAATATGTAGGATTAGAAGAGATTATGAACTGTTTCTTCAGTCATTGTGTGGGCAAATGTAAGAATCGTCAATCGTGCAAATGAGAAGACGTTTTACTTTAACACTTTTATATTACCAGGAACCAAAGTTACAAGTTAGTAATTCTTTTAATTAAGTAATGCACTAGGCGAAACGTAGGACAGTTTCGTGGCGACGTCTTCTCTTCTTGGCGACTCGAACGAAAGTGAGCTCCGTCCAGCCAGCCCGTTGGTAACGACACGGCTCTGTCGAAGCGCAAAGGAAACGTAGTTGTGCGGCCTACACCGCTTAGGGCCGCGCTTGCGTTTCGTTTAGTGTCGTTTAGTGATTGTAGAAACATTTAATTACGTAATTAAGATTCTTCTTCTTTTTCATGTGCTATCTATCTCTTATCCGAAGTCGGCTATCATTATGGCCACTTTGGCCCGTGATGTTGCGGCTCGAAAAAGTTCAGAAGTATTTGAACCAAATTGTACCAAACAGCTAGGTTTTGTAGCCATTGCATTTTTCTACGACCTCGTCTTCTTATTTAAGATTATTCATTTAAAAATATATAATTATGTATACTTTTGTATTTTGATTCCTATATTTGTCGGTCCTCTGCTGGGTTTAGGTTTGTTTACATAGGCAATACTTAGAACATGGCCCCGCTGCTGGTGGGTTAATAACTCAAATAGAGCAGTCGCTTGACCCAGTACCACCCATAGACGTTTTGTTCAAGTGTAATGTTATTTACAATAACATAGTCAAAATGCAATAAACCAACGATCCGACTCCTTTTTTCAAGGCCGGCAACGCATCTGCGATTACTTTGGCTTTGCAGATGTCTATGGGCGGCGGTGATTACTTTCCATCAGGTGACCCGCCTGCTCGTTTGCCTCCTTTTAACATAAAAAAAAACCTCTAAGATACCCCTGCTTAATTACTATAGTTTGCTACTGTATTGACATTGGTCGTTTTTTTCCGACTGTGCCTTTGCGGTAAAATAGGTATTTAATATAGGTATTTAATAGGTAAAATAGGTAAAGTTTTTTTATTCTTTATAGGTAGGTACCTATAAAGAATAAAAAAACTTTTCAAGACTTTTAAAAAACATTAACAAACGTTATGTTTAAAAATATATATTTTGTTGTTCTAGGTTATTAATTAGAATCTGGATGAGTTTAATTTTAAGAGCGAGCTTAATTTTCGACGAATACGAAATTGAGAATTAGTATGGAAAAACATCTAATTTTACTCGTTTGTTACCAGAAGGCGCTGATTCAATTCTGACGTATTGTAATTAAACTACTTATTTAATTTCTAATGTAGTTTATTGGATCCCACGCGTTTACAACACAAGATTTCCGAGCAGAGAGAAAGAGCTGTCATCGAGCGAGCGAGACCGCAGATGACACGTTCCATTTCTCACACTCTCCCACACTTATTCTAACACATATGATACATTTGACAAATATGCAAAACAAGAGCAACAAAATTTTACAACATTTTACTGAACAACATCAGGGTTTATTTTAGGTAACAGTCTCAAGTTCCTGTGAACATTGCAACATTTGATTAACATGTCTCTTCCATTTCATTCCTTCTACATCTACCACATAAGTTACTCCTGGTACTGACTCTTCTATTACTAATCCCTGAACCCATGGCCTGGCTCCCTTCCTGTAGTCTTTAACCATTACTTTCTGTCCTATCTCAAAATGAATTTGCCTTTTTCCTTGGTCCCTTTTTTCCACATTCTCCCTAACCTGGTCTACTAACGGGGGCGGTCGTAACAGACTAAATCGGTTTCGGATTTCTCTTCCCAACATTAATCGAGCTGGTGCCACTCCTGTATATCGAGCTGGTGCCACTCCTTATAGCCACTTTCCTTAATTTTTGTTACTGCTGTTTTAAATGTGTCAACAAATCTTTCTGCTGCACCATTGGTGGCTGGGTGATAAGGGGGCGAAAATGTGTGTTTTATTTGATTTTCATTACAAAAATTTTGAAACTCACTACTGGTGAATGTTCTACCGTTATCTGTTACTAGATGAACAGGTAAACCGAACCGTGAAAATAATGTTTTAAATATTTCTATAGTGCGCAATGAAGTTATGTTTGTCATTTCAAATGCCTCTGGCCATTTAGAGTAACTATCCACTACCACTAAATACATTTTATTGTAGAATGGGCCCAGGAAATCAGCGTGAATTCTATACCAAGGTGAGGGAGGTATAGGCCATGGCTTCTGTATTTTAGATGGTGTTTTACTATTCTGCAAACATACAATACAATTTTTGGTTAAACTCTCTATATCTACATCTAGATTAGGCCACCAGAAATATGACCTTGCAATTTGTTTCATGCGGATGATTCCGAAATGACTCTTATGTAATTCTTTTAATATGAATTGTCTAAGCTTATTTGGTATTAAAATTCGGTAGCCCCAGAATACACAACCTCTATCCATTGAAAGCTCCTCTTTTCTATTGTAAAACGGTAATATATCTTTAGGTATTATTCTCTTTTCTGGCCACCCATCTGAAAGGTATCTAATCAATTTTGTTAAAATTAAATCTTTAATAGTTTCCTGTTGTATATTTTTCCAATCTAAATTTGATATTTCGGAATCATTCACATAACATACATAGCTCAGCTCTTTGTCTAATGAATTGACATTTGTATCATTATTTTCATTAGTTACAGTTACCGTGCGAGACAAAAAATCTGCTGGATTCTCAGTGGTTTTAATATATCGTACTTTATAATTAAATGCTGACATGAAAATCGCATAATGTTGCAACCTTTTGGCTGCCATTTTTGGTATACTTTTTGTTGGTCCAAATATTCGCATCAGGGCTGCATTATCAGTCTCCAATTCAAAATGACGACCATAAACATAATTATAAAACTTAGTAATACCAAAAATGATGGCCATAGCTTCTTTATCTATGGTTGTATACCTTTGTTCTACTTCATTCAGTTTTTTACTAGCGTAAGCTATAGGTTTCACTACACCGTTACTATCTCTATTTGATAAAACAGCACCTAACCCAACATCTGATGCGTCACAAGTTAATATCAGCGGTAATTTTGGGTCATAATGACGTAAATTATTAGCATTACACAGCTTTTTTTTAATACAATTAAAAGCATTTTCACATTCTGCACTCCACATAAATTTATTTTTCCTTGTACATTCATATAAAGGAGCAATGACAGTAGCCATATCTTTTAAGAAACGACTGTAATAATTGATTTTACCCAAAAATGATCTCAACATAGTTAAATTGGTTGGTGAATTTGACATAAGTAGGGGCTCTATGTTTGACTTTATTATGCTAATACCATTTTTGTCCACCTGATAACTAAAAACTTCCAAATTTTTGCTAAATAATTTACATTTCTCTATTTTAAGTTTGAATTCACATTCATGTAATTTTTTAATACCATACACAAGGTTTTATATGTATCCTGTAAGTTACTCCCCTTTATGTAAATATTATCTATAAATACAACAGTGTTTGGAATATTTTGTAACTTTTTTGTCATCAAACGCTGAAATGCTCCAGGTCCTGAGCTTACACCATATGGAAGGTATTGATATTTATATGTTCCTACTTCAGTTACAATAGTAGTACAGTTTTGGCTATCTCTATTAAGCCGTGCCTGCAGATACGCTTCTTTGAGATCTAGTTCGCAGTAGTATTCTCCATGTTTTAACGTATTTAAAATGTCATCTATGTGTGGCAGAGGAAAGTGATCAACTTCTAGAAATTTGTTGACTGTGAGTTTGTAGTCACCACAAAGTCTTACCGAGCCATCTGCCTTTAGAACAGGAACAACAGGAGTTCCCCATTCGCTTTGTTCTACTGGTATAATTCTGCCATGATCCAGTAATCTTTTAATTTCATTATTTACCTTATGCCGCAGCGCAAACGGTACCCGGCGAGCCGGTAAGCATGCTGGCTTTGAATTTTGTTTTAATTTTAAACTAATTTCATCTCCTTTAAAGTTTCCCCACCCGGGGCTGAATACTTCTGCGAACTGGCTCTTCACATATAGTTGTGCATCTGAAACCGATTGAACTGTGTTTATTCCTAAATATAAACCATTGTTAATCTTAGGAGGCCACAATTTTAATTCTCTTAACCAATCACGGCCAATTACCCGAGGGCAATTGTTTTGAACCACAAATAGTTTTAGTAATTTACTTTCTTGGTCAAATTTTACTGGAATGTTTGCAATTAACCCTAAGGGTTGTGTTACACTTTGATCAAAATTTTTAAACATAATATTGCATTCTTGTAATTTATAATTATCTAAAAACTTATTTTTATCATTTAAAGATATTACTGTAACCTCAGAGCCTGTGTCTAGTTGGAATGGTATGTCTTGCCTATTAACATTTACTAATACAAAATGAGGTGGTATTTTACTTACGCTACTATATGTATAAGTTTCATATGGTTTCTCTTCTATAGGGTCTTCTGGTCTCCCCTTGTCTTCTTTTGCCTCCGCCTCATCAGGGGCATTCAGGTTCAAAATATTTGTAGGCCGCTGTCGTCTGCGACACATTCTAAAAATGTGCCCTTGTTGTCCACATTCGGAACAATATTTTTTTTTTAAGGTACACTCTGCTTTCATGTGATTGTTTTTTCCACAACAATAGCACAATTGGTCATATTGCCTTTCTATCTTCTTTTGTTTCGTTTGTGGTTTAGATATTAGATTTGTTTTATTTTTGTTGTAGTATATTTCTGTGACTTCCGTTGAATGGTCATTTTGCATTAAGGCAGCTTCCACATTCCTAGCCATTTCTACACAGTTCTCCAGTGACTTAATGTCTGCGTTCTTCATTAGTTCAATTTTTATTACTTTTGAGGTTACCCCTTCCATAAATTTTTCCTTAATTTGGTCATCTTTATCCTTGAAGTTGCATTTAATTGCTAGTTTTTTTAGTTGTAACACGTAATCCTCAATTTTCTCATTAGGTAACTGACTTCTTCTTCTAAATTCTGCCCTTTCTATAGCTGTTGAAAGTGGCTTATCATATTTTCCTTTCAACTTAATGCAGAGTTCTTCATATGACACCTTAATTGGTTTTAATGGACTGCAGATGCACTGCAAGATTTCGAAAACTTCTGGCGTTAGTTTGGTTATTAGTAGAGGTACCTTTTTTTCAGGAAGTATGTCATTGACCTCCATGTAACAATCTAATTGTTCGATAAATACGTCCCATTTTTCTCCACTAAAAGGTTTTATTTCACCACACATGTACATTTTTTTAACTGGTTTGACTTTTGATTTGTAATAGTTGCTTATTATTTTTCTGAGCTCATCCACACTCGCAGTAATTGGACAACGTATGCCTACCTCTTTTAAAATTTGTTGCAATTCTTCTTTATTGCACTTATAGATGTATGTTCTTTTTCCGGTTTTTACTAAAGCAACTTTTTCGTGGTTTATGTTACTACTGCAATTCTGATACTCTAAATCCGATTCTGATTCTGACGATGATGATGACATAAATGTCGAGTCGATGCTGCGCAATGGCGGCACGCGGCAATGTGTTTCACTGAAAAACTTAATTTGCACTATCTTTATCACTTAATTTCGTGAAATTTATATTTAATTTTTTTGCACTCTGGTTCTGTTAATCGTCGCCAATGACGTATTGTAATTAAACTACTTATTTAATTTCTAATGTAGTTTATTGGATCCCACGCGTTTACAACACAAGATTTCCGAGCAGAGAGAAAGAGCTGTCATCGAGCGAGCGAGACCGCAGATGACACGTTCCATTTCTCACAAATTCTATAGACATTCTCGTTTTGTTCAAACACAGACCAAATATATAGGTCTGTGTGATCAAATGCACATGTTAGCTGTCTGTTATGACAGGAGGTTGGTGGCTAGCTCTTGAAGTATAAAGCTCGAACTCGTTTGATGTATTCATCTCGTTCCAACACCGGGGGGAGAGATAAAAGTCTCTAATACCCCCACGAGATTTCGCCACTCGTTAAGTGAAAGCGCTTCGATTCTGCTTCTGGGTTAACGAATTTAAACTCGCTCAAACAAAAAAGTGAAGCAGAGTCTTTACTCTGCTAAAAAACTTATATAAAAATACTTATATTTTTACTTAAGAAAGCTCACCTCTCAGTAGTAATTTTAAAAAGTTTGGTTCTAGCAGCACCTCTTTAAAACGCACTCATCTGGCAAGAGGAACAGTTTTTTGACAGGTACAGTTTCATCAGACTTCGAAAAAATATAATTAAGCTTAGAACCCACGCTAATTCAAATAAATGTTAAGAATTGTGAAAAAAAAACTACGCTGTCTCACTCGTCAATTTTTATTTCTTTTTTATTATCTTTTCTACTCCAGTTTATTCAAACAATAACATAATTTATACAGCGTGGGCTTCATTAATAGGGCGTTGAAATGTTTTTATATGTTCAGCAACACAAGAGATTTCTTAGTGTTGCAAGCGTCCAAAGACCATGGTAACTGCTTACCATCAAGCGAGCCGAATGCCAGATATTACCACCTTAGTTGTATCAAAAGGAAAAAGTTACTAGCTAACAAAAAGCTTTTACTGAGACGTCCGGAGGAACTGATTGAGAAAGACATGTTTAATTACGTGTCGTCTTGCTCCAGCGTCGTACTAAAAGAGCATTCCTATGGAATTCTTACATTCCTCGTTTACACCACGTTGGGCGCCAAAACGTCTCACCTGACTAAATTGACAGCGCCACCTTGCGTCGTGCGACGGAATTGCGCAGCGAGGCGGCAGTCCGTGACTGGACTCCGCTATGAGAGGACGTGTCACGCTTACAGCTAACAAAATACACTGAAAATTCGTACGCCGTCTGGGTTTTATATGAATGTAATTTGCGTTCGAATAGTTTGCGAATGTGCAGCTCGGTTGGTAAATCTAGTGTATTGAGGGCTGTAGTTAGAATTCTTGATGTGTCGGGGGGATAGCAGTGATCTTTTCAATCTTAGAAATGAGGGAATTGAAAGAAATTGACTTCTCTTTGATTGGCTGGATATTATAGAATCAAAATCAACAGTTTCAAGAAAAAGTTTTGGAAGAAAGGTTTAATCTTATACAAAAAAAAACTATAGATTGCTTTGCTACAAACACAACTGTCTTAGTGCTTTAACTACCAGGGGTACACATAATGTAATAGTTTTCGGTTTGGATGATGGTAGGGCTTGATGAAAGCCAGTTGCTCAGTAGTTTAGAATTCTGGGTGGAGTTCCACCTTCGAGCTTCGGTCTTATCATCGCTTACCATCGGGTGAGATGAAAGCTTTGTCGTTGCAGGAAGTCGTTGCATAGTGTGTACAACAAAAACAAATATAGTTAATTATGGAAACCAATTTTCGAGTTATCAAAATCCTTCATTTTTAATTATTATTATTCATTTTTTTTCCTGTTTTATTGCAAATTAAGCAACATTTCTATTCAAGGTAGTTGACGAAATTTTTATTGTTTTTTCTTTGTCAATAAATTTATTATTTTGATTCTTCTTATTTTTTTTTATTTTTTTTATTTATCTTTAAAAATGTACACTATTTTAACTAAAATCTCATCAAACTGATCAACAGTTTATGGGCTGTTTGTTTACCGTCTTTAGTTTAAATTAGTCATTCAAAGTAGAAATTACTAAACTCGCAGAAACTTGTTAGAATTGTTTAACTAGCTAGATAATAAAATGTTTTTGTTTTGTTTCATCATCATCATCATCTTAGCCACAAGACGTCCACTGCTGGACAAAGGCCTCCCCCAAGGATATGAGGGGTATTTGCCGTAATCGCCACGCTTGGCAGGCGGGTTGGCGATCGCAGAAGGTTGAGGGTAACCTCAGAGAGATGCTGCTGCCCATCCTCTGGAATAGTCCCTTAGTCGGCTTTTACGACACCCACGGGAAGAGAGGGGGTGGTGCAATTCTTTATCCCCGGCACCACACAGGGGACTGTTTTGTTTATATAATTTTAAACGCAAATTTCAATTCAATTGGGAGAGCACCTGACCCGGTATGTCAGAAGGGTGCAGGTTTAAATCCTGCTCGTGGAAATCTTTTCAACATTTGTGTTTTAGCTAGATAGTATCATCATAATGAAAACACTATGACAACAATCCTGTAACTACTCCAGGAAGCTTACACGCTTGTGTAAGAAATGTATTCACGTCATAACTCTAACTCTGACTCTCCAATGATATTACGAGTATATACTAAGAGTATTTACAATAATATACAAGTCTTGTAGTAAAAAAGATAGATTGATACGATACGCTTCTAGCGCCCCAAAAGATGCTCTAAGCACAATAAATATATCTACTCTGTGCTCTAAGCCCAAAGGCATTCTAAACAAAAGAAGGCAGCCGCATTCTTTTGGTTTTGGCCTCACTCAGTCGCTCTCGAAGATGGAGACAGACAACTGAGTCAGCTAAGAGTACCAGTTACAAAATCTTATTTTTTAATTAAATTTAGCTGTATTTTTCGTTTTGATTGCTTTAATTAATTACATTTGACAACCACAACTCTAATGAATAATTATTTTGCTGTAAGCAATCATGAAAAGAATGAGTGGCTCGATGGCGCAGTGGATAACGCACCTGGTCTGCGAGTGCTGAGGTTAAGCAACTTTCGCAAAGGCTGGTCATCGGATGGGTGACCAAAAATGTATCATCTCGAGCTCCTCTGTGCTTCGGAGGGCACGTAAAGCCGTTGGTCCCGGCTGCATTAGTAGTCGTTAACAACCACTAATCCGCACTGGGCCCGCGTGCTGGTTTATGATGTCCCGTTCTCGTTCTCTCTATCCATCCATAGGGAAGGCTCGTGCTCCAGCAGTGGGCACATAAAAATGAGCTGAGTGTAAACAATCATGATAATTTAATAACATATAATAAACTAGTAGCCCGCTCGCGACTTCGTCCGCTTAAGAACACCCGTATCCCATGATCCATTCAGACGTCCGACGCGCGAACTGTCAATAGCCGGAAACGTCCAGGTGACAGCGCAGGTGACATCGCGTGATTTATTGCAAAACTCTTCAAAACTCTTCTCATAAAAAAAATTGCCAAAAATACAATAAACGAGCTTGATGAAAACTAAAAATATCACTGCGTAGCCTAATATATTACATAATATAATTAATTTTAAAGTATAAGCTTTAAACCAGATCTATATACTCAAAAAAATTAATAGAAAAAAATTATATTAAATAAAAAAGTAATTATTTTGTTAATTATGGCAAAAATAAAATTATTAGTTATTAATTAGTTGTTATACATCACTGACACAGGCAAATCCTAAGGAACATGTTGCTGTATTACACTATAAGCTTTATGTAACGAGAAAAGAGTAATTACGACATAATTGCGGAGTAGCGCAAAACTGACAGTCTAAAAACACACTCACTGCCGTCAAACTGAGATAAAAATTCAGTTTACAACAAAATATGTACGTTTAATGTTGTTTAACGCCATCTACATTTTGTGGCCTGTCCTAAATACGAACGACAAAGGCGCCACAGTGCTTTTTAGAACCACTTAGAACGTTTTTTCATCACTGCCCATAAGAGGACACTCAAGTGTACCCGGACGTTTGAGTGGTGATGGACCCCTATTGCAGCGCCACCTACCGGGTCCAATTGTAAATCTAAACCATTCTCGAATCCCATCAGGTGGCCTGCCTGCTCGTTTGCAGACAGTTAATATAAAAAAAAAAAAAAAAAACAATCCACTTTAACACACACAATTTTTTTAATCAAAATCGGTCCAGCCGTTTCCAGGAGTTCAATTACAAACACACGCACAGAAGATTTATTTATATAAAAATAGCATAAATTATGTCTGAATTTGAAAAAAGACAAAAATTGTGGAAAAAAATTCACGAGCGGGATTTGAAGCCGCACCCTATGACATGCCGGGTCAGGTGCACTACCAACTATGCTATCGTGAGCTCAATCCAACTTGCCGAAATTAATCAACACTATCTACTCTTACTCTGTAAGCCATCAAAAATGTCTAGGGATCATACATACATACATACATATAATCACGCCTCTTTCCCGTAGGGGTAGGCAGAGACCACTTTTTTCCACTTGCTACGATCCATACATACTTGTTTCGCTTCGTCCACTTTCTTTCTAGGGATCAAGTACATTTTAAAGTATAGTTGCGTTATAGAATTAATATTTTAACTTTTTTGGATCGTTATTGATTCTCTTTAGTGAATGAGTTTTTTTTACATTGTTTAAATATGGAAAATTAACTGTCAATCTGAATTCCTTTAGAAGAGCTTTAGAGTAACATCTGTGAAGACTTCTTGGCGGGAAAGTGAAGCGTCATGTCTGCGGTTTTGCTTTATTTTCCAAAATTTGTGTTATGTCGAATATTAATTAATGTGAAATAATGGTGGATTATTAACCGTTAAGTGTTCGTGAGTGTGCATAAGTGTTGGCAAATAAAACAAAACAGTGCAACGTCACTTTTCAAATTCTCTCAAGAAGCTCGCGTGAGGACTTAGTAAAGCCCCACATCTTTACTGAGATACTCGAGGGGTTGGGGGGTATATCATTTCTCACTTCCCATTTCTAATATCATTCATCATCATCATATATGGAAATATTGTTGATTTATGTATTTCTTGTAAGTTAAATTACTTTGACACTGGCTTAATGTGCTAATCGCACGAAGCCATCAATAAAAAATAAAAAATAAAAGAGCTTTAAATTTGCAACGATATGGAGCGACGGCGTCATTTTACAAGGGAAGAGATGTTGAGAGCCGTTGGAATGTCAGAAGCTGGTTCCAGGCAACGTACTGCGGCTGCCGCCATTGGCACTACACAGAGTGTCATAGGCCGCCTCTGGACACACTATCGTATAACGGACAGCGTGGCCGAGCGACATGGAGGAAAATCTTGTATCACCACTCGAAGACAAGACCGGTACATCCAAAATACTGCTCGACGGAATCGTACCATGACCGCTATGATGTTGGCCACAAGACTCCACAGCGTTTCAGGCTTGCTGATAAGCGACCAAACCATTCGGAATCGTTTACGCGAAGTGTATCTGCGTTCCCGAAGGCTGCTGAGGGTTCCACCCATAGCACCCTACAATCGTAGGGCCCGTTTACAATGGGCTAGCGAACACCGAAATTGGGAGGAAGAAGACTGGCGCTGTTTGCTTTTGATGAATCACGTTTCGGTATGAGGCCGGATACAAGATGCACTCGAGTTTAGAGGACCTCCGGACATCAAGAACGCTTGAGATTTTGTCAGGAAGTTCATCTATTATGGAGGGGGAATACTCATGGTTTGGGCCGGTATTTGGATCGGTGGAAGAACCGATCTCATTTGGATCAGGGGCAACGTCAATGCTCTAACCTACGCAGAAAGGATTGTTTCAGATGTGATCATTTCCTTGCGAGGCCGATTAAACAAATATTAAAGATCAGTTAAGAATTAGGCATGCTATATTTATGAGGTTATATATTATTTTACGCAAATTTTGTTGTGAGCAAATTACAATTTGAAAAAAGACATTCGAACTAGCACCCCATGACATGTTCGCAGCAAAGTTTTCGTAAAGTTATATAAAACCATAGCTATGTCTGAATGTTAGAACAAACTATTGCTCCTTTCCTGTACTACTAAATGAGCACTGGCTTTTATTTTATTGTGATAAAAACGACACACATCAAACATTTATCACACGAATAGAAGTCGAAATTAGATTAATTATTATAATACAATTACAATACAATAAATACGTCATTCACTATCTTCATCGTCAGAGTTACATCAATACTTTATTGGTCCCACAAAACTTTCACAATAAATCAGTAATGCCTGTTAAGAGCGTTTACGCCGCACACTAGCGCCACTAATGAAAAAAAAAACATATCTAGCCGCCGTATTTAACTAAACCATAACATGTGAGGTGTTCATTAGGTGACGTAAAAATGCTAAATTACTTCATTCAGATAGTTTGTTGAGCATAATTTGATTTTCTATCTCTAATTACTAGATATGGTTTTTTTTTTCATTAGTGGCGCTAGTGTGCGGCGTAAACGCTCTTAAATAGTTGACGAATTGTCAAATGAGAAATCAAAATCAGCGTTGGCATTACGGAGTGCATTGGCACAGAAGTATACATGTTACTAACAGAACACAGAACTTCTGTTTGCATTGATGTTTTGGCGACAGAGCTACTTAACGACTGGCCACAATGTGTACACCAAATGTGCATCAAACATAGGAACTCTAGGTCTTGGACCTGTAGTCTAACCACTAACTAGACTTGAGAATAATACTAGTAATTAAATAAGTAAAGAAACAAAGAAGGTTTTCACCTTGAAGTATTTAACTCGCATTTCTTATCTACCAGTGTTCGGAAGACTAACCTTCAATCTCGCTCAAGGGTCCTTACATCGACCTCTATGTATTCTTATGTGGAGTCTTGTATATAACAACTGTATTATAATAAGAACAAAAAGTTAGACAATTCTTATTCTTAAGATTTCGCGTGTACGCATGCGTGAAAGTTAGGCCACGCCTCCATCTGAGGGAGATAACAGGCGATTTCATAATTCACACCGGCATTGACACATTGAGTTGCAGGACCAAATTGAAACCTTTTTCGGTTTATTTTTTTCTACTGTTTAATCTTGCCAAATTTCGTATTGATTGCCAGTTAGAAATTATGCAGTTAATGTAAGTTCTGATTTTGCTCTAGGTAGAAAGAAAAAAAGAAAGTATCGGTGCCAGATATTTTTTGTTTAAAAGAGTATTAATTCATTTGTCTTTAACTTTATTCATCACGATTTCTCTTCGGCTATTCGAACACATTTTGTTCGCAAATACTCAAGGTAACGTAGCGTGTCGTGGTTCAGTCAAATAAAATAAAAAGTGGAATGACTTACTAAAGCTATTATCAATAAATAACAATTATTATAAAATTCACGTGTACAATGAAATCATTTACTGTTTGCGAGAGAGTGAGGCTTAAATAAAAGTTTTCTGTAGTTTTCTTTCTGAAATTAAGTAGCACACTGTAAAAAATATTTATAAAAAACAGTAAAAAAATTAAATGCCTACCCAAAAAAACCCAGAAAAATTAAATGAAGACCCAGGATCGATTCCTGGCTGGGTCGGGTAGGCATTTAATTTTTTCACTGTATTTTATAAATATTTAATTCAGCTTAAAAATTGCAGTTAGCAGTTAAAAATAAAATGTAAAATTATAACTAAAATAATTTAAATATAATTAATTTTAATTTAACTCGATTATGTACATAAAAAAAATGTTAAAAAAACTAATTATTAAACATGGCACCATAAAGTTCGACCACCATTTTTGTTGGCCAAAAAATAACAATTAATTTTATTGAAATTTTACTAGATGACAGCTTGAAAGCAGGTAGTCTGTTAGTCAATTGTTGCAAGCAAAAAATCAGTTGCTGATTTATCTCAAACTAGTTGTCGCCCGCGACTTCGTTCGCGAAGACTGCACTATCCCACAGGAACCTGTTACCGGGATAAAAAGTGTCCCATAACTTAGTCCGGGTCATGGTCTGTCTTTGTGCAAAGTTTCATCCAAATCCGTTTAGCCATATTCACGTGATGCGCGGTCAAATAAAAAGAAAAATAGACAAAAAATTTAAAAACTGTTAGAACGTGTTCTGTTATCGATTCTAAGTATCCCCAGCCAACTTTTCTTAGAATATCTTCCATGTACAAAAACGTTCGCCCCTCTTTAGCTTTAGTACATGTATAGATATTTCAAATGTTTAAAGAGAAAAAGTGTCGATTTCTGCCTTACAACAACCCACTGCTGGGGTCAGGCCAACCCACGTGAACAATAAGCATAAAGAGAAAACTGGGTATAACCCACCACTCTCATTGACCCAAACGCGTGGGTTGTTTTTTAAAATAAATAAAAAAACTGTCCTATAAACTATAAAAAAAATATTATGATAAACAAAAAACCTGAACAAACAAAGCTTGTTTTTAAAGAATATAAAAGAATATAGAAACACTTCATTTGTACTTCACACACTTAACAAAAGCAAAATAAAAAATAAAAAATTAAAGGCATGAAAAAAAAATTCTTTCCGAAATCTAGGGTCCTAGATTTAATTTATATAAATAAATAAATAAATAATAAATGTTTCCCATACTTACACCAATTATCTAGCCCCAAGAAAAGCTTCCTTGAAAAACTCGAGAAATGGTTAACTAGACAACGGATAAACATACTCAATATACTTAAATACATACTTATTATACATAGGAAACACCCAGACCCGAAAAAATTAAGAAAAACAGGTATTTCTAAATTAATCCGACCGGGGATCGAACCTGGGACCTCAAAGATGGCAACACCATGAAAACCGGTGTGCAAGCCACTCGACCAAGGAGTTCGTCATAATTTAATTTAACTTCTAAGGTCAAGCGAAGTGTATTTCGGATTTTTAGATGCAGTGCCTGGGTTCGTGAGCAAAACACTAGCCCGCATTTGGCAAGCGTGGTGATTTAACCGATACTTACCAATTGTAGCAATGACTTGATTTCAGTGACAGAGACCTTTGCCCAACAATGGGACAGTGTACAAACTGATTAATTTACCTTACTTTATTTTGCACTAGCGGCCGCTCGCGGTTTCACCCGCGTGGTTCCCGTTTCCGTGGGAATATCGGGATAAAAACTATCCTTTGTGTTCATCCAGGTTATAAACAATCTGTATGCCGAAATTCATCCAAATCCATTCAGTAGTTTTTACGTGAAAGAGTAACAAACATCCATCCATACTTACAAAAATTTCGCGTTTATAATATTAGTAGGATTAAAGTGGCGCATTTGTATTAATTAAGCATCACCGATAAACAGCTCTGAAGTTTAAAAATCCAAATTTCATATTCTCAAATAGCCTTTCGTAGTTTCAACATGATATGCGATGCGCCTTCAATATTCGCAGCTCCAATTTAGTTGGTTGTATTAAACGCTGCCTCGAAACTGTTATAAGGTAAAACTGTTCAAAGCACACAATGAGCTTTCGCATCAGCCTCTACATAAATCGATTAACCCCAACATACACCGTACACGATAAACAAGCTGTATAATTATACAATATGCTATTTTTTTCTAACATAGTCCAGTAGTCGACTGGTTATCTAGAAGATTTCTCTTTAAAGCGATCATACCGTTCAGTTTTGTTACTTTCTTTGATAGACATTTATTATTAGAGATAGATATTTCCTTTTAAACGTATTATTTTCTGGAGTTGCAATAAAACTGTTATCTTTGTATCTGATAGGTAGTAACTATTAAAATTAATATTTCTATGTCTTTGATGCGCCATGGTCGATCTAGACACTAACAACACTGCGGAAACTATATGGGAAGACATCGGAAGTATCAGAATATAGTAATTCTCGTAATTACATAGAAACTTCATCAACATTAAAACCATCAAGAAGGATCTAGAATAGAATAGAATAGAAATATCTTTATTGTCTTTGATTTCTTTGGTACAGTTTTGTCCCTTGTGAGGGGTGTGTGCTTAAGAAGGATCTGGCGGTGGTGGTAGGGCTTCTTTGATGTTTGTTGCTATCCCACTTTAAAACACACTCTCCAGACTCCTGACGACGTAGACCTCCTTGATGACCCCAAAAACCCATCACACGAGCGAAATCTCCACACTCTTGTTTTCTCTAATATCACTACCTACTTACCCAGACTACACACGCTACACATGAAACTATCTCTGGTGAAAAAGTTATAAAACAGCTTCAAGTATGAACCGAACCAATTTCCGAAGTCTAGCAAACAAAAAACTGCTGCACCTGATAAGTAAAAAATATTAACTTACACATACACATACTATCTTATCTTATCTTAGTGGGGCCTGCTGAGGTTTCCGTCTGTCAGTAACACTTCGACCCATCGGGATCTTTTGTGCAACCCCATCCTTTCACTCTTCCTCCTCTGTAAAGATAGATGCCATAAGTTTAGCAACGTCCTTAAGAGCAAAGAGCCTGAAGTTTTCCGGTTTCGGATAAGCCGACCCCAGGAGTCCCATTCTTTTCCTAGCCAGAGAGTCGCAGTCACACAGTAGGTGCTGCATTGACTCCGTTTCCTCACCTCATGCCCTACATAAGCTATTTGTTGAGATGTGCATTCTGTGAAGCATTTGCTTTGTGGCATAGTGCCCTGTCAAGGCACCGATGGTTAATCGGGCCTGCCTTCTGCTGCCTCCGCATATGAACTTACTCCGTCCTAAGGCGTTTTCGCCTAGGAAGGATTTGGAGTGTTTCACGGCTGCTCTCTACACATACTAACACAGGTTAAAACACTCGTGTATTAGGGTGCTTTTTCTGTCTCATACTAAGCTCCTGAGCCTTGTCTTCTCTCTATCCGACTCGAATGCTTTGAAGAATCTTGGGGACACAAGGGTGTGGTCACCGAGAATTACCAATTTGCACGTGGCCCGTACCCCTAGTTACACTGTAAAGACCGAAGGCGGCGAACAGCAAAACCAAAAGAAAACTCCTGCACAATGTAAAAAAAACATTTTTCATGAAAGTCTTTCGCTCATCTTCATTTTTCCAAGCTGCAAACTTCAATTCATTAAGCGGAAAGGCAAGAGAACTTGCCGTTTTAATTAAAGATATTCGCCGGGAGCCCGCCCCGATGCCTTAACTCACTGAGACGTGGTTGGCTTATTTTTTTTTCGACATACTCATTCCCGCCTCTGTGGCCCTCCCAAACAAATAGCCGACTACTTTGAAAACAAAATTTGTAACAAACTGAATTTGTTTGCAAACTCGTAGCGGTAAGGTGTAGACTCGTTTGCGCGATTCATGGAGTTGTGACGTTCTTGTTGCGCGCAGGCCCTTTTCAGTTCAATTCATGAAAGTGGAGACAGTGCTAAAGCTCAGTCAGTCTGCCGCGAGCTTCGCGAGAAAGTGGTCGTGAGGGGAAGTTATCACGTCGTTCGAATTTTCGCGGAAAACTTTTTGTCGAAAGCGTAAGTGTTAGTGATTTATTGCAAAAAAGACAGTTGAATTCGTGGGTTTCAACGCTGTGAGGTGATTTACGCGCGTGTGTTTTGAAAAAGGTAGGTTTTTGAGTAACTGCTTTTACGGTATTAGGTATATTTATCGATTATAACAATTTATCCATAGGTATGCTGCAATTTACTAATTAATATGACTTTAGTAATGAATTATAATATTTTTATGGTTGAATATTTAATTATTATAAGAATATTTTTTTGTAAAAGCGAAGACCTCTTATTGACCAACACTACCACTGTCATATCAGTGTTAATGTTAATGTATACAATTTCATAAAGTCAAATTCCAAATTTTAATGACGTAAATTTAAACAAAAATACTTTATTAAAAATTAAAAGCTGATAATTTAACATGATAGCTTACGGAAACGTAAATTATGGACTCGCTGGAATCATTACTTTAGTTGAAAAGTTTAAATAACTTAAATTGATCAAAATTCAATGTGTTTTATATTAAATTTAAGAGAACTGTCTAAGATATTAATTATTAAAACATTTTTTTTAAATAATGAAGTTTTAAGTAAGTATTGAATTATAAACTTCGAATACTTTTTAGTAAAATAATATATTACTTTAATAGGAAACTTCGCTATTCTTATATATATTCGTTATCTATTAAAACACAATTCATTTAAATAAACATGCATTCAATCTGAAAGAAAAACACCTTCGCGAATTAAACTAGCAACTCCATTATTATTTGATAAAAAAAAACATTATCAAAAAATACCAAAGAACTAAATTACTATGTTTCGGTAACAATATACTTAAGGTATGGTTAAAAAGCCATTCGTTTTTTAAGAAAACGTGTAACATTTATAAGCCGATCCGATCCGAACCCTTCGGAGAATCTAGTAGGGCACGGGGACACGCACTTTTAAGCGTGCAATGCCGTTCCCTCTAGAAAACCTCCGAAGGTGATTCGTTTCACACGGCTTGAGGTAACCTTTACGTACCTCGTCGCCCCCCAATAAAGCCCTTTACGTACCTCGCCGCCCCCCAAAAAATCCCGGTGACGCTGAAAATGCCGCTTGAGGCAATCAGCAATCTCTCTTAAAAAAAAACTTTTATAAGAAAGTCCTTTTGAGTTATTTAGAATGTTACATTAACTTTAGCTTTATCATAATTTCAATTTCGATTGGCAAAAAATGTTTCTTTCATAAAAAAAATGCAGAAGGTATTTACGTAGCTCTTAGATTGGAGATACCTATATCCTCATCATTCTCCCTAAAAGATTTATAATATTAGGTCCTTACCTATCAAATTGACGTTTTGTATGAAGATTTTTTATAAAATTATTTTTCATACTAACTTTTTTTTAATTTTCTTAGCATCTATTTATGTTAACACTATAAACATTGTAGAAATAGCAGACATAAAAAAAATCAAGACCCTTCAAAGCTACATTGAAACAAAAGGTCAATTCCGCGAACAAAAAAAGAAGTCAATTTAAAAAAAATGGGGTGATAAAGATACAAAATGAATAATCATTGTCATTACTGAAGCCTAAGTAACATAGTCCTAATTAAATGTGTATAATAATATTAAAAACCGGTATTGACTTTTAGAAGTAATACACCTATTAATAAGTGAGAAAAAAACGTCAATTTCATAGGTATGAACCCAATATAACGTCGGTCGATATAGTATTGTCAACATAATATTATCTTTAAATCATAAAGTATAACTCCCAAGTGCATTTTATTACTTACTTGTAAATGTTGTATTTTTAATGACTTCGTTTAAATGAGTTCCTCTAAATTTGTATCCTGTAGTATCACAAAAACAGAATAATTAAAATAGTATCTGACGAGTTTATTGCGGCACCTTCACGGTGTAAGCTTAGCTAAGCAGTGTTAAAATTTTGTCGAAAAAAATACTTTATCAATACTTTTTTATTTTTAAATATAAAAAAAAATATTTTCTAAAGTTTATGCGAACACTACACATTCAAATCAAAACACTTTTACGTATGTACTTGCGTTCATCCCCTACAAAGGGTTCGAAACGACAAGACAAAAAAAAAACTAAATAACACAATGTAAAAAAAAATGTTTATTATTATCATTATTATTATTATTATTCTTTTTTTTTTTATGTGTAAAATAAACGATAGTAGATCCGTAAAAGATGTTTCATTTCAATATTTTCTTTTAAATAATAAGATAACTATTTCCAACTAAATTTTAATTCAGAACAGGACAGCATAATGTAAAACAGTTCCAAGCTTTTGGAATTTTACTTCAAGCGTTGAGGACACGACACAGCCGAACTTGGAAACTAAAGAATTAATACTTTTAAGTGAAACTACGTGCAATTCGCTTAAAGTTCTTCATAAAACAGTTTGAAACAAATCTGCAGAATTTTCATTGAAACAATTAACATTCCTCCATATAGGTATGTAGGAATGAAAATGAAATAAATAGAAATAAAATTTATTAGAACACAGTTAGGTATGGTAGTGGCGCCAGTGTCACATGGGTAAGATTCATGAGCCAATGTTCGACACTTTAAGCCCCAATGTTCGACAAAGTTTCCGTCACCCAAAAATAACATAGTTTTTCATTATATCACACAGAGATTACAGCTAGAAGGTAGGTGGTCTATTCATGTTGCTAAAGACTGATGCGATGCAATGTGGGGACCGGGAGACGCTTTAAAGGAAACGAGTGTAGTCTTTGATGTGTGATTTACTACTAATTAAATAATGCCAAGCGGTACAGTAAGGGCAAGTGACTCATACACTACACTGAAATCGGTTCTTGACTCCTATTTTTAATGTTTAAAGAAAAAAAACTAGTGATCGACTGTCACTAGTTCTTGTCGAGCACGGACTCTACATACATAATCTATGCAGAAAAAAAATCATATATGGAAAGGTGTCTTAAAGGGACTCCACATGGCATTTGTTTTGCCTTTTTTTCACAAATGTAAGCCTGTAAATTGCTTTTCTTTTTATAGGCAAAATTAAATTTTAACTTAAGGCGACGCATCGCTAAACAATTAATCTTATACGGAGCGTTTGCGCCCGTTTTCTTTCCAATTAAAACTACAAATAAGTTTAAAAAATGAACTAGCATATTCATATGAAGTGTGTGTTAAGACTAATCTACTAAGAAAATTTAGATGCTTAAATCGGTCTGGTTGGCCTGTAAAATGCAAATATTTGTTTTCTCTGTTCTAAAAGTCAACAAAATTAAAAAAGTGTTTCTGCAACTAGCAAAATGAAGTCAATTAAATGAAAAATCATGTCATCAAATATCACTTTCATACGTTTTGTAATTGTTGGGAAAAATCAAGATTCCCGCCACGTAAATTTCCAATGCGTCGCCTTAACAAACTATTAAACAAGGTTCAAACTGCTTAATATCAAAGCCATATTTTTTAATTGCGTACTATTTAAACGCCTCGGTGGTCGAGTGGCAAATCGCTCGGCCCGAAGGTCTTAGGTTCAATTCCCAGGTCGGGCAAAGGGTTTCAAAGTTTTCGATAGCCCGGGCTTGTTATAAGCAACCCGCATTTGGCGAGCGTGGTGATTAAGCCAATACCCATCAATTGTATCGTTGACTTGATTTCAATGATCGAGGCCTTTGCCCAGCAGTGGGATTAGTAATTAGACTGTTTACTTTACTTTTTACTTTAACTAAATATTTGAATTGTATCCTAGTTTGTAACTTCCATTGCCATCTTTACTCCTTCACGCAGTCAATTGGATACCGAGTCAATGAATTGTCAGTAGTGTAATAATGGCATTAGAAACCTGAGAAAAAATTTAAAATCAGGCTATCACACACGATACTCGTAAACGATTTACAATAGCAGAATCGTAAACCTATAGTCCTCTGATAGAGGTTTCTATGTTTCTTGGTCAAGTTTTTCATGAAGAATTAGATCAAAATATGACAACAGCAACACTCTTACAAGCAATTAGTTAATAAAATCTAAAGTAAGAGTCGCCTAATTAAAGACTGCCACGGCAAGTAAAAAATATCGTCATATAGGTAAGGTTTTAAGGTTTTTTTTCCGTAGCGAAAACTTTACGTTTTGAAAAAGCTTTGAAAATCTTTTCGAATTTTCGAATCCGCATTCCAAAGTAAGAATAGAATATCCTACTAATATTATAAACGCGAAAGTTTGTATGTTACTCTTTCACGTAAAAACTACTGAATGGATTTGGATAAAATTCGGCATATAGATAGTTTATAACCTGGATTAACATATAGGATAGTTCTTATCCCGATACTCCCACGGGAACGCGGTTTCACCCGCGTGGTTCACGCGGGTGAAACCGCGAGCGGCCGCTAGTAAAATAATAAAGAAGTATTCATCGATATAACAACAGAAAGTTATAGATAAGTGTTGATACATTTTTGCGGGTTGGACAAAGCCACGATAGCCTAGTTGGTTTGCACTTTATCCGGTACGTCATGGGGTGTGGGTTTGAATACATACCGTGGAAAAATTAACAACACTTTTTTAATGATGTAAGAACACTTGTGCTCCGTATAAAATGTTCAGTTTCGTCCAAAAGAGAAACTAACAAGAAAACTACCAATTTCGTATTACCGTCTCCACGAAACTTCAGAAGAGTACAAGGGACCAAGGATAGCTACTGAGGATGACAAGCCAGTGAGACAATCGAAACTTTAATATTCAATGCGAATTAACACTTCGAAATTAACCACTTTACAGCTCTTGCGAAATAGTTTTTGATGTTATAATTCCTATCTTGTAGGAACACAATTCCTTCCTACGTTTTAAGCGATGTTACGGAAAAAGACAGAAACAAAATATAATTCTATTGGACACTTACAGTAATTTTTAAGTTATTATTCGCAAACGCTACACATTGAAATGTAACACTTTATTCGGATCTACTCGCGTTTATTTACGAATCATTTTATCCAAACGTTTTAAACTATTTGCATGTGTTGGTCATCTCATAAACAGAAGGAAAATAATTAGCTTGGTATAGAAATAAATAAGATAGGCTACACCGACAAGAGCGTAAGCTCTTAAGTTGAAAAATAATGATTATTTATATTTTTTTTTATCTTACTACATATAGCAATGCGAAAGCAAAAAAAAAAATTAAGTAGGTATATCAAAATAACTAACAAATTGGACTTCTTGGCGGGAAAGTGAAGCGTCATGTCTGCGGTCTTATTTTCCAAAATTTGAGTTATGTCGAATATTAATGTGAAATAATGGTGGATTATTAACCGTTAAGTGTTCGTGAGTGTGCATAAGTGTTGGCAAATGAAACAAAACAGTGCAACGTCACTTTTCAAATTCTCTCAAGAAGCTCGCGTGAGGACTTAGTAAATCCCCACATCTTTACTGAGATACTCGAGGGGTTGGGGGGGTATATCATTTCTCACTTCCCATGTCTAATATCATTCGTCATCATTTATGGAAATATTGTTTATTTATGTATTACTTGTACGAAAAATTACTTTGACACTGGCTAAATGTGCTATTCGCACGAAGCCATCAAATAAAGAAAAAAAAAACTAACAAATTTATTGAGTTGCTGGTAATCGTTCGTGCAGTCTTTTGAACGATCGCAAAATTTATACTACTTTGTTAGCGGTTGATATAGGGATGGGTGTCCAACTTAAAGGACTGTATAAACTATTGCATCTTATGAGATGTCGAAAGATTGCATTCGTTAAAATGTTTTTTATCCTGCTTCATCGATATAAAGAGGAATATGAAATAAGTGAACAACTTTTATTAAATGTATAGCATTCATTATTTTACTTCGATTGTACTGTTAATAATATATCGAAACAATAAGAAATTAATTAATCAACGTTCCTGACGTAGGTCATCTTCATGGCTCAGATAACCTTTAACTATCTGAGATATGACCTAAGAGAAAAATAATATAAAAGTCAAAACATAATTTTGCCGTTTATAAATATATATAAAGCCGAGACAATTACCTGAGGAGATTTATCAATGTCAATAATTTTGAGGAGCTCGATGGCGCAGTGGTTAACGCGCCCGGTCTGCGAGTTAAGCATGTTTTGCAAAAGCTTAGATCGGATGGGTGACCATAAATATATCAGCTCGCGCTCCTCCGCGCTACGGAAGGCACGTAGAGCCGTTGGTCATGGCTGCATTTGCAGTCGTTAACAATCACCAATCCACACTGGGCCGTGGGCCCGCGTGGTGGGGTTTTTGGCGCGGTCCCTCTATACATCTAGGAAGGGCTCTCGCCAGCAGTGGGTTAATAAAATGAGCTGATGATGATGATGATAATGTTTTGGGCTGCAATCTTGCTAGTAACATTCGCAATGTCAGTTCGCCGCGACAGCGACAAACTGACAGGACAGCGACAGCGACAGGCAACTTACTTATGAATTAGCACGATCTGGGGGGTAACCACGACCTCTTATAGCAGTAATGATGCAGTTGTGAAAACGAGACGCGTGTAGCGGCGGATATACACGCGTCTCTTTTCCACAACTGCAATAATACTGCTACAAGAGCTCATAGTCAGGGGGCAGGAGTTTCTTATTATTAAAAAGGCACGTGTGAACAATTTTATTTAACAAGTCCAAATTAAATTCAATAAAAAAATTAAAAAAAATATTATTTATTAATAAGCAATTTACTTACACAACATTACCTTCCTTTGTAAAAGTGTTGATTTTAAAATACTTGTAAACTTATACTGATGTCTTTCGCGGTTGCTTGCTTCATTTATGATCATGAATACCTTGTTACATAAATTAATTGGCCGTAACGTTAGAAAAAAAGTGTATAAGCGATTAACGTGTAAAGAAATTCAGACTACAATCATTAGAAATGTGGAAAGATTTTTTGTTGTACTGAATTCACATTAGTGCATTATATACCTAATACATCAATAAATCGATGTGATTGTAACAATACTTAGAATTGAATGATATTAGAATAGATTTTCAAAGAGTTAGAATGTTTTGTCCAATAGTAAACTTAGGAGACAGTACAGTGTTGGAATTTACAAGGTCATTTCAAAGTACTATTAAATTAATTAATATTGTAAAATCTATGAAGCATACCAACGTATGAAAATGACAATGATACTATGACTAAAATTACAGTCTGCTGGTCTGGGACGTAAATGGAATGTAATAGGTCCTTACCTATGAAATTGGAGTTTTTTTCTCACTTATTAATAGGTGTATTACTTCTAAAAGTCAATACCGGTTGTTAATATTAATATACACCTTTAATTAGGACTATGTTACTTCAGTTATAACAATGATTATTAGTTTTGTGTCTTTATCGTCAATATATTTTTTAAATTGACTAACTTTTTTGTTCGCGGAATTGTCCTTTTGTTTCATTGTAGCTTTGAAGGATCTTGATTTTTTTTATTTTTAATGTCTGCTGTATTTAGCTAATGAAACAAACACACTACTCTACAATTTTTATAGTTTTAAAATAAATAGATGCTAAGAAAATTAAAAACACCTTAGTATGAAAAATAAAATTTTATAAAAAATCTTCATACAAAACTCCAATTTCATAGGTAAGGACCTATTATTAGCAGCTTAACTTCCCATGAAGTCGTAAGAGCCGTCTAAGGGACAGGGTTTTCAAGATACTCGCACATCAGGCAATCGGCAAGCAACCCATCATAGATGGTATCTATTCCACCACGTAACCCTATTTTGTTCATGCTAAATGAACACCAAAGAATAGCAAAAGAAATCCAGGTTTTACTAAAAGAAACAGGGGCTTATTAATAAACAAAGTATAAGCTTGGAGTAGTTACTCCGTGTTTTGTCTCTTTTACTCTAATATGAGATGAAGTTTACATGACGGGAACAAAACACGGGGTAACTACTCCAAGCTTACACTTTAGGGAAAAAGTTTAATAAAAAATTAAAGGAGTTTTTGTTAGAGCAATGTTTTTATTCGTTGGAATTTTTGGATAAGTAATTGTTATTATTCATATCTATTGTTGTTTATTATTTTGATGTTTTTGCCTTTTTTACTCTGTAATAGGCTAGTAATAAAGCTAGGGCTTAAATACTTTTGTTGTATAAAAAAATACATTTAAAAAACCCTAAATTATTGCAATACCCTTACCCTTACAGGGTCATGTTGAGGGACTTATAAATTTTTATTTTTTATTTTCAAGTGCTAATTGCTGCACTGAAGCTAAATTAAATATTTATAAAAATTATAAAATACGATATTCAGCGCTTACGTCAGCCGTCCCGGTAGCATAGCGGTCAGTGCCGCCGCCCGGATTGCGGAAGACCCAGGTTCGATTCCTGGTTAGGTCGGGTGGGCGTTTAATTCTTTCACTGTATTTTATAAACTTTATTGTAAGTACTGTACTATACCAACATAATGCAATAAATAATTATGACTAATAATGCGGCGTCGGGTCACTACAGGCAAATATACTCAAAATTGGTTATTTCGATGTCTCTGTCTTCCCCTTGTTGGGAGAAGGATGTAAAAGTATGTAAGTATGTAGGACTACATTACATGCATGAGCATAGATGTATTACCATATGGACAAGTTGTTCTAACGTCCCCTCTTCACGTTGTCACATATTTATAAATTTATAGAATAACAAGCCACCTATGAATTATCATAAAATTTTATTGCAATTTGGTAGACAGATATTGTTGAATATCTTTTGCAAAGATGTGGGTGTCGATTTGTCTTTATAACATTTATGGCTCTTTAGGCATAAATATATCTTTTAGTACATATACTTAAGTATGCACTAAAAGAAAATAAGCTTTTACTTACGATGCCCGTCATGTATTTTTATTAGCCTACATTTTTTTTTTTTTAAGTCTAACACCTCCAACAGAATCGGAGCCTATTTTTTCTAGTTTTTCTCTTTCATACCAGTTCTATCTGTCATGCCTCTCGTACTTTCATTCTTCATACTACTCTTTCATACTTCCTCTTTTATACTACTGCGGGTGGGATGCCCGTCTGTTATAGGCTTAAGTTCTATTCTTTCTACTATTTTTATTTCAATCATTATTTCTTTAAATCTATATATTGGGAGCAATAAAGGTTGCATAAGGTTAATTAGCCTACATTGTATCCCACCGCTGGCAAAGATCTCCCCTCTACATCTCCATCGTCTCTATCCGGGCCTCTAACGTATGCAAATAAAAAGTAATCGTCAAAAAATCCTTTTAATAACACCAGCCTTTAAACTTTGATTCCGAAATCGCATATGAAGTTTTGAATGTAAGCGATGAAGAGGTTCGGTGCTTCGGTGAGTAAAACCTCTTGGACAGCCGTGGAGGGGTCGGCTGCGATGGCCGCGAGGGTTCTTTGGACTATGGGATCTAAAACATAAAAGTATTTAAAGTTATTAGCTAATATAATAAAATAACCAAAGAGCTTAGGTATTTCACCAGCCTCAACATGCTTGTTAAGACAATTAAAAGTATGAAGTGAAGAGGACAATAGATTTAATAACTTTCTACGTATTTTTAAAATTAAGTATCTACCTATTTTTATTATTTTGAATTTTGCATTCACAATGCTAAAATTATATATTAACATGATAAATTTAAATAGAAAAATCAACCAGTCTCACAAAGCTCGAGTGGGAATCGAACCCACGACCTTTGGAACCGGTCCAAGCTCTGACTGCTGAGCTACCGAGACCCTAGAAGACTCGTTGAATTTTTCTAGTACTTACTACTGCAAGCCACCAGTATTAATCAGTCAGGCACCGTAAAACCAGACTCAATAGAAAACCAATTGTTATAGTCATGTGAACTTGCGGGGCGTCAGACGTTATGGCACTGTGTGCGTTTTTTTCTAGTAAAATAAAATAAAAAATGTTTTGTAACTAATCATACTTTTAAGTTTAGTCTTTTATTTAGCCGTTCTTATCACATTAATATTATAAATGCGAAAGGTTGTGTGTATGTATGTGTGTATATCTGTTGCTTCTTCACGCTGCAACGGATGGATGGATTTGGATTAAATTCGGCATACAGATAGTTTATAACCTGGATTAAAACATAGGATACTTTTTATCCTGATATTCCCACGGGAACGGGACCCACGCGGGTGAAACCGCAAGCGGTCTCTAATATGTAATATGTTATTTAGATGTTGTACGCGGTTGTAATAGTTTTATATGTTTACTAGCGGCCTGTTCACGACTTTGTCCGTTTGAGTGAAGACCCGTTTCCCATAATGATTTAAAAAATCTTAGAACTCTATTGCAGCACCGCATGCCAGGTCCAATTGTAAATCTAAACCATCCAAGGATCCATTCAAACGCACACATTATGGAGCAACTCTCGAGAAACATAACTTACTAGTAAAAGCACTGAATGATTTTTTTGAAAGAAATATGACTGTTTGCCGTCGGTGGCTTTAGCGTAACCGGACTTTTGATGGCGGCCAGAACTAAAGGTTTCTCAAGCCTTGGTGATTGAACATCCTCAGAGCGATTCTAGAGGCATTCATATAAGTTTTATTACATTTAAAACAAATAACTTTTACCTGGATACGTTGTTACTTTAGGGCCAATGAAGTATGTGGGTTCGCCGTCGGTGTAAGCTGTTATTTTGGCGTCTTTCAGCGATAGGCTTTTCTTTTCTAGTGGTATTACGGCCGTTATGAGGGTAGGCGCTGAAAAAAAGATTTAACACAATTTTAAAATTACATGTTTGTCAAGCGATGAGAAGCTCGACGGAGCAGTGGATAACGCGTTTGGTCCGCGATAGCTAAAGTTAAGCAACTCTCGAATCGATTTCGAAATTGAAAGTTAAGGCGACGCATTGCTAAACAATTAATCTAATACGGATCGTTTACGCACCGTACCATAAAAACTGTTTTTTTTCTTTCCAATTAAAACTACAAATAAGTTTTAAAAAATGAACTAAGATATTGAAGTGTGTGTTAAGACTAATCTACTAAGAAAATTTAGATGCCTAAAATCGGTCTGGTTTGACTGTAAAATGCAAATCTATGTTTTAAAAGAGGTTACTTTGACATTTTTTTCTCTGTTATAAAAGGTAAAAAATCGTGTTTCTGCAACTAGCAAAATGAAGTCAATTAAACGAAAAATCATGTCATCAAATATCACTTTCATATGTTTTGTGATTGTTGGGAAAAATCAAGATACCCCCCACGTAAATTTCCAATGCGTCGCCTTATGCAAAAGCGCATCGATGGGTGACCAAAAGAAACCATCTTGAGTTCCCCTATGCTTCGGTAGGCACGTAAAGCCGTCGGGCCCGGCTGTTTAACAGTCCTTAACAACCTCCAATCCGCACTGGGCCCACGTGGTGGTTTATGGCCCGTTCTCCCTGAGGTATTTCCATCTATAGGGAAGGCTCGTGCCCCAGCAGTGGGGACATAAAATGAGCTGGTGATGTGTGATTTTCAAAGTCATAAGTCTTGTGTTGTGATCTTGGAAGTAAAGCAACTTTTGCAATTACATTGCGCGTTACCTAGGGCAGTCACAGTCAACGGCGATAGAAAGAACGCAATTAATGTTTATTTATTTCTATACAAACAGATTACAATAAATGCATGAGTACAGTAACATATTTGGTTAACCTTCCGGATGGGTAACCAAATAAAAAATGTTTAGGTTCTTCCGTCTCCTGAAAGTAAGGTCTTGGTTGGTGTCGTATTATGGCAGTCAGTAAAACCTAACAACCTGCAATGGGTCAGTATGGTGGGTCTTGGCTCAGTCTCTCAAAGTGGTACTGATGGTTCCTATTTGTATCTAAATATTATATACTGCCACCAGGTAAAAGATAGCATGCAAAATTAACGGTTTCTGCATTCTAGTGGCTTAGACCATCACCGGTATCAGACCCAGAGGCCCCTAGCGGGGGGTACATGCTGTACTCGGCTTGGTTAGTATTAGGGCGGATTTTAAGTCCGCCTGGCTAGCTAATACCATCTTCATGGTAATTAGAATTAGAATTTTATTATATTTAGTATTAAGCAATTTTGAGATGTATATTCCTTCTTCGCCTATTTCATATTATCATACGATTAAATAATGGTATCCTGCTTTTTCGCCGGAAATTGTTTGCCAGATTATCACTTGCCAACCAAAGTTTCACCGATGTTTCACTTTGAGAACTAACGATTAGCAAATTTTTGTATGACAACGTTTCATTTGGTAGAATTATTGTTAAGCTGATATTAATGTAATGACACAAAACGTTTGGGACATTTATCATTTGTCAAATATTTCACTAGGCTACACGACTATTAGACGAATAACGTTTTGTCAGTGTAACAGTTCCCTTTTCATACATTGATATACTTAATGATAAAAACATAAATTTTTTATTTAAGAATCTGAAAAATAACATTAAACCTGTAAATTGGCAGCAATGCACAGCAATAATTTTTCCTCTGAGTATGTAGCTTTGTGTTCAAGAATTCTGTTGATTCTTTCTTCTTTCTCTAATTATTTTTTACAACAGAAATACTAGCTGCCCTACTCCTCTAGGTCACGTGATAGGTCACAAATTTAAGACAATCGCGAAACGCAGCGTAGCGATTGTCTTTAATTTCAAGTTATTTTATTATACAACAGAAATCTAGCTCCATACAAAAGTTGTCAAATACAACTAAATGAATATTACACCAACTAAAACATTCTGCTACTTGAAAGTTGGCATTTTGAAAAGTGTCATTATGAAAAGCAGATCAAACGAACAGTTGGTAACTGTGAGGTTGGGAAATAAAACATAATTATATTATAAGTTGGCAAATGATTATTCGGCGAAATAAAATTCTGCGAAACGTTAGTTGGCAAGTGAAAATCTGGCAAGCAATTATCGGCGAAAAGACAGAGATCCCATCTTAATAACATCAATATTAGTAGCATTGTTGTATTCCGACAGTTGGAGATAAGGTAGTTTCTTAGTGGTTGAGAATTGCGGGTGAGTGCGCTTCCCCCTTCGGCGGTATCATCACTTAAGATAAGATAAGATGAAGGTCAAGTGACCTCCCGTAAACAAATGAGGAACTTACCAAATCTTATGTTTGCGTTATCGGCGAGTACAAGGGGCTCCCTCGCTCGACGATGAAACTGGAAGAAGCTAAGTTTGGCGTCAACGAACACGGAGGTGAAGTTCACGGCATAGACAAGATTATTCGTTTTCTTGTTGATGCTGTAAAAAAATGGTATATGGTAGTAGGCTTATAACCAGCCGAGAGTGCTTAGGCTGATATGATGATGATGATGATGATATGAGATTTTTTTTTCAAAATATTACCAACTGATGATCCTAATACAACTGATTATAATACATACCAAATTTTTTTCAAACAAATATAGATATCGGTCGGTCGGTTGTAAAAACGTATTTAAAAAGTATTTTTAGCTAACTATTTCGATCTCTATATTGTGCATAGAAAGTTCCATAAAAAATACAATAGAATGAAATAAAACCAATATAGGTAATATTGGTTTTATTTCATCTTAAATTAAGTTTTGTTTCTTTTACTTTATTATTTTTTAGAAGTAGAAACTGATTAATGTCCTATATATATATATATATATATATACAGGGTGGAATTTTGTAATGCCACCTGAAGTGAAAGTACTCTTAATACTGTAGATAGAACATTTTACTCAAAGAAAACATTCCTTTATTATTGAAAAAAAAGAAAGAAAAAGAATCGAACCGACTAAAATCTGCAAAAATTACACCCTGTACTTTTATTGCATTATAATGAAATGTTTTCTTTGAGTAAAATTTTCTATTTACAGTATTAAGAGTACTTTCTCTTCAAGTGGCATTACAAAATTCCACCTTGTATATATAATAAATAAATGTATATTGGTATGAAAAACTTGGAAATTTGAAGTTGGTAACGAAAAGGCTTGAATCTTATATGTTTATAAAACAAACTGAAATAGAATGTAACATACTACTTACTAAAACCTGTCGAGCCTGCCGTCCAGACCGTAGATTTTAGCATCGGTGACCAGATTAGTGAGGTTGAAGTTGGGCAAGTAGTACACAGCCTTTTCTCTGTATATCACTTCATCGCGATACCGGTAGACTGGCTTGCATTTGCCATAGCTTGAGAGGAAGTGACGTATGCAATCGTTTTGGTTGCTAAATCGGCAAGGATCATAGTAGTATCTTTCATCATTATCTCGTATATTATTGTTGTTGTTATTGTTGTTGTTATTGTTGTTATTATTGTTGTTATTATTGTTGTTGTTATTATTATTATTATTATTATTGTTGTTGTTATTCGTTTGTGAAACGTTATTATTTTGATTTTGATTTATTTGGTTCATGTTATTATTAATGTTACTTCCATTAGTTTGGGTTGAGTTATTATTTTGAGCTGTTTGGTTTTGACCATTATTAATATTATTTGGGTTGGTATTTCCATTGTTGTTTAAGTTTTGGGGTGCGTTGTTATTTTGTTGGTTTTGATTATTATTATTTTGGGGTACGTTATTGCTTTGCTGGTTTTGGTTATTATTATTTTGGTAATTATTTCCATTATTGTTGTAATTGTTATTGTTATAACCATTATTATTGTAATTATTGTTATTATATCCATTATTGTTGTAATTATTATTATTATATCCATTATTGTTGTAATTATTATTATTATTGTATCCATTATCGTAGTTTCTCAACTGTTGGTTGTCATTTTTGTTATCTGTAATAAAGACAATATTAATATTTGTAAAAATATGCGTGTAAATAATTTTTCCACGAATGCGTTATAGGTTGAGCATAAGATGGAGGGTTTGAGCCAATGGGAGTATATTTAAGCTATAACTATAGGTACAATATATTTTTAAACTTATAATCAGATTTAAATTGCCGTTAATTGTAACGCAAACTAACCAAACAAACCAGTCCGCACTGGACCCGCGCGGTGGTTTATGGCCCGTTTTCTCTGTGGTGTTCCCATCCCCAGGGAAGGCATCATCATCCATCATCCATCCGTCCTCAGTAGTGGGGACTTACATAACTTAATATGACATTAAGGATTTTTTTTTAATAAAAGACATCATATTTATTGAAAACTATTGGAACAATATACTATTCTTAATTCACTTTTCTTATATTCATATGGTTATTTAATTATTTTATTTTATTTTAGTACATAAATATTGTTACCATCCTAATTACCATGTTTTCTAGCATATAAAAAAAAATAGTTTAAAATTAAAAAAAAATGACTGGTGATAATGAACAATACCTTTGACATATCCGAATCTTGCTCCTGAGCTGGGACTGTACTCGTAACGACCTCCTTCCTCGTCATCATAATAACTGTTGGCCTTAACACACCCGCTCACCGACAGACAAAATAAAAGTATATACCACCTCATTATAACCATGATTAGATCCTTAGTCAGAATCATGGATTAGCAATTGGCTCCGGTGGTTTTATATAAGAATTATCGCATGATTAATTGCTTAATTGTTAAGTGGTATCGTTAACGCGTTGAACAATTCAAATCAATCAGGTTACTGCCCGAGATTAGCAGTTACAATTATATTAATTAGGGTTCAACGGTTTGGTAATGTAAACTGCTTGCTTGTATTGTGGTTTGATATGCGCTAGCGCTGATCAGGGCCGCGTAACAATTCAAATTCTATTGTGTCCGCATTCACAGGGCCAATATTTACCCAATAAACTAAGATTATTATGCTTGTACAAATCAATGTTAACAAAATTATCTTTGTTAGTATTTTTTCATCGAACGCTGGCCATAGCATTTCTCTATTATCTTCCAAACCTAATTAAAAACATTTAAATTCATCAGAAATAAATAAACCACCCTTTGCACGTGTACTTTTTATGCAGCTTTTTGTTAAACTGTTGTGTGTTTGGTGTAAAATAAAGCATAATAAATAAGCATATAATTTATCATATCTTATCTTATTCTCAGAAAATAGAGCATACACTTGAGGGTTTTGTTTAATGGACCAACCTCGTTTAACCTCCATAGACTAAAACTATAGTTATGTCCAATATACTTTTAAACTTTATCGTTTTGTTATAAACAAATAAAAGACATAATTTTTTTTGGACAAAAATAAAATGGCACGTATTATTAGAACTAGCCATTTGGAGTAATAGTTAATATAGCACAAAAGTTGTAAGATTGCTCTGAGCCAAGTTATACAAGTTGGAAGATTCATCATTTTCTTATACTTACTTACTTATTGATTCCTAAAAGTGCTGGAAATCATAAAATAATTATAGATATTGTTAGAACTAATGATCCGAAAATCAATTGTCATTGTAAAGCTTCAAGCGACCGCTTTGAAGTTGATACGAAAAAAAATATGAAAAAAAAATAATATGAAAATGATGAATCGTCGAACTTGTATAACTTGGCTCAGAGCAATCCTACAACTTTTGTGCCATATTAACTATTACTCCAAATGGCTAGTTCTAACAATACGTACTATTTCGTTTTGTTGGCCGGCACTTTCAGAAAAGGCCCAAAAATGTATGGAGCCTGAATGATCTCCTTTAAATTGCTGTTAATTTGTAACGCTAACTAATCACGAGTAGTTGAGGTTTCATAGACATAGCCTTTTTATCAACGTTTCGACCTAGTTGCCGGCCGGCCGTGTTCACTATGTGTGTCAAAATGTTTAGTCCTTCCTCAAAAGACTATGAACCGTATGTATGTAGCATAAGGTTGAACGTTTATTGAAGAAATTTGACAGTTTTAGACAGGTTGGGCGTCTATACAATCTTACTCTGCAGAAAGTAGACATTCATACAGATCCTAATGCTAAATTGGTACGGAACTCATTGAACAATGTGTAATACCCGTTATGTATGTAATTTGAGCAACAGTAATTTAGTGTTAAATGTTGAACTAAGTTTCAGCGGTCATATTATCATTGACCTTATTTTTTTTATGAACTAATGCTTACCAACATTAAGTAATTTCATCACCTTCAACTTGACAGTCGATAAATTAATCGCCTTTGTAAACTAGTGGTTAGAATAACTGCATCAGACCGAAACGTCCTGGTTTCGATTCTCGGTGGAGGGTAAATATACTCGGTTTGGGTGGTGGCAAGGCTATTTTAAATTACTTCGGAGATAGTTTTCAACGGTCCCGGATCATCCTGGTGGTACAGAGGGGAAGTGCAGGAGTTTTTAGTGGGTATATATACCCACCTTCCCTCTTGGGGGGTTGGGGGAGAGTCCCACATAACGGGCGCAGATGTATGCGTAATGCATTTTCTCCTGAATAAAGAAAATAAAAAAGGTTTTATTTTAATTTTAACTAGTGGTCGCCCAGTGGTCGAAATTCGACCGTAATTTTATTAAGGCTGCGCGGATTGTATCCTAAGCAATGAAAAATTAAAAAGATAGAATGTGAGTTTGGATTGGCATTGACAGATTTCGGCCGCTACTCTTCCATTTTTGATTTTTTTTAAAAGAGTATTATAATATGCGTGTGTGTCAAACACATGGTACCTAGTGTGTGTCAAATACAGTGTGTGTAATGTTTGTTTTATTGATTTAATGTATTTTTATGCATAATTTAAAAAATATTAACATTCGGATAATCTTCTCTATATAAACTATAAGTATGCGAAATTTCATACTCCTCCGTCCGCGCAATTTTCGTAAAAAAGGGGTACAAAATTTTTGCTTCACGTATAATATATGGATGGTTTGTTTCGCTATGATAAGTTTATATTGTGCAGAAAATAGCACGAGAAAAAGGACGACTTGCCTTTTCAGGTTCACAATGTGAATGGGCGTATTTTCTAGTCCTATGTAGGTACCTGGAGAAAGAAGTTTTTTCATGTGTAATTTTTTGTCGTTCCGTTTTTTCATGTCAAGCCACAACCGCCGATCTAAGTATGATGATCTGATCTGATCTTTTTTAATGACTTGATTTTTCTTTTCTTTGTACTGACTGGTTCTTATGTAAGTTCTTGGCCTTCAGCTCACCTGATGTTAAATGATGATCATCACCATCATCATCATCAGCTCATTTTTATGTCCCCACTGCTGGGGCACGAGCCTTCTCTATGGATGGATAGGGAGAACGGGCCGTAAACCACCACGCGGGCCCAGTGCGGATTGTTGGCTGTTAAAGACTGCTAATGCAGCCAAGACCAACGGTTTTGCGTACCTTCCGAAGCACGGAGGAGCTCGAGATGATAAATTTTTGGTCACCCATCCGATTTCGCCTTTGCGAAAGTTGCTTAACCTAGGCACTCGCAGACCGGGCGCGTTAACCGCTGCGCCATCGAGCTCCTCAAGTGATAATACAGTGATAATACGAAGGTAGAGCGCACTTCACTTCACTTCACTTCACTTCATTTCATTTCATTTCACTTCACTTCACTTCACTTCACATGAATCCTCAACTATTGAGGCACTGGCTATCTTATCTAACATAACAACAATGCTACTAACATTGATGTTAAGGCGACATATTTAAATAAGATGGTTGCAGCTAGCCAGGTAGACAAACATGCTTTACCACCAACCAAACCGAGTACACAAACATAATTTACCCCTCGCTGGGAAAGCGAGGGTAACTCGAGGTCGACTTCGCGGGAAAATTCGAACCTGGGACTTCTGGTGCTGAGGCCGTTTGTCTTAACCACTAGACCACAGAGGCAGATAAAGTTAAGTTATCTTCAAATACTTTTTTATTATTAGCATGGAAAATGACTCCACTCCACCTGGTGCTAAGTGGAAATAAATAATATATAAACTTTCCTACACTCACACCAATTATCTAGCCCAAGAGAAGCTTTCGTTATGAAACTCGTTAAAATGGTTACTAAACAACTGATAAACATACTTAAAATACTTAAATACTTACTTATTGTATACAGAAAACACCCAGACCCGAGACAATTTAGAAAAACAATAATTTCTAAATTGACCCGACCGGGGATCGAACCCGAGACCTCAGATATGGCGACACCGTGAAAACCGGTGTACAAACCACTCGACCAAAGAGGTCGCCAATGAAAATTAAGTCAGGAGTTGTTTATTCAAGAAGCGTTTTGATTTGCCTTATTATTCTGAACTTTTTATAATTTACTATTGCGCAGTGTTGTAAAGAAATTAACGAGTGGGATTTAAAACCGCACCCTCTGACATACTGGGTCAAGTGCGCTTCGAATTATACTGTCAGGGCTCTGTCTGACCTGTGCCAATTTACCAACACTATTTACTCGTACTTTGTAGTTTGTTAGAGAAACATAAAAATATTTTTCAATACATTGTCAAGTTGCAATTTGTTTGAAGCGAAAGTTTGGTATTATATACCCTATAATATTAATTATAAGTTATTAACTGTCTTTACTTCATACATACGAGAGTAAGTAGATATTTAAAAAATAACTACCTTTCTCGTTGATACTCAATAGTCACCAATATATAAAAGGCCATATTGATCTATATTAAATGCACAATGTATTTAAGGTACTTAATTGGTTAAGGATTAATGCTGTATTGCTTAAAATCGCTTCGTAAATAAGCCATTATTTATAGTAGAAAGTAAAGGATAAAAAATGATTATTGTGGGTTATGCCTAAGAGATTGACATATACCATCGCAATTTTTTTGTAGACCTTTTTAAGGTGTATAATACTGTAGTACATTATTTTGATATATCTCGTAGGGTTCAGCCAGCGTTTTTAATGTAAGCGCAAAAAACTGTGAAACTTCTTAAATTACCAGTGTTTCTCGACTCTATTATGCATGTATTTATACATATATTATTGCGTAGTTTTAAAGATCTAAGCATACATACATACATAGGGACAGCGGGAAGCGACTTGTTTACTATGTAGTGAAGCTTGTGACAAGCTAGTATTGTGTTTATATTCCGTGCGAAAGTTTGTGTTATGTCTTAAATAATAGAAAATTGATGAATTTTTACTTCATAATTATATATACGTAGATATTAAAAACAAATTACTACCTTCCTCATTGAAACTAGTAGCGCTCACAGAACCCAAGGTCAGGACACAACAACATCTATCACTTTGATTACAAAAACGACTAGTGGCCCGCCCGCTCGCGACTTTGTTTGCTTGAGTCCAATGATGGACTCCTATTGCAGCGCCACCTACCGGGTCCAATTGTGAATCGAAACCATCCAGAGACTTCTGGACCATGAAACCATCCAGAGACTTCTGGACTTTTTAAAGGCCGGCAACGCATCTGTGATTCCTCTGGTTTTGCGGGTGGGTGTCCAAGGGCGGCGGTGATTGCTTTCCATCAGGTGACCCGCCTGCTCGTTTGCCTCCTTCTAATATAAAAAAAAAAAAACACTCAAAAAATGTCATCAAAATCGGTCGAGTAGATCTCCTCCTTTATTTTAGATTTAGTCAGGTCTTTTGGTTAAATACATGTCAGCTGGTCCTACTCCGAAATCACTTAATTATTAATGCATAATTATAAGATTGATTAGAGCAATCGCCTGATTGGTTGCATGTTTCAAATTAAAATAGCATCATACACAAAGAGGAGCATACAGATAATATGTGCATAGATCAAATAAATTAACGCCCAAAATATTATAATTGGTTTAGTCACGATATTTAGAAGATCTAAAGGGTCAAGTGTAACTTCATTACTTTTATTAGCCTGATTAATTTTGACATGCTTTACATACCCAACTCGAACCTGTTACAAAATTTTCCATGTAGAGGCACCAGTGTTTGACACGAACCAGTTTTTATCATTTAAACAATTCAGTCAGCGACTGATTTAAGTCTTTAGCATCAATTAAATACAAACCACCTGATTTTTTTAAATTTTTTTTATATCTTCGCAAATTACTCCTTCCCACCTGATGTTAAGTGGAAATGAAGTCCAGACGCGAAAATAACTGGTGCAGCGTGAAAACAATCGTAGCATCAGTTAACCTCACTCTGCCGGCCCACAAGGTGCTTCTCACGTCTCTTTTAAAGGACCCCATATCATAGAGAGGGAAAACGTGTGCTGGTAGACTATTCCATCTTTTGGAGGTGCGATATAGAAACGAGTCACCAAATTTCTTTGTGCGCGATGGAATATTTGAGACAGTGAAGCGGTGACTCCGAAGAGCAGCACATGTACTCCTATGAAGGAAGGGAGAAGCTTCTTAGCTGCGTCATCCTGTAAAATTACAATAAAAATCTGTCATTTTTTCGAGGACAAAAATTATGTCGAAAATTGAGCTTAAAGTGTCATAATTGGTCCTGTAAAAGCTTAGATAATATAGACATAAATTCATGTCTACTTGATTGCTACTACGGCTGCTACGGTTCAGTATTAGGCGTAGCGAAAAACGTTAACAGCGATAGGAGAGTGGCGGCATCTATTTATTATTCCATGTAACTAATTGTCATTTAAACTTATTGTCTCATTTAGACTCAAAACTCCTTTGTTAGTTCAAAACTCGGAGTAAAAACAGCATCTTAACGACACTGTCGACACTTACCATGAAATGAGATGAAAGTCTACAGAAGCAAGCCTTTGATTTGTTTTGTAATGGGGTAAGATATAAAAATGGTTAATGATAGAGATATCGGTCGTAATATACTAACCTTCATAGTTATCGAAGTAATTCATATCTCTAATAAAATCACCAAATTTCTTTGTGCGCGATGGAATATTTGAGACAGTGGAGCGGTGACTCCGGAGAGCAGCCCGTGTACTCCTGTGAAGGAAGGGAGAAGTTTCCTAGCTTTCATTTTTTCGGCGACAAAAATTGTGTCGAAAATTGGGCTTAAAGTGTCGAAGTGTTGAAGACTGGTGCCACCACCCTTCACAATTGTAGCGATGACTTGATTTCAATGCTGGAGGTCTTTGCCCAGCAGTGAGACAGTATAAATAAATAAATAAACTTTCCCACACTTACACCAATTATCTAGCCCAAGAGAAGAAAAACATTAATTTAGAAAAACAATAATTTCTAAATTTGCCCCGACCGGGGATCGAACCCGGGACCTCAGAGATGGCGACACCATGAAAACCGGTGTACAAACCACTCTACCAAGGAGGTCGTATCTTGTAGGCTATTACAAGTTACGACTACTTACGAAGATACGACGAACGTGTTGTTGACTGTCCCCTAAATTTCGAGACACACACTCAACAAAAGAAGAAACTTCGAAAGAAGATCTGAGAAATTATGACGAACAGATAGAAGTACAAACCGAGTTAAGAATTTATGAAGCGACCTTATCCTGGGATTAGCATATTTTAAAAGTAATTCGCACCTGTTCCGGGTGAGGTCGGGAGTTCCGCGTCACGACCTAGGGTTGTCAATCACAGGGATTCCATTGTGAAAGAAAAAAATAAAGAAAAAACATTTATTGACCACACAAACAGCTTAACATAGAAAGACAAAAAAAAGTAAGTACCTACACAAGATTCACATTATAAACTAAACACTTGTAGATCTACTAAATTGATATATTAGGTCTGTTATTTCCATATGAGCAAACTAGAAGTGTGGAGTTACTGTTATCAGTAATATTGATTAACCAATCATCTAATTTACATACATACATTCATAAATATCAATTAAGATAGACACTTTTGCACTACACGAGACTTTTCTATACAATTGCTAGCCCTGAGCTTGCTCGACGTCGCTGTCAGTCGCAGTTTCATGTGTCAATTCGCATATTGATAGTTGAATATATTGTTTTGACAGGTGATAAAAGTGTCTTTATTGACTAACCAGAAAATACAAACAAAATTTTGCTAAACGATGTCTATTTCTACGAGTGCTAGCCTTAAACTTGCATTTGTTCATTCGTGGATGTTTTAAGACAGGTGCTAAAAGTGACTCTATTAACTAACCAGCCGGAAGAGCCATTTTTAAGGCGACGCACCGCCAAACAATTAATCTAATACGGAGCGTTTGCGCCCCGTACCATAAGAAAATCTGTTTTTTTTCCTTCAAATTAAAACTACAAATTATTTAAAAAAAATGAACTAGCATATTAAAGTGTGTGTTAAGACGAATCTACTAAGAAAATTTAGATGCTTAAATCGGTGTGGTTTGCCTGTAAAATGCTAATCTGTGTTTTAAAAGAGGTTACTTTGATATTTTTTTCTCTGTTATAAAAGTTGACAAATTGTGTTTCTGCAACTAGCAAAATTAAGTCAATTAAATGAAAATCATGTCATCAAATATCACTTTCATATGTTTTGTAATTGTTGGGAAAAATCAAGATCCCCGCTACGTAAATTTCCAATGCGTCGCCTTAAGCAATTCAATTGCGGAAAATATTATTTTGACTGTTGCTTAACAGTGTCTATATTGACTAATCAGTCAAAAGAGCCATTCTTTACCTATCCAAGCCCTATCAATACGAGTGCCAGCCCTGATTTTGCCACTCCGCTTCGCAGCGTCACTTCTCGTCGCTCCCGGCCGCAGTTGCAGGTGTTAATTCGCGGAATAATCTCCAACTTCATTAGACGTCTTATCTGTTTTCTAATTAATTAGGCTTAACCAAATTAAGATGATGCTTACGTCACAACGTGTGGACCATACGTCATGTAGAAATGAATAAATATCTCAGGTTTTTTTATTCCCGTTTTACTATATTTAAATCTTGAAATTTTACATTATTTTTCTTAAAGTGCCTTTTCAACTAGTGAAGGTTGGCAGTCAGCTCTGCATACTTGGTCCTGTAAACACTTAAATAATATAGACATAAATTCATGTCTACTTGATTGCTACTACGGCTGCTACGGTTCAGTATTAGGCGTAGCGAATAATGTTAACAGCGATAGGAGAGTGGCGCCATCTATTTATTATTCCATAACTAATTGTCATTTAAACTTATCGTCTCATTTAGACTCAAAATTCCTTTGTTAGTTCAAAACTCGGAGTAAAAACAGCATCATAACGACACTGTCGACACTTACCATGAAATGAAATGAAAGTCTACAGAAGCAAGCCTTTGATTTGTTTTGTAATGGGGTAAGATATAAAAATGGTTAATGATAGAGGTATCGGTCGTAATATACTAACCTTCATAGTTATCGAAGTAATTCATATCTCTAATAAAATCCGTAATTGAATTAATATTCTTGGATCGTTCGTTCCGTATTTTCTTTTCTTCGGTACCTATACCGAACAAAAATCATAAAGCAAAGTAAATGTGTGAAAGTTCGGCATATTGTTGGCGAGGTGAACGGATGAGTCGTTATATTAAAAAAGGGGAGCCGCACTCAATTTCATGGAGAAAAAAACTTATAAACGCCTGAGAGGCAAGGAGGTGTTAATACTTGTTGATATGCCGACTTTTTGTAGTTAATTTTCTTTTTTAATTAGTTTGAAAGATTTAGGGAAGGGCCTGTTTTCTAGTAGGGTAGGTAGGTACTGTTATTGACCTTGCTAATTGTATTTTTCTTTCTCAATTTACTGGTATTTACATTGTTACATGTTATCGTTTATTTTTGCGTTTTGTTGCGGTAGATTTTATTGTGTGTATTACTCATTGTTGTATTTTTTGCTTACTTTAATTAACATCGTATTTGTTTCATAAACCGCCATTTGTAGTCATAGTCATAAACTTTGATTTTAGAAGATCATAAAGCTAGGTAGGTATAACGTACTCAAATGTTTAATATCAACACAATTAATATTATAAGTAAAAATCTGCATTTTTTTTTATATACCTTTTTAATGTATACTTATTTACTCTATATTTTTCTTTTTTATGTATTTATCAGTATTACTTTACTGTTATTTTTATTTAACTCTTTACTGGTAGTCATGTACAAAACTTTAGTCATGTGACAAAACTCTGTATTATTATGTCATGAACAATTTTGATAGTAAACTCCGCCGTGTACTAGTGAGAAGTCGACTTTTTGGCGGGAAAATGAATTGTCATGTCCGCGGTTATGTTTTATTTTCGCAAATTGGTCGAACAATAATGTAAAATAATGGTGGATTACTAACCGTTAAAAGTGTTCGCGAGCGTGCGTGAGTGTTGGCGTGAGGTCTTAACAAAGCCCCACATCTTCACTGAGATATGCAAGGGGTATATCATTTCTCACTTCTCATTTCTATTATCATTCTATAACATCATATACCTATTAAAAATATAAATATGGTCTATTTATATAACTTGTAAAATACTTGAAAAAAAAGGAAGAAGTCTCCCCGTAGTTGTCTTATCCATTCCTTCTCGCATCTCCACTTTATGTGAAGATAGGAGCAACTTTTTGACGCAGTCATGCCAAAGAGCCTCTTTGTGAGGAGTGTTTTTAAAAAGTTACGGCTTGCGGATTAAATTTCGTTTTTCTTTTGCACTTTGAGTACGTGTAGGTTGGTTTACACCATAAATAAGACTGTATTCGGTGTAAATAAAATACAAAATGGCTACCTATGTAACAAGTAGGAATTAAATAAGTCACTCAGGGTGACTTTGCTCACCATTTTCAGAAATCCCACAGCTGGGCTCACCTATTCCCACATGAACAATAGCATATAAAAAGATTGGCTTTTAAACACTTAACCACTACTCTGGCAAAATATACAATAAATGATAATGATATACAAAAAAAAAATAAGGCACACTGTATAAGAGAAACAATAAAACTAACAAAAATAGAAGAGTTTGTAATAAAATAGAAAACGAAGAATGTGAAGCTAATGGGCCCTATCTCAGCATAAACTTACTATGTTAAGTGGTATTAAACTACATTTATTAAAATCAAAGACCTCCATCATTGAAATCAAGTCATCGTTACAAATGACGAGTAATTGCTTTATCACTTCGCTTGCCAAATGCGAGTTGGTAATCACAAGCCCGAAAGTTTGTAAGTATGGATGGATGTTTGTTACTCTTTCACGTAAAAACTACTGAATGGATTTGTATGAAATTCGGCATACAGATAGTTTATAACCTGGATTAACACATAGGATACTTTTTATCTCGATATTCTTACGGGAACGGGAACCACGCAGGTGAAACCGCGAGCGGCCGCTAGTTTAAAATATAACTTTGTTTCTTTCAACTTCCAACTCAGTTAGTATTATCGGAACCAAACACAGCACATCGCCCGCATTAAAATGTAAACGAAATAAAAGAATATGCCTACATGCTTTACAACACAGAAAATAGGGTGTGAAACCATTTTGCAAGTTTACAAGCGAATAAATCAAAGTACACCTTGAAATACATTTTGCAAGGAAAGTAATCCATCTATGCAAAAAAATAAACACATTACCCACGCAAAACCGGCACCGGAAGCCCTTTGTTGGGCCACCTCATTTCCTTGATTAGCTGATGTTACGCCTGACCACAGTGCACATGCACTCAGTAGAATAATTGCTAAAAAGTTTAACGTAGAAACTCTTTTTTATTTTATTGCTAACCTATTAAAATCTTGTGACACAAATATTTACTAAAGTTTGATATACTGCAAAAAAATCAACTTTAAAAAGTTTCATACTAAATTAAACTAGCGCAGATGTACGCTCAACCACTTCGTTACGAGATAATGTCACGTAATAGTAAGATATATGCAGCTAAAAATTTTCACAAACATACGGTGTTGTGGTTGAAATTATAAATAAGTGAAACTCATTTCCTTGAATTTAAATTCGCATTATTTTCAGAATAGTTTTCTTCATTTTGTTTCCAATCCACAACGATAAACCACTCAGCCTTCATACTGCCTGATGTTAAAATCAATTTAAAATACCACAGCATTGGTTAAAAATAATAATTTGTGTTAATCAATTAATAATTTACTAAAATCTTTAGACATTAGACAGAGGGACACCCTGCTACACACTACTTTAAAGTTTATACTGACACCCCCCACCAACCTTACGGTTATAAAGTTAGGTGTCAGACATCCTTACGCAAGCACAAGGGACCATCTACGTCAGGTCATAACGCCAGATCAGAACACGCCGGTACGCATCCTTCATCCGGTACTTTTAAGACTAGTGTCTCGAGCTAGTTGCCCCGAGGACACGTATAGTCCACTACCTAATATCCAGATAGGTTACCGGAGCTGTAAGCTCGCTCACTTCTCGTTGCACTAAGACAGAGGAACATGTCGATGGTCTAACTAGACAAAAGAATCGGTTACAATTAAATTCCCTTGTGTTGTTTTACTGTCGCCCCATTGGACTGCGCCCCCGGCCATATAATTAAACATAATGCGTTCCCGTCTGTGCGGCGTCAACTCTTTCGCACCTTTTAATGCCAGCCTTTGTTTCTTGTAATGCTTCCTGCTGGCAACGATGCTGTTATTTGATAAAGTCAACGGTGTGTTTTCCCATTTTTCTCTGTTTTGGTAAAATTGCGTAATTCGGTTACCTACATTTATGTTCTTACATTATTTTTAGGGTTCCGTACCCAAAGGGTAAAACGGGAACCCTATTACTAAGACTCCGCTGTCCGTCCGTCTGTCTGTCCGTCAGTCACTAGGCTGTATCTGTAGTTAGACAGTTGAAATTTTCACAGATGATGTATTTCTATTGCCGCTATAACAACAAATACTAAAAAACAGAATAAAATAAATATTTAACGGGGCTCCCATACATCAGAAATGATTTTTTGCCGTTTTTATAGATAATGGTATGGAACTCTTTGTACGCGAGTCCGACTCGCACTTGGCCGGTTTTTCCAATTTATTTTGTGTACCGCAACATACTGTGAATAGTGGTAAGGTTGGATAATTTAACGTAAATGCGGGTAGTCTCGTAGAAAACTGAATTTGACACATGACAGCTGTCAGTTGAATTTGTTGGTATAGGCGTATTGATCACCAGTGCTTGAAGAACCTTTAAGTTTTGCGCCGCCCCCAAAAGGTCGGTAACGCTAAAAGGCCGCCTGAGGTCATCAGCACACTCTTTCCAAACAAACTATACGCGGATTCTATTTAACTCTCTATTACACTTTTCTTTCTTCATTCTAGAAGGATTATTAAAACCTTATTATAACTAATTATTATTATTTTTCGTATTTTAATGACATCTGCCCATTCTTAATTAAAAGTTTTATGTAAAAGGTATTATGTCTTAGCAATAAGTGACATTATCCTACAAATATTATAAACGCGAAAGTTTGTAAGTATGGATGGATGACTCTTTCACGTTGAAACTACTGAATGGATTTGGATGAAATTCGATAGTTTATAACCTGGATTAACACATAGGATACTTTTTATCCCGATATTCCCACGGGAACGGGAACCACGCGGGTGAAACCGCTAGTATTGTATTAATTGTATAATGTTACTCTTTGATGTACTTACAATATTTGCATGCAATACAAATTACAAAACATGTGGACATACAATATCTATTACAATTATGAATACTGTGTTTTAAGAAAAAAAAATTTTTTTTATTATATTATTATGTATTATTGTTTTTTTGTAATTGATATACCTAAGATTCGCCATTTTATCTAAACTTTTATTTGTATACCTTATCCAAGGTAGAAATATAGTGAAACTAACTAAGTTATAAATTTTCATCATTGTAATTGTAATCTACATCTCACAAATAAATAATTCTGATTCTGATTCTGATCCCGATTCTACTTTGAACAAAGCTAGCACAAATAAAAAACTATACCACACATACCACGTAATTTTCTAACCAGAGATCTTCCACATAAAAAGGGACAGATACATCTCCCAGAACTCTTTCACTACCAGCCCAACAAACCGTCATTAACAAACCAGCCATTTAAGGCACAATCACACACGTATCACGACAATAATTCATGCGAGATAAGCCACCAATCTCGGCGTCCCATCTAATCCCGCCAAGACTCAGGTGTAGTGGCATAGTAGCACTCTTCCACCTAATCCGAGATAATTGAACTATGCAATATTAAGAGGTGCACAGTGTAAGGTCCCTCTATTATTCAATTGCCTTGGGAGGGTCTGCGTTCTGAATCTTTGAAGATCATGAGTTGTGTGGATATTTTGCAGTGTACTTAAATAATGCAGTCGGTTTTGCGCGGTGGTGGGTTTTATTAGCGAACCGAGTGTGTACGTGAAAGTGAAAGTGGATATTAAGTAACACGATAAAATCTTAACACTTTTAGTGTTAGTTTTGGTTGTCGAAGAAAAATTAATGATATTGTTATAATTTCAACAGTGTTAATTGTTATGGCAATTAGGTGAGAACAAAATAAAACACTGACAGTAATATTATATACTAGACTTCGTACCGCTTTGACAGTTTCCATGACAACAAAAGAAACATTTTTTATTGGAAATTAAATTTTTTTTTCAATAATTTCCGTTACTTATTATTATTTATGTTTCTCACCGTTTAAACCTTCCCTAAACTTCCACAAATATTTCAAAATCAAAATTAGCCAAATCGATCCAGCCATTCTCGAGTTTTAGCCACTCAAACGAACAGCAATTGATTTTTATATATATAGATGATACTAACACTTATTCTAAATAGCTGTTGCCCGCGACTTCGTCCGCGTGAGCTAAAGGCTGTAGTCTGTACAGTTTAATTTTTATGTAGGTATCTATTTAAGCTTATTAGAGTATAATAAAATTATATGCATCGGAAATTTAGAAAATTGACATTGTATTTACCGACATACGTACATCTACTCACTCTTAATATCCTTTCAGCTGGGAATGCTGAGATAGACAAAGACAATCGATCTCCATTTAGTGTGGTTCTGGCATACTTCCTGTGCCTCCTTTACGTTCATCATTATTTTCATACATTATCTCTTATTCTTTCGACTATCATCTCTGCCATGTACATACATATATTCAGTTTGAAGCACAAAATCGTCCCGTTCATACAGATTCTCACTCAGTTTCCCGTTTCAATTATCCCTCCACATACATTCAGTATACAACAGCGTTTCTCGGTGGGTTGCGCGTATTTGCTACGTCATACAAACCTGAAATGGGTTTACTGACGCTCAATTATATGTAATAAAATTGGTATTTTACAGCTCAGGTACTCGTCCGGAGTCGTCCTAGGCACTGGTGTATCTTAGCTAAAATGTGTCTACTGTTATACTGTCCAACCACGGACTTCAAAATATTTTTTGCCTTGTCCACTGAAGCTGGATATCGAGTAGCAGATAGAGGTCCAGGATTATTGGTTGTCAGCCAGAAGGCACAAAAAACTATTTACCAACTATGTTCTTATTCGTAGATACAAAATATCAATAAATTGAGAACTGTAATAAATTATATTATTGTCTATTAGGTAATACAGTATAGTATTTTATGTTACATACTTGCGATAAATTTGAACTTCTTCGTGGCATCTTGTTAGGTAGGTAGCTTTTTAGAGGTAGATCACAGGACACAGAAAGAAGTTACCTCTAATAAAAAATAATCTGAAGTCCGTGCCTCTAATACAGTTGTACCCTGCAAACTTAAACATTTTTGCAACTTTGATACCAGAGGTAGCCATCGTCTTATGCGATAGAAGAATGGAAAAACCATTTTTCTGTAATCTAGAAGTATGTACAAAATTCATTATTTATAGGTTTTATGATATTAAAATTGTTATGATACTTACTTGCTTATATTGTATCATTGAACACAGATTTATCCTATAAACATGTTAAGAAACCAAAGTAAGAAACCGCTTAAATGTAAAATAAGTACTGAAATAAGTGTTTAACTTACCTGCATCAAATGTTTCATAAAACTTTTACACAATGAATAAATCTTATTTGAATATTAATAAGATCTGAATAAGTACTGAAATATTTACCTGCATAAAATGTTTTAAAAAACTTTTACACAATGAATAATTAATATAATTTGAAAATTATTAACAAAATAAAAATAGGTACTTATTGCATTGCAAAACATCAAAATTTCCTTCTGTTCGTTTCAAAATTAAGGCGCCAATTTTTTTTTTAATTTTCCTGTTCTCGCGTTTTTTCACCAAATAGATTTAAAAAAATAACATTAAGTATTTTGGGCAACGACCCAAAGGTTTATACAGCCAAGCTATGTAATTCAAGATATCTTCTATGTGCAATATTTAAAAAAATAGAGACATGATTTTGGGCAATGATACAAAGTTTTATACAGCTAAATTTAATGAGTAGGTAACATTTCTATGCATAACTAAAAAAAGAGACATTATGTTGGGCAACGACACAGAGGTTTATACCGCCAAATATAGGTAATGTTTTAACTTTTAACATTTCTGTGTATTAGAAAACTGCAATAAGCGCCGCGCGCAGGCGCGACTAAATAGCCATATTATTATTGGTTATTTTGGAAAATGAAACAAAAGGTGTACCTATGTACAGCCAAGTTTAATGATGTGCGTGATTTCGAGCTTGTTTTTATTTTCCGTCGCTTTACTACTGCGGTGCTAATGTTCGCTTAGGTGCCTCACAGATTTATAAAGGGTAGGTTTTACCTTAGAAAGTAACAAAACTTTTCTAAAATAATAACTCAACGAACGTATCTAACAGTTGGTCGCGTAAATACGTATGTCAAAATTTGTTTAACATTTTTCGATTTGTATGTTATTCTCCGAAATTTTCTAAGCATTTTGGTGATAACCGCATCAAAATCGGTATTCTCATGACAACAACTATCAATGACAGGCTCAAAAGGGCAAAGAACCCAGAGCCGTAAAACTCGATAGCAATAGAGAGCCAGAGCCTCAAATGCCAGAGCCGTAAAACTCATTAAAAAAAATTCCCCTATGTTACATAATAAACAACAGTTGCCAAGCAACCAAGGATTAAATCTCGGTTTAGACCAAATCAAAATTTAACAATTTTCGAGTATTTATGTAGCCTATGTTATTCTCCGGAATTTTCTTAGCATTTCGGTAAAACCGGATTAAAATCCGTTCAGTATCGTTCTCGAGTTTATGGTGTTCAAACAAACAAATAAACAAACAAACAATTTCTTTTTAAACTATTCTATCGTGTTCCGTAAGTGATTTTAAAGTATTTTTTTTATATCTTGCAGTTACAGATTTTTTATCCTTACGTTCTTGTTATACAGGGTGTCTCATTTAAATCGGTCAGTATGGGAAAGTCTGAAACTATAAGACATACGAAGATCTGTTCTTAGGAACCATGTCATCGATTTTAATAAGAAGAAAAACTGCATTCATACATTTAAAAAAAACCTGTACTCAGCTCGGGAATCGAACCCGGTTGTTTTGAAAAAATAAACTTACACTATTTATACAAAACTTACACTATACAATATTCAACACGTTTAGGTAACGATCTTACAATTACAAAACCAGCAAAGAGGTACAAACAACCATAGAGACAATTTTACATGCCTGAACTTGTTGAATGTAACGGTGGTCACTTCGAACACCTACTAAAATAAATTAAAGTACGTGAAAACATTGCATTTTATTCATTTTAGACATCATGTTTCAAAGAGCCATTTACTGCTTAAGACCTACACAATCGATATCTAAATAGAAATAGTATAAGTTTATTTTTTTTCAAAACAACCGGGTTCGATTTCCGAGCTGAGTACAGGTTTTTTTTAAATGTATGAATGCAGTTTTTCTTCTTATTAAAATCGATGACATGGTTCCTAAGGACAGATCTTCGTATGTCTTATAGTTTCAGACTTTCCCATACTGAAAGATTTAAATGAGACACAGTTTTCGAGTATTTATGTAGCCTATATTATTCTCCGGATTTTTCTTAGCATTTTGGTAAAAACCGGATCAAAATCCGTTCAGTAGTTCTCGAGTTTATCGACTTCAAACAAACAAACAAACAAACAATTTTTTTTTAAACTATTCTATCGTGTTCCGTAAGTGATTTTAAGGCAACCTGTGTAATTTTTTTTTTATATCTTGCAATTACAGATTTTTTTATCCCTACGTTCTTATTATATGTATAGATATTTTATAATTAAAGTTAAATATTATGGCTATTAACGATTAATAAATAATAATAATACATTATGTTTTTTATAAATAAATAAATATATAATAATAGGAAGGTACCAAAAAGGCATTGACAGAAAGATTTCAAACAAGAACAACGCCATTTATTGAAATGTATGACCATTATTTTTCTTGCATATATTTAATTTAACGTTAGGAACATGTTTTGTAACTTCTGTTGCAGAGCATAAATCGCATTGTGTTAAAAACAATTGACTACGCCAAACAAAAACAACCTTTTCCAAGATAATCCAAAAATTTTCAACAATATTAATGTTCTATCCGTGATTCAGCGAACCGTCGTGTTTTGTAACAAAAATCGCTTTATAGTCATTAATTAAGTCATTTAATTAATACTAATTACCGCTGCTAACAATGAACGTGCAAAATAATGAGATAGCATGATTTGCAGTTTAGTGTGTAGTGTGTAAGTAAAGCCTTCATGATAAACCTTTATACAAAATATACACCTCCTTTGTCCAGATACAATGAAATGTGACGAATAAAACCTCCGTGTTGAACTTTTGGCGGGAAAGTGAAGAAATATATTCGCAATTTTGTGTGACTTTTGTTCTATTTTCAAAAATATAGTTGTGATCGATCATAGACCAAATGATGTAGACTCGGAATATTGTTCTGAACATATTGAAGTGAAATAATACAGGATTATTAACCGTTAGGTGCACGTGAACTTGGATGAGTGTTGGCAAGAAAACTATTCAACGTTTCTTTTAGAATTTACGAGAAAGTCCGTCCAAAACATCTTAACTAAACTCGCCTTAAGTTTAGGTTCGAAGAAAATGTTATGGTACAATTTCTTTTTTGCACTCTGACACTGACTAATTGGGTGAAAACTGCACAAAGACCGAAAAATAAAAATACTGCAAGGGTTCTCCAAATTTTATAAAACTTTTATTATCACTATATTTTGTTTTATTTAAATAATGTTTGAGCCGTGTTCTTATTAAAACCTACCTAAGATAATCCATGACATACCAACAAAAACGCAACTAAAACATAACATAATATGCGTTAATTCACCAATTATTGGATTAATATGCTTGTAGTATGTAGTAGGATGTAGCATGGAGCTAGGGTTGCCAACTACTAGTATAGCATTATACTGTTTTTTTACATAAAGTTTTTACCAACGGAATAGAGCAACAAAGGGCTGAGCGAGCGAGATGTCACCAACAGCAACACTGTGTGATAAAAAGAGATGCGTGATGCGACGTAACAGAAATATTTTTAGCAACTGTTTGACAGTTCGTCTGCTATTATCGGCTTGCTGAGAATTTGAGCTCTGTGAATTTTTATGATTTTACGTGAAATCGTGGATTTTTTTTGAGAAATTGTGCTTCAGAAACATGGTGACTTGTTCAGTGATTGATTGTTGTACAACACTGTGCAATAACCTCGAAAAATGTTCATTTCACAGGTAAATCATTCTAAATCGACACCTCTTGATCTAGGATTTATTTTTGCCAATGCGCTTCGAATTTTAAGCACTAACTGTGATAATTATCTTCTATAAACATTTATTTATGTAAAAAACAAAGTTCGAATACACATAATACAGAATTTACGAATATTTTGTGTAAAGAAATAATTTTCGTATTACACTAGGGCTGCATCAAGTTATCGATATTTCGTGTCCACTATCTATCACGCGGTTATGATATGGTACGAATATGTATTATTGTTGTTAAAGTACCTAATACAATACAATAATTTAGTACAATACAGTACAATATATACACACACATATGTCATCCTATTTCGGTTTCGTTTGACAGCTCGTGTTTGTTGCTCTATTCCGTTGGTATAATAACTTTATGATTTTTCACAACATTTTATTTTGTAATGTTGGACAAAAAAAAAATACTGTTTTCAACGTCTTTGGTATGCATGAATTAAAATGAAACCCAATTGATAAGTTGTGCGAGAAGCAGTAAGAAATATGTATTTAAAACAAAAAAAAAACAATAAAACACCTTTGATTTTTCTTAAATACTGTCTATTTTACTTCTGCGACCCTAATATACTTTATTTCTTGTAAAAAAAGTTAGTAACCCTACATGCATTACCGCCTTCAGCCTATAAATGCACACGCAGATATAGCGATTATATAAGCAAACATGCAAACTTAACGGATACTTTAAATATTTGTTTATTATTTCTTAATGATATATTTTTTAACAGTCCTGTTTGTTCACCTAGAAAGCTAAAATGCTTGTGTTTGTCTAACGTAGTTATTGGGATGGAACCACATTAAAAAAAATACGATTAAGGGCATTTAACCCGATCATCCGTGTGCTCGATGCTCGGCGCTCGATGGCGCAGTGGTAACCGCGCCCGGTCTGTGATCGCTAAGGTAAAGCAACTTTAGCAAAAGCCGGTCATTGGATTGGTGACCAAAAATATATCATCTCGAGCTCCGCCGTGCTTCAGAAGGCCCGTAAGCTGTTGGTCCCAGTCGCATTAGCAGTCGTTAACAACCACACACACTGACCCCCGGGTGGTGGTTTATGACCCGTTCACCCTATCCATGCCCCAGCACTGGGGACATATAATGAGATGGTGATGATGATCTATCCGTTAGGCTATAGACGCGGACGCTTCTTCTACAATAAATATTTTTATTGCCGTAATGTAGAGCTGGAGGCTACTACGTTTTATTTGTATGTCTTGCTAAAACACTTCTTTTGTTAGCATTTGTTTCATGTCAGTGGGTTGTATGTGAGTTTTTTTACTGTTCCATCGAATTAAATTAAATTCCAGAAATATATATTTTTTTTAAATACTTATATATTATACTAGTGGACCCGGCGGACTTCGTACCGCTTTGACAGTTTCCATCAAGTGATTAAATTCTCTTTGGTTTCCATGACAACAAAACAAACAAATTATTTTGTATTGGAAAATTAAATTGTCGTTTTTAGTATATTTATAGTATGATTCCCGTGGGAATATCGAGATAAAAACTATCTTATGTGTTAATCCAGGTTATAAACTACCTGTATGTCGAATTTCATCCAAATCCATCCATCCGTTGCAGCGTGAAGAAGGAACAAATCTACAGACATACACACAAACTTTAGCATTTATAATATTAGTGTGATTATATATTTTTAGCTAATACCTAACATGCTGCTGATCGTACACAGTCATGGTCTTTTGTGCCTTAAAAAAAATAAAATAACAATTAAACGTGAAAAATAGGCACTTTTAAAAAATACGTCGCCCAAAGAGTAGTTATATCTCAAGTTTAATACCATTAGGTTGCCAACGATAAACAAGCGATGACAATGCACGACCAGATCCACTCACTTAAATTAACTCACTGGTACGTACTTGTCTGCATTAGGGTGGCATATACAATATCGCGAACATTGGACTGCCTTTTTTTTAGTAACATTGATATGACACTTTAAATTTCGTTCGTTCCATTTTAATCAAAGTTTTTAAACAGAGCTTAGCGCTAACTACTTAGGAGCAGGCTGTCGTTATCGTAGGATAGAAAAATTGTGATAAAGGAAACACATATGTACAATTTAGTAAAAAAATAGCCGTTTGTTTTGGGCATTTATTCTATGGTCATCATCATAATCTGGCTAAACACTTAACCTTTTTTTAAATTTCATTATATCATTTATCAATTATCATAGTTGTAGTACACTTTTTTTATAACACTCCATAATGCATCAATGTTGCCCTTCCGCGCCTGCGCGCTTCTTAATTACACTCTAGTGGTAGGACAGTTATAAGACTACGTGGAGTCGGGTTTGCAGCGATTCGTTTCTGTCACTGACTTTTGTAGCACAACATTACTAAAAACACAACGTTTTAACTTTTTTAAACTATATTTTATATCAAATAAAGGTTAAAATGCTATTTATATAAAAAGATACATAATTTAACTTAGTAAAATTATAGCAAGTGAATATTAAGAAGTGTATTAGACCAAGTAAAAATTATATCCAATGAACGTTATATCCTTTGAAATTAGTTCATTTGTAATATGAAATGAAATACACCCCTTAAAACAACTTAAGATTTGGTCAAAACAAAGTTATGAATGTTAACAGTTATGCATAGTAAAATTATGCGTTTTAAAGTATGCTTAATAAAATTATGTAAAACAAAAATATAGATTTTGACGATTATGATTTTTTACAATATGGCTTTCAACAATTCTGCGTTATTATGTTTGACAGGACTAAGATAGGCCGATGATGATGATGATGATGATGATGATGTTTATGCATAATAAAATATTATACCAAAAAATATTATGCTTTTTGATTTTTATACCATATGATGTATGGCAATCGAAATTATGACAATAAACAGTATGCGTTTAAAAGTGTCACCTTGGGCCCCTCTAAGGAATGTTCGCATACTGCAGACTTATTTTCGCGCCTATGCTTGGCGTCGGCTATGTTTTTTAACGCGGGTTCTTACGTTCTTTGTTTGCCCGATGTAAGAGAGCCCACAGTCGCACGGACCACGGACCATGCAAAGGGTTCGAAACGTCAGGATAAACATTAAATAAAGTAATGTGTAAAAGAAACGCGAGTAGATCCGTAAAAGTTGATTCATTTCAGTTTGTGGTAGATTGACGTGCAAGTGTCTGTGCCGTCATAATTAAAAAAGGCACATCTAACATTTTGCAAATCAGGAGAAAAACGGGTTTGAAAAGATAGGCCTTTTTCTCCTGATTCCAAATGTGTATTTAACTCAAATTTAAAAAAATGTTAGTTGTGCCCTTTTTCCTTATGAATGTACAGTACATTACAGTCCGGTGTGACCGGCGGCCGCATTTATTTGTATTTCATATGGGGGAATCCGATACGCGCCCTCTTGTGTGAACCGAATGGTATTGGATCGGTTGGAAAAATCACCCGTAGAATCTTTTGTGTCAACGCTTAGCGATATTTCGCTATGACGACTACAATGTTGAAATGAAAATGTTCGGAATGAAAAAGTTCATGTATGGTATGAAAGGATTTGGAGAGCACTACAGAACATATGAATGTACTCCTGTTGTGTTACAATGACATGCAGCGTTTGGAATTAACAATTGATTTTTAAAAATTGCTGCGTGCCTTTTCAAAACCAGGTTTTGTATTTTTTTTTTAAGTAGTAGAAGCCACCCTTTATTAAATAGCCTATATGTAATCCCACTGCCAAGCATAGGCCTTTATAATTGAAATCAGAATGTCTGTCAATCGTAGTGATGAGTATCTATAAATTAATTTACTTTGTTTTTTTTGTTTTTTGTAAATGTCGTTCCTTCTTTTAAAGTTCTGGAGTTTGCTTGCGCCCATTCTTCTCCACAGCTAAAAAATAGACGTCCTGAATGGGTAGTAGGCAAAAAATGTATGGATGATTCAAAAGCACTTTTCGTAAGTGTATTTGAATAAAAAAAAATTGACTTTATGACTGAGATAACAGACATACACACTTGCTGAGTTCCTTGCAGGCTCTTTTTGGTACAAACACCCAATCTTGTTTGCAAAATATAGAAGTATTTAAAAAAAAATCAAATCAAAAATACATTACAAAAAGTTAATTTTGAAAAAATGTGATCTAAAAATATATTATAAAAAGTTAATTTTGATTAAAGCAATATGTTTTATGGCAGTCTAACTAAACCATAGGGTGTTTGTTACGAAGATAGCGATAACGTTTTAATTTCGATTTTCACAAGTTCTACACATCGCAAAAGGTAAGGCGTACCGTACATAGACCACAACATGTATGCAGGTCAACGTGTCGCCACTCGAGGGACGCATTAGTACTAATTAGAGAGAAACTTGATTTACCGACCCGCCCTCGACATGTCTATTTATTCATAGCTCTACAGAGTTTTGTAGCATTTTAAGTACTAGTGTTGTTGTTACTAACAATCAAATGATACGTGTAAAAAAAAACTGGTGATTTTTCGCCGACTTCAAGAAGGAGGAGGTATTTTTTGTACATCCTATCTTATCTTCGACATTTATACACTGATTTGAAAGATTTTGTTTGATCTAAAAAAAAATTACACTCGGGTATAAAATAAAATAACAAACGTCCCACCACTCTATATTGTGCAAGGGTTGGTGGCGTGATAACGACAAAGACAACCGACTTCTCAAGCTCGTGATAAATAGTAATTTACTATTGTTTGCTGTTTTGTTGTATTAGAATAGGGTAATCAATTTTACCCGCTACGTGTTTCAGCATATTAACCTAACCTTTGTGCGAGTTTGAAAGAAAGAACTAAAGATAACGCAAAGTAGCTCGTTTTTACGAAATCACTTTTTAAAAGTTACAACAGTTTTGACGCACGGAAGAACATCGAAAACAAGCTTTCGGTTACCGCTCCGGATACAGAGCGCGCCCAAAGTAGCTTAAATTTGCGATCGTTGTAATGCAACGAACATAATGAACCTTCCGATCTCTATCTGATAACTTCGAATGATCTTTAGAAGAATATTTATTTACTGAAATATGGAGATTTATCCAAGCAAACTGCTTCATACCACAATACCCCAAACAAATAATAAAGGCACTAAACAATTCCAAGTAAAAACATAAAAGTGCCAGACATAGTACTATTGCCACAGTGACTTAAACGAATAGACATGACACACTTAAATCACACACAACACATGAGCAAAAGCTTAGCGTCTCGTTCTGTCCAGATTCTGAGGGGAGTAGATGTGTGGAGGGGAGCAACCCCTCAGCTTGCCAGGTTCAACGCTCCTCTGGCGCCGCAAAGTCGCGACGCTCAGTCTCGGGATCGCCCTAGCGAAAACTGTGGCGAAAACAGAGCGGTCATAGATATGATAACGGATAGAAGTGTCTTTATGCGAAGAGCATTGCTAAAAGTATATATTTTTTGGCAAAAGGAAATAAATTTTATAACAACAGAAAGTTAAGAAAATTGTTGTCGTGAAATCAAGAAGTACTAATTATTTTAGTTTCAGGAAGTTCTGTACTAATTGCCAAATTATGTGGAACAGAACGTGATTCTAAATACATATATACCTACTATTTACAAATTATAATTAGCTGGGACCTCAAATTAATGTTAAATAAATGTTTATATAATTTTTAACGCAAATTTTTGTTGCGAACAAATTACAAAAACACAAATGTTGAAAAAATTTCCACGAGCAGGGTTTGAACCTGCACCCTTCTGACATACCGGGTCAGGTGCTCTTCCAATTGAGCTATCGTGGTTCTAACCAGCCCGCCGAAATTATTCAACACTATTTACTTTTTACTTTGAAAGCCAAAGGCGCCCATTCAATGTTAACAACTACCGTCATTAACATCTGATCATAATATTTTTACAAATACTAAAGATCAGTTAAGAAGTAGGCAAGCTATTTATAAATGTTTATATAATTTTTAACGCAAATTTTTGTTGCGAACAAATTACAATAACACAAATGTTGAAAAAATTTCCACGAGCAGGGTTTGAACCTGCACCCTTCTGACATACCGGGTCCACCTGACCCTGAATAATTTCGGCGGGCTGGTTAGAACCACGATAGCTCAATTGGAAGAGCACCTGACCCGGTATGTCAGAAGGGTGCAGGTTCAAACCCTGCTCGTGGAAATTTTTTCAACATTTGTGTTTTTTTTTTTAATGTTAATATTAGATACTTAAATAAATTAAAATAAAATAGATAGTTTTATAATTATAATGACTTTGTTTATTTTATAAGAGCACAACTTTAATTATTTGTTGGTATTCCTTATTAACAATAACGTAATCTATTTTTTTTTAAATTACTAATTTTGTTTTATCTGTTGGGTAGGTATATCAGATAGATATATCAACAGGGTGTATGTATTATTTGTTGTTTATGTACCATAGGCCTAAGATAGACATTTGCTAATAAATAAATGAATATTACCAGCGCAGCAAAAAACTTGAAATTCCTAAAAGTATTCCTCAGCATATAAACACTGAACTAAATGCACAAATATTTTTCCTCGCCTTAACATTGTGCAAATGATACTCGCTTGTTAACTAGCAACTCGAAGATACACCCACATCCTGGCACCGACGAGCTTTGTCTACCAACCACTGCGTACTTCCGGTGTGAATGCAGGCCAGGGCTGCCAACTTATAAAGTTTAATGCGCCATTATCTTATAAAATGGATCTATGTGTCTGCTTTAATAAATATTATTTTTATTATTTACTTAGGTATATTATTTAACTACTGATATTGTTTTAAGTAGGCATTGCTACAAGTCGTAATTGGAGCAACATACTAGTAATATTATATGATCTATGAATTATTAATTAAATATTAAATTCGATAAATTTCGACCTTATTTTAGCAACTTATTTAGTAAAGTGTTTTTGCTAATAGATTTGGCACACAATAAGGACAGCTATATTAGGTAGCCCTAACAGCCTTACATATTGTCAGAAGGCGATGGTTCAAATCCCGTCCATACGAAGTTTTTCAACACAATAAAATATTAACCTAACATTTGTAAAGAATAATATGTCAAATTATACTGTACATTTTGAAAGTATTGCAAATGTAATTTTTCTTAAACAAAACACAAAAACGACATTATTTGGTTTTGTCAAAAATTTTAAAAGTTGACAGCCCTAATTCAGACGTTTTTAACGACTTACCAAGCACATAGGAATACCGACCATAACTCGTACCAAATAGAGTTCGTAAACGTAAGCAAAAGTTTAATGTTACAGTAGATTTATTGTTTTTTGCAAATGTATTTTTCACAATGTGTTTCTTTTCAGAATAAACTTTGCTTTTAAATGAGCCATTTGTTATTGTTACGGAGACGTACCATACGCTTCTTATAAACTAACTTGTCAATTGTATTTTGCCAACCACCATATAAGAAAAGCGAATAAAATTAAAAAGAATAGCACTTTTGTCTCAATTTCCACATTCGTACAATTATACATTAGAACAGACACGCCTGCATTTCAAAACTGTCTTTCATCAATAGATGCACGATCGACAAATTTTAAGTTACAAACATTTTTGCCTTAACGTGGCGATCGTAGTCAACTCCGCCTACCATCAAGATGACCATAGAATTACCAATAGTAGACCTTCCGGCTTTTTTTTTCGTCAAAGTCATTTGTTTTAGTTCATTGTTAAAGCTTTAATAGAAACTCATTTCTTTCTTAAGATTCCTAATCGTGGATATGCCGAAAAATTGACAAAAACAAAAGAGGGCTGGTATAGCCATTGACACCTGCACAGAAAAATTGCCCTAATGGTGGATATCCAGAAAATTTGTTGATAGTACAACCATTATGTTTATGTTAGTACACACGCCTGCACATCCATGAAGCTGTAGACAGCTTCATGTACACATCAAACTATCACAAACTGTCGTCTCAATAGTCTTTGAACTTTATATATAAGGCACTAGCTGTGCCCCGCGGTTTCATCCGCGTTCTATTAGTCATAGCGTTATGTAATATAACCTATAGCCTTCCTCAATAAATGGACTATTCAACACAAAAATTATTTTTCAATTCGAACCAGTACTTCCTGAGATTGGCGCGTTCAACCAAACAAACAAACTCTTCAGCTTTATCTATATATTAATATACGTAAAGCAAAAACTTTGTACCCCTTTTTTACGAAAATTGCGCGGACGGAGGAGTATGAAATTTCGCACACTTATAGTTTATATAGAGAAGGTTATCCGATTTTTTTTTAAATGATGCGTAAAAATACCTTAAATCAATAAAACAAACATTACACACACTACCATGTATTTGACACACACGTTTATTACTCTTTTCAAACATTTTAAAAATGGAAGAGGAGCGGCCGAGTTCTGTCAATGCCAATCCAAACTCACATTGTATCTTTTTAAATGTTTCATTGCTTAGGATACAATCCGTGCAGCCTTAATAAAATTACGGTCGAATTTCGACCACTGGGCGACCACTAGTAATATTGGTATAGATATGGTTGAACTTTTATTATAGTGATTTGACAGTTTTGAATAGATTGATGTGCAGACGTAACACTACGTATTTTTTTTTAACTTTTTTCTATACACGTACAGACGTGTATGGAAAAAACTAAAAAAAAGTACAAATGAGGTAGGTACTTACATACTGATGGCTCTATCCAAATGCTCATTTCATGTATATTCGTTCAATAGAGAATAAATCAAAAATTACTCCCCTTCCTTGTAATATTTTTTGTGAAAATATAAGCTCGTCTATGGCTTAGCGGAAATCTCAAATAATAAATTAATGGCTATGGAGTCTGCTACGGTCGCTACGAGTCTGCGTAGCGTTCCCTGTCGCCAGACTGACTGGCGCCGGCTGAGATGTACAGTCACGAGCACATGGCTGTATACCTTGGCCGTTATTCCATGTATTAAGAGTTACAATTGTTTACAAACTTCACTTTTAGTTAAACGTGGTTCATTTGAAAAGTTCGCTTGTGCAGCGGTTAGCACGGTAATGTTATTATCTTGAAAGTTATGCAATTTTTACAAAATACGGCCACTAGATGGGTAACCAAGATTTTATTTTGAGCTTGTACAAGCCTCATTTTTTTTTTGATTGACTGACGGGCTGTGAGACGTCAGATAACGTTAATAAAAAAAACTACTTAAAAATATCAATTTCATAAAAGAGATCATTATCAAGATTTCATTTCATTTTTTTAACTTCTTTTATGAAATTAATATTTTAAGTAGATTTTTTAGAAATTGATTATTTAGAGAACACAAAGTTCTCTGTAATAAAGACCTTAATAGTTTTTAGAATTGAGTAACTACGAGTATAAGCGCTATGTATTTAAGGTATGTGCTACGTCATCATTAGTTGACGTCACTATGTGCGAAAGCTTTCGTAATATCAAGTATAAAAATATGAGCGAATTTACAATATTTTGCTTCAAATATTATACTTAAATTTATGTAATTTTGTTAAAAAGAAGCAATAAAAGTTTTACTTACTAAAATCTAGACTGGACCTAGATGTATTTAATGGATACGCACTCGATCCAATGACACCCAACAGTTATACTGGATAAAGGTGTAAAAAAGGGAGTCAAAAAGTGTTACCAGATGGCTCCCTAATAGTGTACTTCGTTAGCCGTATCTGCAATCTCTAGTTCCAAGGCGGGCGCACTTAATACCGTACATTAGGGCTATCTGGTCTGCTTGCAGCGCAGATACAAATGTAATTTCCTTAGCCGAGGATTTTTTATCTTGTTGTGGGGCCCGAGATTAAGCCTTATCTAGTTGTAATACGCTAGCATTTGTATAACACCGTTTTAATAGTCCCTTTGCTGTTTTCTTAAGCTGCTCCGGTATTGGAAGATAATATCTTGTTGGTTGGTATGTTTTGGTAACGAAACTCTTTCTGTTTTTCAAAAAAACCAAACTTTATTATGAGCAGACAATATGTAGCTTAGTATGGAGATGTTTAAGAGGCCCTAGAGGTCCCAAGTTTGACTCTCCTATATCTCGATTTAGCACAGTTTGTTTTAGTTTCTACACCTTCGAGCTCAGACCTTGACGTCCTAAAGTCGATCTACTTTTTATTGTAACCGTTAAATTTGTGGGTGGGTGATAGTTAGCTAGGTATCACGTCTATTGAACAACGATGTTAAGCATTGTTTGTTCAGTTAGATATAAGGTTATATAAGATAGCCAGTTCGTTCTGTGTTTGAGGATTCTGGGTGGTAGAGCCACGCCAGCCAGCACGAAATGGGCCGGCTCGCCCGGCGTAATACCACCCTCTCACTGAATATCGGCGTGAAACAATAGCACTCGTTGCTGTTGTGTTTCGTCCGGTGAGTAAAAGTACCGGAGGCCCATCTCTCACCCCTCCCCCCTCCCAATTCCTACTCCCTCCTCAAGATCCAACTCCTTCCTAAAGGCTGGCAACGCATCAGCGATTACTTTGGTTTTGCGGGTGTCCATGGGCGGCGGTGATTACTTTCCATCAGGTGACCCGCCTGCACGTTTGCCTCCTATAAATATTAAAAAAAATATCTGGGTGAAGTGCACTACACCGCCACTTATCTAGGTCTAGCTGACCATCATAGCACTGATAAAGGTATAAAACAATGAAATCCTAAACAATGAAAGGGTTGAAGGTTTGAACACTTTGAATAGGCATGAGTCATAAGAATATGCTACGATTAAAGTAACAAACATATTTAATGAAAGTTTACGGTGAAAATTACATTGAAACATGCAAAATAAAAGTTAGCTCAAGACTTCTCGATAGTGGAGAAGGACTGCTAGATAAAAAATAAAATGAAAAGGAGTAATTTAACAAACGCGATAGACATATTCTAAGGTGACCATATCTAACATAAGATACCTATAAATTAAATAGCAACACATGAAGTATTTACTGCCAGTAAATAGCCCACTACTGGGCAAAAGCCTCCATCATTAAAATTATGCCATAACTAGAAATGCCAGAATGTCTGCCAAAAAAGTAAAACGAGGCCCTGTTGATTTTCCTTAAAATAAATATGTATAAACTAGTGGCCGCTCGCGGTTTTACCCGTGTGGTTCCCGTTCCCGTGGGAATATCGGGATAAAAAGTATCCTATGTTTTAATCCAGGATACAAACTATTTGTATGCCGAATTTCATCCAAATCCATGCATCCGTTGCAGCGTGAAGAAGCAACAAATATACACACAACACACAAACTTTCGCATTTATAATATTAGTGTGATATGTTTTATGCAAATAAAGATTTATTATTATTACTATTAAAAATTTAAGTTTTTCCTTCTTCTTTGTTCCAGAAGTGTGAAGCCCGATGCCGATGTGGTGGCGCGCGTGACGCATCACCACGATGCACCAATGCTCGCTGTTCATACTCACACTTCTATGTGTCTCCGTCAAAGGTTGGTACACCAACTGCTCTCAAGGCGAAGAAGCGCGCTTCCCCCGAAATCCTTTACCACTGAAGAAGTCGAACAGTGGACTGGACTTAGCTATTGTCACTTAAAAAATGCTTTATGTTTGGACCGCAGGAAGTTTTGTGTTATCATCATCTCAGCCAAAAGACGTCCACTGCTGGACAAAGGCCTTGTCCAAAGATCTCCACGACGACCGGTTTTGTGTACTGATCTCAAAACTTCTGATGATGAAGATTTCAAAAGCTCAACTGGTTTATCGGACCTTAGAGTTTTTATCCGCATTCTGATCATAGTTCATAGTTTATTTTTCCTTAACAATACAATTGTGTTGGAATTTAACATAATTATATAAGATAAAAATAATCAAATCAAAGTACTTACATGCTAAAGAAAATAAAATAATAAAAAACAAATTAAAATTAAATTCAGAATTAAAATTATACATGTCAAGAAAAAATAATAATAATCTGAATAAATAAATTAATAATTAAATAAACAAATTTATTTTATGAAATTTTTTAAATATCGAATAAAAATAGTTGGCCAACAAATTCATTCAAGCTGTAGTAGCATCTATCCAGCAAAAAGTCCTTTAACTGTCTTCGAAATATATTGGGGTCAACAATAGACTTTAACATGGTTGGCATGCAGTTAAACATTCTGACAGCTTGATATCTTACGCTGTGTTTTACAATATCAAGTTTTGGTTCAATCGACTGTGGCAGATCCTTTCTGCGAGTTTGCAATCGGTGATCTCTATTCGCAGGTGTTTCAAACTTTCAGGTTTTTTTTATTGGAATGGATAAAATTACAAAAATGAAAAGACTAGGGACGATTAAAATTTTTAATTTTACAAAGTATTCTCTACATGATTGCCATTGTGGAATACGTACTATAGTTCTGATGGCTCTTTTTTGTTGCACAAAAGCGTTATCCATGTTAAATTTATAAGAATTGCCCCAGAACCCGATACTATACCGCAGATGAGACTCAACTAGCGCGTAATACACTGTTTTTAGTTGCTCTATTGTGATGTCATCGCGTAAACTTCTCAAACAATAACAAGCAGAACTAATCTTTTTCTCAATTTTACCCAACTCACATTTCCAGTTGAGATAAGCGTCAATATAAATTCCTAAAAACTTTACTGACTCAACCAGCACAATTTTCTTGCCATTTTGATCAATTGACATCCATGACTGCTCGCTATGCTTAGCTTAGATTAGCTTTTATAATCGTCGCAAGGACCATTTGACCGCAACGCCTAAAATCGCCAATTCTCCATCCCCCATCTCCGTCAAAAAAGGAGAAAATTCTTTAAAATCCAATGGATAATTTCAAAGAAACATCAATCTAACTACAATATTATATTCACAAGTATTTTTTACTAATTTGTTATTTTTATTTCAGATATATCAGGTAGCTGGGAGGAATGGTGGACATACGATGGCATTTCAGGTAAAACCCTATATTATATAGAAATATTTCATATTCTAATCACACTAATATTATAAATGCGAAAGTTTGTGTGTAAAAATATTTGTTTGTTTTGTTGTCATGGAAACAAAAGAGAATTTAATCACTTGATGGAAACTGTCAAAGCGGTACGAAATCCGCCGGGTCCACTAGTTAAGTCATAATCTTTTCAAATCATTAGCTCTAAAGTTAACCCTATCAAAGTTTTTAAGCCTAATTCTGAGCTTCAAGTCTGCAACATCAATAACGTCTTATTAGTATGTCAGTAGCCTAATTTTCTTGTTAGGGCAATGAGAAAATTATAAAAATTGCCTAATTTTTATAATTTTCTCATTGCCGAGACATGACGTTTCAAAATAGCAATTATCTAAGCCCTGGCCTCTGACATGACGTGTTCTTCAACTATAATCGTCTGATAGCAGCCGGCACCAATGGCTTAACGTGCCTTCAGAAGTACGAAGCTCCAGATATTTTAATTTGGTCACACATCCGGTGGTACGCCATTGCGAAAGTTCCTTGGCTTGCAATATTGCGCCATCGAGCTCCAAGTTCTTTCGTCCAAAGGTTATTTAGTCAGAAAATATATTAAAAATGTTACATAATGGAAACGGTAAAAATAATATGTTTAATCGCATTTGAGAAAACAAAAACATTATTGGTACCAAATAATGTCAAACAGCAAAAACCAAAAGTAACACAACATTACCTTGAAACTAAACACTTACCTACCGCCTTACAAATGAACAAGGAATAAGCTCCGAATAGTTATTTCGAGTTTTGTCTCTTTTACTCCAATTTGAAATGACGTTTACATGACAGGGACAAAACACGGAATAACTATTCCGAGCTTATTCTTTGTTTATTTGTAAGGCACTAAATCTAATGGCACATATATATCTCGTTTATATTAATCATGATGATAAAACAATAAAATACAAAGTCATCAATTTTCAAACCCTTCAAACAGGCCTCCGGATCGCGGTAGTGTTGAAAACAAAGCATCATTACCTTCCAAAAAATAGGAACAAACCAACATATCCTGTAATGATAGTCGGGTAGCGATCACAGATAGCATCTTAATGATAGTACCCGGTCACCCGTATCATTATATTGGGTATTCCATGCTCAACCAACCGAAATCTGGCACACTTATCTATTTTTAACATGCCAAGTGTAGAAGTATTATTTTCGAGTGGTTTAGCTGATAAAGATCTTAATAGGTAGGTAGTCATTGTGTGAGCCTAATGTATTGCATTTGTTTTAACAACAATGAAGAGGTTGAAGAGGAGGAGGAGTGGTTGAAGGTGAGAGGATGAAGAGTAACCATCTGTAAAGGCCAGCAGCCAACAACAAACTTTATATCCAAACAAAAATAAAACGCTTGTGTGTACTTTAGAACAAATAGACACGTCAATGTTGAAAAACTTTTTACACAATTTCTAGTCACCTTGATACTTTTAAGTTGACTTTGAACGACGTTAGCCAACCACTTCAGTTCATAGTGTATAGTTTGGTTATTCTTGCGTTTGTGTCGTTAATTTATTATCTGCTTGCTTCCGCCACCATAAAATTAGTTACATCGTGAATCTCCGGTTTAAAAAGTGCTTTATTACACTTTCCGGCATTTCAACTATCGCTACTGACTGTTTTAACATTTTCATAAAATCTTGGTTTCATGAATTTTGGTGCGCCAAATAACTTTGATTTTTTTATACTGGTACTTTAATGACTTCTGGTGCCAGATGCGAGGGTTGCTAGTGTCTCCTCCTTATACATTCAGTTATATAGTATAATAATAATAATATTTATAAAAGGTAATAATATATACTAGCAGTTGTCGAACTTGACTGTAATTCATCAAATATATAAATAATAAGTATATAAATAAATTAAAAAATAAATACATATAACAATCTTTATACAACGTTAAACATAAATTGTAGGTTCCTTTCTGGACAACTGCTCCATATTAACAATGGCAAATCTCACACAATATATAATTGTGTTTTGATAAATGATTCCATTAAATGTTTTTTCTTCTTCTTCTCCGTGTTTTTCTTTACGTTTAAATATAAGCATATAGATAGCCATATTTATAGGTATACTTAGAGTTTATCACCATTAACCTCTTGTAGCTAATGCGACGGCACATGTAATGGTAATGACCGTGCGCGGGTAATGACGTCCGATAGTGTCTCACATAGGGGACGCCCGGGTGCCACATTACCACGATTCAATGCGCAATGATGGCGGAATTTTGCGGTATCCTGATTTTGTATTGAATGTGATATCCTTTGGGGCTGAATGCCTTTTGTGCGGCAGTGTAATTTTGATTAATAACTAGTCGTTCTAAAGAAATATTAATGAGAATGTTTGGGCGATAGTTATATGATATTTTTATTGCCATTAAAAATTAAATTTATAAAAATAAATTATGACTAAGCAATTAAATATATATCTCTAACTTTCCCACAGCTGGGCAAAGGCCTACATCATTGAAATCAAATCATCACTACTTGATGGGCAATGGCTAGTCACCACGCTTGCCAAATGCGGGTTGGTGATCACAAACCTTGGCTTTGTATCGAGAAATCTGAAACACACTGCACGACCTGGGAATTGAACTCGGGACCTTCGAGTATCGGGCCGAGCGCATTGCCACTCGGCCACCGAGGCGTCGGATATTATAAATTAGGACCTACTTATACTATACTAGCTGTGCCCCGCGGTTTCACCCGCGTTCTATTAGTCATAGCGTGATGTTTTATAGCCTATAACCTTCCTCAATAAATGGACTATTCAACACAAAAATATTTTTTCAATTCAAACCAGTAGTTCCTGAGATTAGCGCGTTCAACCAAACAAACAAACAAACTCTATAGCTTTATAATATTAGCATATATTCACTTATTATTTAAACTTACATAGTAACTAGTTGGCAGCGCGAGATCTCCGAACTAATACGGATGAATCTATGACAGCATTAAAATTCTCATTTTGAATAAATCAACTTTTCTAAACTCTCATGGCACACAGGATAAGTGTGAAGATAAAGTGCCGCAACAAATACTTGCTTTCATAAAATTTCAGATTACTCGTGTTTTTAAGGGAAAAAATCTGTAGGCTTAGTCAAAGTAACATTAAGAAGACGATAGCGAAGTTCGTAAAGAATAAAATGTATGGGATTGACATAAGCCGCGCTAAATGACGTGGTCAATCTTATGTCAATCCCATACATTTTATTCTTTTCGAACTTCGCTATAGTTTTCTTAATGTTACGATTAAAAAAATTCTTTTAATCGACAAAATTTAGATTTATGTTGTTTGCCACTACTATAATAGGTAGTGTCACTGTACATAACTTGCTTCTTTTAGGTCCGGGCTTTTGGGGCCTCATCAATCCCCAATGGAGCATGTGCAACAAGGGCCGAAGGCAAAGCCCCGTCAACGTGGAACCCGACAAACTGCTGTTCGACCCTTGGCTGAGGGACATACAGTTTGACAAACACAAGGTATGTGCACAGTATCATCACCACCACCTGCTCATTTTATGTTCCCACTGGTAGGGCTTGAGCCTTCCCATAGATAGAACCACAGGGAGAACCGGTCATAGATCTCTGATATCTGAATAAATAAATAAATTGAAATTGAAACAAACCACCACGCCGCGGGTATATGCAGCCGGGGCCAACGGCTTAACGTGCCTTCCGAAAACAGAGAATCATATGGCATATGTAAGGTATGCTCTACCAATTTACCAAATTTAATCAAAAAGTATTTTTTTATGTAATTATTATACCAAAGATTTTGGCATTTTGCCAAAACTATTATTTGAATCTTTAAATTTTTAAGTTGCAAATGTTGTTAAACTAACAAAATTGACAATTTTCATAATTGTAATACTAACCAACATCTCATCATCATCATCGTCATTATCATCATCATCATCACCACCAGCTCATTTTATGTCCCCACTGCTGGGGCACGAGCCACCACGCGGGCCCACTACGAATTAGTGATTGATTGATTTTATTTTGTTTACCTACATCTCAATGAATAATTCTGATCCTGATTCCGCTCTAACACTCCAGCGAGATTGAAGAACAAACCTTCAACTATACTTTGTCAATTATAATAATATTAATAATACAAGCAATTTACTTCAGGCTCGGCCGTACAAAAGTACAATAGCAAATTATCACAGCAACAGCTCGCACCGTAATTCTACGCTAAGGCTGCTTTCACACCAAAACTGTGCGAGGAAACTACGCTTAGTCTCGTGCACAGCGGTGCCCGAGATAAAATTCCACCAATAGAATTATTTGTACTCTAAAAACTTATCCCTCCTTCTCCCTTCCTTCACAAAACAACGCATGCTGGTCTTCAGTATCAAAACTATTCCACCGCGAACGAAGAAAGGAGATTGCTCTGGATCGCCTTAAAATTTACAAACATTTGAAAAATACGATATGTTGTAATTAATTTAAATAATAATTTTGACAGTAAGAATTTCAAGCGGACACTGTTTAATAAAAGTAAAACTTTTAAAAGTATTTTTTTTACCACCAAACTTTCCATCTTTATTTGTCAATATGTCAGTACTGACAATAATTATAGTATATTATCAGTGTACAGACCTACCACCTAGTGATGTCTCCGTTCGATGTTTTCAGTCAATCAATAATTGATTGACTGAATTTACAAAAAAAATCGAATTTGGTTTCGATGAAAGCATCGAGTAATAAGATTGATATTTACACATAAAACATTATTGCTGCGCAGCATTTTAGTATTTCGGTTTTATTCACGTTTTTAAACATGTTTAGCATAGCCAAATACTTATAGATTTATTAACTTTCAATATCATTTGTAGCAATGGAACTTGACAATTGAGTAGGTAGGCCTTAAATTGCCATACGTATCATTAAGGATTTTATTTTTACAAAGTAATATAACGAGCAGACTGCTCACTGCGTGGTAAGTGAAACGCCTGTCCATGACAAATTGTTACTATATTCCCAAATATTTTCCCGTGTCACATCGATACTGCGGTAGTACCTACCTAGACAGCCAGGTATCAGACCTACCACCTAGTGATGTCTCCGTTCAGCGCCACCAAGGGGAAACTTGTTGTAGGGCATAGTAGTAAGAATATAAATATTTATAAGCATTCACTAATGTGTTTCCTATGACTAAACATAACCTCAAAATCGGTCCTTTTTATTTAAATAACTGTCTTCTCAGGAGTGTCCGTCATGAAACTTAGTTTTCATGGGTTAATACAGGCAATTCATTACTAGAAAATGAGTTTTCCTCTGCAGTTTATTTTAAGGCGAGCAATGTATGGACGCAGAACAATCTCCTTTCGTGAATCATTTTCGCTCCATCAAAAATTGGATTTCTCTCCCAGCAAACTTATTTCCTCCTTCCTACAACATGGGTTCCTTCAAACGAGGTGTGAAAAAGCATTTTGCGGATCGGCAAGGTGAGGATGGCTAGAAAGGCTGAATCCTACACCACCTGCTGTCTGTCTCTGTTTCTGCTTAACATCACGCAGAGATTCGCCTTATTATCATCCTTCTCACCATCATTACCAGCTCATATTATGTCCCCACTGCTGGGGCACGAGCCTTTTCTATGGATGGATAGGGAGAGCAGGCTGTAAATCAGCACGCGGGCCTAGTGCGGATTGGTGGTTTCTATTGTCTGCTAAATCAACCGAGACCAATGGCTTAACATGCCTTCCGAAGCACAGAGGAGCTCTACATAATACATTGTTGGTCACTCTATTGAATGGCCTTTGCGAAAGTTGGTTAACCTCAGCACTCGCAGACAGGACGCGGTAATCACTGCGCCATCGAGATCCTCATTTGCATAAACTTTTATAAAAAAAACTTATTTTACCTTGCGGTGTAAAATAGAGTTATCCTATTGGTGGATTTTTTCCTCTCGCACCGTTTAGCTACTCGCACAGCTTTGGTGTAAAGGCACCCTAATCCTATGCTAATAGTCAGTAAGCCAGCAGATTTAGCTTCAACAGTTATGTTTTTACTGCGCGAACGGCGACGGAGACAGGGATAGTGTTTTGTGCGAATATAATATTACAATATACTGAAGGTATAATTTAGTTTGTAATATACAACGTGAAACAGATTAAGCGCTCACCCTCTTAAGTGGTGACTCAGTCTATGAAACTGAACAACTTTTGTTTTACGACTTTCAAAATTCGCAAAAAAAATCGTCTCTTTAAACGAATTCACTCGGTCACTTTTGATCTATCTATGGAAAGATACAAAAAAATTTCGCAATTTTCCATAAGCCGTAGAACAAAAGTTGTTCAGTTTCATGGACTGAGTCACCACTTAAGAGGGTGTGCGTTTAATCTATAACACGTTGTATAAATGCGCCAAAACTTTATTTATTTATGTACATTTTATTACACGGGATTATTTTTAGTCACCATTCAAATTTTAGAGACAAACAACTTGCTTATACTCAAAACAATTTTTTTAATGCTACAAAGTAGCAAAGTTAGCTCTCGTTTTATTTTACTTTATACAAAAAAGCAACAGTGTTTAAAAATAGTGAATCTTAAATATTACAAAACTTAAATTAAGGCCAATTAAAGGTTTTCCTAATGTAAAAAGTAGATATTAAGTTGAAAATTGTAGAAAATCTATCGTTGAAGTCCTTTTTTATTCAATCATACGTAATTATTTGTATTAAAAACATTAAAGTTGACAACAACACCAATGCAGCATGTTCTTACAATATAATATTATAGATTAATGATTAATCATTAAATACATAATTATTATAATTATTAATATCACTACGCCATCGATTCGTAATTCTAAGGACTGTCTACTACGGACGGTCTACTAAGGCCGGCGCTGGAAGCAGCGCCGGCCCTAGTAGAACGAGTAAGGCGCTCCACTCGCTTCTGAGCTAGAGCGCCTGTTGGCAATAGGCGATACCACAGCACCAGAAAACTCAGTCCATTATGTAATGTGAAAGTGTCAACGTCGAATACAATCTCGCTCTACCCTGTTCAAGAGCTATGGCCGGCGCTGGGTGGAAGACTGAAGAACCGCAAGAAACGCAGCAAGGGCAGTTGATTTTCTTCTTTTATTTTACGGTCAAATTATGAATAAACGCACAACATAATAAGGAAAAAAACGTAAATTAAAATACCTAAGCCCAATAAATTCATAATTAACTATCATATCATGTAGTAAATAATATGTACGTTCTTAGCAGCAATCAGGTCGATAGTAACCAACTAATGTATGTCGCAAAGTGCGCAGGTCATGTAGAATTATTCATTTAGACTGAATTACGAGCAGTAATGGCATGCTAATGTATGCGTACAGCGATAGCCTATCGCGGGGCTGGTTTTTGCAATGTCAGTCGTTTATGGCTTCACTATTGTATAAAGTTGTGCGGATACAGAAGCTTTTGTTTAATCCATATAACATTGAGGTAAAGTTAAAAGTCTTTATACAGTGTCCTACTGCTTGACAAAGGCCTCTATCATTAACAGGTTGAACGCCGCCGGGTCCAGACACAATAGAAATTCAATTGTTTGTTTGTCAAATGGCGATTAAGGTGTGATTATCGAGTCATCGAGTCACCGTCATCACCATGCATGCCGAATGCGAATTGATGATCAAAAACCCAGGGTTTCCTGGACGACCTCCTTGGTCGAGTGGTTTGTACACCGGTTTTCATGGTGTCGCCATCTCTGAGATCCCGGGTTCGATCCCCGGTCGGGTCAATTTTAGAAATTATTGTTTTTCTAAATTGTCTCGGGTCTGGGTGTTTTCTATGTATAATAAGTATGTATTTAAGTATTTTAAGTATGTTTAACCGTTGTCTAGTAACCATATAACAAGTTTCATAACGAAGCTTCTCTTGGGCTAGATAATTGGTGTGAGTGTAGGAAAGTTTATTATTTATTTATTTCCTCCAAAAACCTGAAACACGCTTAACCCAATCTAGCAATTGAACCCAAGACATTCGGGCATCTTGCCAGGGCTGCCACTCAGCCACCGCGTTAAAGGAAACAAAAATAATCGAGGAGACAAAAAAATCAACAAACAAAACGTCGGGCACCAGACTTAATGAAACCAGCTATCTAATAAATCGTTCGAACAAGTAACTAGGTATCATTAAAAGCGAATTCAAGTTTGTAAATTCGTAACGCCGAATGAATCGAGCTTAACGACCAGCGCCGCGGGGCAGATCCTATCAATCAATGGGCACTCCTTGATTAGAGCCTAGAACTTACTATGCTTTGAGCAGAGATGACATATAGTCTGTTGACACGCGAGCAACACCGCCTCGTAGGGAACTAGAAGTGGCTTGCAAACGAATTTCAAAAGGGGTTGTCTGTGAATTTTTTTTTTTTTAATGTTTACAACGTGTAACAAAAAGGTGTGGCCAAAATGAAAAGATCCAAAGTGTATCCGATCTAGATCTTGTATGCAGAGTTACTAAGTCATGATTACTAACTTTAATTTGATGCAATTTTCAATTAAATATTTCTAAAAAAATGTAATTTAAATAATATGTAGTGTTAATTCCGCTAACTCACTCGTTTATACAGCTTGGATGCAGTACGCATGCACCGCCCTTCCGCTCGCAAAAGTATGCACATGCAGGAGAAACAATGCGTGCAAGCGAAAATGCACACCAACACCGATACCCGACACGTGTTTCGCCCCTCCACGGGGCTGTTGACTGGTCGACCAGTCAACAGCTCCTGAGGGTAGCGTGCATGCGTACTGCATCCAAGCTGTATAAACGAGTGAGTTAGCGGAATTAACACTACATATTATTTAAATTACATTTTTTTGTACTATGGATTTCCGCAAAATAATGCCTGATTCCATTAATTAAATATTTCTATTGTGACGTCACATCAAAATAAACAAGTCTCAGCCCAAGTGGTTTAGTAACCTCTGTGCACTTACATTTATGATCACTGCTGCTTGCTTATGCGCGCCTGAAGCACATAACTTCACTACTACAAATATTTAATTTACCATTGCATAAAAAAATTTATCTACACTAATGTTGTAACATTCTACTTATGTTTCCAATACTTGACTTATAATTACTACTGTTATAGCGCAGACAACAAAACACTCAATTTAAGCAATTTCACATGATGGTATAATATCCACATCGATATCGTAAAATCTCATTATAACACCAATTAACCTGGCGAGCCTTATGTCAAAATCCTCATACAAGTTGTATAAAATTTTGATATTAGGCTGGCTTTTGAAAACAGTTGGGTTATACGTGAAAACTTCGTCGAAACTACTAAACTTACATACACAAAACTCTTTGGTAAGATCTTGTGCCAATTAAATAAAAAAAGAACAGCGCGCGCTCGCTCCTGATTGGCCCTGCGCGCGCAGCTGCGCTCTCATTGGTTAGATTTTAATGGCGGCAAGTTCACTGTGACAATACACGTACGCGTGAATTTAATGTTTCGCAATGTGTTTTGTTTTTAAAATACAAATTAAAAGTTAAAAATGGACAGCGACGATGACATTTGTACGCCTCCGGATATTCTAGAATTGGCAACAAAAGTAACTCACAATCTTTTGCCAGAAAAATCTAGAAAATTATATGAAAAAGAATATAATAACTTTTTGGCATGGAAGATCGAAAAGAAAACTACATCATTTTCTAAAAATGTCTTTCTTGTGTATCTCAAAGACCTCTCCGACAAATTCAAGCCATCTTCTATGTGGGCTAAATATTCTATGCTCAAGTCCACACTGAGTATCTACAACAATATTGATATCACGAAGTATTCAAAAGTCATAGCGTTCCTGAAACGCAGTTCAGAAGGACACAAGGAAAAAAAGTCCTTGACGTTTACATCAGGTCAAATAAAGATGTTCCTGAAAGATTCACCAGATAATTTGTATCTTTTTGAAAAGGTAAGTGTATTTTAGTTCTGTTATTTAATCTACCTAGTACTTACGTACTACACACGCAAGTTATCTAGACACTCCGTTTAAGTGCTTTGTGTATAAATTAGGTAGTAGGTACCTACACTTTACTACTTCATAAATTTTAGTTTTTGCCTTGGCTATGTACCTCAAGCTTATTATATCGTTTATTGTTACAGGTTGCACTAATCTTCGGCATAATGGGGGCATGCCGAAGGCAAGAGCTATACAACATCCAGTTCGATGAAGTCTCTAACATAGACGACAGTACAATCATGGTGAAAGTTTCGAAAACAAAAACGAAAATAGATCGTTCTTTCGTTGTGACGGGCAACTGCTATGCCGTATGTAAAAAATACATGGAACTTCGACCCACCCCCTGTCGAAACCCTGCTTTTTTCTTGAGCTATATGATCGGGGAAGTGCGTCGATCAAAGAACTGGTATTAATGAATTTGGTGCTCTGGGAAAAACTATCGCAAGTTTTTTGAATCTGCCTAACCCAGCGTTGTACACGGGGCATTGCTTCCGGCGCACCTCGGCGACCCTTCTCATAGATAGCGGTGGTGATTTGACCGCACTGAAACGACACGGGGGGTGGAAGTCTTCTACTGTGGCTGAAAGCTACATTGATGAGTCTTTAATGAATAAAATTCAAGTCTCAAATACGATCTTGAACAGTATAGAAAACAAGACGAATGAAGTAATTATAAATATTCCAACTCCGTCTACGAGCTCTACTGCTTGCCCCGCGACCGCTACAGCTGCTGGATCAATAATTAACATTAACTTTCAAAATTGTACCATCCAAAATTTGAACAATTATTATAAATAAACTATTGTCAGCTTTTACTCTTGTTGTTTGACTAATTGCATTATTGAAGATAAAGTAGTGTATGCAACTGCATATAACACGGGTATTAAAACACTCGTTACTATTATGAAACTCGCTGCGCTCGTTTCATATACTCTCACTCGTGTTTTAATACCCTTCATTATATGACAGCTGCATAAACTACTATAAACAACACATACAATATCTAGATCGGACACACTTTGGATCTTTTCATTTTGACCACACCTTTTTGTTGCATGTTATTTAAGTAAACCCCAGTTTTTAATGATATATTATGATAACACCAACGTTTTGGAAACTAATTAATAATAATTAATTTAATTTTTTTTTAATTTATTTAATTTTAATTATTCCTTCCTTAAAGGCCGGCAACGCATCTGTGATTCTTCTGGTTTTGCGGGTGTCCATGGGCGGCGGTGATTGCTTTCCATCAGGTGACCCGCCTGCTCGTTTGCCTCCTTCTAATATAAAAAAAAAATATAAGTTACATGTTACATAAAACAACAGTGTATCTTTACACTATACAAAGTATTTTACAGTGCTTAACTCAAAGAGCTCGTGACTATAGCCGGTGCCACCCGTTGAAAGGGGTACAGCAGGAGAAAAAAAACAACAAATCAAACAAAGAGAAAAAAGTGATGTTTCTGTGTTTTGAATTTGTATGTGTGATAGTACCAAATAAAGATTTTTTATATTTCTATTTTGATTTCTATTTCAAACAAAAAAAGAAACAATACATAAGAAAACAAAAAAAATACAAATAAAATCCCTACACACCTGACCCGGTACGACCGTAGCCGTCTTTGATGAGTCCATAAGTCCAACAGCTCGGTCTAAACTTCGGGTATACAAAAGTTGCTATGTTCCGACTTTTGACATTTCGGCTGAGTCCTCAAAAACAACAAGTGTTTTTAATTGTATCCTTCAATTGTTGCGATAATGGAGATCTTTGCCCAAGAGGGACAGTATGCTATTCACTATTCTATTTCATGCAAAATAAAGTCTTTGTGCCTTACAAATAAACAAAGAATGAGCTCCAAATAGTTATTCCGTGTTTTGTCTCTTTCACTCTAATTTGAAATGACGTATAAATGACAGGAACAAAACACGGAATAACTATTCGGACCCTATTCTTTGTTTATTTGTAAGGCACTATGTCTTTGTCTTTAAACTTATTTTATTTGCTTATAAACATTTGTAATGGAGTTCTAGTTTCTACCTTACTTTTTTTTAAATATCAATATTTTCTATATCTGTGGCACAAAAAAGATAATGTTCGAAGGAGTGGCGCGCCCTTGTGAAGTTCTAAAACTGTTTATTATGTAAGTGATAGCGCTGAATATTTCGTGAATAGATTAATGTAAGCAAGCTTAAACTTTACCTCGATATTGTACCGTAAGGAAATGATTTGACCTACTAGAGGCAAAAGGGAGAAGTTACATTAATGCAAGAGGTTTTTTAATTAATCACAAAAAAGATTATTTTTTAATGTGAATGTAAATTATTTGTATTTTGAAGGTTCACTAGGTGGACCTATTAAGCATCAGTAAAATCTTGCATTTGTACTACATTAAACACAAAAACAGTTTAAGTGATTGTGTGGTTTACGGTTAACCTAGAAAGAGCCTTCCTTTTCAGTTCAGGAAAAACATCATTAGGCAAAGCAACTAAGCTACTACTGCTTATCTGTTCGCATTATAAAATTTAAAAAACCCTTAAGCCCTTGACTGGTATAGCATTATATATTTTTCATTGGTTTTCGATGCTATTGCAATAACATAAGGTTGAAATTATGATGGCATCTATATTAACACTACCAGTGAAAAAGTTAACAGGTTGACTGCCGCAAAACCAGACACAATAGAAAATTTATTGTTCGTAGGTCGTCCAAAGCAAACGTGTTAATGGATAATTGGATTATAGATGTATAATTGGTACAATAACAGCGTAAGGATGGTATACTATCCTGCGTCTAGTTCCCCGATGGTGGAAGGAGAGCCAATTCATTCGCACACTACCACAAAAAACCCCCGGTCAATCCGAACCGAGGTCTTAGCCTTTGGAGGCGCCCGCCGTTGGGTTACTCCGCTCTCGAGCCAATCCGAACCACTCGGAGAATCTAGTAGAAGGAAAAGGTGGAATCTAGTAGGGAACAAGGATACGCTTTCGTGATGCCAATCCCTCTAGAAACACTCTGACGGTCTTTCGATCACACGACTTAAGGAATGCTTTAAGTATTTCGCTGCCCTGAAAAAAGCGAGGAGATGCTGAAATTGCCGTTTGAAGCTAACAGCAAACTCCTTCCAAAAACCACAAAACTAACTAAATTAAGATAAAAAAAATTACTAGAAAAATAAATTAACAGTCTCGGGAAACTCGAGATTTTTTGGAGAGAGATTGCTGATTGCCTCAAATGGCATTTTCAGCTTCACCGGGCTTGTTTGGTGGCGGCGAGAAACTTAAAGGGTTCCTCAAGCCGTGTGAAATGATCACCTTTGGAGGTTTTCTAGAGTGAACGGCATCATGCACTTAAGTGCGTGTCCCCGTGCACTACTAAGGGTAGGTCTCCGAAGGGTTCGGATCGGATCGGCGGGAAGCTCGAGGGGTAATCGCACCCACGACCCTTGGAGTACCGATCCAATGCTCTGACCGCTAACCTTTAAAGACCCCAGAAGACTCGTTGATTTTTTTCTAGTAGGTACATTATGATATACGCTGCGAGCCAGCGGAGCGGTATTACGTCACTGTGAAGTTGCCCTTACAGTCGAAAAAACACTTGCAATCTTATCTTGCTACTTTAATAATATGAATGCAATACTAGTTAGTTAACTAAAGTTTATACCTTTTCCCACAGGTCAGCGGTATCCTGCAAAACACTGGACAGTCCCTAGTGTTCAGAGTGGAGAAGGACTCCAAACACCAAGTGAACATCAGTGGTGGGCCGCTCTCCTACAGATACCAGTTTGAAGAGATCTACTTCCACTATGGGATGGGAGACAACCGGGGATCAGAGCACCAGATTGACCATCATACGTTCCCGGGAGAGGTTAGTACTTCACTCTTCTAGATCTTTCTTTTTATGAGCTGCCAATCTGGCTTACTGTCCTGATGGTCATCGTAAACTCACACGTTCCCTGGAGAGGTTAGTTCTTCTTATTTCTAGATCTTTCTTATTCTGAGATTACCATCTGGGATACTTACCTGATTATTATTTTATTATTGTTATATAAATAGCAACGATATATAACTTGAAACTTTAATCAGTCGCTTCTTAATTTGTTATGAAAATTTTCGACATAGCTTAACAATTTGAAAAATTTAATTTAATCAATAATTTAATAGTTACATTCGTTTTATAAAATATGAGATAAAATACGATGTTAAGTCATGATCACCTTACCTGGAATTCTAAACATTTTTCATAAAAGCTCACCTTTGATTTTCTTCAATTAAAATATGGCAATACAGCGTTAGTTAATGAAGCCATTGCCGTCGCTATGTCGGCAGCGTCGAAGGCATAGTCCCCGCATAGTTGGCAGCGTGCGGTCGGACCTGCCGCATAGTTCTGATCACAAAATAAGCAGAACCAGTAGGTAAGCTTTATAAATACCGCGCTCGAACAACGCACACATACACCGCTTGCACGGACACGGCAGTACCTTAAGCCCGGGCTCGACCGCGAAATGAGCGAAGTCATTAACCTCTTCAACTTTATTGTAAAAACGTACACACAGGCCTCCAAATGAATTATTTACTTTGTGGAGCCTAGTATAAAGCCAGCTCATAGTTGAGGCTCGACCGCGAAAGAGGCTAGCGGAGAGCCTCAACTATGAAAATTATCGTTGCGAGTTAAGAGGGCTCATTAATGACCTCGCTCATTTCGCGGTCGAGATCGGGCTTTATACAGTAAATAGTTCATTTGGAGGCCTGTGTGTACGTTTTTACAATAAAGTTCCAAGTAATATCCAAAAATTTGATATTAATAAATTTAAAATCGCCATTAAAGAAAAGCTTTATAAAAAAGCTTATTATAAAGTGTCTGATTACATTGAAGACAAAACAGCATGGGTTTAAAATGCTCCAATCACTCCAACAGGTGAAATATTGTTAAGGTTTTTTTTTAACTTGTATAACTTAGTAACGGCATATAACGTTGTAAATGTCGTTGCATTAAATTAAAGCTGTGGAGTTTCTTGCGCCCATTCTTCTTCACAGCTAAAAAATAGACTTCCTGAATGGGTAGTAGGTAAAAAAATGTTTGGACGATGAAAAAGCACTTTTCTAAAGTTTATTTGAATAATGAAATATTTGACTTTGACTTTGACGGATCTCGGAACAGCTCGGGACAGTCCGAGCTCAGCTGTCGTGAGATTCTGTGTCTGTGAGTTGTTGTCTATGTGTGCGTTGCTTGAGCGCGTCTGTATGAAGTTTAACTTCTGCAGTCTCCTTATTTTGCGGGTCTGATTCTGTTGCGTCGTCGGCGAAACTGAATTTGAGGCTTGGAAAGATTGCGTCGTTATTGGAGAATAGACCTCATCGAAAGTTTAAAATAGTTTAATGCGCAAAGGACATGGCTAAGCAACTGCCCTCAAAATGTATATAAACTTCTAACTAGCTTGAATTATTAAAATATTGATTAAATAATAATAACGTGTTTACTAAAATGTTTTTGTTTGTTTATATAATTTCTCAATACGAGTATATCTCACGATAGCTCAATGGTTTGACACCGGTTTTCATGGTGTCGCCATCTCTGAGGTCCCGGGTTCGATCCCCGGTCGGGTCAATTTTAGAAATTATTGTTTTTTTAGTGTTTTCTATGTATAATAAGTATACGTATTTAAGTATTTTAAGTATGTTTAACCGTTGTCTAGTAACCATTGAACGAATTTCATAACGAAGCTTCTCTTGGGCTAGATAATTGATGTGAGTGTAGGAAAGTTTATTTATTTATTTATTGGGAGAGCACCTGACCCGGAATATCAGAAGGGTGCAGGTTCAAATCCTGTCTGTGGAATTTTTTTCAATATTTATGTTTTTGTAACGGGTTTATTATTTTCCTAGAACTTTCGTGAAGAAATCAATAATTTAACTTGTTTTATGGTTACGTTTGACAGGAAAACCATAAATATGATTAAGACGTTCCGTTTTACAAAAAAAATATGGAAAATATATTTTTATCATTGTTGATTTAGTTTTTCAAAGCAAAATATATTTTGTACCTAGTTTTTAAAGTCTGTAAAGAAACGCCTAGGTAAAGGTTATAGCAAAATGTCTAATTGAAGCTTGTTAACCTAATTACGAAGTAGGAGTTTCTGTGACTTTATCTCCAGAATTGCAAAGATTTGAAAAGTTTCTGAATTGTGTATGAAATAACAATATTTAGCTATCCAGCATTACGTACAGTAGTACGATACGATGTTTATACATTTTAGGACAGTCGTCCATACTGTATTTAGCCATGTCATTTTTGTTAATACTGCTGAGTGTAGGCCTTCTTTTGCATCTGCCACTCATCTCTGTCCCAAGCCACACGCATCCACGGCTGGTAATGTCGTCAGTCCAACTTGCCACCGGACAATGCATATACTAGTGATACATACATACTCTCATGTCCTCCCAAAAAAGGGGTAGAATAAAATAGTTTATGTAGGGCATGTGGAGAGGAAACGGAGTCAATGCAGCACCTACTGTGTGACTGCGACTCTCTGGCTAGGAAAAGAATGGGACTCCTGGGGTCGGCCTATCCGAAACCGGAGGACTTCAGGCCCTTTGCTCTTAAGGACGTCTCCAAACTAATGGCATCTATCTTTACAGAGGAGGAAAAGAGTGAAAAGATGGGGTTGCACAAAAGATCACGATGGGTCGAGGTGTTACTGATAGAGGGAAACCTCAGCAGGCCCCACTAAGATAAGATAAGATAAACAAAGTAAGGTTTAGAGTTGGAATAGATAACATCAGTGACAGGTTCTTAGCCGATCGCATAATGACGAGTATCTTGGAACCTTTGTCCCTTAGTCGGCTCTTACGATACTGGAAGTTAAACAGCTGACACATTATTTTCACTACCCAGATCGGCATAAGATATAGCTGCAATAGTGTAACGTAAAACACTATGAATCATCAAAGCATACCCACTTACAGTCGCAATAAACAACACCCTAACAAAAGTTCTGAAGAGGTTTCATTACAAATTAGCGCCTCCCAGTTCGGGCGTCATCGGGAGCTTGTAATTGGTCTCCGTGGAGCTAAAACTTTTGTCATGCCATTTCGCGCTTGCCGAACGAGTTTTATGCAGTGTCGACGTTTCGATTTAGGTCTGATTTTTCGATGATACCTACCTGTGATTAAATTTGTCCTTCTGGAACGAAATGAGACACTTTCTAAGAATTTATTCTCATACGCAAGTTGCAAAATTAAATGTGGGTCGACCAATACATCAGTTTCATTGACCACGGACCCTGTAAAGAGTTCAAAATGACAGGACAAAATGTAATGATAGTAATGAGAAATTAAACGCGAGTAAATTTGATAAAAGCTTTTTATTATTTTTGTTTTTGTTAAACGATTAGAAGAATAATTCATAAAAATCGTCATTGTGTATGTATGTACTTATGTTTATTTCTGTGTGTAACAAGCTTCCTTAATACTATACGGTCTGCTGGAAGAAATCTCCTTTTAGAGATAAACTAACCTGTAGTCTTGTGCTACTTCTAACCTAAACTTAATGATGATGATGATGTAATATTGTACCTTTCCCCGTTCCAGATGGTATATGAGTAGTTTCCGATCCCGTTTAACATAAAAGATCTATGAGTCGAAGTGTTAATGTGAGAGGGAAACCTCAGCAGGCTCTACTAAAATAAATCCTGCAAATCAATGAAAGATGAGTCGAAAACCAATATTATTTTGAGAAATACATTAATTAAACTAACAGCGAAGCCGAAATGTCAATCACAACTTTTAACAAAACAAAGCTAATCAAAAGACACCTGAATTTGACGACAAACTCGTTGCGCCTCCCAAAATTGTGGTCGAGACGTTGAACGAACGAGCACTTCAATCGATTTCAATTAGCCGAAACTCGAAGCGGATCACAAAAGTTCGATAAATTCGCCAATTAGACGAATTGCGTTAAATATCTATACCGTTCCAACATCACTCTGACAAAGGCCAATCAGTTGATTATGCCGTACTGCGGCGCGCCGCCCTAAAGCCAAGGCTTACGCGAAATACAATTGAAAACCTTCCAATTCGTTAACGTTTAGTCAATGTTTGACTTTCTGTAATGGCGTGTCACATTGTTGGCTTTCTTTTATGCTAAGTTAATACAACTTCACATATGATACTAACTTAATACAACTTCACATAATAAGAAAAGTTAATAAGATTATTAAAACCTACTTAAACTGTCAATGGTAGTAGAATTGTCCCGCGGGAGTCCCGACTTGATGATGACTCCAAGGAGCCATATTTTGCAATGCTGTGTTTCGGTTTGGAGGAAAAGGGATCCATATTTTCTTTAAAATTTTTATTTTCTTCTACTCTATCTCGATGGTTAATGACGATAAGGTCTCAGGTGGAACGCACTTCTCCCTGAATCCTTTTTTAATGAGCAACTGGCTATAATATAATCCATAGTATTCAAAATACAAAGCTCTAACTAAAACCAAAGTGTAATGAGTGACAAGGTCATCATCATCAGCTCATTATATGTCCCCACTGCTGGGACACGAGCCTTCCGTATGGATGGATAGGGAGAACGGGCCATAAACCACCACGCGGGCCCAGTGCGGGTTGGTGGTTGTTAACGACTGCTAATGCAGCCGGGTCCAACGGCTTAACGTGCCTTCCGAAGCACGGAGGAGTTTGAGATGATAAATTTTTGGTCACCCATCTGATGGCCGGCCTTTGCGAAAGTTGCTTAACCTCAACAATCGCAAACCGAACGCGTTAACTACTGCGCCATCGGGCTCCTCAATCGCAAACCGAACGCGTTAACTACTGCGCCAACAAGTGAGCGACAAGGTGAGGACAAGCGAGTGACAAGGTGTATAGAAATAAATAAGAATTGAAGATTCAAGGTCGACATCACATGCGTAGTACCAGTACCCTTGCCGCTTGGCAACGACAAGGCACCTTGCGAGGTGGCAAGCGTTTTTCTTATAGTATGCGTCATATTATAACCCCTTAGTCAGAATGTGTAGAACTTTTAGTAATTTGTTACGCTTTGATAGGGATGTAGACGTTTTTAGTAGGTTTCATCGATATAAAAAATGGTCACTGATGTAATAAAGGCCAAGTGTTTCTCAACCTCCTCCTCCGTCTGTCCAATAGAGCGGAGTCAATCAGGTAGATACTTAGACACCCAACTTACTCCGTTTAGTATTGTAATTATTAATAGTTTTTTGCATTATGTATTTGCATTATTAAATATATATATTTTTGTATTATTATATTAAATATTACTTTTATTATATTACTAATATTATTCAAAATATCATGCTGTGTACCTACACTCTTTTTGGATTACCGTCTAGCTAATAAGGTTAACCAAATATGTTGCTGTAGGTACTCATGCATTAATTGTAATCTGTTTGTGTACCTATAGAAATGTATAAATAAATAAATAAACATTCATTGCGTTCTTTCTATCGCCGTTGACTGTGACTGCCCTAGGTAACACGCAATGAACTAGAAATTCACTCGCTGCGTCGCAAGACGCGTGAGCTCGTGGTTAAGGCCCCAAGACCAAAGAGGCGTAAACTCAGTAAAAAGCTTCTTAATTATTCTTTTTTTTTCAGATCCAATTATACGGCTTCAACAAGGAACTTTATCACAACATGTCTGAAGCACAGCACAAATCTCAAGGAGTTGTCGGGATCTCTCTTATGGTCCAAGTACGTATAGTACTAAATATGTCTTATTTGTGTGATTGTTTTGTTTGCAAAACCAACTTAAATTTTATTATGATTCTTCAGTGATGGAATTAGTACGAGAAATATCCAGATTCATTACTTGAAACACTCTTATGTATTGACTATGACATTCATAGAGACACTTTAGTTTCTTTGAGTAGGTACTTGTTTGGCTTAAGGCGATAGCTGTCAGATTGTCATTATGTCAATTGAAGATCTGGGGCAATATCTTGCTAAGTTAGATTCTGTTTCATTTGGATCGGAGTAGATCAGGTTCGTTTTTTCCCTGAATATGATTTAGTCTGAATACTAGTTTTAACAGATTTTTGATGAGTTGAAATATAACTACGCTTTATTTTGTATACGTCAGGAATTTAGTACAGTCAAAGTGAAAAGGTTTAAATTGGATTTTAATATGTGATTTTCCTATTTGATTTTTAAAAACACATTGAAGTAAACACTCATTAAGTTATGTAGTTTTGATATTACTTAAAGGTTTTTTTATATTGTTACATCTACGATTATTAATCTGATGACGATTGCAACCTGTATATAAGTATGTTTATTTAAACAGATTGGCGAACCTACCAACAAGGAGTTAAGACTTATTACTAGCGCTTTCAACAAAGTGATGTTTAGAGGTACGAAAACTAGAGTTTATACTTTATAATAAACATTATTTAATTTTATATTATAATACGATTGTGATGGGTGTGGGTTGACATCTGTAGTGTAACGTAACCCTACATATTGCTGGAAAGCCCGGTGACGCTGAAAATGCCGTTTGAGACAATCAGCAATCTCTCTCAAAAAAAAACATATTGCTGATATCAATATTGGCAGTATGCCCTTGGTATAAGATTTATTTATATACTTTAAAGTTTAACTGACACAGATTAATTTTAATAAAATGTAACATTTTGTATAAGTTTCATGTTTGTCTGTTTAAGGTTTATGCATACGATTTGGTAGTACTGAATCAAAAACTAAATAAGAACTCAAGTTTGTACGAAATTTTTGTCAGATAGTTAAATCTTTTTAAAGCAACTATTAAAGTAAAAATGTGTCTTGACATATATTTTTATTATATTAATACAAAAAAGGTAATTTGAACAGGCAGTTCTTACCCCATCAAGCACCTACCACTGAGCTCTCTGCTGCCGAACACGCAACAGTACTTGACGTATGAAGGGTCTACCACCCACCCTGGCTGCTGGGAGACCGCCGTGTGGATCATCTTTAACAAGCCTATTTATATATCCAAACAAGAGGTAAGGTTACGTCGACAATAATTATTACATTTAAGTAACTACTTATTTTTTTCTATCCTTTATTATACTTAACTTAACTAATATTAAATGCTTAGCCAATTAATGAAGTAGATCTCTTACACCGTCATTTTTTTTTTAAATATTTTACGGGTAAGCACAGTGCCTTGATCTCACCTGATGTAAAGTGATGATAAGGCCAATGATGGAAGCGCACTTCACCAGGGAACCTCAACTGGTGAGGCACTGGCTATCTTATCTCTAGCTGCCGGAACACAACAATGCTACAAAGATTGATGTTATGGCGACATATTTAGATAAGATGGTGGTAGCTAGCCAGGCGGACAAACAAGCCCTACCACCAACCAAACCGAGTACACAAACATGTACCCCCCGCTGGGAATCGAACCCGGGACCTCTGGGTCTAAACTTACTTACTTTACTTACATCCTTTTGAGTGTTATAAAGAAATTTAACTTATTTTTATTTTACTCGTCTTGAAAACTTCTCTTTTTCACTTACGCCAATGGAATTTAAGACCTTCGCTATGTCTCGAGAGTAGTCATCGAACTGGTCGCTATAAATGTAGTCATAATACTAAGTATTTTTGTTAAGGTTTTGTGGTAACAAAATATCAATAAGTAATTACATATGTTTCAAAAGCTGCGAGCAGCAAAATAAAAAAAAAATATGCAAAAGTGATGTTCCTGTGTTTTGAATGTGTATGTGTAGTTATACCAAATAAATATTTTTTCTATTCTATTCTATTCTATTCAGCCCCACAGTTTTAAATAACCAGATGCTTCAGTATCGTGCCACAATTGGTACATTAACTCATGGTAACTCAAAAATAAAAATTTGTGCAGATGTACGCGCTCCGTCAGCTGATGCAAGGCTCCCAGCTGACGCCGAAGGCTCCGCTGGGCAACAACGCGAGGCCGGTGCAGCCGCTCCACCACCGCACAGTCAGAACCAACATCAACTTCAACAAGCAGGGCACACAGGTTAGTATTAGCACCCAGTACTTCCTGATTTCCATGAAGCTATTACGATCGAAATTTGATCAACTTGCAATTTCATAAATTTGATCTATGAAATTAATTCAATTCAATTCAATTCAAAATCATTTATTCAGTTTAGGCTACAAATAGCTCTTATGAACGTCATTATGCCATCGGTTCCTAAGTCTACTCTGGGCGGGAGATCTTGTACTGAGAGGAACCGGTAAGGAACTCAGCAAGTGTCCAGCTCTTTTCTCCCTTACAGTGTTAAAAATATTGGAAAATGCCCTATCATAAAAGGACACTTTCCATCACAAATAAAAACACAAAATATAAAGGACAATCACACATATTAAAATTAAAAGTAAAATTAAATCTATCTTTTGATTTATGCCTGTACAATCATGAAAGGAAAAGGTTGGCAAAAAAAAGGCTGCCTAAGTTTCTTGCTACCTCGTCTTAGTTAAAGGCTCGCGCTATACCAGGTACAGACATGTGCCTGGGCGCTTTTCTCCTCCTCCACGGCCCGGTCTACCCGAGCCGAGGTCCGTGCCTTTAAAGGCGCCCTCGGGTGATTCCGCTCCCCGATCCGAACCCTTTGGAGAATCCAGTACGGCACGGGGACTCGCACTTTATGTGTGCGATGCCGTTCCCTCTAGAAAACCTCTGAAGGTGATTCAACACGGCTTGAGGTACCCTTTACGTACCTCGCCACCCCCAAAAAGCCCGGTGACGCTGAAAATACCGTTTGAGGCAATCAGCAATCTCTCTCAAAAAAAAATAGTTAAAGGCTTTCCAAAAATCTTAACTAGTGGTACACACGGCGGCAGATCAACCTACCCAAAACTGTCAAATTTCTACAATCAATTTTGAACTTTATGGTTTGGTTATAAGGATCAATATTCATTGGAGAAATTTGAGAGATTTGGGTAGGTTGATCTGCCGCCGACTGTACATTTAGTGTAATTATTAACGGGATTCTTACCATGTTTATTATTTATGAGTATGGCGCATGCAACTGCGCCGAAATATCGGATACTCATAAATAATAAACATGGTAAGAATCCCGTTAATAGTTACTCTATTGCAAGTGACCATGATAGTTTAAATAGTTATATTGTACATTTAGTAGTTTAGCTTTAACGAAATTTAAGGTAATTTGAATTTTTTATGATGTTTGACGTCATTAAGTGCCTGTGAAGACCCTATAAACTTTAAACTAGTCCTAATGTACAGAGTGTAGGTATATAATTTATCTAATAAACGGTTCGGGGAATAGACATTCGGAGAATAGACAAACAGGTAATTAGACATACCAGTAAATAGACGTACAAGTAAACAGGCATTCGGAGAATAGACACACAGGTAAATAGACGTTCGGGGAATAGACATTCAAGGAATTAGACATTTGAAGAATGGACTTTCAGACATTAGACTTTCGAAAACTGGACATTTAGGGAATTGGACCTTGGTGACCTTGGGGACCGAATGTGCCATACTATTTTGGGCAAACTAATCTAAAATCTCAGACTGCACCTAATTATCAATAAGCTGTTTTAGCAACATCAAAAAATGAAGAACACGTGTATATCTAAATCATTTAACGTGGCCATGGCCGTAATCTACTTGGATGCCATAACATTTAAAAAACTTTACTTATATTAGGTACTTTAAACCTACTGTTTATCCTTGCACTACAGTTCAATTTATCTAACCGGCTGGCTGAATACAGCTCCCGCGCCCAGTTAGCTCAGTTATATCTTGTTTATTGCAGTCTCACTGCAAACTTGCCCACTCGCCTGGTAACTATTGTGGCCCAACTATTGTTTTTATAGTCCATTGTCGGAGTTTCCACATTACCTTGTAACACATCACTTGTAATAATATGTTCATTGATAACACTGAGTTTCTCGGATTTGCAATAAGTGTATCTGTTGTTATGGCTCTAATGTAGAAAGTTTATTGCACTCGTTAACCATAATACAAGGTGTATTGGAATTAAGTGCGGATATTTTCAGGTCTAGTTTTGAATAAGTTAAATATGAGATTTAAAATGATAGAAAATAGCTCTAGTCTAGAAAGTATAGTTTGTACGGTAACCATATATAATTAGGGTGTCATTGAATTAATTGTTCATATTAAAGGTATAGCTTTAAGCTCACTAAATAACATTAATAAGGTATATAATAAGATAAGAATGCGTTCGGCATAGCGTGGTAGCGCTGTGATGAACGCTTTCACTTCTTGGGCTTCACTGGCTGCTTTTTATCAGGCAGGATGAGGCCATTTTGGCGTGCCACAATAAAAAATATAAAAAAATAAAGGTTACAAAAAATAAATTCACGCGAAATCATTGCGAGTGTCACGCAACTTTGTAAATTTTCTTGAAACTGACTTTTAATTAAATAATTTCTTTAAATTAAATAATTCGACGCCACCTCATGAAGAAAGGAGAGTAACTGTTATTGTTATCATTTCAACATTCCTATAAAGAACAAAATACTAGGTTCAGTATACTTTATCTATGTACATTAATAAAGGATTTCTCATTTCTTAGATACGTAATTATATATTTTCTTAGGTACAAAATTTCGGTAGGCAGAATTTAAAGAAATCTATTGTGCCCAAATCACAGAAAGGACACGCTACTCTACTCACCATAATGCCCCAAACCGGTCTGCTGGAGATCAGCGATAAGCAGTATTTGGAAACAAGTACTGCACAAAGCGAGCTCGCAAAACAGACAATGGTATTAAACCATTGTCTTTCTCAGTACTATGTAGTGCTAACATAGTAGAACCATATATAGTAGGGCATATTATGCAACATGCCGGACTTATTATAGTTTAATGCCGTAGCGTCGTCGGTAGCTGAACAGATAGATGCTCAAATTGAATGCGAACTCATCATCATCATCAGCTCATTTTTGTCCCCACTGCTGGGGGACGAGCCTTTCCTATGGATGGATAGGGAGAACGGGCCATAAACCACCACGCGGAGGAGGAGAAGCTCGATGGCGCAGTGGTTAACGCGCCCGGTCTGTTAAGCAACTTTCGCAAAGGCCGGTCATCGGATGGGTGACCAAAAATTTATCATTTGGAGCTCCTCCGTGATTCGGAAGGCACGTAAAGCCGTTGGTCTCGGCTGCATTAGCAGCCGTTAACAACCCCCAATCCGCACTGGGCGAACTCATAGCTACTAATAATCTTTAAAAAGAGTACCTATCAATGACTTGTAACATAAAAACGAACACCTAGTTATATTTTTTTTTTAAGTAAAAAAAATAAAAAATAATTATATTGGTCACCCCTTGGTTGAATAATCATTAACCTTTCGTCTACTCGGGGCCAGATCCGTCCTACAAACAATTGAAAAAAATTATTGTGTGTGTATTTACAGCAGACGACAGATTGAAACTATTTATAAGGGCAAAAAGGCTTTCATAGTTAAAAAAGACACGCTTTCATTTCAGTTCGTTTCTTTCCTTGGCGTTGTAAACCGCGTGCCATTGTAATGCTAATAATTCCATATTATTTATTTAAATTGAAATGATAGATACCTACACACAAACCAAAAAAAAAGACAAAATAGTAAATAACCGCTCGCTACAAAGCGCTGCTAATCAAGATTAAAAAAAAACATTAAATATTTTAAGACCAGAGAGAGATGATGTCCTACCGTCCTAGTTACACTATGGCACAACAGTATTCGTACATAGGCCAAACCACGGTGCAACCGAGCTGCGTCGATTGGCGACGATAAATCGTCGACAAATCCTTTACTAAGACGACGCGGCACCGTCGACGCGCAAAATATAATTTACGTCTGCAACCGGCTACGGCTTCGCTAATTAATTTGATGCGGGTGCACTGTGGTTTAGCGAACGGTGTCTATTGCACTGAAATGAGAAATTCTGTATAAACACAGATTGGTATCGGCTGTAATGGAATGTTTCAATTCAATTCAATTCAATCATTTATAGCTCTCCTTAAGTGTGTAGTAACTAATATTGTAACAACTCATGTAGAGTTGTTACAATATTAGTTAGATAAAACGTTATGGGCCCGGATTAATGTTGTTCCGTGTTAGTAACGAAAAGAAGTAGGAAGCAAACTTATACAATATAAAATGTTTTTGTTTTTATATAATTTTTAACGCAAATTTTGTTGCGAACAAATTACAAAAACACAAATTTTGAAAAAATGAAAATCCTGCTCGTGGATTTTTTTTTCAACATTTGTGTTTTTGTAATTACACAATATATACAGGGATCTAAAAACAATGTTATATATGCGAACACGGATCAACATTGTAAAACAAGCTATTACCAACGCACTCGTTTAATGACAGACAACCTCGCTGACATGTCAGACGCATGTTAACATTCATAGTTAACATACATAACATTACCCCCATTTTTTCTTGTATGGGGTATCAATGGGTATTGTGGAGTATGAGTATGGGGAGATCCAACTATTTTGAAAGACAAGCGATTACTTTGAGAGATTTGATTTTCTTCTATTCTTTGTAATGAAGTTTTCTCTGCAATGAGGCTGTTTAATACTTTATTTATATAAAATAACAATGCTGGTTCCACGACTCATTCCACGTGTAATTAAATAAAAAGATTTGTAAAAAATTATATGCAAAACATACCGATGACATGTCTTTTAAAACAACATTTTGTTTCAGGTGTCAAGCAATTGTCCAGACATGTATCGCAATATGCACTACACAGGTAAAGTATGAGAAATTAAATACACAAAGAAAAACATACCTACAGATTGCAGTTTTATCACTTCATCATCTCTTTACCCACGATACACCCTTTTTTCATAACACCTATGATGCACGGATTAATACATTTCAGAAGTACCTATGTCTCTTTATACTTAATACACGCTGCATTTCTTTTAATACAATCGTATATCCAAGTTAACATAAACTTCTTCCGAATAGCATTTAAAACAGTCGCGCGTTGGTATTATATATGAATGCGTTATGGGCTTTGGAATGTTAAATATTTTTCATTGCCTTTCGTCCGTATGTCAAGTGGATAAAGTTAAAATTATACATTGCCAGAGCCGTATATAGGGTTAGTATTCAAACGTATAACTTAAAAATCTCGATGTTCATATAGTTCGATAAATAACATATCACGCTGTACTATCTTCTTAAGTTTAATCGAACACTACGCCTTGAAATAAAACACGAACCTATTCATGTTCAATTTACATAGAGTCACCCCTATTTTATCTCGACATTTCGAACCAATTGAGATCAGAACCAGAACCAGAGTACATGGTCATAGGGCGCTTCAAATCAGGTTAAAATAATATGTTTTGGAATATGTGTTTTATCACAAAGCACGGAGTTATAGCAAATAAAAAATGCATGACCGCATGTTCTAATTATTTTTCATAAAGGCGTTTTAATAACGTATTCTTTCTAGCAATGTATTCTACTTTAAATACAAGTTCCAAGACGAATGGCCTGTTTAACTACTTCCTGATTAGTGGCAGTTTGTCTGTCTCTTAAGCATCTGTCCTTATTATCTTCTTTTTATTTTAATTATTTGTAATAGATTGCAGTTATAGCAAAGCAAGGTGACATGAACCAAAGTGTAGTCTACTAACATAGTTGTATCTATAGCATGCATGATAAAAGATAAGTAACTCATAAATTTAAGAGTCGCTTTATCTTCCTATGTTCCATACAAACTTCGAAGTAGAAATTTTTAAACGAATTATGCAAAGTTCACAATAGTAAGCTCCAAATCGCAATAATTATAAACATGGCATGAATAACGTTTTTTCAAGTGTTGTCTACTAACTCATTAGATCTCATAGAGAAAGTTTATTTTAATTTTAAAAAAAAATATACTTCTAAGTTAATTGATATTATACCTACGTAGATACTTGCATTACTTATAGGTCTTACTAATTTAAGGTGAAACAATAAAATTATGGATTTAAAGATAAAAGTATTTGAAAACTGATAAGGATTTTCTTCCTAGCAAAACTTAAACTACTTGTAAAATGTCTGGTCCATGTCGCAAGGTAAGCCAAAACGCTACCGGCGTTACCCTGCCGAATAGCTACGCTAAAGCCCATCACACACGTAGCTATAATATATATTAATATACCGTACTATAACATATATTATAGCAAGCTACCACACACGAAGACTATGCTATAATATATATATGTTGGTGACGTCATAGAAATATATATTATAGCTGCGTGTGCGGTCACTCGAAAATTTGTATAGAAAATATACCGTAATATGCCTTGCTATAATTTATATTAATATATATTATAGCTACGTGTGTAGCCCTGTTCCCTGTGTGGTGCCGGGGATAAAGAATTGCACCACCCCATCTCAACCCGTGGGTGTCGTAAAAGGCGACTAAGGGACCATTCCAGAGGATGGGCAGCAGCATCTCTCTGAGGTTACTTTCAACCTACTGCGATCGCCAACCCGCCTGCCAAGCGTGGCGATTATGGCAAATACCCCCCATCTTGGGGGAGGCCTTTGTCCAGCAGTGGACGTCTTTTGGCTGAGATGAGCTACGTGTGTGATGGGCTTTATTCTCTAAGAAAAGGAAACAAAACTATCCAATCTTTATGTCAGTTCCGTTAGTTTACAGTTTCATTTTAATTGTACAATTAAAAACTGTTACAGCACGCAATTCGCACAGATCACGATCGAAAAAAAGCATTGCATGCAAAAGAAAAAGTGTACCACCGAAATGTCACAAGAAATAGGTATTGTTGCACGGAGCATGTTTGATATCTTATTTGATTAGTAGATTTAGTTTTAGCGCTTGTAGGCTTGGCATCCACTAAAGTGGAAATGAGCGGAGAGGAGTGTTCATTTACCTGCCTTCATCATCAGCATAAACTAGTCCATACTGCTCCATTCACCATCAGCCTGCCCTGTCCTCAATCATTTATCACCACTTTATCATCTCTAGCTCTTCCGTGCTCCAGAAGGCATGTAAAGCAGGTAGTCCCGGCTGCATTAGCAGTCGTTAACCACCACCAATCTGCACTGGGTCCTGGGTGTGTGGTCCGTTCTTTTTGTGATTTTTTCCATCCATATGGACATAAATGAGCTGGTGCTTGTTCCCAATTATATTTCAGAGTCAGTGCAAAATATATTCTTCTTCCATTCTCCTTGATCAGCCTTATTTCTTTGTAACCTATATCATCTTTCATACATTCTCTCCATATTATAATTATATTATTATTCTCGTAACATGCTGATCATCTCTCCTTATTATTTATTTATTTATTTATTTATTTTAAACTTTTGCAACAAAATATTACATGGCGGACTTAATGCCTAAGGCATTCTCTACCAGTCAACCATAGGGTGGTGCAGAAATGACATGGGAGGTGCAAATTTTGAGAGACAACAAAAGTAGAAAACAGTGTAACAAAAAGATTCAAACTACATAAATAGATAAATATTCTATAAATTACAATTATATATCAAGGCAATTGCTTTTTTTCTTAGATGGGTTGAAAACAACCAAAATAATTTTGTTTTTATCCATGTTCTCATTGCGTAAGTATTGTTTGTATATATTTCATCTTCTCACCGCTTGTTCCGATTTAGTGTATACCAGGCCTAATGATTGGGCTTATTCGGACAATGTAGTTATCTAGTACCTAATAAATCTTTTCAAAATTATCAATACTAAAGTTTTATTCACATCAGCTTAATTTTTCCGTAATAAGTGCACCAATGTTATTGCTTTCGATGTACGTAGTTGTTTTTCTAGGTAAAAATTAATCTATATATTAATACGTGAAGCAAAAACTTTGTACCCTTTTTACGAAAATTGCGTGGACGGAGGAGTATGAAATTTCGCACACTTATAGTTTATATAGAGAAGGAGTGCAGAATGCTAATATTTTTTTTAACTAATGCATAAAAAAATACATTAAATTAAATAAAAAATATTTCATACATTTTTCAAAAAAATTCTAAAATGGAAGACGGCCGAAATCTGTCAATGCCAATCCAAATTCACATTGTATCTTTTTTAATCTTTCATTGCTTAGGATACAATCTTTGCAGCCTTATTAAAATATTTTTAGTAAACAGTTTTTTATAAAACTTACGGTAGAATTTCGACCAATGGGCGACCGACCACTAGTATATAAAATTATACGTATCTAAAACAAAACTCATGATGGTTGGTACTTTAATATATGAATGTTATATATGTATACATATCTGTTGCAGCGACACAGTGGCCCCGAGACCATAGCATCCGGTATAGGAGCACAGAAGATCTGTCAATGTTATCTCCGAACTAATTACACTTCTTTTATGTATTAAGGCTTCATTTTAAACCTAAAAATGATTGGTTACCTACGTAGTTTATATATAACGACAGCTTGAAGTTATTATTATATCGTGTGGTGTATTTAGGTCATAAGCAATACAAAGAAATATTATAAGTTAATATTTATAAAAATATAACTATGTTCCTCGTATGTATATTTGTAATAAAAAGTAAAAAATAGTCAATTTTATATGGAAATAACGTATTTAATCTTACATATATTACCAAGGTTATTTAGGCTAAATCATATATCTGATCAAAAGCCACATCTTCGAGCCCAGGCGCCTTATAAAATCAAATCACTTTTTGAATAATTATAATAAGAATCATCTCTGATTTGTAAAACCTAAATTAATAGTCTTTTCTTTTGTAATAATGTTACATATTCTTTGTACCTATTAGTTTAAGCTGAAGAATTCGTAAGTTATAAATATTACATAGCGAAGAGATGCTTGTGTAGTACATACATAGATTGGTATTACGTATAACGTGTACATTGAATAGTTTATAGCTTATTCATAATAGATAGATAAGAGTTATAATTGTCAATTGGGTAGACAATATCTTCCTTGAAATAGAACTTAAGCAATACGACAAAGCGAAGTGAAGTTATTATATAATATTTGCTCTTATAAGTCAAGCAAGCAGCAAGACCCTCGTAATAACGTGATTGGAAAATAATAAATGGTATTTAACAAACAGCTACTGATTCAAATATAACAACAACGTTAAAGTTGGTAGTGTTCACGTAAACTTTAGAAAACAAAAAACAGTTACAGTTCAAAAGTACCTAACCGATCGTCCTCGACGATTACCGAGCGCGCCCGACGCGCGCGCCTCTAGCCACCGGCGTTCGCGAACGGCCGGAATTCAGACCACACTTCAGACAGCTAACATCACACTAAGGTAACGGACGTGCCACCACTGCGTCTATTTATTTTTCTTGAAAACCATGATTTAGTGTTTCGCCGCCTCCATTGCACCTCCAGCCTAAATTGTAGGTAAAGGTAAAATAGTCCTTCCACCGTGATAAATAGGTACTAAATATAAATTAGAGTTGCGCAGAGTAGTACAAATTTACACACATTGAGTACCAAATACTCTGGCAAATAGTTTGCTGAAGCGATAATGGAATCTTTGGAAGCAAGAGTGCAAACGATTTTAGTCATACCGTAAAGGACCAAAGAGTTTCAAAGACTTTTAAACATTTAATTGCTTCAATAGTCAAAAAAGCGTTCGGCAAATATATTAAAGTAAAAAAATCATACCCTCAGTATTCAAATTGATTCGGAGAATATGCAGACTAACTGCTTTCCGAATCAACTTAATAAATAAAACTGCTCTCCCTTAATCGAATCGTCATACAAAACTAAAGACGAACCTAATAATTCAAAACTTATTCCGAATAAAGTTTACCCTCGTCTTTAGAAAGTACTACGTTCTTAGGATCCATATATGATCCGTATAAAAATATAGGTATATACCAGCACCAAGGGCATTGTAGCAACCTACCAGGAATCGTTTGTCCTAATTCTGAATACCCATCAAAGCTCTCAAATAGGCTACAGATAGCGACAATATTCCCTGTACCAATAGGTTAATTATGTATCCAATCACACTATTGTGAAGTCTCACTGTGACTTAGCCACAAAACAAATAGGCTTAAATTATATAAAGAGTAGTTTTGTAAAAATATGTATATAACTATAAAAGTGTATTCTACTCCTAAATAATAAATCTTAATGAAGTATCATAATTCGTCCACAATCTAAAGAGCATTTACTGCAAAAGTTAAATATAACCGAAAAGTATTTAATGAAATAAAAATGTCTAAAGCCAGCAAATTGTAAGGTTTATTGAATTTTATAGATGCTAATAATTGTATAATAATTAGGTGTTTTATTTTATATTTGATATTTATTTTGTGTACAGTCGTCATCAAATTGATTGATACAACAGAAGTGGTCGAACAAATTGTCATTCAAGAAAACACAAAAACCTTTAATGTACATATTTAATCTAAAATGTACTTAAAGCTTACGCATTTGAACTTATTTTACTAAAACGTTGAACATATTTTACTTTAAAACATTAGATGCTTCTGTCAATTTGATGGCGACTGTACCTACATTGTAACAAAACGTAACAGTAAAATATAATGATTATAAATTAAATATGGCGTTATATATTATGAGTAGATAATGATAAGTACAAGTAGTAAACCCGGCCTAAGTTGACAGCTCATTCAAGCGGGAATTACCTATATTATCATTATTATGTATTTTATAACGTAATTATAAATGTTATAATTTAAAAAAAAACCCTACATAAAGCGTTCATCTTTAGACATTGTGTACCTGCCGCACAAATCTAAATGTATTTCTTATGGGGAAATGGTTGATAGCTTTATAGTTTAAGTGGAGGCTTATGATTAGTTGTGTATAATCTAAATATTAGTAAAAAGTAATATTACTTAATGTTTATATAAAATTATAATACGCTACTTTGCACAATTAAGTATGTAAAGGAATTATTGGATTTACAATATTGCAATTAATTGGATGTCCAAAATATAAAATTAAAATTTATTTTATTTCTATTAATATTTCAAGCAGTTGTTAATTTAGGTTTTTTTTCATTCACAGCCTAAAACTGAACTCTGTAGACAAAACAAAGTTAACCCCAATTATTTCTGTTTTACTAAATAAATAGAAAAATTAGGTACCATTTATATCAAAGCTCCGGAGTTTTATGTTGTTAATATTATTGGTAAACGTATTAAAAATTAAAGAAAAACTGTAATGTATCTGCGGAATTAATGTCGTAGGTATTAGTTAGTGCTTTAATTGTACCGTTTCTGTTGATGTTTAATTAAATTATATACATATACGCACTTTGCAAATGTTTTATTATTCTTTAACCCAAAAGTAATGTAACCCAAAGGTATTTCATCATCATATAATATTAGGTTCACTATTTGATTCGCATAGAATTTAATATTATAACTTATCATTGCATATTTGTATAGTCGACAATGAAATTGCTTTACCACCTTAGAAGTGAATTTTGTTTGCATATAATAAAACAACAAGTTCTATTTTTGTTTAAAAGACCAAGTGACAAATACGTTGTCATTATTGACAATGAGCCTTAGCGAAATTTTATTGTAATGGAAGTTTTTGTCAAAAGTGATAAAGCAATTTCATAGTCGACTATACATATCCTATATTATTAAAAAATTTAAATATCCATAATACTTATATAAAATTTTACTTAAAAATATAACTTACTTGACAGTTATTAAAACAGTAAACCAAAAATAACGTTCGGTGGCCGAGTGGCAGAGCGTTCGGCCCAATACCCGAAGGTCCCGGGTTCAATTCCCAGGTCGGGCAAAATGTATTTCGGATTTTTCAATGCATAGCCCGGGTTTGTGATCACCAACCTGCATTTGGCAAGCGTGGTGATTAAGTCATTACCCATCAATTGTAGCGATGACTTTTTTTCAATGATGGAGGCCTTTGCCCAGCAGTGGGACAATTAATAGGCTGTTTAGTTACTTACTTCACTTACTAAACCAAAAATAGTTATCTCATATTTTATTATGCCAATAATTATGACAAAAATATGCGAATTAAATGGATTCCCGTTTAGGAACGTTCACTGCTGAGGTAACGCCTTGTCATTGCAAGATATTTCTACAACGAAGGTTTCAGTAATTACTGTGACGTGCTTGTGCGTGTGACGTGCTTGGGTTTGGGGGTCCAGTCACCGGGGCCGCCCTCTTGAGAAGCACCATCTTTTCGTTTTCTCCTTAGTTTCTCTGCCACTAGTAATATTAGTTTCACAATCACTGACTTGTTGGTCTTGGCATGCAGGCACGCGGGGAATGAACAGTGTTCATAGTATACACATGCCACCACGATGCCACGTATTGCCAATTAATCAACTCCCAACAAGGACCAAGACCAATTGCTGAATTGCCACCTAGTTTAAACAATTTTCTTTATGATTGCCACGTGCCTTGCCACGTCGTCGTATATTGTTTTTTATTAACACATGCACATGGCCAATGAGAATAAGTAAATATTACTCTATGCTCTCTGGTAATGGCTAAGGTTTTTCCGGTGGGTTCGGCAAAGGAATCGTGCTCACTGGTGCCTTACTAGCTGTAAATTTGCTTGCAGTAAAAAACTGAATGTGGTTTCCTGTCATTATTTATATTTTATTTGTTTTTTGTCTGCTTTTTTAAAATTCATATTGATGTTAATTTGTTTGTTTTTTCTTTTCTACTTTGTATCGTTTTTAATGTAATTATTATTTTATTTTACTTTTTGTTTTTAGATTTCTTTTGTCTTGTCACTAGTACCATAAACATTCGGGCCCTGTCAGAATAACAGCGCTTCTGTGTCATTCTGAACATCCATGAATGACACAGCAGCATAAGCTGAGACAGGGCCCTTTAACTTTACACACTACCTACTTATTTTTTTTTTATTTCTCATCTGTTCTATTTTTTCTGTCTATCTGTTTTTTTTTTCCCTTTATTGTTGTATAATTGTTAAGTGTGTATGTTAATAAAATTCTATTCTATTCTATTCTATTCTACTGTAATCGTAAAAATATGAATTAAGGAGACATAACTGAAAGAAATAAAAGTTTTTGATTTCTATTTTAATATGCAAAAGCGCTGGCGCGTAGACTTTTAAAACATGCAGTAGTTAAAATTAGTTAAGGGGAATGGGGGAGGATCGGGCGACAAAGCGATTAGAAGTTTTTTATCTGACTGTACAAAGCAGCTATTTATATTGGTGTCCGAAACGTCAGTGAAAAAAATAATAAAATTAAAAAGTGTCAATTCGGACACTGTGTCCGAATATAATATGTCCGAAACGTCAGCAAGCCAGCGTGCTTGGACGCCCCCAAGTACCGCTGGATGGACGAAGTCGCCAAGTCGCTAAACATGAGCTGAAATCATCGATTGGCAAGAGATCACGCAAAACAGGGAGCAGTGCAGTGGCGTCACCTTGTATCGGAGGCCAAGACTCACTTTGGGTCGCTGAGCCATCGCATTATGTATGTAAGTATGTAGTTTAAATTTATCACACTGAAAACGCTGTACGGATTTCACTAGTTTTGACAAGGCTAAACTGATACGGAGCAAAATGGTGCAAACTGTTGTCGTTTAAAAATACGCGTCCAATCGAATTTATGGGTTTTAAAGTCGACTATGAAACTTTTTAATATGCACAAATTCAGTTCTATCTAGTTACCTGCGCTGTCATCTATAGACATATAATGACTTGTCCTGACTGACTGATTCATCATCGCCGAGCCTAAACCGCTGAAGCTAATTAGAAAATTTGAAATTTGGACTGTAGGTTAATTGAGTGACGTAACCAGCCATTAAGAAAGGATTTTATGGAAATCGAACCCTAAGGGGGTCAAGTAGGGGGTGAAAGTTTGTATGAAAGTCCGTCAGTTTTGAAGAAAATTACATGAAAATTGGTATTTGGGTTCTTGAAAAAAAATAAAGAATGACATGTCTCAGGAATTTTGTTTATTTTCCTTTAAAGGAGTAAAAAAGGGAAAAAGGTTTTTTTTGAGGAAAATCGTTATTTTTAAAGTTTAATAACTATCAATATATATATAAATATTTTAATCGATCCATAGATTTTTCAACAAAAATAAAGAATGACGTGTTCTAGCATTTTTGAAAAATCTCCCCTAGAGAGGCGAAATAGGGGTGGAAAGTTTGTATGAAAACTGACTAACATGAATGTACCTTTAATAAGTTTTGCTTTTATTACAAACAATCACACGTCGTGTAGCCTACGAGAGCGAAGCCGCGAGCAAAAGCTAGTCAAACATAAAAGTAAATATCCTATGAATGTCCCACTGCTGGGCAAAGGCCTCCATCATTGAAATCAAGTCATCACTACATTATTGATGCGTAATGGCTTCATCACCACGCTTGCCAAATGCGGCTTGGTGATCACAAACCCAGGCTATGCAACGAAAAAGATCCGAAAAACACTTTACCCGACCCGGGAATTGAACCCGGGACAACACAAAAAGGGTTGTCCGATTCTAATGTAGTTTTATTTTTATTCCGAAATATCACCTTAGGTGATTATATTGCTATTTTTTTTAAATTATACATTAAATCAATAAAACAAACATTACACACACTACCATGTATTTGACACACACGCATATGTATTTGACACACGCGTATTATACTCTTTTCAAAAATTTTAAAAATGGAAGAGGAGCGGCCGAAATCTGTCAATGCCAATCCAAACTCACATTCTATCTTTTTTAATTTTTCATTGCTATACAATCCGTGCAGCCTTAATAAAATTACGGTCGAATTTCGACCACTGGGCGACCACTAGTTTCAGTAAAGTCGCCTATTTCTAGAAACGTCAGCAGCCGAACGAATAGAATGCTCAAACTGCATGCGGGAAATAGTGTTGCAATACTTGCAATCCCCATGTGGGTAAGAGTTATAACATGTTACTTAATGTGGACAAAACTACGTTTAACCGCCTTTGTGGTCTAGTAGTTAAGACCCGGTGGTCTTTAGACCCAGAGACCCCGGGTTCCATTCCCAGCGTACATGTATACGTACTCGGTTTGGTTGGTGGTAGGGCTTGTTTGTCCGCTGGCGAAATATTTAGATAACATTGTGGTAGCTAACCACAATGTTATCTAAATATTTCGCCATAACATCAATGTTTGTAGCATTGTTGTGTCCCGGCAGCTAGAGATACGATAGCCAGTGCCTCAGTAGTTAAGAGTTAAGACGTTACGGCCACTTTTAACTATAACGCCATATTTAACTAAACTATAACATGTCAGGTGTTCATTAGGTGACTTAAAAATGCTAAATTACTTCATTCAGATAGTTTGTTGAGGATAATTTGATTTACTACCTCTAATTACTAGATATGTTTTTTTTTTCATTAGTGGCGCTAGTGTGCGGCGTAAACGCTCTTAAGGATTTCGGGTGAAGTACGCTTCCACCTTTGGCCTTATCAGCTCTTAACATCAGAAGGTGAGTTCAAGGCCAAATGATTACATGTAACATAATTTTTTTTTAAAGACAAAGGGCTGAATAAAAACCACGTCAAAGACCTTGCACTTGTCGGTGCACTGCCAACTATTCTACCCATATGACCCACGATAGTTGGTAGTGCGCCAGACCCGGCATGTCATGGGCTGCGGGTTCGAATCCCGCTCGTGGATTTTTTTCAGCTCTTTGTCTTTTTTCAAATCGTAGTTTGTTCGCAACAATATTTGCGTAAAATTATATGTAAATAATCACATATATTAAAAAAAAACTTTAATACTAATAAAACATGCTACATAACTATGCTACTTAACATGTTTTTTCATATAGTCTGGACTAACCTAAGACCACTGACGTGAACCCATACCTTTCACAAGCATAATTAGCTTTCTAGGTGGGTTAAAAGGAGTATTATTTGATTGATATGTTATTGATAATCTTAAAAGTACCTAATTATAAAGAAAAATAAACAAAACTTACATTAAAACTCCAAAATAAAAAATAGTAAATACCTAGTTATTTTAAATGCTTCGGTGACTGAGTGGCAACAGGCTCGGCTCGATACCCGAAGGTCCCGAGTTCAACTCCCAGGTCAGGCGGAGTGTGTTTCGATTCATTCAATACAAAGCCTGGGTTTGTGATCACCAACCCACATTTGGCAGGCGGGGGTATAAACCATAAACCAATGTCATTGTAGTGATGACTGATTTCATTGATGGAGGCCTTTGCCCATTAGTGGGACAGTCATAGGCTATTTACTTACTTACTTACCTATAAATAAAAGATGTTTTCCAACAAAATGATTTCTTAACCTTACACAGAATAAACACAAATTACTTCACCAGTATCTCACATAACTACTCCTTCGCAATAGACACAAAAAAATTTAACTACGTACTTGTTATCAACCATAGAGAATGCATTAATATGAAAAGCGCTTAAACCATAAACAGTGTTGGGTGAACGTCTGATAGCGTATGTCCGTAACCGGCGGAAACGTCCGGGCGGCCATGTTGTCTGCGACCCCTCTTCCGGCGGAACTACGGCTTCTGCTACGCCGTAGATCTGCTACGTTGCAAGCTACGAGGTTATATTTAGCTACAAAGCTTAAGGAAGTGCTGGACTATTAACTAGGAGTTTGGTTTAATAGTTTCTGTAGACATTACCTCATATAAACAACGTGTAACAGAATGGTGTGGTCAAAATGAAAAGACCCAATGTGTATCCGATCTAGATCTTGTATGCAGAGTTACTTAGAGAAATTTATGAACTTTAATTTGTTAAGCAATTTTTAATTAAATATATCAATTGTGACGTCACAATCAAAATAAACAAGTCACAGCCCTAGTGGTTTAGTAACCTCTGTGTACTTATATTTATGATCACTGCTGCTTGCTTACTGACGCATGACTTCACTGATATGAGTATTTAGTTTACAATTACGTGACAACTAAAGTTAACAATTATGTAAGTAACAGCACATACAAGACTAGATCGGATACACTTTGGATCTTTTCATTTTGACCACACCTTTCTGTTTGAGTTGTATATCTATATAAAGAGTCTAACAAAATCAATAAGCGAACGTTTAAGGGCGGTATCTATACATCATTCTGAATACAATGAAAAAAATCGACTCCAGTTTTATAGTGATTTTTCAAAGTTATGTTTTCTAACAAACTAAATCAATTAAAATAATGCACATCATGAAACATGCTGTATCTTTACTAACACGCACGCAGGCGTCGACAAAAAGATAGTGTACAGATACACAACACAACGGCTATCTTTTTGTGCGTGTAGTACAGGTGTACGAGTTTGGAAAGGGTGTATTTTTTGGTAAATTATGATAATGTTTTGTTGATTATCTCGGTAACGAGCCTGTAGTTTTGGACCATATTTGGTGAGCATGCTCAGTGTGATGTATCGATGCTCCCCTTAAACGTTCGCTTATTGATATTGTTAGACCCTATATTAATACGTGAAGCGAAAACTTCGTGCACCTTTTTCATTGCAGGCGCGGAGGACTGTAAAATTTGGTATGGAGAAGGAGTCCCAAAAGATAAAATTTAGGTATGAGTGTACCTCACATGTTGTAGTGTTAACATAACACTGTATACTTTTTGAATTACGATCGAATTTCGACCACTAATTATTAAAAGGTCGATAACCGAATGGATTGATGTTCGTGTTGAATGCGAGAAATCGTTAAATAATACCTCGAGCTCCAGTCTTTGGATGCATGCTAAGCCGTTGGTCTCGGTTGTTGCCATAAGATGATTCGAGATTGCATACTTTTCTTATTTTTAGTATCTATTCAATATTCTCACATAGTTTGATATTGTTTTTCTTAAAAAAAATGACTTTTACTAGAGTACTGTAGTGGTACTGTATGACATTGTGGAAATTGAAACTTTTACCTGATGTAAATTTGTTGACTTAAGTAGATTATTTTGGTTTTTTTACATGTTGTGGTTGTCTTCTATATTTTTTGTGTTTGTTGGCAATGGAAAGTGTCCTGCTGTGATAGGGCATTTTCCAATATTTTTGACGCTGTAAGGGAGAAAAGAGCTAGTCATTTGCTGAGTTTCTTGCCAGTTCTTCTCGTACAAGATGTACTGAAAAGATCTCCCGCCCAGAGCAGACTTACGAACCGATGGCATAGTGACATTCACAAGAGCTACTTGTAGCTAGCTAGCTTGTGTGTAATGATGACACAATATGTCACTTAAAATAATAATATGTCTTGTTATTAGTATCGATTTTAAAATTTGCGCGCGCTTCCGTCTCCGTATATTTTTTTACAAATCATAAAAAGAATGCAGTAAATACTCATTCGAAGACATGTCACACTGTTATCCTATCCTGCCGCGCAAGTTTCGAGAAAATAGATCTTAATGTCAGCACCTCAAATGTCACAATCAAAAACACAGTAAGTTGTACTTATTGCGTTTATAAATGGTGCGGCAGTATCACACTGTTACGATCACATTTCTACGAAATCACTCCCACAAATTATTGTATATATAGAAGGCGAGCCGATCTCACTGTAACGGATCACACTGTTACGACCCTACTTCCGTCCCTTTTCTACGAAATCACTCCCACAAATTGTATATATAGAAGGCGAGCGGAAAATGTTACACATTAAAAACATGTCAGAAATCTACCTCGTTCAATCCATACATGATCTATTAATGTCCATAGAAAAGTTCACAAACAATTTTAAAATGACGTTACGGTTAACACGCAAGTTTTCTAAGGAAGCAGCCGCACCGGAAGCGGCGTGGACAACATGGCCGCCGGCGAGCAGCGCCCTCTGGCGGCACTAACAACTTTTCGATAAGCCTTGTGTGACGCTTTCTACAATGTTTGCTAACTGCAGTTAGGAATTGTGTTACTGAAGTCCAACGATAACAAAGACAGGGCAGAATATCAAAATACAATTTTGAAATAGCGCGTCGCCTCCAAGCGATTGTCTTTGTTATGTGACGGTTACCACATGTTATTATTGATATATTATTTATTAATGTATGTAATTATATTTTTTGTATGTTCTTAAAAGTATTTAATATTTTTGCAATGTATGAACTATTAATGTATATATTTTTAATAACTAAGTATTAAATATTTTTTTAATCTTCACTTTTGTCCATTTTTTATCGCTTTGAATTGCACCTACCACGTCATTGCTGCATGCCTTAGGCATTAAGTCCGCCTGTAATTAAAGTTGCTGAATATAATATAATATAATATATATATATATATAATTTTATAGCATTTTAAATGCAAAATTCAAAATAATAATATAAATAGTTAGACTCTTTATTATTTTGAATTTTGGATTGACAATGCTTTAAAGTTACAAGATTAAGACCTTAAAGTTTATTGTATTGTTTTATTTTTACTTTTATTGTTTTAGACTCAATATTACATAAACATTGTTTAAACACAAGGTTTATTTTTTATAATATTTTAATTTATAGATTTATTAATTTTAATTGTATAGTACATGCTGTGGTTGCCTTAAATTGGGATTGCAATCAAATCGATGTTTTCCTCCCATTGCACGCTTATTTATTTTTTAGGTGTCATTGAAGATCTTGTTAGCAATCCTAAATAAGTAAATGAATAAATAAAAAATAAGGTAAAATTTTATAAAAAAGAACCAGCCTCTCGATGCTCGAAGCCTCGGTAGTTCAGCGGTCAGAGCATTGGACCGGTAAAATTTTATAGTTAGACTTGCCGGCAAGCTATCTCGAAATTGCATCGTTTACCGCGAGCTTGCCGGCAAGCGCTTAAGTAACCGACCTAATACGAACGTAACAGTAAAACAAATAAAGCGTATTTTGGAACGATTTTTTTTTCGTGAAAAGAGAGTTAAGTTGGCTACATGTTAGAGGCCAGAGCTGTGAATGTGTAGTACAAAATTCATTCTAAATAAAATCATGTTTAGTCGCTCGTTGCATCATCTCAGTCAAAGTACAAAGTTCAGTGCACCGCCCCGTGTTGTGTCCGGGTTGTGAGTGTTTTTGGTTATTTGGAGTGAGAAGAAGTGAGTAAAGTTGTATAATTTTGATTGTTTTTAGTGTTTTTGTGACGTACAGGGCTAAACAAATGTATTTTATTCCATAGTTTTTTTATAAATCGAGCATCAAAATGAGGTCCGACGAAAATGGCGTCCATCTTTTTCTTTTATTTTTTGCAAACGTTGTTATTACTTGATATTACAATAAAAACTAACATAATCGTACATAAATGGAAAGATAATTTATCAAGGAAACCGTTTTTGTGCATATCTTTTGTAACAATATCATTTTAATTCGTAATTAACCATAAAGTAGCGAGTAGATACAGTTGTAAAAAAATGCGCGGAATGATATTTTTTTCCAGTTGAAAAAAAAAAGTTTGAGTAAAATGATAAGTTTAGAGAGTCTACATGTTAAATATTTATAAAATTTACAAAATACAGTGAAAAAATTAAACGCCTACCCGACCCAGCCAGGAATCGAACCTGGGTCTTCCGCAATCCGGGCGGCTGCACTGACCGCTATGCTACCGGGAAGGCTGACGTAGACGCTGAATTCTGTCACTGCTTTTGTAATTTTTTAGTGCTGATAGTGGCACAGCGCGCCATCTATCCAACGGTCATTGCAACCGTTGGCTATGCAGATTCATCTTTGCAGATGAAATACTACAAATTTGATAACACAACGCTATAGTCAATTTTTACTTTTTATTTTCAAGTGCTAATTGCTGCACTGAAGCTAAATTAAATATTTATAAAATTTACAAAATACAGTGAAAAAATTTAATTAATTAAATTAAATTAAAAATTACAAAAGCAGTGACAGAATTAAGCGTCCACGTCAGCCTTCCCGGTAGCATAGCGGTCAGTGCAGCCGCCCGGATTGTGGAAGACCCAGGTTCGATTTCTGGCTGGGTCGGGTAGGCGTTTAATTTTTTCACTGTATTTTGTAAATTTTATAAATATTTAATTTAGCTTCAGTGCAGCAATTAGCACTTGAAAATAAAAAGTAAAAATTGAGTATACATGTGTTTTATATCATTTGAAAGATAATTTCGTAGGCTAAACATTCCTACTATTTTTGAAACTTGATAATTATTGCAAAAACTGTAAGGTCTATCGAAACACTAACTTTCCTCTTCTGACCGTTTTAAAATAAAACCTTCTCTAAAAAAAACTATCAATAATGTAACATATAAATAATTTTTTTAATGTGTTCTGATAGTGTATCTATAAAACTAAGTAAAAATCAGCTGGCTAGGTGTAATAATGACTTCACAATAAAATTCCAAAATCTCACCGCGCGTAAGAGGGACTAAAAAACTGGACCATTTTCACGTGCGTTACTTTTAATTTTTTTCTATGGGTACCTGTACATGTTATATTTTTATAAATAAGGTTACATATCGTATAATATAAATATATATACATTGTTGGAAGTTTTATCAATAAAATCGTCTATTATAAGCATTTTACGTCAAGACTACGCTTTTGCAGTATCTGCAGTACAAAGCGTCTAATTCGAACTGCGATAAGAAATTAGCATAGCACATAGCTTGTGACTACTTGATTACTTGATTATTACTTGATTGTTTAGCCAATGTCAAAGTTATGAGATGGTGATAATAGAAATTATTCACCTACATGTCAGTTAAACCAATTGCAAGTGACGGTATAAGTAATAGTCTTCCAAACCTTTACTGAAATCTCACGTCTCACTCTCATCAACTCAAACTTCTTGATAGGATTTGAAAGGTGACGTTGCACTGTTTCATTTGCTCACACACATTCACGAACATTGAACGGTTAATAATCCACTACTATTTCACATTATTAATCAATAAAACATACATTTTAGAAAAAAAAACGAAAAGACGCCCTTGACTCTTCACTTTCCCGCCAAGAAGCCAAACGCTTCTATATTATTTATTCAATTATTGATTAATGCATCCATTCATTAATTTATTTGTTTGTTAATTAATCATCCTTCATTAATTCGTATATTCATTCTTCCATTTAGTTTAACATTCATTTAGAATAAATACATTTAACGTTGGCAACATTTTAAAGCGACATCGTTGATAACCACCATTCAACTGCATCGTTAAATTAACCCTATAGTCCCCACGTGCGGAATTAGGGGCCTGTGCGCATCTTGAACCACTAATCGCGCCCCATTCACACGGAACCACTAATTAGGTGTTTAATCACTGGAACGACTAAAGCTCGCCTCGGAACTGGAACACACTGTTTACCGAGATTTACACTTGTGAATAGTCCAACACTTTATAAAGCGGCGGCGGTGTCGGTGATAGGAAAACAGCGAAAAAAATATTAAATTAATGAGTTTACAACTAGTAGTACCAAAAATATTCTTGTGTAAATTTTCTTACCTTAGGGGGGTAGCCTTGGGCACTGAGAAAGAAAGAAAAATAATAAAAAATGTACTAAAGTTCACGTAAAAACATTGTTTCAGTAGTGGTACGATTATAGGCTTGTGATGAGGTCAATTGATACCAGCTATAGGGTACATTATATACCAGCTACAAAGTACATAATATACCAGCTAAAAAGAACATAATATACCAGTTAGAAAGTACGTAATATACCAGCTATAGGGTATATTATATACCAGCTACAAAGTACATTATATACCAGCTACAAAATACATTATGTATACATCAGATACAAAGTGCATTATATGCCAGCTACAAAGTATATAATATACCAGCTATAAAGTACATAATATACCAGCTATTTGTAGCTGGTATATAATATACTTACTAAAAAGTAACACTTTGTCTTTTTCAAATTGTAATTTGTTAAAATTATATGTAAATAATCATAATTCAACAATGATAAAAATATATTTTCCATATTTTTTTTGTAAAACGGAAAGTCTTATTCATATTTCTGGTTTACTTGTCAAACAAAACCATAAAAACAAGTTAACATCTTTTAAATTATTGATTTGTTCACGAAAGTTCTTGGATTTAAATTATTTTAAACACGTTATTATTATTTTATCAATATTTGAATAATACAGTTTTGGTTACCCATCCGATGACCGGCCTTTGTAAAAGTTGCTTAACCTCAGCACTCGCAGAAGGGGCGCGTTAACCACTGCGCTATCGAGATCCTCTTCGAGCAGGTGTGTGCTGTACAATTTATTAAAGCCCATATCGCTCCGCTCGACACACAGCGGCAGCCTTACCTCCAAAGGCCCCCGGCGCTACCCAAATGGAATTGAAACTGTGACAATCCAGTTTGTGGCAAGGTTTTTCTTCTGGACACGAACGGGATTTGATTGAGCCGACACTTTTGTGCTGACTATCAAAGGGCCCAATAGCTTACTGACACAAAGGGAACTTCTGACATGAGGACAAAAGATTATTGAAATGCCGACCGTTTGTGTGAGCGATGCGTGTCGGTACATACAGTTGATAAATGAAAGTCGTAGAACACTTCAGTACTTTGCGACAGTAACAATAACAAAAACTAGTTTTATACACTTTTAAACTTTTGCGTTCCATTAGAATTAAATAACGATTATGGTTATGGTATGGTATATCTATATATATTAGAGGGGCAAAAGTAAAGTCATAATGTGAATTGGCTGCCATTTTGTTCGAAATGAAAAAAATGCGTTATGTTTTTACAAAAAGTTTATTTACAGGTGGCATTATTAAGGTTTAAAAATTAAATCGGCCAAATGACCACCTCCAGAGTTAATGCATATTCGTGCTCGTTTTACGGCATTTTCGCAAGATATCAAAAACATGGCCACAAATAAAATTGGTAGTTTCTTCTTCGATGTTGGTTTTCAAAACTTGCGACGTTTGTGGCTTGTTGCGGTAAACGCGAGATTTCAAAAAGCCCTAAAGAAAGAAGTCTGGCGCCGTCAGATCTGGCGATCTGGATGGCCAATTCAAATCGCCAAAGCGGGAGATCACATGGCCTGGAAATTGGTATCTCAAAGTCTCCATCGTTGCCTGAGCTGTGTGAGCGGTTGCTCCGTCCTGTTGAAACCAACAAAGCTCAAGAACCAATTCAGCAACTTGCGGCAAAAAACTAATTTAACATGGTGTCTGTAGGGGCCGCACCGCTGTAACCATGGTGCCGTCGGCGTTCTCGACAAAATAAGGACCAATCACTTTTTCACTGCAATTGCCGCACCAAACAGTTACTTTGAGGGGATGTAATGGCTCCTCGTGCATTTCATGTGGATTCTCCGTACCCCAGAAACGCAAATTGTGCTTTTCATGACCATTCAAGTGGAAATGGGCTTCGTCGCTCAATATGATTTTGGATACAAAATCATCTTCTTCTTACACCAGATTTGACAGAGCATGGGAGTAATTTAACCTCACTTGATGGTCAGCATGCAACAATTGGTGAATGGTTTGCACTTTGTAAGGTAATCTTCAAGCCTTTCACCAAAATCTGACGCAACGAACGTCTGCTGATGCCAAATTGTGTGCATCGTAGTCTCGTCGATGTTTGTGGACTATCTCGGACGAAAAAGGTTCTCCACATCCACAGTTAAGGCTCGTGCCCTAACAGTGGGGACATAAAGTTATCTGGTGATGATGATGAAGTATAAAGGTAACTTCTTTATCTATTCAAGATCTGTGCCCAATAATGAGAGCGTTCAAATTAGAAGAACTTTATTTTTAAGACAGCTTTTTCTTATTTATTTTTTCTCAATCCCGTACCTATCTATTGTGAAACGCCAAATAAAAGGTCTCGTAACTCCAAACGCAAGGAAAACAATTAAAGCATCGCAATCGCTATTAAATACAGAGCACAAACGTATCTGAGAGCCTGTAATGGCGAGCTCTTCAAACAGTGGGGGATTCAAAGAAATCATTATTCCGCGAGCTTCCTCGCGCGACCACTTGGAAACATAGGGATGGGGTGACGTGCATAATTATCGATCAATTTGAAAGCAATTTTGTTGATATATTAATATATTATAATGATATTGAGTTAAAGAGCCAATTTTTCGTTACAAAATGGGTAAATGTTAGCAATCTTGATGGGTCAGTCAATCATGGGGAAATCTGAAACTTGAAAAAGAAGTTGGTTTAAAACTACTTTATTATATAGGTATCTGTCTCAGGTGGCAGTTTCTCAAGCTGTGTGAAACGAAACACCGTCACAGGTTCTCCAGAGGAAATGGCATCACGCACTAGTACGTGTCCCCTTTCCCTACTAGATTCTGCAAGGGTTTTGGATCGGATCGAAATTTTAAATTGTATTTTGATATCATAGTATTTTTCTACATATAAAAGACATCAAGCTCTATTTTAACATATTGACATCATCACAACATATTTCTGAACTTCTAAAACTGTGTTTTAGCGATGTGGCTACGCCAGCAAGGTCATTCACTGTACCTATTTAATCCAAACGAAACGTCGAGTAATTAAAATCTGAGAAGAAATTACTATGTAAACTTTATAGGAAGGAACATAAGAACGTAAACGTACAGAGGGCTATTTTATCACTATAAGTGATCTCTTATCTAACCTATGAATGAAGTGATCTATGTATTGTTTAAACAATTATATCCATTCGTACGTTAATGTACTATTGTATTGTATTGTATTCAAGTGCCTAAATTAAATTAAAAGAACGAGCGAGCTTTACAGTAGTCCCATATGATGTGTAACATTTGACATCTCACCTTAGTAATAAGCAAATTTAATATTATATTCTGAAAAAAATGGGCCAGGTACTACATAATTTTATAACTATAAAATTATGCAGTAAATACTCATTAGAAGACATTTGACATATCAAAATGACCTTTGATAGTCATATGACACAATATGTCACATATAATAATATTATGTCATGTTCATAATATCGATTTTAAATTTACAAAATGGCGCGCGTTTGTGCGATCCTCGGGGATATGTGTAACAGTGTAACAGGAAGTTAGCTTCCTGTTACACTGTTACACATACTTCCGTCCCATTTCACGAAATCACTCCCACAAATTGTTTATACGTTTGTCCAGGGATGTAGTAATAAAACTTTAGGAGCAGTATCTGCAATATATTTCATCGACGAAAATACCCCTTATGGGGGGTCAATTCCAAAATCCCACAAAACTGCAGAGACTATTGGTTTTATTTTACCAAAACTCGCTTAACTCATAAAATTAACGGCGGTTTGAGTTCTACGTCGTGCAGGAGCTCGATTTTGGTGTTTTTTTAAAGGCAAAGGTGTAGGCTAGCTAGTGCAATAAAAACACGCTATCAAACAACTCCTTTTTTTAATTGCCGAAAGGAGAAAGTATTTTTTTTACAGTTTTTGTGCGCATTCGGGCACTTTATCAAAAAATAGTACTAAAACGAGACCATTGACATACCTTTTTTTTATAATCACTTAATAGTATTTGAGTTACATAAAAAATTGATGCAGCAATCACTATTCTCGGTCTAATAGTTTAAGAGCTATTGTTGTTTAAAAAGACCCCTTTGTCGCGAGTGCACGTGCAGGTAAGCGATCCTCGTCTTTTGTTGCGTTGTGTGAGCAGATACGGATTTTTTTTAGGGAGTTAGAAAGAGACAACTATTCTGTCAATTGAATGTATTTATGTATTTTATTATTATTTTTATTTTTTTATTTTATTTTTATTTTATTTTATTTATTTATTTATGTATTTTTTTGGTATTTTCGTCGATGAAATATATTGCAGATACTGCTCCTAAAGTTTTATTACTACATCCCTGGACAAATTGTATAGAAACCAAGCGGAAAGATGTTACACATCAAAAACCATTTAAAGTCACGTGAAATCCAAACTATCGATACCAGCACAGAGCCCAACACTAAACAGGTACGCGCCGCGGGGTAACGAAGCTAATCTGTACTCGAGTGTCGACAATTTGAGGCGTAACAACAGAAAATAAGCAAGACTTAACCGCTCCATGCCGCCGTTAATCCATTTTATAAATATACCCGCCGTAATGAACCCGAACGCTTGCAATTGTTTTCGACGTCAGATATAAACAACTTCATTCGCTTGTATGTTTTTGCGATGTGATGTGATATATCAGTGTTCTTTAATGGAATTCGTCTGTTGGGTTTCTCTTTTGATGCGGTATTAATTTATAGTGTGCGTTGTGTATTGAAAAAAATATTATGTCTTTGAAACCTTTTTATACGATCAGAATGTATTAAATGTTATCTTTCTCATGGGTTTTCATGGTGTCGCCATCTCTGAGGTCCAGGGTTCGATCCCCGGTCGGGTCAATTTAGAAATTATTGTTTTTCTGAATTGTCTCGGGTCTGGGTGTTTTCTACGTATAATAAGTATGTATTTAAGTATTTTAAGTATGTTTATCCGTTGTCTAGTAACCATTTTAACGAGTTTCATACCGAAGCTTCTCTTGGGCTAGATAATTGGTGTGAGTGTAGGAAAGTTTATTATTGTTTATTGTTTTTACGTAGCAAAGAATTGAGGTGAGAGGAAAAGACCAAAATACACTATTAGCTAAAACAAAATAGGTTTTTAAGGCAATTGACGTGTTTATGTATGTTACAGAGTTAAATAATAATTAATAATGATTACTGTTATTAGATTTTAAAAAATCCAATTATGACAATATGTCTTTCGCAAAGGCCGGTCGTCGGATGGGAGACCAAACATTTATCATCTCGAGCTCTGCAATAGCAATCTTTAGCAAACATCATTCCCCACTGTGTCCGCGTGGTAGTTTATGACCCGTTCTCCCATCAATATACATAAAATAAGCTGGTGATGATATGGGGTGATGATTTATTTTGTTTCCTAAACATTTTATTCATGAGTTCAATGTAATGTATGTAACTTACACTATAACTATGTTGTTTATGGCTACAAGGTAACTACTTATGACGATACTTCGAAGAAATGTAGATGCGTTTATGTCGTTACACTTAGCTATTCTGGGAAAAGAGAAGGCTACGTCATTCATCCAGGCATAGGTATGCGTATCGTATTCCTCCGATGTAACAAAAATAAAACTATAAAAATCACCAGCTTTATAACTATAAAAGTAAAAATATGTGTGAGTAAAAAAGACGAATAAGGCGTGAACACAAAACCGGAGGGAAGTTACAAGAACTTGAAAACAACAACGGGACCTACTTTTGTAGAAGGAATTTAATTGACTTTCTTTTGTTCCGTTGTAAGCAACTTTTCATTGTTAGCTCCTAGATTAATGGCGAACGCGACAGTTCCATTTTCAAACTACCTCCATAATAATCAAACAAATGGCTATGTAACAAACACTATTAACACATAAATATCTTCGGAGCACCAACTCCCAAGGAATTCATAAAATAAATCATGTTTGAGCGTAAGGCACCGTACATTAGGCCGCGACACATGGAACATTATTACGCGTTCGGAAAATATATATTTTTACTCATAAATTAAGGCGAATACAGGAAACGAGTTTTTCATGCGCCAGTCGGTTAAATTCGCTACTTTATATTGCCGAATTAAACGCATAAATTACCCCACACGATAGCACCCCGAAAGTTAGTTCCGTACCAAGCAACTTTTCATTGTTACTAGCTATTTGATTAATGCCAAACGTGCGATTTAAATAAACTGTGTTATCAAGCGAAGTTTAGCATGCCATTGTAATGAAAACACTTTGTTATTATTATTATTATTTTATTTATTTATGAAACCACAAACAAGTTTAAAATGTAGCTTAAGGTAAACTTAAATATTAGTATAGATTATTACTTATAGTAAACTCAACGGCAACGGTTACATTTTATGTATAAATAAAATATAATTTTTGTGAAGCACAATTTTTTGAAATGATTTATTTAAACATATGAAATATAAATATATGAACTATTGCGTGGGCACCTAAATACATATCCCTACACACAATCACAAACGGTTATGATTTTAATAAAAATAAATATTACTATATTACAATTAAAATGAAACAACTTTTACGGATCTACTCGCATTTATTTTGAAATTAAATTAAAATGAAATGAAATGAAAATACTCTTTATTGTATACCATACAAAAGACTTAGAGAAGACAATACAAGAAGAAGTACAAATAGCGGCTTTATCGCTAAAAAGCAATTTCTTCCAGGCAACCATGTGTTGAACTGGACAAAAAAACTAAGAAATGAGCGGTTAATGGTGTTTATTTTATACATTAGTTAATGTTTATCCTGACGTTTCGACCTCTACGCAGGGTCCGTGGTCACAGGGAGATTGAGGTGTTGGTCTAACTAAAATCTAAAATAAACGCGAGTAGATCCAAAAAAGTTGTTTCATTTCAATGTGTAGTGTTCGCGTAAAATTCAGAAAACAATAGGTATATTACAATTAACTTATTAGTAGTAAATGTTAACAATTTTTGTTGATGCTCTTGAACAGTCCTGTTACCGTATACCTGTAAATGCATGAACAAATTTCTTGAAACTTAGAAATGAACAAAACATAGTGTCGCTGTGTTATTTCCGTTCTCGGAAAGAATTTTTCATTAAAAAAACAACAACAACCACGAAATAATTCAGTTTCTAGAAAACTACTAACAATTAGAAATAGCGTAAACAGGACACAGCGAACATACAATAGCAGTGCACAGCACGGTCACTCTCCTCAGTTATCGTTGACTTCTAGCATTGAGTAGTGCCTTAGTTTAGTAGGTACATCTAACTAATTATTTTCAAATGAAGCGCAAGAGTTTCAGTTGTAGCAACATGTATACATATCACATCAAAGAAATGATGTTTGTAAGCAGTTTCAAGATGACTTTCATAAAATGCTGCTTAGTGACTGCGCTATTTCTATTTGCAATACTTATAGCAATGCTGCCCTTCTTAGTGAATAATAAAAGTACACAAATTAATATAAGACAAGCGCGATTCACTCCAGATTTGAAGTATATTCTATTTTGGAATAATCCGAAAGTGAAAAAGCTAAAATCCCTCCGAGTGAAAAACGTTAACGAGTTCGAGAGTGGTCAAAGCGCATTTATCAAACAAAAGTGTCCTCAAGTCAACTGCTACTTATCCTACAACGAAAGTTTACTCGGCGGTGATCCCGGTAACTTCGACGCTATTGTCTTTGACGTACATGACGTTAGTAAATACAAATTTAACGAATTCAATTTAACCAGATCCCCCACCCAAAAGTATGTCTTCAGATCTCACGAGCCCTCCGATAGATACCCTATATGTAACCCCATTTTCGATAGCTTCTTCAATTGGACGTGGACTTACAAATTGAATTCTGATGTCCCACATCCATTTATAAGTATTTATAACGTCAGCAATAGGTTGGTTGGCCCTAATAAAAATATGAGTTGGTATCAAGTTAAATATATGAATCACAGTGAAGTAACTAGAAGTAAAACTCAAGATAAGGACAAAGCTATCGTGTGGATAGTTAATAAATGTAAATTGAAGAACACGCACCAAGACTTCATCAAAGAACTGAGGCAAGAACTGAAAGGATATAATCATACGGTGGATGTATTTGGCCCTTGTGGCGATAACAAGTGTAGTGGGCCGTTGAGCAAGTGTTACAAGATGGCTGAGAAGGAATACTATTTCCAGATAGTGCTTGAAGAATCGCCTGCTGAAGATTACATTACAGGAAGCATAGTGAAAGCTCTAAGCTATTATGCAGTGCCCATAACATCAGGAGAAACCAATTTCACAAGGTAATTTAATTGATACTAATAATATTATTCGTGTTTTTGTTTGCTTCAAATGAGCAATATTATTTTCTTGGCTACATTCAACCGAGTAGTATTTCGCTTGACGGCAACTACAAAGTAGGAAAAATTTTTATTTATTCATTTATTTATTCATTTTAATATTATACAGGATTATTCCTAATTACATAATTATGAACCAAAATCTAAATTGTTACAGTAAAATATTCAAAATCATTACAATAATAAAATCATTCCATCATTATAATTAGACATTCTATAAAAACTATTAAAATATAAACTAAAGAATTTATATATTTAAATAAAATTACACATTTTCACAATACTTCAAACATGTTGACAGAAACGATTTCATATCATCAGCAAATACATCCAAATCAGGAAAAGTAACCAAGACTGCGCATACGGCAGAGTGGGGACTGAGCGCGCGTCTCCGTGCGACACGGAAGCCGCGAGAATAGACGGTGCCGACGACTCGCTCGCACACGCAAATAATTATTGGGCACATACAGCCTTGACAGCACTTCAACAGATTCAAGAGAATCGACATGCCCGCGCAATATCTTAACAGAAATCGAGATCTCATCACATGCTCTCCTGACCTCCAACGAATTCATTCCTACCGAGCAGAAACTTTGTAGGATACAGACGTAAAGACGTTCATAATAGTATCTAACAAATGCTTTCTGAACTTTTTCCAACATTAACTTGTACTTTGCCTCATGTGGGTTCCACACACATGCACTAGACTCTAATCTGCTCCTTACAAGGCTTGTACAGGAGTTTTATTACTTTAGAGTCATGGAAGTCACGCAGATTACGCAACACGAAACCCAATCGACTAAAGCAGCTTATTTATTTATTTATTTATTTTAAATGGACTACCAACAAAACATACACTATTAAAATTCAAAAATACAAGTTTATCTTAAGGCTAAGTGTTGTCTTAATTATAGGTAGACACGACATGCAATATAATTATCATCAAAAACGGAACAGAAATAGACAGGACAAAAAATATTAAACAAGCAGTACAGACACTTTTCATTCATTACAGATCAAATAAAACTGAACAGACAAAATTAAATTATGACAAATCCAACTTAAAATCAAAATCAAAGTTAAAATCAAAATCTAGATCAAAAAATTAAAATCAAAATGAAAATAATAAACAAATCAAAAAAAATCAAAAACTAAACAAAATTAAAGTCAAAATCATAATAAAAATTAAAATCAAACGACCGAACGTCATAACGAAGTACTTATTATTAGAGCGTTATGTTTTAAGGCGACGCATTGGAAATTTACGTGGCGGGGATCTTGATTTTTCCCAACAATTACAAAAAATATGAAAGTGATATTTAATGACATGATATTTCATTTAATTGACTTCATTTTGTTAGTTGCAGAAACACGATTTTTCAACTTTTATAACATAGAAAAAAATATCAAAGTAACCTCTTTTAAAACATAGATTCGCATTTTATAGGCAAACCAGACCGATTTAAACATCTAAATTTTCTTAGTAGATTAGTCTTAACACACACTTCAATATTGTAGTTCTTTTTTTTCAATTATTTGTAGTTTTAATTTGAAGGAAAAAAAACAGTTTTTCTTATGGTACGGGGTGCAAACGCTCCGTATGAGATTTATTGTTTAGCGATGCGTTGCCTTAAGTAAGTCAGTAAGTCTCACGTTAATGTTAAGGATAGTAGGAAGGTAGGAAGAAGTAAGGAAGATTATTTAATAAATATATATTTTTTTAAATTTTAATAACGGCGTTGTTTTTTAAGTAAGTCTCATGTTAATTATTTAATTAAAAACAAATCACACGCTAATGTAGTGTATAAAAACTCTTTGGTTTAAGAACCTTATTCATTTAATCCATTTCAACAGAAAATATAAAATGACTTCACCAAGTTAATTCACCTACTTATCTTAAAGGCCAATTGGTAATATACTCGTATTTAAAAGCATTTATACTTTAAATATTTACATAATTGTTATTTCCAAATATCTTTAAATATTGGACTGTGAATAGTCTAATATTTAAACATATTTAGGTTTTATAAAGATTTTAACAGAAGAGATTAACATTAACATTCCTAAAATACATTTACATACATTATTTTAATTACGTTCCCCAAATTATGTCACTTATTAATCAGAAGATTTTTAAAATACTCTAATAATTTTATTGTAATTAAGAATTTTATCTTACATTTCGACTAATACGAGTATGGCTGTGTAAGCATGAATTTAAGTCAGTAATTTTGAACCACGATTTCTAGGGAACCCTAGGGTTTAATGCGAGAAATCGTGTCGGTAGTCGGTAACCGAAGTGATTTCATGTGACGTTCCAACTTTTACAGGTTTATTCTTAGTACTTCATCTGCGAGGATTTCGTATTAATCCGTAAACTATTATTTATCTAAATAAAATATCGCCTATCGCCTAAATAATTTTTTAAGTCGGATAAGTAGTTTCGGAAATTCCCTCCTACATACAACTTACACATCACTACGCATGTTGTATATTTTTAGATAGGTATTCTTATATTATGTACTTACATTTGAAAACCGTTGTGTTTTTGTCAAAAGCATATAAAGTATTCATTATTATACTCTTTATTTATTTTCTTTCTTAAAACTAGATTTTTACAATATTCTAATATAAAAACATTAAAAAATTATAAAAACTTAATCCTAGAGTACCGCCAGCAGCGGGGCAGGGCCCAAGCTACCGGTGGTCAGGGCTGCAGCGTGAGGAACCTCCTGACAATACGTGCCGTGTCAAGGAGTACTGCTTTCTGAATTTGACCCTTGATCCAACCATCAAGCGAGAGCGTCTTAAGGTGTTGGTCGAGGCTCTTCGCTATCAGACCCATAATCATCAGCATCATCAGCTCATTTTTATGTCCCCATTGCTGGATCACAAGCCTTCCCTATGGATAGATAGGGAGAGCGGGCTATAAACCACCACGCGGGTCCAGTGCGGATTGGTGGTTGTTAACGACTGCTAATGCAGCCGGGACCAACGGCTTTAGGTGCCTTCCGAAGCGCGGAGGAGTTCGAGATGATAAATTTTTGGTCACCCATCCTATGACCGGCCTTGGCGAACTAACCTCAGCACTCGCAGACCGGGCGTGTTAACCACTGCCCCATCGAGCCCCTCGTGTGTATTTATCTTATCTTATATTACTAACTACCTCTTTATAATATTAGGAACTAGTTGTCGCCCGCGACTTCGTTCGCGAAGACTACACTATCCCACAGGAACCTCTTACCGGGATAAAAAGTATGTCCTAGTTCGAGTCATGGTCTGTCTATGTGCAAAGTTTCATCCAAATATCACATTGTGTATCACAAATATCAAAAGTTTGTGTGTATGTGTGCAACGGATGAATGGATTTGGATGAAATTTGGCATACAGAGAGTTTATAACCTGGATTAACACATAGAATACTTTTTATCCCGATATTCCCACGGGAACGGGAACCACGCGGGTGAAACTGCGGGCGGCCACTAGTATAGATAGATAAGTTGACGAGAAATTCAATACCTTATTACATTTGAATGAATGCCAAAACACTATTCCAGATTTCTGCCACCCGGCTCCTATATCAACGCTCAAGCATTCGACATCAAGAAGCTGGGAGCATTGGTAGATTATCTCATCAAAAACCCTGCGATGTACGAATATTTCTTCGATTGGAAAAACCACTACTTCTACACGGTTAAATACGGAACTGACGTCTGTGATTTGTGCAAAAAGTTAAATGGTAACACAGATAACTATGAAAATTACGAGAACTTCCGACAATGGTGGAATGTGGATTTCGAAGATATCTGCGAGAGAATGTACTTGTCTCAGCTTTTCAATTCGTAATGTTATTAATGTATATAGTTAAGTTAGCTTTAGTATATGTTGTTACTTTAAGTAAGGCGTAACAATAATAAAATCTACACACTTTTTTACACATATTTTAATAATATTTTATTTAAACAGTCATCCATACCAGTCAACCAGTAAGCAAATCAAGGAAAGTTTTTTGAGAGTGACAGAAAAAAGAATGACTTCTACCACAGAATAAATAATAGTACCAGAAGGTGCACTCCGCAAAGTCATTTAAATAAATAGCGACTCTTGCTAAGACACAATAAAGTGCATGTCAGGTCGCACACTGCTCTCTTACCTACAGTTATATTCACCTAGAAGTTGCCTCTCTTTCTATCGCGTAGCTCTTATCTTTTCTAACGACTTCAGGGTTGTCTTCTTTTAATAATTTATCTGAATACTTAATTTATTACAAGTTTTTGTGTTTATAATGTGTACTGTACTTAAATGTGAACAAATTATGTTTCAAATAAACCTAGGCTAGGTACCTATGTAAGTACAGTCAACGCCACATCAGACTACCTATATGTTGACTTTGAGGCTTTCTTTATGCCGCCTTACCGTTGCGTTGCCGGTAAAAAAGATATTTTCGTAGGTAGTTCAACTGTTGTCGTCAAGGTCAACATAATAGTATAAATACATATCATGTGCCGTCGACTGTACAACTACCAAAAACAGAAATAGGTACACCAACCAACCTGCCAATAAGTACTTATCAAAACTAAACTTGATCTTGTAAACAGAACTTGTAAGTAAGTAGGTACCTACACATCAAACTAGCTATAAGTACTATAATATTTAATTATCTAACTAGGTACGTAAATAAGCGGAAAGCATAAAGATAACAAAAGTCAACGTTTGGTTTTGGTAGTTACGTAGGAACTAGCAGGAAGGTACCTATCCTAAAGTAAAGATACTAGATAGGTAGGTACCTACTTAGTTGTTTATCCTTAAGTACCTACTTGTCCTATTTAGTAATTTAGTAAACAGTTTCGTAAGTAGGTAGTAAATAAGTAGGTACCTACCAAATTATTATTTCAATAAGTAAATAGTTGGGTGAAGATTGTTTAGCAAATAAGACAAGTACCTAAGAATAAACGGACCACTAAATACATACCTACCTATAAGCACAGAATGAATAACTTCGAATCTTTCTGTTTATTTCGACAGCCTTCCACCCAAAAATTATTACTGTTGCGTTTCACCATTATTATATTACGGAACTTGAGATTTACTGATATTATAGAGGTAGTTATTTTTAAACAAATCGAAATTGCGATCCACTTCAAACTATGCCTGTGCGTGCTCTTTGGCGTGTGCTCGAAAGCGCGCTGGGGCCCTGACTGATTTACAACTTCAAGTTGTCGCGCGCTGTAGGTGCTTATCGCGGTAGGTATGACGGAGTGCAAGATGCCTGCTTCTACATAATTACTTTTTTATGTGATTATTATTTTTAAGACAAAGAAACTAAACTTCGTGTGGTTTATCCATCGAAAACCATGGCCTTGTGAAAGGATCAAGCTAACCTACACTAGTCCTTTTATTGTATATGACCTATTCAGCGCCTAGCAATAGTGACTTAAAAACCGAAATTTTCGAAATTCCACGCGTCACCCTCTTAAACGCACAAAATGTAAGCTCACTTTAAGAAAATAATAATAGGAACAAATTCACCAAATATGTCAGAAAATTTTTAAAGTTAGCCAACAATAGAAATAAAAAGGTATGATCATCATCATCATCATCATCATCATCATAAAAAGACGTCCACTGCTGGACAAAGGCCAAAGCAGTGGACAGCTTGAGTATCCACAATCAATTATGCTTTGCATTACCATTTACACAGCATACAGCTATAATACTGTTTTCATTAAAAAAATTACACCAGCCAACATTTTCTTTTTCCTATTTTTGCATTAAAATATCTGCCAATACCATCCCCTGTCTGTGATGGACAGGCACAGTTCAGATTTGTTATTGAATACATTTTAGAGTTCCGCGATGGAAGGGTGAAATCATATCCTATATCAACACGTTCCACGTTTTCATATAAAAAATATTTTTTTTATAAAAAATTGTTTTGAAATGTTGGAGCTACCATTTTTTATATATTATTACTAGCTGACCGGCGGACTTCGTACCGCTTTTACAGTTTCCATGAAAACAAAACAAACGAATCATTCATCCGCTTAAGTACACCCGTATCCCATGATGGACCCCTATAGCAGCGCCACCTACCGGGTCTAATTGTAAATCTAAACCATTTTCGAATCCACTTGAACACACAGAAAATTTCATCCAAATCGCTCCAGCCGTTTAGAAGGAGTTCAATAACATACACACGCAATGAAGATTTATATATGTATTAGGTCCTTACCTATGAAATTGACGTTTTTTCTCACTTAAAAGGTCTAAAAGTTCTAAAGTCAATACCGGTTGTTAATATTATTATACACCTTTAATTAGGACTATGTTACTTAGGCTTCAGTAATAACAATGATTATTAATTTTGTGTCTCACCCAATATTTTTTAAATTGACTTTTTTTTATGTTCGCGGATTTGTCTTTTTGTTTCATTGTAGCTTTGAAGGGACTTGATTTTTTTTTAATGTCTGCTATATATAGCTAGTGAAACAAACACACTACTCTACAATTTTTATAGTGTTAACATAAATAGAATTAAAAAAAAGTTAGTTTGAAAAATAAAATTTTATAAAAAATCTTCATACAAAACGTCAATTTCATAGGACCTAATATATAAAATAAAATTAGCCTTTATTGCTGATAACGATACTAGTTAACATGACAAATTACACCTATCTTATTTTTTTCATTTTTTTATACTATTTTTCTAGTTAGCGGCATCCGGTTTTTCTTTTTCAGCTTGTCCTTCATCAAAGGCCTCCTCTAAGGTTTTTCATTTTGACCTGTCCTTTGCTATACGTGTCCATTCCGGACCGGCTACTTTCTTTATGTCATCGTCCCAACGTTTGTTTTGTCTACCTCGATTTCTTTTGCTACCTCTCGGGTCATCATCATCATCATCATCATCAGCTCATTTTATGTCCCCACTGCTGGGGCACGAGCCTTCCCTATGGATGGATAGGCAGAACGGGCCATAAACCACCACGCGGGCCCAGTGCGGATTGGTGGTTGTTAACGACTGCTAATGCAGCTGGGACCAACGGCTTTACGTGCCTTCCGAAGCACGGAGGAGCTCGAGATGATAAAGTTTTGGTCACCCATCCGATGACCGGCCTTTGCGAAAGTTGCTTAACCTCAGTACTCGCAGACCGGGCGCGTTAACCACTGCGCCATCGAGCTCCTCCTCTCGGGTACCACTCTGTTATTATCCGAGTCCACTTCTCTTTTCCTTCCCTCATCATGTGGCCTGCCCATTGCCATTTCAGTTGCTTGTAAACTGTGTGAATGTTTTAAAATTTAGTTTTACTCTTTATGTTCTGTAGTCTGACTCTGTCTTTCCTTTTAACTTCAATTACACTTTTTTCTATTCCATTTTGACATACTTTTATCTTCTTGGATTGTTGTTCTGTTAATGTCCATGTTTGACATCCGTAAGATAGGCAAGGTAGTATGCATGTATTAAAGACTTTCCTTTTTTTTTTGATAGGCATTTCTTTGTTTTTCTTTACTTCACTAAGTGACCAAAATCGTTTCCAAGTATTAGCAATCCTTCTGTCTATTTCTTTCTGCATAGTATCTTCCGTAGATATTAGTTGGCCCAGATATATGTATTCATTAACATATTCAATTCGTCCATCATTTACTTTATGTCTTTTTGTGTAGAGTTTGTCATTACCTTCGTTTTACTTGTGTTCATTGATAGTCCTGCCTTGGAGCTTTCTTTAGATAGTTGCTGTAGCATCTCTTCTAAATAACTCGGATTTTCTGAAAACAGAATAAGGTCGTCTGCGAATCGTAGGTGGTTAAGGGTTTCGCCATTGATGTTGAGTCCATTTTTAGACCATTCAAAGTTAAATATCATCTCTAGGACTGCTGAGAATAATTTAGGCGAAATAGGATCGCCTTGTCTGACACCTCTTTCGATTGGAAATTCATCTCCTGTTCTTTCAAGTTTCACTTGGGCTGTAGCTTTAGAGTAGATATTCATGAGTATTTGTACGTATTTAGTTTGAATTCCCTGACTCTCTAGTGCCGTCCAGATGTAGTCGTGTTCTAGAGAATCAAATGCTTTGTTGAAATCCACGAATCCTAAGTAATAAACTTTGTTGTATTCCTTATATTTTTGAAGAACTTGTCTTAATACATGAATGTGGTCTATCGTAGAAAATTTGCTCCGGAAGCCTGCTTGTTCTTTAGGTTGGTTTTCATCTAGTGTGGTAGCGATTCGCGAAAGAATTATTTTAGAGAATACTTTATAATGCCTATATCTCCTTTATCACCTTTTTTATGTATTAACACTATTGTTGATTTTGTCCAGTCATTGGGTATACTTTCCGTTGATGAGATTTCATTGAATATATCTGTAAGTACAGGTACGATCGCTGGTATCGTTGTTTTTAGTAGTTCATTCGTTATTTGATCTACACCAGGGACCTTATCTGATTTTTGTGTATTAATTGCTCTAATCGTTTCTTTCTGTAAAATTATTGGTACTTGTTCTGTGTCTGTTAATGTTTCCATTTGTTTCTTAAGTTGTTCTTTCGTTTGCCCGTGATATAAATTTCTATAGAAGTCTGTGGCAATTTTGAGTATGTCTTGTCTTTTACTTGTGCGGTTACCATCTTTGTTTTTCATGTTTGTCATCCATATTTTCTTTTGATTAAGTTTTTTGAAAGCCTTTTTTGTTCCTCCTGTTTTTTCAATGAAGTGTTTTAGAGTTTTCAGCCATTTCAGTATTCTATCCTTCCTAATATGTTCGCTAATCTTTTTACTGCGTTCAGATATCTTCTGGCGCGCGTGTGTGTGTGTGTGTGTGCGTGTGCGACGTAATTGAAAGTTTTCTTTGTCTAATTTTAAATTTATAAAAACTTTTTGAACGATATCTTTGATCTAATAAAAAAAATCTTATTAAAATGTCGTTTGATTTATATAATAGATAAGACAGTCCTAAGCCTGTTAGAGTGTGTTAAACATTATCACTACTTGCTAATCTTGAATATTTTCTAATTTCCTAAAGTGTAGTGTCCTAGTGCCACTCTAAGGCGAGCTGCACTTTGGATGGGTTTTCGTACGAATACGCACGATACATTCCCATACAGATTATTACAGATACACGCACGACTAGTTGCGAGGTACAGTCACGAGCATTAACATGTAAACAATGTAACTCTTATTACAATAGAATATATCAAAATAAGTCAAAAGTGAAGAATCGAGATGTATCGTGCGTATTGGTACGTGTTCGTACGAGTCAAATTCGTACGAAAACGCAACCAAAGTGCGGCTGGCCTAAAGTGTGAAAGGTAATTTTGATTGCATATGAAACTAACAATGTATATTCTCAACTATCTGTTCATGGCTAACTGTCATGTTAACTTGGTGATATTAAGTAAAAACGTTACATAAAATTATTAAAACATCATTCAAATTAAGAATATTTTACAATAACACGTTACCTACATAATATCTATTCCTATTATTTATTTATTCAATACTGTTAATCGTAACATTACCTATTCCGAATATTGATGCAGTACCTATTATCGTTACTTACACCAATACAATGCCTGTTCTGAATATATATGCAGTACTGAATAAATATTCGGAATAGGTATTTGGATTAGGTATTTTTAAATATTAGGAACAGGTGCAATAGGTACGGATTTTACCCTAATCCAACCCATGTCTACCGGTAACCTTAATTACTAGAGTACAGAGACGATACCGCTTGCCAATGCCAAGTGTGAAGTGCGGCAAGTGCCGTTTCACGGCATGGCGAGCAGTTTCAAAAATTCATAATCATAACGATATTTCTCTTCCAATTCACACAAATAGGTACTGTATGGTCGCATTTCAAGGGCGGGCGAGACGAAGTGATAGCGCGATTCAGGTCGACGGTACAGAGCGCCATCTGTTGGCGGGTGGCGGGTACAGTCTTTGTACTATACGTATACGGTTGACTGTACATAATTTGTAATTTGTGTTTTTTAATTTTGATACAAGTTCAATAGGATAACTATTTAGAGTACGGGTAAGCATTTGCCTTCATTTTAGCTGATGTTAAGTGATGATGAGGCTAAATCGTGGAAGTGCACTTCACCTGGAATCCTCAACTACTGAGGCACTGGCTATATCTTATTCTCGTGTCACATGTTAGTTGCCATACTCCTCCGAAACGGCTCGATGGATTTTTAAGAAATTTTATATGTATATTCGGTAGGTCTGACAGTCGGTCGTAATCTATTTTTTATACCCTAAGTGATAAGGATGGTCCACCCCAAACATTTATTTTTAATTTTTTTGTATATTTTTTTTATTTTTTTGGCTTAAAATATGTGGCATCAAAAAATATTTATATAAGATGGTGGTAGCTAGCCAGGCGTACAAACAAACCCTACCAAACCGAGTACACAAATATGTACCTCCCGCTGGGAATCGAACCCGGGACCTCTGAGTCTGAGACCGTTGGTTGACCACTAGACCGCAGAGGCGGTTAGAAATAGTATTTCATTTCACTTTTAATATCGAGATCGTTAGTTAGATACAAAAATCGCCTCCCAGAACCTTAACACTTGTAGTTCTTTCAAGCCAATATATACTTTAAAACACCTTCAAGGAATCGAATTCGAGATATATGGTGTATATATGACCGGGATTCTAGGCACGGGGTCCGGTTGAAATTCAGCAGTGCTATTCTACAAAGGCAGTCACGGACCTATTCAATTGCTTAGTTGTGTGAATAAGGTGAGTTGACATTACACTTAGAGCATTAACTAACATTACAAAGATTTGTAAGACTTTTCTTTTTGAATTAAAAACTATTTCGTCGTTGATACTCAATTTCGCGGAACCAACAGTGGTTAATACCGCGGAACTTGGTAGTGATCAATTTTACAGGAGAGCGAAAAAACCTGTTAAGCATGTTCTTTATTATTACGCCTTTGTCTGATTAAACTATAAATATATTTAAAGATTTATATATTTTTACCAAGACCGTGGGTTGCACGTGGGCCAGAGTAGCGCAGGATCGAAGCGGATGGCAAAAGCAAAGAGAGGCCTATGCCCAGCAGTGGGTCGGGAGGGATGATGATGATGATGATGATGTATTTTAGCACACGGGACGACGCCAATGGCTATTTAGAACCTATACGCACGACATTTCAATTTTGATTTTTTTATGTAGTTCCACATTATTAGCAACTGTTAGTTACGCAGTATTGCAGTTTCAACGACGATTTCTCAATAGAGATCGAGCTGGGATGGTCATCATTTATTAGCTAAAAAACTGTAAACTAGTATATCCATTGTAACGCGCACGATGGTTCAACTGTTAGATGTTGCACGCGTTGGTGTTGTTCGTGGTCCGTAGTGAAGTGGCTAGCTAGACTGAAATGGGCTACACAAGGCTTCTCCAGCGACGACGACTACGCGGCGATAAGAAGTTCGCACGGGAACTACCAACGCAACGGGTGCGGCGGCTACGGCTGCGCCTGAGCAGTCTTGATGATGCACGAACAATAACCGTCATGAAGTTTTTATGAAAAATTGAAATGTATATAGGCACTTAAAATTTCCCACGAAAAATACTGTACCTAATAGATAGAGGATAGAAGTATGAAATTAACCTACAAATTTTTAAGAACGCGCTTCTTGTAATCCTTTGCCCAGCTGTGGGACGAAAACACAAGCAAAAACTATTCAAAAATTGGTTAATATGCAAAAAATTACGAAATAAGTTAAAAATAACAATGTTTTAAAACATTATTAAGCACTGAAATATAAGGTTCATGCTTGACCGGTTTCTATTGACTTCGCTCGCGATGTGACGATCGACCATCCATCTTCCGACCCCATTGTAATCTGAGATATCTTTCTTCTGGTTTGATTTATCTGAGTTTTATTGATTGCTTAGAATTTGGATGGGGGGGGGCTTTGCCATATATAGGTACATTACTTCTTTACTACATAAAATGGAGTTATAATGTAGACAAATGTGAATTTAAGAATTTTAGCAATATCCGCTAGGTTAATCTATGGTAACTGTTTAATGCTTACTTTAGCTGTTAATCTGTGGTACAGAGCAGGGCTTGACACCGTTACCAAATTCCCACTATATGTACCGGTAAGTAACGTTATTTCTGTAAAAGTAATTTGGTACCGTTATCTTAAACAGTATCGTTACTTTAAAAGTTTTAAAGGTTAAAGCGCAATATTTAACGAAAAACGTTAAATATTGCGCTTTATCCAATCCACGTAGAGTGGTTAGTTAATTTACCGGTAAAAATGCCACCGAGGTAACGATACCAAGCATACCGTTACTTTTTTTACTGGTACTGTCGTTTGACAGAAGTATCGATACCAATTTTTTAACGGTATTCAAAGCCAAGGATGCGCACGTTCCAAATAGTAAATACGAGTTGGAGTTATATAGAGACCGCAGTGTAGCGGCTAGCGGGCGCAGGCGCAGGTGCGTATCGCGACACGTGGTCTAATAGGAAACGCCGCCGCGGCCCTACTACGGGTAGTGACGTTATTGTGAAAGTCATTACTATAAAATCTAAACTTTATATTTTTAGTACCAGTTTTTATATAGGTACATATTTTTTTACTATGATCACCTTTATGATTACCCTTTATTTCTATGACTATTATTTTGTTTTTGTTATTTTAAATTTATTCAAGCTATATCTTGCTGGTTATATGTGTAGTTATTTATATTATAATAATATTTAAATAATTTGAAATAAATATATTCAGCAAATTATCCTTTGTAGGATGTAGGAAATGTATTTCCTGTATAAAATAAATACACAATACATAAATGTATGTACTCCTAGCACAATATGTATATTGTGCTAGGAGAGTAATCCAATTTTTAATGGAAGACAAAGCAATTCGATTTAATATTACAACATCAAAATTAACGTTAACACTTTGATTCACTAAATAAATATTATTAAATAATAAATTACAGGAAAAAAGACCGTAAAGAGAGGCGTGCGAGGGAATAGGCCTTTGCCTTGCAGTGGGCTGATGATGATGATGATGATGATGATGAAATAAATTTCAGTATTACATCAAAAAATCACAGTGTCTTATTGATAAGTCTATAAAAGTATTCGTAAATCACAAAACACTCATTGTAATGAGATCCAGTGGTAGGGGTATGAACATGCATCGTGCCGCAGGTGCGTAGAGTTTGTTAACACCCATCGACTTTGAAATATCGCCGAATCTCGCTCTATTCAATTACTTCGCTATTTGGCTATGTTTTCTTCGTATATTCTTAGTACAAGCACACGTTTAGAAACCAATTGAAACGTTTTGTGAATTTGGCTGTACTGTCAGCATCAACCTTACATAAAAATCAAAAAAGTCTTTACACCAAATCAAATCTTTTTTATTTTTTTTGCATTTATTTGCATTTTACATGATTTAGTACATACTTCGATCAATGGAACAGAACAGGAACAATGGTGGAATGGAACAGGTTTTAGAAAAATATGTCTAATGGTTCATTATAGCATAATATATGTGCAATGTGAATAATTCGTTATGAATTTCTTTATTTTTTTATAAAAATCGCCATTAAAATTCAAATTAATAAAATAGCCGCCAAAACGCTGAATGCAGGTCACGTGATGTCGTGACGTCACCTGCTTGTAAGCAAACTTTTAGCTGTCAAATTAAACGTAAAAAACTTTGATTGACATTTACTGTAAACAAGCTGGTGACGTCACTCCAGATTCAGCGTCATCCCATGCGTTTTTGATCACGTGGTCAATCATAAAAAAATTATTATGTTATTAATGATTTTTTATAAAAATCATACTTATTTAAAAAAAAATGTGCTGGCTAAATTAGTTTAAAAACATGTTTACTATTAAGTTAACAACAGTTTGATCAATATTTTCATTGTAGTCAAATACCCTATGTAATAGATTCCCAATGAGCGCTTGTAACCCGGTACGCGACTTTGGCGCCTCAGAGCTACAATGACGTTTGTGACGATGCTGACAGTAAATATTAAGTAAAAATATTAATCTTTATGTTATACATTTAAGGTTCACAGTAAGCTGATGATGCTGCTTGATGTGTAAAATCTTTCCGCTCGCTTACTATATATACAATTTGTGGGAGTGATTTCGTGAAATGTGACGGAAGTAGGTGTAACAGTGTGAGAGGAAGTCAGGAAAAAGCGCAAGCGCGCGCCTTTTTGTAAATTTAAAATCAATGTTATGAACAGGACATATTATTGTTATATGTGACATATTGTGTCATTTGACTATCAAAGGTCATTTTAATATGTCAAATGTCTTCGAATGAGTATTTACTGCATTTATTTTATAGTTATAAAATGATGTAATACCTGACCCATTTTTTTCAGAACATAATGTTAAAATTGCTTATTACTAAGGTGAGATGTCAAATGTTATATGCGACTACTGTAAGGCTCGCTAATTTTTTTTGTTACAGACTCTTTATCTAGTACTTTTTTGATCGAAGAGTATATGGATGGATGTTATACATTGCTAACTTATAAAAATAATTGTAAACATGTGTTTTTTTTTTTAATCCTTTGAATCCTTGAATCCTTGAACCCTTAACACATTATGGTATCACATACAAAAAGCAACGTTACTATTTAAAATTAATAAAGCTGTGAAGAATAATGTAATGTCATTAATAATTTTAAGTGTTCACATTCAGACATTGAAATTGATATTAAGGTTTCTCAATTACGAAGTTTTTTTTAAAATGTGTAAGTAGGTAAATGACTCATTTGAAGTAACGACATTTTTGTTTAACTCAGTGATTCAGTTCAGTGGTTCAGTTTAAAAAATTCTAAGTTCCGTACTTTCTTTTTGTCTTAAAATCTAAGTGCACCACTTCTACACCAGAGCTCATCCACAGGCATATTCAAATTTTATCACCTTGTCAGCTACTCAAGGACCTGACCAGGCATAATTCAAATTGCGGGCACAGTGGCGCCCTCTACGCCTACCCAAGTGTCGTCGAGCCTTCTCGAATATTCATTAGACCGACTTGATTACAGCCTGGAGTCCTAGCCTTTATGCCAGTATAACGGTACCTATTGTGAACTTAGCCTAAACTGGGGCCTAACTATAAGCTCTTAAAACAGTGTTACTTTGTATGTGTAAAGGCGGCGACTGACATTGAATATTCGCTCGATGTGAGCACGTTACAAGTCGAATATTCGGCATGTCAGTACAGCGAGGCTGTCGGTTTTTTGACAAATCCCTTTGAATGTTACATTACAAGTCAGTCGCTGCCTGCGCGAGCACCGCACGCGTCGTGTCTCTGGATGGATGGGATGGAGCACAGGCGAGTAAATATTCGTCGCGAATATTCACATCGAACGAATATTCAATGTCAGTCGCCGCCTTTACGAGTAAACACTCTTGGCCTTCATCTCAGCTGATGTTAAGTGACGAAGGTGGAAGCGCTTTTCACCCGGAATCCTCAACTACTGAGGCACTATGAGGCTATCTTATCTCTAGCTGCCGGATCACAACATGCTACAAACGTGTTATGGCGATATTAGGTAAGATGGTGGTAGCTAGCCAGGCGGGCAAACAAGCCCTAGCACCAACCAAACCGAGTACACAAACATGTACCCCCTCTGGGAATCGAACCCGGGACCTCTGGGTCTAAACCGGTGGTCTTAACCACTAGAGCACAGAGGTAGCTAAAATTGCGGCGGTTCTACAGTGTGATTGCAGTTGGTGTTGTTTTCACAACCACTTCTCAACTTTTTTCTTCTCTTCTTCTCTTCTCTTCTTCTCCTCTTCTCCTCTTCTCTTCTTCTCTTCTCCTCTTCTCCTCTTCTCCTCTTCTTATCTCTTCTCTTCTTATTTTCTTCTCTTCTTCTCTTCTCCTCTTCTCCTCTTCTTATCTCTTCTCTTCTTATTTTCTTCTCTACTTCTCTTCTCCTCTTCTTCTCTTCTCTTCTCAACTTTTTCACTGATACAATACTACTTTAAGAGCTCGTGGTAAGGCACCTGATTGCATTTGAAGCATTAGGAATGTTAAGCTACTTTGGCAAAAGCTAGTTTTCGGATGGGTAACCAATTGAACTAATAGTATATCAATCTTGAGCTCATTGCAAGTACCTTAATATATCCTAGCTTCTGACACATCAGTCTAAACTGTCTTTAAGCTATACGCAGCTATTGTTTTTTTTTTGTTTTTTTTGGAGAAAGACTGCTGATTGCCACAGGGGGCATTTTCAGCTTCACCGGAGTTTTTTAGGGGCGGCGAGGTATGTAAAGGGTACCTCAAGCCGTGTTGAAACGAATCACCTTCGGAAGATTTCTAGAGGGTACGGCATCGCACACTTAAAAGTGCGCGTCCCCGTGCCCTCCCAGAGTCTCCAAAGGGTTCGGATCGGGTCGGGGAGCGGAACCACCCGAGGGCGCCTCTAAAGGCACGGACCTCGGCTCGGGTAGACCGGGCCGTGGAGGAGGAGAGAAGCGCCTAGGTACATGTCTGTACCTGGTGTAGAGCGCGTGTGAACCGGTTCTTCGTACCCTTGTTCTACGAGTCCGGTGTCTTGGGCCTAAAGTAGTGTGCATGTTTAGTGTATTCTGTAAATGTGTGCTGTCATTTAGAGGATCGGGCGGGGTGTAAATGTGTGCTGTCATTTAGAGGATCGGGCGGGGTGTAAATGTGTGCTGTCATTTAGAGGATCGGGCGGGGGCAGCTATTGTGAAATCAGTTTGTTAGACTTAAAATAAACTCAGTAGGGAATCATTGATCGACGGGAACCAGTGATCAACGTTTTGGTCCTTTAATCATTAAAAATATGGATTAGCAACTAGCTTTAGTCTTTAGCAATCGACCCGTGCTTTCTTACTGTTATCATGTAATCACACTAACATTATAAATGCGAAATATTGTGTGTATGTATGTGTGTATATTTGTTGCTACTTCACGCTGCAACGGATGGATTTGGATGAAATTCGGCATACAGATAGTTAATAACCTGGATTAAAACATAGAATACTTTTTGTCCCGATATTCCTACGGGAACGGAAACCACGCGGGTGAAACCGCGAGCGGCCGCTAGTATTCCAATAAAAATCTAGGACGTCTAGATGTTATTTTTTGGTGACGTAAACTCTGTCGAACAAGTCAATTTCAATTTAAATTTATTTGCATGAAAATTCATTTTTGGCAAATGCCAAAATGTTACATGGTTGTCAATGTATTGGGCACAGCAATTTAGAAGAGAGGATGACGCCATTTATACATTAAATATAAGGAATAGCTTAGTAGATTCAATATTATCATCAATATTTTCACTTTTGTACAGTATTGTCACAAATATATTATGCAATTGTAAATAGATTACTGTATTATAAATTATTATTATTAATAATTAATAACAATATTATTTCACTGAATATTATTATTAATGTTCAATTTTATTAATTTTATAATAAAACATTTAAATTGTATATTGCTTAAATTCTTTGTCGTTCAAGTATTCATTAAATGTGTAGTAATTTTTATTTAACACTAGTGATATTACTCTACTATTGTTAAATTAAATTAAATTAAATTAAAAATAAAATAGTACGGAGTATTTTCTTTGTTCGTTAGTTCATAAAGAACTTGTCTCCATTGAAAGCCTGAACTTTGTCACTTCCGTGACATTCTTTTAGAAGTTCCACAAAAGATTGGCATTCGCCGCGTGAAAGAGGCCAATGTAAAACAATGGACGTCAGAAAATCGGATTGGATTCAGCACGCTCATAAAATGTTGTTCTAGATAGTTTTGTAATAAGTATAGGAAGAAATCTGACTGCAATATTTGCTTGACATTAAAGTTAGTCGACGCAACATTTTTTAAAGTGAAACCTGATATTAACGAGTTCATAACAGTAGGAATAATAGTTATAGTATAATTGATTATATTATATATCAATAGCGGCCCGTCCTGGCTTCGCACGGGTGGACATTTTTTTTTAATTTAGCCTATGTTACTCAGCGCTAATGTAGCATTCTAATGGTGAAGCTCAAGTGGCAGTGGGCAGGGCACATTGCTCGTAGGACTGATGGCCGCTGGGGTGGGATAGTCCTTGAGTGGCGACCACGTACTTACCGAAAAGCGCAGTGTGGGCAGGCCTCCAACAAGGTGGACCGACGATCTGGTGAAGGTCGTGGGAAGCCGCTGGATGCGAGCAGCACAAAACCGGTCGTTGTGGAGATCCTTGGGAGGCTTTTGTCCAGCAGTGGATGTCTTTTGGCTGAGATGATGATGATAATGATGATGATGAATGGTGAAAGAATTTTTAAAATCGGTTTAGTAGTTTTGAGTTTATTCGTTACAAACATACATACAAAAATACAAAGCTTTCCTCTTTATAATATTAGTATAGATTACTGTAACTGTTATTGCGTGTACTCATTAATTCGTTACCTACATATTTTTTTAATTCTAAAGACATATAAGTACTCGACGTTCATAAGTGCACTATCGTGCCTAAATTAGATATAAATGTTTCATGTCATTTCGTAAGAGTTCATACCATCACACAGTGGCTATGGCTAAGCCACCGGTCTCCAACCTGGAGCTTCCAGGTTCGGGGTTATATGTTATTATACTCGGTTTGGTTAGTTAGTACCGTACAATATTATGTCTGTCGCTAACAGTTCCGACAGATAGATATTAAAATGAAGCTCCTCAATAATTGAGGAATCCAGGTGAAGTGCACAATGCGCATGCACATATCATCTTATCGTCCTTTACCGTCGGGTGAGACGATGGCTAAGCTTAGACAAGAAGGTGTTAGCTAGCCATGCGGACTTATAACTAAACCAACCAAACCAAGTACCTACATATTTTCTGCTAGAGCGAATCCACGACCTCTAGGTTCAACCCCGATGGTGTAACCATTAGACCACAGTCTCTGCAAGTACACCCATCCTAACAGGCGCTAATACGAATCCAAAGTTGTTTTTCTTTTTGATGTTTCGTAGCTATTGAACCCTTTTCGCCAACTCATATTTATTAAACGCCAAATTCTCACAAAATCAAACATTCCCTCCAAAATCAGGCGAACACAAACAAACTGACGTCACTTATTAGCATAGTGAAGGAGTAAGTAGGGTCAGAAACAAAGAGCTGTTTAATATGCGAGCAGCTATCTCGACGATATGCTAACTAGAGGTGCTATGAGAGAAATGGTAGAGTTCCCCTCAAGAACAGAACAGACGGCCTAGTATGAGTTTTTTTTATATTCAATCACGTTAAGTTAAGTTCCCTGTGTGGTGCCGGGGATAAAGAATTGCACCACCCCATCTCTTCCTGTGGGTGTCGTAAAAGCCGACTAAGGGACCATTCCAGAGGATGGGCAGCAGCATCTCTCTGAGATTACCTTCCTGCGATCCCCTACTGCGATCGCCAACCCGCCTGCCAAGCGTGGCGATTACGGCAAATACCCCTCAATCTTTGGGGGAGGCCTTTGTCCAGCAGTGGACGTCTTTGGCTGAGATACGTTAAGTTAATGAAAACGATAATTAGTATGGCATTGCAGCAGCGCTTTCTGATGACGAACGAAGAAGTGTTATTATTAACGTGATCAAACCACGATTGGCAAATAAACACACAAAGCAAAAACCAAACTTATGGGTCTTTGTAATTTGTCACAACGGATTGAAACGAAACAACTTTTACGGATCTACTCGCGTTTATTTTACACATTACTATTTAATGTTTATCCTGGCGTTTCGAACCCTTTGAATACCATTTGTCACAACACAACGGGTTAATGCTTGTTCTTTAACTCACCTGATGATGATGATTGATAAGAAGGCCCGGAATAGTCGTTCACTGAGGAATAGTAGGTCTCTAACTATCTTTAACTATCGGGGAATTTCAATGCGTGGGAAAAATATTAATAATAAAGTTTTTAGTTTTTCCCACATTGTAAAGTACTTGATAATATTGGATAAATAAGAAATAAATAAGAAGCCTTGCATTTGTGGAAAATATTAATATTGAACATCAAACAACAAAAATAACAATGCAAACAGTTTCTAAGTTACACGCCTGTATTACTATAGTATTCTCTATCGATTCCTGAATAAGTTCCATCGATCCAATTCACACTCGTCATGAATCTCGAATGAACGCCATCTCGTTTACTCACTAAGAAACATCCAGCTGCGGGAAAGAGACGGCTGCGGACAGAACCGCGAGTAGAGCTGATGGACTACCCCTGACTTCCACTTGAGTTGCCGACCGTACGAACTGGTTTGTTTGAATTTTTTAGCTGGTGGCTAGATAGGCAACTTGGAAGCCGCAGTTACGTCAAATCAAAAGCTTTTGTTAGGGTTTTTTCGTGTCTATGACAGTTGAGTTTATAATCTGTGGTCCTGTGGTTAGATTACCGGTTTCGCGCCAAGAGATTCATGATTCGATTCCTAGCGGGGATTTGTATTTATTATGGTAAGTGGTACCGGTTTGTACCTAGTTAGTATTGATTGCGGGAGCCCTTAATCCCTTTCCGTTAAAAGAAGAAGAACAGGTTACTCAAGGTAATGCTAAACATTAGGTTTAGCCAAAGTAACATTAAGAAAACGATAGCGAAGTTCGAAAATAATAAAATGTATGGGATTGATATAAGTCGCGCTAAATCACGTGGTCAATCTTATGTCAATCCCATACATTTTATTCTTTTCGAACTTCGCTGTCGTTTTCTTAATGTTACTTTGGCTACCGCCACATGTTTGTTAGCAATTTCTTGCTGCCAAGTTGACTAATTTTTATGCAACGTGTATATGCTCAAAGTATAAATTTAAAAATGTAAAATAGTATTTAGAATATCCAAAATAAAAAGATACCGAAAAAAAATCTAAAAAAAGTTACTAAATAAAGATACGAGGAGCTCGATGGCCCAGTGGTTAACACACCCGGTCTGCAAGTGCTGAGGTTAAAGAACTTTCGCAAAGGCCGGTCATCGGATGGGTGACCGATAATTTATCATCTCGTACTCCTTAGTGCTTCGGAAGGCACGTAAAGCCGTTGGTCCCGGCTGCATTAGCAGTCATTAACAACCACCTATCCGCACCGGGTCCGCGTGGTGTTTTATGGCCCGTTCCCCCTATCTACCCATAGGAAAGGCTCGTGCCCCAGCAGTGGGGACATAAAATGAGCTGATGATGAAATAAAAGTATTTCAGATTATCATCATCATTATCATCCCCAGCCTGCATAGGTGCACCGCTGTACATAGGCCTTTCCGATAGATCGACACCACACCCGGTACTCCGCCTTCTGCATCCAACCACTTCCAACGGGAAGGCGTACGCGCCTTCTTAAGGTCGTCGGTCCAGCGAACGGGTGGCTGGCCCACACGACGCTTTGACGCAACTAGAGAACACGTCTGCCCAAACGGCCATCGGCTCTACGACAAATATGCCCGGCACCACTTCAGCTTGCTAATTCTTTCTGCTATGTCGGTGGCTTTCTCCGTCAAATCTCTTCATTTCGGATTCTATCCCTTAGAAATACTCTGAGAAAAGCGTGGTCCATAGCTCGCGGTTTGTCTTGAAAACTATGACACCTTATGTGAGGACCGGCAGAACGCACTGTTCAAATACTTGTACTTCTGTTTTCGTCAAGAGCGTTCGCGCACGAACGTTAGCTCGCTCGGACGTTACGGGTGACCTTGGCCGCGCGCTTTGGAAGTGCGAGCGGGTAGGAAGATAGTTATAGTACAGTTTATTATGGTTTTCAAATACTTGTAACTCAAATAAGTTAATCTCTGCTACAAGGGCAACAGACAAAATGCGTATTAAAAACAAAAAATACTTTATTGCTATACGAAGGTATATGAGTAGCTATTCCGGTCGAAGTAGTAGATAAATTAATGGCATTGCCAATTTATAAAAACGTATAACATAAACGTTATAAAATGGACGGAGCTCAAAGTAACAATTTCTATGTGAAAATTTAAAATTGGCAACTGCAGTACGGATAATGAACTAGAATGAATGTCGCAGATAGGAGATAGATGTAAATCATGGATAACAAAAGAAAATTTAGTGTGTTACATGTTAAATAAACCAACCTTACAAACAGTAAAAAGGTTAGTATAACAAATAATCATTAAAACCACTGTTGTGTTGTAATAAATAAAGTATATGGTACTATTATTTATTCTCTGGTATATGCTGAGCATAATTAAGCTAAGAATAACTATTCGAAGCCTATACTTTTTGTTAGTTCGGGCCAAGAATATAAAATTTCAATCACTATTTCTTAGGCGGTTTACGTCTACTTTCATTTATATAGGAAATTACAAACTTAGCATCCTCAGCTCCTTTAGGGTAGCATCGTTCTTCCAAGTTGCTGTACCACCATTTCCTGAATGTTTCATAGCTGCTAGAAGTGATGACGCGTTGCTTGTTATTCATCATAGCACAAAGGTCGCATAGCCCGCGCTTATAGTCTCCCTTCTCTATGCTGTAGTAGTACTTCCATTGGTGGAAGCTGTGGTATACCGTGGGAGTCTTGATACTGTAATCGATGAGTGTCGCTAGTTTTTCCACTGTTCCAATACCGGCATTGATGTAAGAACCTTCTGGGAGGAAGCTGAAACATCTGAATGATTACATTTAGGTCTGTTAGTACACACGGCTGAAAAACTAGCACACACTGTTAAGTTTCCTCAATACCATTAGTATTGAGGAAACTTATATCTATGGCACATGGTGGAATATTTATAGAAGACAGTTTTGGGTAATTTGATGTACAGTCGTCCGTACATGCGATTCCAGACGGTCATATAGCGTAGTTACTTTTCTAAAACTTATGTATAGGGACATTAGTCGATATTGTTATTAGTTTGTCTTCCCGTTATTTTAAACCGAAGGCTAAATACAGCATCACAAACATCTTTTTCTGGAGGTGTTTCTATTTGCTTTTATTTGTACATTTTGAGCCAAGTTTTTTGAAGCACATGATTTTTTACTGTACACACACACACACTTCACACTAACGATTTCTAGTTTTCCTTTCGTTTATTTCTAGCAGTTTTTATAGAAGCCAAAGTTTATAACATCGGTAAAAGCAGATCGCGTTCTGAACTTTATAAAAAACAATCTTACAATTTGTTTAACGACCGCAAGTTATGCAGCTCTCGAACCTTAATAAATCTTAATGTCAAATTACCGTACATAAATGCCATTGTAATTTTTCATTCCAAAAAGAGATGTTTTAAATGAAAATAGTAGGTAGGTGCTAGAGTAGTAAGAAGTTTAGAAGAAAGGTAGTTATGTTGCTATAAATAAGATGAAGACAAATAAGATAAGATAGTATAGAGAAACATTGCAGCCAATACTTACTATCTATAGTCAGCTCCACCCTTTACTATCGGTACGGTGTTATGGTGATAAGCCTTCAACACTTCTTCAGTCACATAGTCTTCAGCATGACTCGGTTCATACGCCAAATAAAAATAATAATCTCTTTCCAAAGCTTTCATGCATCCTTCTTTTGGACAATTGCCCATTTGACATCCTAAGATATCCAAGTCTAAAGAATGTACTTTCAAAGCTGCCGCGAGTTTCTTCACAAAACTGAATCTCTTTGATTTACAACTATTTGGAATCCACGCAACAGCTTTTTTCTTCGTCTTCAACTTTTCAATATCCTTTTCAGTGAGGGCACTCATATTTTCTATCCATTTCACATCTCCCTTGGGTGCTACAAAGTGACCATCTTTGTCTCTGACTTCAATAAAAGGAGTCGAAATGTCAGAGAAAATTCTGTACGACCAAGTCCAGTTGAAGTAGTTGTCAGCTTTCAAATTGCATAAAGGTGTCTCTTCGGCTGATCTCATACTGTGGAACAAATACTTCTGCCTTTGAGATCTATGATGAGGCATGAAACTCTTCCATCGCGATCGACGCAAGACTGCAATATCCACGAAAACCACATCAAAGTCTCTATGGTAGCTCTTCAATAGGTTTTTCTCGATGGAGATATAGCAATTAACAAAGGAGCAGTTGTTTTTAACAAACGGTCCTTGGCCAAGGCCAATGTCTAACATCTTATGAGTGAATTCTGGTGTTGTCCAAATCAAAATGTATTTCAACTGGTCGTCTGTCTGCATACTTCCTGCGTACGGCACGGGCTTCGGCATCGGCATACCAGGAGTGTGGTAAGTCTCGAAATCGTATACAGTCGTGTACGCTGTATGGAACGAGTAGAAAGCCAGAACAGTGTACATCAAGAGTCCAGAGAAGCTTACCATGAAGAATAATTTTGCGAAGGTCTCAGTTCTCATGATGAGATGCATCTCGGATCTTGTTCTGTGGCACTTCAGTGTTACTTTGATATGAATGCACAACAACAATTGCGCCGAGCGGGGATGCAATGGGATGGTAAACAAAAAATTCTTATGATCGTAAATAAACAAATCTGCTTACGGAGACATGCAATGTTTGTAAATCAGTCGTCGGTCGGCATTGGGTCATCATAATGGATGATTTTTTTTTATTGTAAAGTAAACATTTGTTGTTTAAATAAGAATGTCTTATACTACTTACAATTTTCGCTTAAAAAATACTTGAATGGGTGACCAAACATTTAGGATGTCAGCGTAAATTAAGAAAAACGTACAATAACGTACATACAACTTAATAAACTCTTAGCTCGATCTATATTAGAATTAGAATATTGCTATGCAGATGATAGCACGGTGCATGGGGGATATAACGGTCACCCAGCGGCAGGGCGGGTCGAAACCGAAGTGAATCGAGTGAATCTTGTCGTTGAACTCAATCGGGTATTGGACCTCATATCTAATTAGGGCACCAATAATCTGGTTGAGTTCAATGCCAAGAAAATACAGGTATGTGCGTTCACAGCAAAAAAGTTACCATTCCTTCCCCTTCCAACTCTTCAGGGTACATCTCTACGCTTGCAGAGAAGTATCAACATGCTCGGTATGACGATACGCTACGATCTGAACCAAAGGGACTACATCGAAGCCGTGATCAAAACAGCCTCACGAAAACTCGGAATTCTGAACAAAGTGCGGCGATTCTTTACGCCGGACCAATTGTGCCTTTTGTACAAAACACAGGTACGATCTTGCTTGGAGTATTGCTCGCACATCTGGGACGGTTCCGCAAAGTACCTTCTCGATGCCTTGGACAAATTGCAGCGTCGCGCTGAACGCATTATCGGCAATGCAGAAGTGGCAAATACTCTTGAATGTTTGCAATAGCGTAGAGATGTTGCGTTACTCAGCGTGTTTTACCGCTTATACCAAGGTGAGTGCTCTGAAGAGCTCTTTGACCTCATCCCACCTTCTCCCTTCCTTCATAGGAGTAAACGTGCTGCTCTTCGGAGTCACCGCTTCACTGTCTCAAATATCCCATCGCACAAAGAAATTTGGTGACTTGTTTCTCGACGTCGAGGTGCGACAAGCACCTCCAAAAGATGGAATAGTCTACCAGCACACGCTTTTCCTCCTTCCTATTATATAGGGTCCTTCAAAAAAGGCGTGAAGAAGCACCTTGTGGGCCGGCAGAGTGAAGTTAACTGATGCTACGTTTGTTTTCACGCTGCACCAGTTATCTTCGCGTCTGGACTCCATTTCCACTTAACATCAGGTGGGATGAAGTCATTTGCCAAGCTATCTATAAAAAAAATATAAAATATTATGACATACACACCCACAATTTAATAACATAGAATTTGTTTGTTAGATTTTTTATAGGTAAATGTACACTCCAGAAACATCTTGTTGCGGAAACCCACAACACACACTATGCTACTGTTTAAAATTAGGTTACACCTTAAAATCTACAAAATCCACTCACAGTTCCATGCCGCTCCCGCCGTCCAGAACGGGATCCATATGGTCTGATGGGGCCGGAATCCGAGTCCGGGTCTTCTCGGGTTCCCTAATCACACCCAAACTACCCCAAGTGCACTTTTCCCCCGAGGAAATACCTGTTTTTCTCCAGCAGCAAAGACGCCGACAGCGGCGAATTGTACTCCCGATGCGATTCGCTTACGACGTACACACCCACAAAACACAGGTTGCACCATACACTTAATTAGAGTAATACGGCTCCAAATGCCCTTATTACTACATAAAATCTATTTAATTATCAACACACGATAACCTATCAACCAGCCATTGTTGCCTTCCCGAGACAAGTGTACCAACCAAGAAAAAAAGAACAATTAGTGATGGGGCCATTATGCCACCAAACAAATTGAATCTCGATAATCGATTCCCAAATCGATCCGTCCATAATACAAATCAAAGTTTTATTTCCAACAAAAATAAATGCCTGTTTATTTGCAACACATCTTATCTTCCTATCCTCTCATAGAAAAAAATACAGCAACGTCAAAGCATTTGAAAAAAGGTGCCATAGCTCAGAATGAAGAAATAAACATTACATTCGTACATTCCTCATTCTCATTAGCAAGACAAATCTCTAGCTGACTTGTCTCAGCTCATATCTCTCCAGTTCTCAATAAATAGAATTACCTACATTTCTTTGAATGTTTCGCTTTGTTTCCTTTATTTCGCACCAGCAAAGTGTTCGTCTCGTCTCAAAGGGCTGTCTGTCTACTGTACGTCCAAAAAGCTCTTAAGGAAATTTTTCTATCAGTCGATGTCTCCCTCTATTTGCTAAGACCTGTTTCGTTAGAGGCTATGGACGTTTCCATTGTAAAACGTCAGTGAAAAAATGACGGTACGTCACATCATTGTCAATGAAATTAAACAGTCTTAGCGGATCTACTCGTGTTTTTTTTACACTAGTTGTCGCTCGCGACTTCGTCGCGAAAACTACACTATCCCACAGGAATCAGTTACAGAGATAAAAGTATCCTATACCCTAGTCCGGGTCATGGTCTGTCTATGTGCAAAGTTTCATCCAAATCCGTTCAGCCATTTCTACATGATGCGCGGTCAAATAAACAAACAAACGGATAAATAGATAAACAGACAAATAAACTAAAAATCTAAAAACTGTTGGAACGTGTTCTGTTGTCGATTCTTAGTATCCCCAGCCAACTTTTTTTCGAATATCTTCTATGTACAGACTTTCGACCCTCTTTAGCTTTATTATATGTGTAGATATTGTTTTATCCTGACATTTTGAATCTTTCGCAGAGTCTGTGATTTTGTGGCCATTTGAGTTAGGATAAGTCTCCTTAATTTATTCCTTAATAATAACGCCAATAAATGACAGCGTGATATGTAGAGCGCATCTCACCAGAAAGAAAATGCTTAAGCCTAGTAATGGGACTTATAAGTGTCCAACTGCTTGTTTGACTGATAATAATAATTGAACAAACCCTTGTCCACACTTACTAGAAGTAACCATGTACTTAATTAAACACCAGAGTACTGTTTTGAGCTTGTAAATTCAATTTATTTGTTTTATTTTTTTGTTTACCCAGGGGAAATCTGATTCTGCAGGTCTGTCCGGGCCTAAGCCGGCCTAGGTTCACTCGCCGGGGATACCCGGTAAAACTTCTGGGGATTGCCTTAAGCCTGAAGGGCTGCGAAGGCTAACGGAACGGTCGTCTCCCGAGGTGGGAAACGACGTTGGCGTTGGCGTTACTCATAAAGAGTGAACGTTGGCGCCGGCGCCGTGGGGCGCGCTCAATCTGCAGTGACGCTGCCTATGTCGGCTGACTAAACTAAGCGACGAAGTGCCCTGAGATTCCTCTGGTTTTGCGGGTGTCCATGGGCGGCGGTGATTGCTTTCCATTAGGTGACCCGCCTGCTCGTTTGCCTCCTTCTAATATATAAAAAAAAAACTAAAAAATACACGTCCGGAATGGGTAGTAGGTAAAAAAATGTTTGGACGATACAAAAGCACTTTTCTAAAGTTTGTTTGAATAAAAAATATTTGACTTTGACTTTGACTTTGACACCTCTTTGATCCGCCGCGACCGCCCTGGGTGCTTAGATGCGAGTTTTATTCGCATTCGATCACGTTAACGAAAACGAGAATAGGGTATTTGACTACAATGATAATATTGATCAAACTGTTGTTAACTTAATAGTAAACATGTTTTTAAACTAATTTAGCCAGCACATAATTTTAAAATAAGTATTATTTTTATAAAAAATCATTCATAATATAATAATTTTTTTATGATTGACCACGTGATCAAAAACGCACGGGATAACGCTGAATCTGGAGTGACGTCACCAGCTTGTAAACAGTAAAATGTCAATCAAAGTTTTGTACGTTTGATTTGACAGCTAAAAGTTTGCTTACAAGCAGGTGACGTCACGACATCACGTTACCTGCATGCATGGCGTCTTCAGCGTTTTGGCGGCTATTTTATTAATTTGAATTTTAATGGCGATTTTCATAAAAAATAAAGAAATTCATAACGAATTAATCAAATTGCAAACATATTATGCTATAATGAACCATTAGACATATTTTTCTAAAACCTGTCAAATACACCATTTGTATGGCAAAATCTCTTTTCCATTCTCTCTTTAACTCGTCTCGTATGTCGCCAGGAGGCGCTGCTTCAATGCCGTACTAATAATTTTCGTTTTCATAAACGTAACTGAATTAATACGGATAGCAATCAAAACTAACACTAGACACTCAGTACCGTATGATGCGAGAGAATGGAACTTCGCCCCACTCTTTGCATGTAGGACGTCGAGTCTTCGGCAAATATGGACATCGCGTATGAAGTCAAACAGAATTACGTATTCCATAAAAATATACCTACCCCTTTTGCGCACGTGACGGACGACAACTGTCGCTCTACTTGACGCACATGACGCGTCTCAAGACGTTTGTCAATAAAATATAATAATAGTACGTACCTTCCGGCAGTGTGAAAGTCGGTGTGTCGCAAATGCCTTTATCGCCCCCGGAAAGCTTGTTTTCGACTGGGACCAAAAGAAGCTTGTACCACGCTATTCTTCTGACTATGTCTGTGCAAAATGACAAACAAACACATTTTTGTACTTATAATACTGCTTGAAACGGTTGAGCCAGCAACGCGCATTAAGTTCATAAAAGCATTTTACACAATCGTTATTTTGCCATTCAGTTAGAAAAAAAATTCCTAGTAAATGTCTTCATCGATGGCGCAGTGGTTAACGCGCCCGGTCTGCGAGTGCTAAGGTCAAGCAACTTTCACAAAGGCCGGTCATCGGATGGGTGACCAAAAATTTATCATCTCGAGCTCCTCTGTGCTTCGAAAGGAACGTTAGCCGTTGCTCCCGGCTGCATTAGCAGTCGTTAACAACCACCAATGCGCACTGGGCCCGCGTGGTGGTTTATAGGCCTATCCATTCATAGGGAAGGTTCGTGCCCCAGCAGTGGGGAAGGAGTTAGTTTTTAAACCTTTCTAATATATAAATCACCAAGCTCACCCCTGTATGTCTTTAATAATGTGTAATCGAAAATGTATTTTCTATGTTCAATAAAGGATTAGTCATCATCATCATCATCATCACAGCCAAAAGACGTCTACTGCTGGACAAAAGCCTCCCCCAAGGATATGAGGGGTATTTGCCGTAATCGCCACGCCTGGCAAGCGGGTTGTCGATCGCAGTAGGTTGAGGGTAACCTCAGAGAGATGCTGCTGCCCATCCTCTGGAATGGTCCCTTAGTCGGCTTTTACGACACCCAAGGGAAGAGATGGGGCGGTGCAATTCTTTATCCCCGGCACCACACAGGGCCGAAGGATTAATATACAATCTTAAATATCTTATTTACATAAATCGCATATAAATCTTAATTGTTCTTTGTATGAAAACATAATTATACAAAATATACTCAGTTAAAAACAAATGATGAGACATCCAACAAATTGAAATCTGGAAGAATCAACGTTTTCATTCCGATCTAGATATATCCACCGAGGATTTATTGGAAAAATCAAATTAAGCCAAATATTGTATTAAAAGTTACTCCAGCCGGAGTAAACCGGGATTCAATTTGCGATATGAACGTGCGAATGTCCAATTATGACTGACGATTGCGCGCCACGATGCCTCCGTCCAAATAAAAATCTTTTGTATGCTTTATTATTATTATTTTTCTATGGCAGTATGCCCCAAAAAAACTAATGATCCACAGAATTCACCTTCAGCGAACAGCTTGTGTAGTGCATGTGGAGAAGAAACGGAATCAATGCAGCTCCTACGTACTGTGCGACTGTAAATCCCTGGCTAGGAAAAGAATGGGACTCCCGGTTTTGCCTATCCGAAACCAGAAAACTTCAGGTTGTGCGCTGTCAAAGACGTTGCCAAACTTATGAGCGTTTACGCCGCACACTAGCGCCGCCAATTAAAAAAAAAACATATCTAGTAATTAGAGATAGAAAATCAAATTATGCTCAACAAACTATCTGAATGAAGTAATTTAGCATTTTTACGTCACCTAATGAACACCTGACATGTTATGGTTTAGTTAAATATGGCGTTATAGTTAAAAGTGGCCGTAACGTCTTATTTAACTAAACCATAACATTTGAGGTGTTCATTAGGTGACGTAAAAATGCTAAATTACTTCATTCAAATAGTTTGTTGAGCATAATTTGATTTTCAATCTCTAATTACTAGATATGTTTTTTTTTTCATTAGTGGCGCTAGTGTACGGCGTAAACGCTCTTATGGTATCTATATTTACAGAGGAAGTGTGAAAAGATGGTGTACCGAATTGCGACCACCGGTACTTGGTTTCTATGTATATCGTGGCTTAGCTACTGCTTTCTTTATGAATTTAATTATTTTAATTTTAGGATATTGCAAAATGAAAGATGCGTGTCTGTTAAAAATCGTAAAGCGTATATTTATAAATTGATTAAAAAAATTATTACATCGATCGAGGATAGAGGGGTTGGGAACAATATAGTGCTACCAATGGCAGCGTCGGTTCGATTCCCACGTGATGTAGCGCGAAGATGATTGGCGAAAGGGTGGATGAAAGCGGAAGTTGGAGTTTAGTGGCTAGAACATTCCAGACCATATCGATCAACCAATCCAGAGCAGATGGTGTTGCACAAAAGATCCCGATGATGGGTTAAAGTGCTACTGGGAGAGGGAAACTTCAGCAGGCTCTACTAAGATAAGATAAAGATAAGATAAGATAATTTTTATATTTCATCATTCCATCATTGAATTTGCAGACTTCAAACAAACGCTGACGGAAAGTGGAATATTACAACATTGGTGACGTTTCCTGGTAAGTATAACAATAAATGTGTATGTGTGAGGGTGTATTTGCGTGTGTGTATGTAGTGAATTGCTAATGCCTTGGTGGAGCAAACTAACGCCATTATAATAATCATCATCTTATTATAATATAAAATACATTTCAATATTAGCCAATTAATGGACATAGGCCTCTCCGCGTGCACGCCACTGAGCTCGATCCGCGGCTCTCTCATCCAGCTCTTGCCAGCTACCTTGCGTAAATCGCCGCTCCACCAAGTAGAAAAACAAAAAGAATTAACGCATCGTGTACTTACCGTATATCGTTACTATGCGTTACTGTTAGTCTATGGTGCGAAGGTGAAGTAAGAATGCGCGTTCCAAATTTAATATATAAGTTGGAGTTACAAAGAAGCCAGCCATTTTGCGAAGATCGTCTTATCGCTGTTTAGATATGTAACTAGCATCTTTAACGTCTGATTAAGGAACGTGAACATAGTACGTAACTAAGCTTGGAAATTCTAATCGGGTAACCACAGCTTATATATAGACTTAAAGTTACGTAGTACCGTTACTGCTTAGAATTTAGCTCATTATTCAAAGACGCTCTAATTATTCGTGGCTTGCTAGACTAATAGGTACGTTGGATAACCATCTGTGGTGTAGTGTATCGACGACCGGTCTCGGAGTTCGACTTCCAGTGGGGGTCAAGGTAGTCATATTATTAGGTCCTTACCTATGAAATTGACGTTTTTTTCTCACTGATTAAAAGGTTTAAAAGTTCTAAAAGTCATTACCGGTTGTTAATATTATTATACACCTTTAATTAGGACTATGTTACTTAGGCTTCAGTAATAGCAATTATTATTTATTTTCTGTTTTTATCGCCCAATTTTTTTTTTAAATTGACTACTTTTTATGTTTGCAATTGTCCTTTTGTTTCATTTGTATCTTTGAAGGAACTTGATTTTTGTTCTTTTTAATGTCTGCTATATTTAGCTAGTGAAACAAACACACTACTCTACAATTTTTATAATGTTTATATAAATAGATGCTAAGAAAATTAAAAAAACGTTAGTATGATTTTTTTTAAATCTTGATACAAAACGTTAATTTCATAGGAAAGGACCTAATATTATCCGGTTTAGTTGGTGGTAAAGCACTAAATTAACCGACGTGAGGCGTATCATTGCGCAGAAAAACTGGCAATGGCCGGGTCTCGTAAGCCGCAGAACCGATGGCCGGTGAAGCGGGAAGGTGCTAGAGTGGAGACCACGGACCGGCACCAGAAGCGTGGGCCGCCAGAAGGCTAGATGGGCAGATGACATCACGAAGGTCACGGGAAAAACTGGATGCAGAAAGCCCAAAACCGAATAGAATGGCGTGCATATGAGGAGGCCTACACTCAGCAGTGGGTGGTTATAGGCTGAAGAAGAAGAAGGAGAAGAGAAAGCCTGTACTTATTATAAAATTCAAAGTCATTTGTTCAGTTCAGGCTACACAAATCACAAGTCTACTGAAGCTCTTATGAATGTCACTATGCCATCGGTTCTTAAGTCTACACAGTAAAAGGGCGGGAGGCCAGGATTCATCTGGATAGCTAGCACCATCTATTGAATGAGTGGCTGTTGATCGATCGATAGATTATTTTAGTAATTTTGAATCGCATAATTCAAACATAGTTAAGCTAAGAGGAGCTCGATGGCGCAGTGGTTAACGCACTCGGTGTGCGATTGCTGAAGTTAAGCAACTTTCGCAAAGGCCGGTCATCGGATAAGTGACCAAAAATTTATTATCTCGAGCCCCTCCGTGCTTCGGAAGGCACGTTAAGCCGTTGGCCCGGCTGCATTAGCAGTCGTTAACAACCACGAATCCGCACTGGGTCCGCGTGGTGGTTTATGGCTCGTTATTTATGCCATATGGGCAATAAAGACACAAAATTAATAAGCATTGTTATTACTGAAGCCTAAGTAACATAGTCCTACTGTGGCCGAATATTATGTGTCCGAAACGTATGCGAGCCGTCCTAATTAAGGTGTATAATAATATTAACAACCGGTATTGACTTTTAGAAGTAATACACCTATTAATAAGTGAGAAAAAAACGTCAATTTCATAGGTAAGGACCTATTAAAATATGTTTTGCGGATATAATAACAACACAAAAGCACTTCTTGGGCCGTCCTAATTGAGTCGGCCAGTGATTACGCCGCAGCATTAGTAACCGGGCACGCAGTTCATTAGTCACTGCACTAGTGTTGAGATACAGATGGGCCCAACTAATACGCTTAACCTAGTACCATCTAAATTTTTACTTTTTATTTTCAAGTGCTAATTGCTGCACTGAAGCTAAATTAAATATTTATAAAATTAATTTTATAAATATTTAATTAAAATTAATTTTTAGAATTAGCGGTCAGTGCAGCCGCCCGGATTGCGGAAGACCTAGGTTCGATTCCTGGCTGGGTCGGGTAGGCGTTTAATTTTTTCACTGTATTTTGTAAATTTTATAAATATTTAATTTAGCTTCAATGCGTGCAGCAATTAGCACTTGAAAATAAAAAGTAAAAATTTACTATAGCGTTGTGTTATCAAATTTGTAGTATTTCATCTGCAAAGATGAATCTGCATAGCCAACGGTTGCAATGACCGTTGGATAGATGGCGCGCTGTGTCGCTATTAGCACTCTTAAATTACAAAAAGCAGTGACAAAATTCAGCGTCTACGTCAGCCTTCCCGGTAGCATAGCGGTCAGTGCAGCCGCCCGGATTGCGGAAGACCCAGGTTCGATTCCTGGCTGGGTCGGGTAGGCGTTTAATTTTTTCACTGTATTTTGTAAATTTTATAAATATTTAATCTAGTACCATCTGCTAGATGCTACTTTATATCAACTTTAAAACCTATAAAATAACATAAATAAAAATGAACTTTCCTACGCTCACACCAATTATTTAGACCAAGAGAAGCTTCGTTATGAAACTCGTTAAATGGTTACTAGACAACGGATAAACATACTTAAAATACTTAAATACATACTTATTATACACAGAAAACACCCAGACCCGAGACAATTTAAAAAAACAATAATTTCTAAATTGACCTGACCGGGGATCGAACCCGGGACCTCAGAGATGGCGACACCATGAAAACCGGTGTACAAACCACTCGACCAAGGAGGTCGTCCTATAGATAGTGCCTTACAATTAAACGGAGAATAAGCTTCGAATAGTTATTCCGTGTCTTGTCTCTTTTACTCCAATTTGAAATGACGTTTACATGACAGGAACAAAATACTACACTTAATATTTTTAACCACATTTCTAAAGATAACTAAAGAAATAATAAACCATACATAAGAAAAGAAAATCGTTTAAAAAACAATCATCATCATCATCATCATCATCTCAGCCAAAAGACGTCCACTGCTGGACAAAGGCCTCCCTCAAGGATCTCCACAACGACCGGTTTTGTACTGCTCGCATCCAGCGGCTTTCCGCAACGTTCACCAGATCGTCGGTCCACCTTAAAAAAAAAAAAAATAAACCACCTTTATCAATATTAATACAAGCACGATGACAATGCCAATACATACTCGTATCTAGATAATCACCTACCTACTAGAAACCATTAAAAATATATAAATGCGAACATATATCATCCAACAAATACATATATAACATTTATAATAATAGCTTACCTAACTATATAATTACTATCTACACCGATGTGGCTTTCAATAAATGATTGTCTCGATAATATTTTTACAGACTATGACCCTGTTTCTAAGTCACTCATTAATAATCTTACGTCTGACCATTGCGGTTTGAAGGTGACCTATGATTTTGATATTAGGGATGAACCAATAATAGTGAACTGTAAACCAGTTACAAAAGAGCGAGTGGAGTGTTTCAAAAATAGTATAGCTTGTAAAATAGATGCATTGCCTTTTGTACAAGATGATCCAGATGTGCTTTATAGTAATCTTTTTAACTTAATCAAGACCGAATACAACCAGGTGTTTACACCAAAAACAATAAAAATTACTCATAAACTTAAGTTCTGTGACTGGGCCACGACTGGTATATATAAAAGTAGAAATAAATTGTATGATTTATATAGTTTAAAACAATATAACCAAAATGTTAATTTTACGGAATATGTAAAGAATTATTCGAAAATGTTTAAGAAAGTGTGCATAGTAGCAAAATCTAATTACATTAAAGAAAAAATTAAAAAGTCTAACAATAAAATCAAAGCCACTTGGGACATCATAAACCGTGAAACAGGTAAATTTAAACCACGGGATAATATTTTCACTTTAAAAGTAAACGACAACTTGGTCAATTCAGATTCACAAATTGCTAATATTTTTGATGATTTTTTTGTAAATATACCTGTAATAACAACATCAAATTTAAATTCATCACCGGAAGCTGCACAAACTTTACTCCAAAAATATGTACCAAAATGTAATCTTTCCTTTCATTTTAAATACATTGATTCAATGAATATTATTAAAACATTCAAATCACTTAAAATGAAAAACACGAGTGATTTGTGGGGTATATCTATTAAAGTAATTAAGAATATTATTTATTCTATTGCACCGTATCTTGCTGAAATTTTTAATAACTGTGTCGATAAGGGAATATTTCCTGATCTTATGAAGTTTAGTAAAGTTATACCTTTATTCAAATCAGGAAACAAAGAAGACCCCAGTAACTATCGGCCCATTTCAATATTACCAGCGCTAAGTAAAATTTATGAAAAAATTATACTCGAACACTTGATGTCATATTTTAACACAAACAACCTTTTACATAGTAAGCAATATGGTTTTACTAAGGGTCGTTCTACTACTGATGCAGGCGTTGCTCTAATAAAACATATATTTGATGCCTGGGAGAAGTCTCAAAATGCTCTTGGAGTTTTTTGCGACTTGTCCAAGGCTTTTGATTGCGTTGAGCACCGGACTCTGGTGTTGAAGCTACATTATTACGGTCTCGAAGATTTTGCACTAAATTTAATACAGTCATATCTCAGCTCTAGAACTCAAACTGTCGATATAAATGGTACTAAATCATCTGGTTCTCATGTAAAAATGGGAGTTCCACAAGGGTCGATTCTTGGTCCTTTTCTGTTCTTGATTTATATTAATGACTTACCATTCTTTGTAGAGAATTTCTGTGAAATTGTATTATTTGCAGATGATACTTCACTCATTTTTAATGTGACTAGGTGTAGGACTAATTATGAAAATGTAAATAAAGCTCTTTCAGAGGTACTCCATTGGTTTACTATTAATAATTTACAGCTTAACGCTAAGAAAACAAAATGTATTAAATTTATATTACCAAATGTCAGAAATGAACCAACCAATATTAGAATAAACGGTGATCAATTAGATTTGGTAGATTCTACAGTCTTTTTAGGCATTACCCTTGACTCAAAACTTCAATGGAATCCTCATATATCGAAATTGGCCGGTAAACTCAGTTCTGCTGCTTATGCCATTAGAAAAATTAGGCAGTTAACAGACGTTGAAACTGCTAGAACAGTTTATTTTAGTTATTTTCATAGTGTCATGTCGTATGGCGTCCTACTGTGGGGAACAGCGGCTGATATTGAAACTATATTCATTTTACAGAAACGAGCAATAAGAGCAATCTATAAACTAGGATCACGAACTTCCCTAAGAAATCTTTTTAAGGAGATTGATGTCCTGACAGTTGCATCTCAATATATTTATAATTGTATAGTTTTTGTACGTTGCAACATCAACTCCTTTACTAAACACGGTGACGTACACAATTTCAATACTAGAAATAAGACAAAACTTGTAATGCCACTGTTCAGGTTACAGAAGGTACTTGGTTCTTTCTTGGGGCAAGGTATACACTATTACAATAAAATACCAAATTCTGTACTAGATTTACCTTTAGATAAGTTTAAAAAACATGTGAAGTCTTTATTACTTATAAAAGGTTATTATACAGTCAAAGAATATTTAGATGATAAAACAGCCTGGTTATAATAAAAATCACATATTATATTTGAATCAATTTATTAAAATTATTTTTTATACTTTTTATACTGATATGACAGCCTTTATCAGCATTGTCCTACAGATAACAAACAGCGTTGCGTTAAATAGATCATTAAGTTTTTATTTAGAGTATCTTGAGTGTGTCATGCTCTCTTTACTGTCTCTGCGGTGGTGGCGTGTGCGTCGGGTCGTTACGTTCCCTAAAATATGGTTGAGCGAAGCGATGGCTGATTCATACGTCATGCTCGTGAACGGGTGCCGCCTGTGGAGGCTGGTCTGCTCTTGCATACTTATCTTATTTTTAGTATTATTAATTATAGTTTGACTTTGTTTTACCTAAACAATTTTTGACTTTTACTAGAGTACTGTAGTGGTGCTGTATGACATTGTGGAAATTGAAACTTTTACATAATTATCTGATGTAAATTTGTTAACTTACATTTTTTATTTTAACAGCATTGTCCTACAGATAACAAACAGCGTTGCGTTAAATACATCATTAAGTTTTTATTTAGAGTATCTTGAGTGTGTCATGCTCTCTTTACTGTCTCTGCGGTGGTGGCATGTGCGTCGGGTCGTTACGTTCCCTAAAATATGGTTGAGCGAAGCGATGGCTGATTCATATGTCATGCTCGTGAACGGGTGCCGCCTGTGGAGGCTGGTCTGCTCTTGCATACTTATCTTATTTTTAGTATTATTAATTATAGTTTGACTTTGTTTTACCTAAACAATTTTTGACTTTTACTAGAGTACTGTAGTGGTGCTGTATGACATTGTGGAAATTGAAACCTTTACATAATTATCTGATGTAAATTTGTTAACTTACATTTTTTATTTTGTTTTTTTACATGTTGTAATTGTCTTATATATATTTTTTGTGTTTATTTGTAATGGAAAGTGTTCTGCTATGATAGGGCATTTTCCAATATTTTTGACGCTGTAAGGGAGAAAAGAGCTGGACACTTGCTGAGTTTCTTGCCGGTTCTTCTCAGTACAAGATCTCCCGCCCAGAGTAGATTTACGAACCGATGGCATAATGACATTCACAAGAGCTACTTGTAGCCTAAACTGAATAAATGATTTTGAATTGAATTTTTGAATTTTTGATGTTTAGTATAAAGTCAACAGTCCAGGCTCACTCACTCACTCATCGATCTACGATCAGCCCAAAGTCTTGAGTCTAGATTAGATAAGGGTTTGATTTGTTGCGTATTTTTCGATGCATTATCTGGGCTCTTTTTCTGGGTTCATCAACCTGCATTTGGTAAGCGAAGTGATTTCCCATCAATTGTAGAGAATACTTGATTTAATGATCTAGGTAGTTGTTCATGTGGAACCGTACATATAGGTATATACGTAATGTAGGTAAAATCTAAAAATAATTAAGAGTATGCATATTAATTCATTAATAATAAATAAGTAATACTTACTATTTAAACATGTTATTTTATCACAACAACAGCAACAAGAGTTTGTCACAACAACAGATTTTTTTTTGTTTTTTTGCTTTTAATTTAATTTTTTATGGGTCCAGCTGAAAGTTAGCGCTGTGGCTACAAGTTACAACATGAGCTGAGCTGGTCAGCCCTTTCAGTTGTTTCTCATTATACCTTATATATATACCTTAGATATAAGAAACCTATTGTAATGTTTATGTATTGGAAGCACTGAATAAATAATTACTTACTTACTTTCTTACTTACATGAGTAAGCTACTGAATTAACTTATTGTAAATTGAGTAACTGTTAAAGGGTTTTTTCCATTTCTTTTTATGTAAAATTCTTTATTTCTGTATATTTTTTTTTAAATCATACTTTTACAATACTTTAACACTAATATTGAACTGTTACCTTAAACGGTTCGCTTGGTATACTAACAACCTGACAACATGACATCCAAAAGTATGTTTATAAAACCTCTGAGTTACTTACATAACAACGTAATAAACAACCGATTATTTACATCGTTCCATCTATAAAGCCGATGGAATGCCAGGTGAGATTCTCGAAATACCGATACAGCCACCATCTTAGGAGGCCTCCGCAAATATTCGTTGTCAAGCTCCGACCGACTATCGAAATCCAAGGGTCGTAAAGGCGAAGGGCGAGCATTCCACGAATTTAGTTGTGAAACTGTAAATGGCTATTGATTCCACAGATATCTGAAGTGGTCTCAGGTTGCTTCCAACCTCAGCTTCCAACAGCTGGAAATAAAACAAATGAATGCACACCACAAACGTAACTATCTATCTATCTCGTCTATGACTACCGAACGATAAGCTGAACGTACACAGTACTTACATAAACTAATAAATAGAAACAACTTATCATCATTCTGACGACCTCCTTGGTCGAGTGGTTTGTACACCGGTTTTCATGGTGTCGCCATCTCTGAGGTCCCGGGTTCGATCCCCGGTCGGGTCAATTTTGAAATTATTGTTTTTCTAAATTGTCTCGGGTCTGGGTGTTTTCTATGTATAATAAGTATGTTTTTCTGTTGTCTAGTAACCATATAACGAGTTTCATGACGAAGCTTCTCTTGGGCTAGATAATTGGTGTGAGTGTAGGAAAATTTATTTATTTATTTATTATTTATTAACATCAGCTCATTTTATGTCCTCACTACGAGAACGGGCCATAAACCACCACGCGGGCCCAGTGCGGTGCGGTGGTTGTTGCTAATGCAGCCGGGACCAACGGCTTTACGTGCCTTCCGAAGCACGGAGGAGCTCGAGATGATACATTTTTGGTCACTTATCCGATGACCGGCCTTTGCGAAAGTTGCTTAACCTCAGCACTTGCAGACCGGGCGCGTTAACCACTGCGCCATCGAGCTCCTCATTATTGGCCTATACCAATAGGCTGATGATAATAGGTTGGACTAGTGTACACTGCTGGACATAGGCCTCTCCAAGTGCACGCCACCGAGCACGATCCGCGGCTACTCTCATCCAGCTCTTGCCAGCCACCTTGCGAAGATCGTCACTCCACCTTATCTAAGGGGGACCTACACTACGTTTGCCGATACGCGGTCTAAACTAAACAACGGCAAACAACCTATACAGCTATTCAATTAAACTAAGAGCCAGAACATAAATTGACATAAAACCTTTAATATCACACTAATACCTATTATAAATGCGAAAGTTTGTGTGTATGTGTGTTTATTTGTTGCTTCTTCACGCTGTAACGGATGTATGGATTTGGATGAAATTCGGCATACAGATAGTTTATAACCTGGATTAAAACATAGGATACTTTTTATCCCGATATTTCTACAGGAACGGGTGAAACCGCAAGCGGCCGCTAGTTATAAAATAATTTCCTTTTGCCACCTTTTTGAACAATGTGACCAAATGTGAATAGGGCCAGATGAGAATAGGACCTTAAGCAAATGGTAACAAATACGTATCTAACGTCTTACAAATACCTACAATGTATTGTGCAAGCTAGCTATAAAAATGTGATCATTAAAAAGTGAACTACATGAAGAGAATGTTGTCTTTTTATCACTTTTAGTCAAAATAACGGTACATTTTGATTGTTTTAAATTTCTTAAATTAAGGAACTGTTATTGTATAGCTCGTGGTTAGATGGTTTAATAACTTAATTGAACTCTGCAGTCCACATCAAAGAGTTGTTGGAATGCTGTTAGGTATGTGTTAGAATATTTGTCTGTTTTGTTTGTTGCGTTCGCTGTGAAATGCGGTAATTTTGAAATTTGTTTGAATGATATGTACAAACTTTAGGATTCCGATGAAACACATGCATATATCAAGTGGATGTTAACGGCAAAAACAATTAAATCTAAACAGTATCTGAGTAATTCACATTCTCGTTCTTGTTCTTCTAAGGGTACCTCTCCAACTAGTGAAAGTTGGAGAGGCACCCTTAGACACCGTCAGCTCTACATACTTGGTCCTGCCCTTGGCAAGGCGAAAAAGATCAGTGACACTCGCTATTTCCGTCCACTCCCGAATATTCCTCGACTTTCTTCTAAGACCAGCCCCCCGACCGCCTAACCGATCGCTTTGACGTCATCTTGTCGTTTCGTACCGCCTATGAAAGCAATATCGAAAGCTGTAGCCTTTAGCTTTTGATATTGCTTTCATAGGCGGTGCGAGGTGGCAAGATGACGTCATAAACTATACGCGTAGTCAAAGCGATCGGTTAGGCCAGTCTGGGTAGGCGGTCGGGGGCCAGGTCTCCCCTTTCCAGTCACTTTTCCCATCATAATAAGTTGCAAGAGTTCGTGTCTGTCGTGCTTAAGCGCATGACCCAGATATGCAACTTTTCTCTGCGTTCACGTTAGGCTGTTAAAAATATTGACCATATTTTTTTAATTTCCTCCCATATATTGTTTTCTAAAGTTTACGCGAACACTACACATTGAAATGAAACAACTTTTACGGATCTACTCGCGTTTATTTTACACATTACTATATAATGTTTATGCCGACGTTTCGAAGTCGTTACACGTGGTCACAGGGAGACTGAGGTGTTGGTTATCTCATAATTAGTTGGTAGCTTGTATACCCTCATTTAAATTTAATCAGGTGCGTTCCGTTTTACGCAGTAAGAGCTTACAGTATCTTTTTGTCTGGCAGTATGGTGTTGGGGCTGGGATTTAATATTTTGTATGATGGGATCCCAGGCTGGTGGTAGATTCCAACCATCTTCTCTATTGAAATTAGGATGTTTTTTAATTTCAATAGCCTCGCGTACCATCCTAGGGATGAATTGTTGTTCTCTAGCGAGTATTTGTGTTTTATCAAATCTGATTTAATGGTCGGGCAACTAGAGGGCTAGGGAATGTTCGCATACTGCAGACTTATTTTCACGCCTATGCTTGACGTCGGTTATATGTTCTTTAACGCGGGTTCCTACACTTCGCTTTGTTTGCCTGATGTAAGAGAGCCCACAGTCGCAGTCCAGTTTGTACACGCCTGTATCTTGTTTTTTACAACTTTTACAACCTGTCAAGTGCAACATACCCCATGTTGCACTTGAATTCTGGTAAAGGAGAGGTCATCCTGAAAGTTGACATAAAGAATGCCTTCAATTCTGTTAATAGGGACACCTTGCTGATAGAAATTAAAAAAGAAATACCCCAAATCTATAGTTTTCTTTGGCAATGCTACAGATACCCCTCTAAATTACTGTATCGGGACAACCTTCTGGAATCAGCTGTTGGCTGTCAACAAGGTGACCCCCTCGGGCCTGTGATTTTCAGTTTAGCAATTCACCCAATTATTCGTCAGCTAAATTCCAAATTTAACGTTTGGTATCTTGATGATGGAACCTTGGGAGGCGACGTAGGATCTGTTTTAAGTGACCTACAATTCCTTAAAAATGAACTTCATTCCATTGGCCTTGATCTCAACCTTTCGAAATGTGAACTATACTTACCAGACAGTACGGACAGACATCTGACACTTCCCCAATTTAACGCAATAGCTCCGGAAATCAAAATTGTTGAAAAAAGTTCGCTTCGTCTCCTTGGGTCTCCAATCTTTGAAAATTCCTTTCCCGTTTTTATCGAGGAAAAAATACAAAATTTTAATGACGTTTCGGAAAGATTGTTCCAAATTAACATGCATTCGGCTATAACCTTAATTCGTTACTGTTGTTTCGGCCCTAAATTAATATATTTCCTTCGCTCTTCCCATTTATGGATGCACAGTCATCTATTAGATAAAATGGACCAAATTATGCGGCATACATTAACGTCGATTTTAAATGTGGCCATGGACGATCGTTCTTGGGCACAAGCTACTCTTCCTATTCGCTTGGGAGGCCTTGGCGTCCGCAAATTTTCAAGTATTAGTTTACCGGCTTTTTTATCCTCGGTCCATGGCACCGAAAAATTAATCAGGAAAATCCTAGCCCCCACACTGGTTAATTTTGATGTGCCGTGCTTCACCGAGGCTATGGATGCCTGGAGACTCGCTTGCCCGAATTCAGATACACCCGACAATCCATCTTCCCAGAGACGGTAGGATGAGCCGCTTTGCAGAGTAGTATTGAATGATTTACTTGTCACGTCTGCTACTACTGCGGAGCGTGCGCGCCTGCTGGCTGTGGGCAAGTGGGAGTCGGGTCTTTGGCTTCATGCACTACCGTCGTCGAACTTAGGTAGTTTGTTCGACGACACTACTTTCCGCCTCGCTGCTTCCCTGCGTCTAGGAGCTCCTTGTTGTTCTCCCCATCGCTGTCACTGTGGCGAAGTTGTCAACGGCCTCGGATACCACGGCCTGTCTTGCAGCCGTAGTGCGAGCCGCTTAGCCCGGCACGCGAATATTAATGACATCATCCGACGTGCTCTTGTCACCGTCGGCGTTCCAGCTGTATTAGAACCCAATGGCTTGGCACGTGACGATGGCAAGAGACCAGACGGCATGTCTTTATTTCCATGGAAGGTGGGTAGGCCTTTAGTGTGGGATGCAACTTGTGTCGATACTCTTGCGCCATCCCATCTTCCTAGCACAGCGTGCTGTGCTGGTGCTGCTGCTGCGGCTGCAGAAAACCTCAAGCGGCGAAAGTATAATAACCTTATCGGCAATTATATTGTCGAGCCGTTTGGGGTTGAAACCCTCGGGCCGTGGGGTCCGAGTGCTCATGCTTTGTATAATGACATCTCCAAACGGCTGGTTGACTCTTCCCATGACCCAAAAGCTGGCTTTTACCTTGGCCAGAGGCTAAGCATTGCCATACAACGAGGCAATGCCGCCAGTCTCTTGGGTACATTACCAGTCGACAGCGACGCGGAGGAATTTTTTGACGCCATATTTTAATTTAGTAATAGTTTTAGTTAAATTTATTTTATTTATTCCACATTGTAATTGTATTGTAAAAATTGGTTGATCTTCTTCGGCGGCTTGAAGTAAGTGTTGATTGAAGCTCGCTTTAAGATATGTCTGTGTATAGTTCATATATCGCAATAACGCCACTGAGACACGTTTGTGGCGGTTCTAAGACAGCAGAATCGAAACCCAGGCCCTACTTTAAATGATCACTGCAAAGGCTTTGCAAAGTTTCTGTAAAAAGGCTGTATAATGAGGCTGCAGCTCACCTGGGCGTAACTTTGAGTCGGCGGAATGGGGCGGAATCGAAGTTCCTTGCAAGTTTTAAAAGTCTAATTTTCCTTCATACGCGACTTGAGTACAGGAGCCGACGACGGGCCGTCGTGACGACGGCGGATTAATGTGGAATCGTTTTATGCATTATGGATCGGTCGTGACTGCTGGACCTTAGGCACAATTTTTTTTATATTGAATCGTCATAGTGACCACATCCTGCCTGATGGTAAGCAGCCGATGCAGTCCAAAATGATAAGAGCGCTCCTCGGTTACAAGCGCACCGATTCATGACAGCCTGCATAAATGCCGTTTCGCGCCCCGCTTAAAAGACCCAGGACTATAGGAGCTGGGAAACACATACGACATTCGGCTTTGGAATTCTTTGCTTTCTTATGACAAATAAGGAGGACCCAAACTTTTCTTGGCGGGAAAGTGAAAAGTCATGTTTGCGGTTTTGCTTTGCACCCCATGACATGCCGGGTCAGGTGCACTGCCAACTTTGCTATCGTGGCTCCATCTCTGACATCCCTTTTAAACAGCCTTCTTGCAACAATAATGCATATTGTTAGTGTACATTTTGTGAACACAGAAACCAGAATTTCAAATTCAAAAAATATATAATTTCTTATCCACACTAATCTTCCATAATGCTTTAAAGGACCAAAGTTGGCGATCCAACTAAAAGTAAAATTCTCTCCCAATCATAAGTTTCATATAAAAAGTGCAATATTATGCAGTACAGTGCTGAAAATCAACTTGAAAGCGTCATTTTACGCCTTGCAAAATGAAATCAGGAACTTCAATATTTGTTGTCGACTGAGAAATAAGAGTTATTGGTGTTCAAAAGTTTCTCGGAGCGTTTGATTTTCTCAGAACACCATCGGCTTTTCTTTTCGACATTCGACTAACTTGTTTTATTTGAAGCCGTCTCGTTGAAAGCCGAAATGGGAGATTGTAAGGTTCGCGGAAATACCTGTTCATAGCTGCAATTCTGCTAATTCAATAACATCTTTAAACTCTTCAGAACTTGAAGCTCTTATGAAAAAACGGGTATCTATACTAATATTATAAAGCTGAAGAGTTTGTTTGTTTGTTTGTTTGTTTGTTTGTTTGAACGCGCTAATCTCAGGAACTACTGGTTCGAATTGAATAATTCTTTTTGTGTTGAATAGTCCATTTATCGAGGAAGGCTTTAGGCTATATAACATCACGCTGCGCCCAATAGGAGCGAAGCATCAGTGAAAAATGTTGCAAAACGGGAAAAGAGCCTAAAAAATTAAAAATGCTGCCGAAAGTCACTATTCCACGCGGACGAAGTCGCGAGCACAGCTAGTTTAGAATACTTGTACCCACAGTCCGTACCTCTTTTGCTAAACGTCTTCCCCTGTTTTCTCATTCCCATATCTACAACAAAGTTATTCGTAAATGTCCCTTAAAGGATCTACCCTTATACAAAGCAAAATGTAAAATAAAAACCTGGCTGCTGACCTACTGACCTACTGACTACCTTGAGACAACAAATTCTTCCATAACCCTGACATGCTGTATATTCGCATAACATATCCACTAACAACACACACATACACATACTCACACACCCCTCCACACACCCTCACACACATACACCACAAATACAGTCAACACAGAACCACACACATTTCCATCATTCCTCTCACAAGTTTTCTTTTTGGAAGGAACCGGGGCTGTCGTTTGATACATAATTGGTCTATGCTTACTCATCTGAACTACTGCGATTCAGGCCTGCGAGCCTTGTGCAATAGTTGCTGTACTATTATTATTGTAAAATTTTAAGTGCCAGTAATTTTTTTTTTTTTTTTTAATGTTAAAAGGAGGCAAACGAGCAGGCGGGTCACCTGATGGAAAGTAATCACCGCCGCCCATGAACACTCGCAAAACCAAAGTTATCGCAGATGCGTTGCCAACCTTGAGGAAGGAATTGGATCTTGAGGAGGGAGTAGGAATTGGAAGGGGGTGAGAGATGGGCCTCCGGTACTTTCACTCACCGGACGAAACACAACAGCAACGAGTGCCGTTGTTTCACGCCGATATTCTGTGAGAGGGTGGTGTTACGCCGGGCGAGCCGGCCCATTTCGTGCTGCAACGCAGCGTGGCTCTACCACTCCATTTATTATTTATTTATCTCAATAGGGTGTCAATAGCGTGTTTTTTTTATGGGTTTTTTTATTGCATACGGGTAAGCACTTTATCTTACATGATGTTACAAATTATAGACCCATAAAATGTTTATATATTTTTTATTGTCGCGAACAAATTACAAAAACACAAATGTTGAAAAACAAATCCTGCTCGTGGAAATTTTTTCAACATTTGTGTTTTTTTTATAGACCCATTTCAATTTTGTCAACACTTTCTAAAATATTGGAATCACTAATATGTCCCTTTGTACAGCGGTACTTTAAACAAAATTTTAACATTCATCAACACGGTTTCATCCCATCTAGATCAACATGTACTAATTTAGTAGACCTCACTGAAACTTTAATCGAGTCATTGGATGCTAACAAGCAAATTGACGTTGTATATAGAGTCTAACAATATCAATAAGCGAACGTTTAAGGGGAGCATCTATACATCACACTGAGCATGCTCACCAAATTTGGTTCAAAACTACAGACTCGTTAACGAGATAATCAACAAAACATTATCAAATTCACCAAAAGATACACCCTTTCCAAACCCGTACTGTACTACACGCACACAAAGATAGCCGTGTGTGTATGAATGTCATACAATGGTTTTTCAATTGTGTGCACGCGTGTATCTGTGCACTATCTTTTTATTGACGCTTGCGTGCGTGTTAGTAAAGATATAGCATGTTTCATGATGTGTATTATTTTAATTGATTTAGTTTGTTAGAAAACATAACTTTGATAAATCACTATAAAACTGGAGCCCATTTTTTGTCATTGTATTCAGAATGATGTATAGATTTAACGTTCGCCCTTAAACGTTCGTTTATTGATTTTGTTAGACCCTGTATACAGATTTTAGTAAAGCTTTCGATTGGATGTCTCATAGCATATTGCTGAAAAAGCTATCAGCCTATGGCATCTCTGGTGCATTGTTAAAATGGATGAAATTTTATCTAGAAGATCGGACATTCACTGTAGCGGTTAATGGGTTTCGCTCAAAGTCACAAAATATAACCGCTATATAAATAGTTAAATGCTGTTGAAACATTGTTGAATAAATAAATAAATAAATAAATAAATAAATATACCGCAAGTGTCTCATCTGGGTCCTGTTTTGATCACTATCTTTGTTAATGACATACCTAGCATCATCACATCCTCCAAAACGTATATGTACGCAAATGACCTGAAGATGTGTAGAGTTATTGACACTATGCAAGATTCGGTAATGCTTCAGAGAGACATTGATGCGCTTGTTGAATGGTGGGCTTTTTTGTGCGATATGGGCGTAAAAAAAATTAGTTACATACTACTGTCGTGTTGATCAAACTGGGATGGGTGAGTTGGAGCAGGTACGTGAACTGGGAATTATGTTTGATAGAAAACTAACGTTTGTATCTCACATGGAACACATTATAAACCGTGCCTCAAAAACCCTTGGTTTTGTGTTCTTATTTTTATTATTGCTCCTTATATTAAAGGGTTGCGCTATAATAAACTAAGATACTTTTGTACAATTCCTTAGTGCAAAGTATTTTGGAGTATTGCTCAGTTGTTTGGAGACTTCATTACGCTTGAACGTATTCAAAAAAGATTTGTTCGGCATCTAATGTTCTCAAATGGCATTTCGAAAAATAAATTACCGTCTTATATGAAACAATTGACACACTTTAGAATGAGTTCCTTAGAGGAACGTAGAAAGACCACTGATTTGACTTTTGTGTCCAAAATTTTCACTAACAAAATCGACTGCCCCCTGTTACTAAATACATTTACGTGTCCCAGTGAGATACCCCCGAAATAAAGTAACTCCTCTCTCTCCACCCTTTCGAAAAACTGTATTTGGCTCAAATTGCCCCATCCCAAGACTGTGCAAGCTGGTAAATGAACATAGTGACCAACTGGACATTCACCCTGACTCACTAACAGGAATCTTTCTATTGTAATGACCTCAAATTAATTAGTTACATTTTTTTTATGATTACAACTCAAAAATATTATTTTGTTATTGTTTTTAGACTTATATTGTTATCTATATTTTGTAAGTTCTCTAACAGGTTGTATGTACCTATAAATCTTTGTTACATTCAGATAATGTTGCAATTGTATTTGCTTATTTTTATGTATTAGTGTAAACAAACGTTGGTGAGACAGGTATATAATCAAAGGTTATGGCGATATATTTTGATTTTCTCGAAACATCATCGGTTTTTCTTTTAGTTTTATTTGAAGCCGTTATTCACATCACTATTACAACATTACTAATATTTTAGCAACACACAACCTATATTTAAGGCATATAACAATACTGCCCATAAAATTCCTTCCAAGGCATTTTTATTTTTGAACAGATCTTTAAATCATATTAATTACTGCGAAAGTAATTAACGCTTTCACAGCATTCGTTAAAAAGTGGAGTCTTGCCGCGAAGCGCCGACGCCGCCGCCGTCGCAGTCTGAACCGTTTCGTACGAAACGGAACCAAATGTAATGGAAACAATAAAAAAATTTAAATCAAAATATTTTTTCATTTTCATATTCGTTAATAACAATGTCTGAGGTTGAATCTTTCTTTTGTCATATCTTATTATTTATATAAATATAGATAGGTAAATTATTTATATAAACCAAATTAAATAAAATGAAAATGGAATCAAATAAAATTAAACAGTACCAGAGAAGAGATAATGATAAATTCGTAACTGTACGTCATTGTTTACCTTTTAAGTACTGCAAAATGCGTCATTTAAAATCTATTATTTAAAACAGAAATATCGTAAATCAAAGTTTATATTGCGTTCATCAAGATCGTATACCTAATCTGTGATCTAAAATATCGTAAGTATATTTTTTGTTACTGTTCTTTCTTATTTATAGCAAGTAGTAATTATGCAAAAAGATGTTTATACTTATACTAATGTACTTATATTATTATACCGGAAGGTAATTAGAATGAACCTAAATGTTAATACAAACAAAATATAATAATAACGAATTTATTTATTAAAATTAATATTTTTTCCGATTTTTAGCAGATATTTATTTAGAATACATCATTTAAACGCAATTATTTAAACTCATCTACTACGGACCTACTTAATATATTTTTAATTTTACTGTTAGGTATATAGTTAGTTAGGTTATAAATAATATAAGCAAATAGAATAAATATTATTAACGGGATTATTATCATGTTTATTGTCGTGTTTGAGTATCCGATATTTCGGTATTATCGGATTATCGGATACTCAAACACGACAATAAACATGGTAATAATCCCGTTAATAATATTTATTCTAATGCAAGTGACCATGATAGTTTAAAAAGTAATATAAGCAAATTTTGTTGCGAACAAATTACAATTTGAAAAAATGCGCTAAAAGGAAAAAAATAAACTTTTACTTTAAAACTTTTACTGTCAACTAAACGTCAACGTCACGTTATAACGTCATTACACAATTTATATGATATAAAAACTTGTCGCGAGATTTAATTGTTTTCATAATTACTAAGATTGAAAATTTTAATCGTAAAATCAATCACATCAAGTTATTTAATTTACTTTTTTATCTACACAAGTATACCTCGCGACAAGCTTTTATATTATATAAATTGTGTAATGGCGTTATAAGTTCATAGTAAAAGTTTTAAAGTAAAAGTTTATTATTTTCTTTTTAGCGCATTTAAATAAAAGCTTGTTTTTAAAAAGTTTTTTACTTTTTAGTTATCGTCCTTTTATTTGATACCCATAATGGAGGCAAGCATTAAAATCTTAGTCCGCCATAATATGGCGGCGAATAACAAGTGACGTCACTCTAAATCCAATATTATTGGATTTAGAGTGACGTCACTTGTTATTCTCAGCAATCTCTTTCATTTGATACCCATATTGTAGGAATGCATTAAAAATAATTAGTCCGCTATCTTGGGTGTAGCGCCATCTTGGATTTAGAATGACGTCACACAATTAACCAGCAGTGTAATCCAAACTGAACGTGTGTACAAAATTTTAGCTCAATCGGTTGAAGATTCTGCATTCAAATTGAGTTTCAAGCTTTAGAAGTCCGCCATATTGGATTTAGAGTGACGTCACATTATTTTTCGAGTTATTCTCAGCAAGCCCTTTCATTTGATACTGATTCATTTATATCATATAAATTGTGTAATGACGTTATAACGTGACGTTGACGTTAAGTTTATAGTAAAAGTTTTAAAGTAAAAGTTTTTTTTTTCTTTTTAGCGCATTTTTCAAATTGTAATTTGTTTGCAACAAAATTTGCTGATATTATTTATAACTTATCTAACGGATCAGCTGCACTGCCAAGTTGACAGTGCCAACTATGCTATCGTGGTTCACGTGAGCCATGTGGCTATAGCATAATATAGACGTGTTTTTTCCAAATCATAAAAGTATTCATTAACTGGCTACCTCCCGCAGCAGCCGTCCACGCGAGGCAGCAGCGCGGCAACATCTTGTACTAATTGGTCCACGATGCGAAGATGTTCAGACGATTTATGGCGCGCCTCAGCACCCACCAGCCTCTGCGCTTCACTAACATATTTTAAACTTTACCTTTTGCTTGGAGCACAATAACTTAGACTAACTTTTACTCACGCAACGCCATTGAAACTGCCGGTAGTAGGAGCCTTTTGCTCATTGTAGGTGCCCGATGTCTGTTCAGCTTCTGAGCAGCAGTGTTCTCATCATCAAAAATTCCACTCATCTTCCTCCGGCGGCCCTGTCAGAATAACAGCGCTCCTACGGTACTCGGCCCATCTTCGAGTGTCGTGGGGGTATTATGCTGAGACAGGGTCCTTGTTGGCCTCACACACTGCTTTTTGTTTATTTTTTCTTTTAATTGTTTTTTTTGTTTTGTTTTTTTGTTGTTTTTTGTTTTCCCCCTTTTATTCTTATTAATTCTTGCTTTGTTTTGACTGTATTGTTTTTTGTGTGCGTGTGTGTGTGTGTCAATAAATATTTTTCTTTCTTTCTTTCTTTCTTTCACTGCTGGGTAAAGAATTCTCTCATATGGCACATTAGGCACTCTCCTATCACGTTGGACAAAAGGGTTGATGGGTCCAAAATTTGGTTGGACTGCCTTGTATGCCTTCCGACGTACGAAGGAGCTGGAGATATTTTAATTTGCTGATTTGCTCAGCCATCTGGTAACCTGTCCCTGAAAGTTGCTTACCTTGCAACATCGCACACAGAATATGCAATCTATTGCGTCTTTTAGCCCCATTGCTCTATTCAGGTTAAGTGGAGATAATAATAAAATTTTATTGAAATCATAATGTATAACTTGTTTCCATCTCAACTTATTAAATGTGACGAAAACACCGTAAATACAAGCTTAACTTTCGAACACAACAACGATACAATGTTTGTCGTTATTAATAAAATAATCGTACTAAATTTAAAACAAACGAGTCGCTGTATCCCATTTGAGCTGAAACGTCTAAACACTATCTAAATCTACACAAGCATCGTCCAGTTCCAATCAAACGCAAATCTATGCTTTAAACCCATATTAATACAGTATATATTCGTATTATGAATTCACATTATTACCTGAGCTGATTGATATCGACCGCAACCATTCGCGATGTACTAAACACAACCTAGGATTATACTGTAAGCTGTCACCATGATACATTGAGAGGCCATTGTAAGATCGGGTTAGGATTACAATTATAAGCTCAGAATTAACTGAGTTTCAATTATAAAGGGCAACAAAGAGATTGCATTATTATCCCTTGATAAAATCGAGGAGCTCGATGGCGCAGTGGTTAACGTGCCCGGTCTGCGATCGCTGAAGTAAAGCAACTTTCACAAAGGCCGGTCATCGGATGGGTGACTAAAAATGTATCATCTCGAGCTCCTCCGTACTTCTCGTTAAGCTGGTGGTCTCGGCTGCATTAGCAGTCGTTAAACTGCGTCGTGGAAACTGTTTACGCATTTCACCTGATGTTGTGTGTGACAACAAGGGCGTAGGAAGCGCACTTCACCGGGAACCTTCTTATACTGAAGAACTGCTCTCCTTATTGGTCAACTACTGAAGAACTGGCTAACTTATCTCGAACAAGAAGACAACAATGTTACCGAAATTATTGCTATGATGACAGGCTTAATAAGGTAGTGGCAGCTATATTCGACAATGAAATTGCTTTACCACCTTAGAAGTGAATTTTGTTTACAACAAGTTCTATTTTTGTTTAAAAGACCAAGTGACAGATACGTTTTCATTATTGACAATGAGCCTTAGCGAAATTTTTATTGTAATGGATGTTTTTGTCAAAAGTGATAAAGCAATTTCATGGTCGACTATACCTTGCCTTAAAAGAAGCCTCACCATACCACCACCCAAACTAAGTTCACTCTGTATGTTATTTCAACTGTTTTTGTGCAATTTAAAACATCATAATCAAAGTCTTTAGACTTTAGATTACAAAAACACAAATGTTGAAAAAATTTCCACGAGCAGGATTTGAATCCTGCACCCTTCTGACATACCGGGTCAGGTGCTCTCCCAATTGAGCTATCGTGATTCTAACCAGCCCGCCGAAATTATTCAACACTATTTACTTGACTTTAGATTGCTAAATTCGGATATGCAAATGATATTTTCTATTTTTTTCTTCGAACTGTCGTCATCTCAGTATTGCCCTTAAGTATGAAAAGTTTCATTAAAACTTACATATTAAAGCTTTAAAGATTGAATGGCATACCGTATTGTCAAATGGTTCAAAATCAAAAACTCTGTAGTTAGTTTAAAAGTTACTTGAGGAGCTCGTTGGCGTAGTGATTAACGCGCCCGGTCTGCGAGTGCTCAGGTTATGCAACTTTCGCAAAGGCCGGTCATCGGATGGGTGACCAAAAATGTGTCATCTCGAGCTCCTCCGTGCTTCGGAAGACACGTAAAGCCGTTGGTCCCGGCTGCATTAGAAGTCGTTAACAACCACCAATCCGCACTAGGCCCGCGTGGTGGTATATGGCCGTTCTCCCTATCCATCCATAGGGAAGGCTCGTGCCCCAGCAGTGGGGACATAAAATGAGCTGATGATGATGAAAACTTACTTTATATACTACTAAGTGGGTCTGTTGATTATGTAACAAGTTGTATATCTATATCTCAATCATGGATACCGTGTAAAGCGGCTAAGGGAGATCGCCAGGTAATGAATGGTCCTGAAATTCCAAAGCCTCCAATGCATCACTTCGGGTTAGCCGCATAGTAAAGGAATAACCGACCAGCATTAATTAGAAGGCTTTATTGACTAACGCAGTAGACATAGCCAATGCAGTATGAGAGACAAGAATTATTTATTTAATTGTTTTTATGGGTAAGCGTACCAAACACAGTCATATAATAGCAAGTTACCATTTTTTTTTTTTCCATTAGAAAACCATTAGGAAAAAGACTATTTAAATATTTATAAAATTTTTAAAATACAGTAAAAAAAATTAAACGCCTACCCGACCCTTTTTTTCACTGTATTTTATAAATTTAAAAAATATTTAATTTAGCTTCAGTGCAGCAATTAGCACTTGAAAATAATAAAAATAGTAAATATTTAATACACTATTTAGTTTTTGTAAGATATTATGAGTCTTGGTGGAATAGTGGCAATGATCTCGACCTGATATCCGCAGGTCCCGGGTTCAGTTCGCAGGTCGGACAAAATATGTTCCGGATTGGTCGATGCATAGCCCGGGTTTGTGATCATCAACCCGCATTTGGCAAAGCTTGGTGGTTAAGCCAATTTAAAGTCTTCAGTTGTAACGCAGAATAAATACTTACCTACTAGTGGTCGCTAAGTGGTCGAAATTCGACCGTAATTTTAGTAAGTCTGCACGGATAGTATTCTAAGCGATGAAAAATTAAAAAAAGATAGAATGTGAGTTTGGTTTGGCATTGACAGATTTCGGCCGCTCCTCTTCCATTTTTGAATTTTTTGAAAATAGTTTAAGTATATGTGTGTGTGTCAAATACATGGTAGCGTGTGTAATGTTTGTTTTATTGATTTAGTGTATTTTTATGCATAATTAAAAAAAAATATTAACATTCTGTACTCCTTCTCTATATAAACTTTAAGAGTGCGTTTCATACTCCTCCGTCCGCGCAATTTTCGTAAAAAGGGGTACAAAGTTTTTGCTTCACGTAATAATATATAGATTCTTTGGTGTAGTGTAGTGATGACTTTATTTAAATGATGATGGAGGCCTTTGCACAGCTGTGGGACATAGCAGGTATATAAAATAGTTACTAACATTTCTGGAACGCGGCTGGAAACGGCTTATTTGGCTTATTGTCATTTCTAGCGATAACTAGCGGCTGGAAACGGCTGCTTACATTTCATTGATATGTTCACATGACTTAGTTTTTTGTTTTTGTTGTTTCTCTTCTGATTTATTTACTATATGGTACATTCAACATAAATAGACAAGCAATGACATTTGTATCTGTATTAAGTGTGTGAGAGATGTTTTGGAAATAGGTATTTATGAAATGAAATAAGTGTAGACAGAAACCTAGTGTATGGTTATGGTTCTACTGGCAAGTAGCTATGGAACGCTTCCTTAGGTTATAAAATAAAGCCTAAGGGGTGGATCACTTATTGAGCTGTAGTTTAACTAATTATTTTTACTAGATGAAATATGATATATGAGTGGACTGTATTTTTTAAGAGGTTTGGTTCAGCTCGGATCCACAACTAAGGTAATTAAGCCTCGTTCAGTAAAACCTGAGATTAATTAGAAAACACAAAAAAAACATCATGGGCAAGGCACTTGTACCAAGATTTAAGGGAAGGTTATATGGGAAAAAACACTCACTGTTGCTGCAGATGAGATCCAGTTCACCACTCTTCACAATTACCACAATCACAAGCAGGCCTGCTGTATTTAGTGTATCGATATATCCAATTATAAGAATAAAGTGTTTTTGGAAGAAGATTAGCTTGATTTACTTAGATTTTTAAAACACTGTCGCGTAGGCGAGGTCAGCCATTGCAATCCGTTGCACACGGAGCGACGAACCGAGACGTTATTTTGTCAGGAGAGGGTAGAAAGAACCTCATACAAGTGCGTAGTATCAAAATATAATTAAAAATGACGGTATGCTAAGTAATTTATGATCGAGACTCAATATCCCCCTCGCCTTGAAGGAACCCCTTCAAATTAAAGCAAGTTACTATCAAAAATATGAAACTAATAACTAAAACTACGACTAAGCTTATGTATGCTGATTATACTATTGCGAAGGTAACGGACATAATTTTACGATAGGTCGTTTGAGCATACCGCTCTTAGTTCTAACGTCTGCAACGCGTACGACTCCGTCTCTACCAGGGTGCAACCCTGTTACAATGCCGAGAGGCCATTGTAGAGGAGGCGCGTTATTACACATAATTATAACAACCGTACCTATAGTTATAGGGTTGGAAGGCGTATTCCATTTCTCTCGCAACTGCAGATTATGGAGATACTCCGTCCTAAATCGTGTTCAAAAGGATTGGACTAAAGAGTCTAATAAAGAATAACGAGTGAGAAGATTAGTCCGTTCACTACTAAGATTAGTCGCGGGAAGAAACGCTAACGATGCGCTAGATAAAAAGTGTGAAGGAGTTAACGCGGTAGGATCTGAAGGATCAGAACTTAATAAGTAGAGAGGGCGACTGTTTAAAATCGCCTCTATCTGAGTCAATACTGTAAGAAACTCTTCGTTAATAATTGAGTACCTATTACTCTAGATAAGTGTGACTTTACACATTTAATATTAGCCTCCCATATGCCCCCAAAGTGAGGTGCACTGGGCGGATTGAGTTTCCACTCGATACGAAGGTTAGAAAGCTCATTAGAAAAAATTACATAATAATCGTCAGATTTTAAAAAGGAGTGAAGCTCACTGAGATAAGATTTAGAAGCTATAAAATTAGTACCGTTGTCGCTGTAGAGACATTGACAAGGACCACGGCGAGATATGAATCTCTTAAAAGCGTCCAGAAAAGAAGCAGAACTAAGATCTGAAGCAAGTTCTAGATGAACTGCTTTAGTAACTAAGCAAATAAATAGGCACAAGTATGCCTTCTGACTGCGAACTCCGCGTTTACGTGTCAAAGTAATAAAAAATGGACCGGCGTAGTCTACACCCGTGTGTGAGAATGCTTTACTTTGCTCCACACGACACTCGGGAAGGTCAGCCATATTTGGAAAAGTAGGTTTTGGATTAAGCCTGAAACAAGTGTTACAGCGGTGAATACGCATACGTACAATACGCCTAGCAGATATGATCCAAAACCTTTGTCTTAATAAAGACAATAAAAGCTGAGGGCCAACATGACAATTCCGTTTATGATAATTATCAATAATTAATTCTACAATATGTCCATTGCGCGGTAACAAAGCGGGATGCTTGTTTGTAAAGTTTAGAGACGAATGAGAGAGACGTCCCCCGACACGTAGAATATCGTTATGTAAAAACGGAGAGAGCTTTCTTAACATAGGTGAACAAGTTTTATTATGCTTAAGTTTATCTAAATCTTCTTTAAAATATGATTGTTGGACAGCTTGTATCACTGCTAACTCAGCAATATCTAAATCTGACGCGGTAATTACGTTATTACGAGGAAGCCTTTTTATAAATCTTAAAAAATATACAACAGAGCGTAGGTATTTATCCCAGTTAGAAAAAGCTAAACTTAAAGTTATAAGTGGATGTTCCGTTTCTGGAGAGCTAGTAGCTACGTGCGTAGTTGTCTTCTCCTCAGGGAGCGCTGAGGGAGAAGGCGCGAAATCGGAAACCAGCCAGTCACTTATAGGAAGAGACATCCACGACGGTCCCGTAAACCAAAGTTCGTGGTGTATCAACTGCGAAGGCAAAAGCCCACGCGACACACTGTCCGCGGGGTTTTGGCTCCCAGGAACAAAACGGAAAGTTTCTTTAGGAAAAAGAGACTGAATTTGTGCAATTCGATTTGCGATAAATGTACTAAATCTATGTGGGGACGAGTGCACCCAACATAGCGCTACTTCCGAGTCGGAAAAAGCGTATACGTCCGATATAGGGAATCGCTTAGACATAAGGTCATAAACAACGCCTAAAAGCTTCGACATCAAAAGGATCGCGCAAAGCTCTAGACGAGCGAGTGTTATGGTTTTGATAGGTGCAACCTTTGATTTTGAGCACAATAAACGTATAGTGTGCTGATTATCATTAATAACATATGCGTATATTACGCAACCGTACGCTTTTTCAGAAGCGTCCGAGAAAGCTACAAGATAAAATTTAGAATTATCATGAATGCCTAGATGGCGCGGAAATCTCAAAGTAGATATTAAAGGAAGTTCCTTTATAAAAGTAAGCCATAAATTTAAAATAAACTGCGGCGGCTGATCATCCCAATCTAGTTTAAGAAGCCAAAGTTCTTTAATTAATAATTTAGAATAAAGTATAACGGGGCCAACGAGACCTAGAACGTCATACAAGCGAGCAGTAGCTGATAGGATGGCGCGCTTCGTACCTTTGGTGTCCGGTGGTGTTACTGTAAATTTAAAACAGTCGGAAGAAGGCAGCCACTGTAAACCGAGAAGTTTTATAGTGGTGTCGTCGTCGAAAGAGACAGACTCCTGCTGGCGATGTGGTGCAGAAATGGCACTCAACAACTCAGGAGAGTTGCTGGTCCACTTATACAATTAAAATCCACCAGATTTGAACAGCTGGAGCAACTGTGATGCTGTCTCTACTGCTCTGCCTAGCGACAGAGCAGAGGAAGCTAAGTCGTCGATGTAGACGTCTCTTTCTAAGACTTCAGCAGCCAAAGGGAAGTTTTCTCGCTCATCATTAGCAAGTTGCCGTAATGTTCGAATAGCGAGAAATGGAGAACTACGGAGACCAAAGGTAACGCGATTAAATTGATAAGTTTCGATGGGATCATCTGTTGAAAATCTATATAAAAACCGTTGATAATTACGGTGCGCGGGATGTACTTCTATACATAAGTACATTTGCCGAACGTCGGCGAAAAAGGCTACTTTAAAAATACGTACATTAGTAAGTATATTAAATATATCGTTCTGTAAATTGCACCCGGTGTGCAAAACGCCATTAAGTGAAAGCCCGGAGTCGGTTCTAGCACTGGCGTCCAGAACGATGCGAAGTTTAGTAGTATCCTTGTCATCACGTATGACAGGATGATGCGGCAGGTAGAAGCCCTGCGACGAAGTATCGTCATTAACTAAAGAAATGATACTTTTATTTAATAATCGGCAACAACATTATTATAATTTGTACGTAGGTCGGGTGATCTTAAAAACTTATTTTCGAGTGATAAAAAACGTCTATGAGCATTAAGAAAAGAATTACCAAGTTGGTCTAAATTATGTTTAAATGGCAAACTAACAGAGTAGGTACCGTCAGCCTTGCGAGTAGTGGTAGCCACATAATTATCCTCACAAGCTTGTTCATCAGGCGATAAAAAAGTCTTAGAAGGCACCTCTTCTAATTTCCAAAATTTTTCTAATATTTCATAGACCGGTTCGCGGGTAAATGCACAAAAGGAATGTGTGGAAAGATAATTATAAGTTGGGATATTACCCATTAAAATATAGCCTAAACTAGTTTCAAAGCGGTAGGTAAGTTGTCTCCAGGTATAATTTTGTTAAACATTAAAATTTCACAATATAAATTAACACCAATTAACATTTCTATAGGTCCCGGCAAGTTAAAATCATCATCCGCGATAGGTAAGTTATCCAAATAATTTAACATAAAAGTATCGACGCGGGAGTCAGGTAGCTGTGACGTAATCTCCTCGACAACAAGCGGTTGAGATAAGTAACTATTCCCGCCATCAAAGCGCGATGTAAACTTAACTGTAGTTATACCTATAATACGCTGAGATGTACCACCTATACCTTGTACCTTAGAATATTTATTTTGAGTGTAGATAGGAAGAGATAAGCGTTTACAACAAGATGTTGTTATATAATCGCTCTGCGAACCCGGGTCAATTAAACACCTAACATAATGAGCGCGGTTATCAGTATCTATAATTTTAATTTTCGCGGTCCCTAATAGTGTAGTGAACGAGCGACGATCACCATGATCACGTGAAATGTTACAAACAGATGCATTAACTGAACCATTAGAAGGTTGAGCATTAGAAACTTCGACCTTATTGCAAGAGTACGATGGTTCATTATCGACCGTACAACGGTTATTACTTGAAGTGAAGTTGTTGCGATTTACCACTAACTGCGAAGTCGCAGTGGGCACATGACTAACGTCACGTTGTTTATATAAATGCAAGTTATCAAAATGTAACATGGAGTGATGATATTTAGAAGAACAAAAACGACAAGTACTATTAGAAGTGCATGTATTTAGCGTATGTTTATTACTTAAATAATTGTTACAAAACGCGTTGGACTTAACAACATTAAAACGTTCGCGTGGAGTAATTTTTATAAAAAGCGGGCAAAAATATAGTTGATTATTGTGATTATTATTTTTACATAGAACACAAGTGTGTTTTTGTGACGATTGAGTGTTAACAAACGACTTAGTTAGGCCAGACTTCGGAGTAGGTATAGATTTATGTTGTGATGTTTTATAAACAGTAGCTTTGTTATTACAAAGGGAACGAGATAATATTTTATTCTGCCCATTAACAAATTCAATTAAATTGTCGTAAGTAGGAGTAATTTCCTTACGGTAGGTCATCTCTAATAATTTAAGTGTTTCTGAATCTAGTTTTTGAAGTGCTAAATGTAATATAATAAAGTCACCTAGACTTTGCAATTTAAGTTGTTTTAATGCCCTAACCGAGGAATCGAAGTTATTTATAAAAGATTCTAAACCAACACCTGAGTTAAAAGGAATAGGTTTAAAGTCTAACAACTGGTTGACATAGGAAGCCGCTAATGACCTAGGGTCATCATATTTACGTACGAGAGCATCCCATATGATATGATAGTTCTCAGCAGTAGGGGCTAAACCGGCGCAAACAGTCGCGGCCTTATCACGAAGTTTACCTACTAAATAATGAATCTTCTCCGAGTCTGAAAGTTGTGGATTATCATGCACAACATTTTTAAATTGGTGATAGAACGTAGACCAATTACGAACGTCACCGTTAAATGTAATTAATTCTATTGGCGGTAAGGCAGGTAAGTTTCGCCTTAGTTTGGGAACAGAGGGTTCCGCCTTAGTCGTTGGTTGTAAATTAGACTCACTAATTAAACGTTTAACATGACAATAAAGATCCTCAAAGCATATCCATGATTGATAGTTAATAGTTGACTTAGGATGCAACTTCATAGAAAGAACATTAACTTCATCGAGTATGCGTTGATAGCTACTACGTAAGTCTTCTAAATTAATTATATTATTAAGAAAAGTTTTTTTGGATTGCTCATCGGTAATATCTTGTATACATAAGTCATATATAGATTGCATACGAGTAAAATATGCATTGCGTTTAGACTCCAACAATGCCAACTGCGTTTTATCATCAATCTCCGACATGTTTGATAACAAAGGAACAAGATGTATATAGAATATGATGTAAAAATATTAAATGTAAATATATAACGCCGATGTGTCTTGTCTATTGTAAGTATTTACTATAAAATGCCTAATGTTGCAAATAAACAGGCATTTATTTTTATTGGAAATAAAACTTTGATTTGTATTATGGACGAATCGATTATCGAGATTCAATTTTGTTTGGTGGCATAATGGCCCCATCACTAGTTGTTCTTTTTTTTATTCTCTTGTCTCTGGAAAGGCAATATGGCTGGTTGATAGGTTATCGTGTGTTGATAATTAAATAGTTTTGTGTAGTAATAAGGGCATTTGGAGCCGTATTATTCTACTTAAGTGGATTGTGCAAATTGTGTTTGTGAGTGTGCGTCGTAAACGAATTGTTTCGGGAAAACAATTAGCCGGGATGTCGGCCACACCGCTGCGGAAGTAACAGGTATTTTTCAGTGGGAAGTGCACTTTGGGGTAGTTTGGGTGTGTTTAGGGAACCCTAGAAGACCCGGAGCCGGATTCGGGCCCCATCGGACCATATGGATCCCGTTCAGGACGGCGGGAGCGGCATGGAACTGTAAGTGGACTTTGTTAATTTTAAGGTAATTTTAATGTGTAATTTTAATGTGTAATTTTGAGCAATAGCATAGTGTGTGTTGTGGGTTTCCGCAACATTTTGGTAGCAGAGCGTGGTTTATACCGGACCTCTAGGTTAATCGGTGTAATTCTGTGTATTTTTTTTTAGTTCGTAATAGGTTAAGCTCATTTCGTGTAAAATCGCACTTCCGGGACAGGTGCGGTTGAATTGTAAGGTTGGTAGTACCGTTGTTTTCGTTCGTTCATTCATTTGGGCTGGGACATTTCTCGGAACGTTAATTGTTATTTAATTTCGTTCAATTGAAAGCATCGAGTCGATTCGGGATAATCGATTCCGTGTTTTCGTTGACTCGTTTTAATTTTGTGTTTAGGTTTATTTAGTTTAAATTATTTATAATGACAGCGTCACGGCAGGAGTTGGCTCAGCAGCTCCGGTGGTTCACCGCTAACCGGGAGGACGCCTTGGAGACGCGTTCGAAAGAAATGCAGGCTCGTTTCTTGTTGGCCGAGCGGTCGGTAACCGCTCTATTGTCAACCGACCCGGTCGGGGAGAAGGAGCTGGCCCTCCACGCCCAATATGTCAAGGATCTGGAGCACATCCAAGACATTTACGACGAGGTCCTTCAGCGGGTGAAGGACATCGAGCGACTGCGGGAGGGGAAGCCTGTTGCGCGCCCCGCTTCGCTCCACACCTCTGGACCCAGCGCCATGGGAAGATTGGGTGCCCTGGAGGTCCCGCATTTCACCGGATGTATGCGGGACTGGGCTGGATTCCGGAACATGTTTTTGGCCTTGGTGGATACTCGGAAGGATTTCACCAAGGCCGAAAAGCTGGCATATCTCCGTTCCTTCCTAGACGGAGAACCCAGACAGCTCGTACAGCATCTGGAGCTGCAGGATGCGAGCTACGACACCGCCATGCAGCTGCTGGAGAAGCGGTACGAAAAGCCGCGTCTTCAGGCGGACGCGCACGTGACCCATCTGCTGGGATTGCCGAGGGTCAACCATAGGGCTCAGCTGAGGACGCAGCTGATCACCCCGCTCACAGTGTCCTTAAACGGGTTAAGGACGCTAGGACTGCCCGTCGACCAGTGGTCCTTCCTTCTTCTGCACATCGTTCTGGCCAAGTTGTCGCAGGAGATGAGGGACAAGTTCGAGCGGAATCGACTGGTCCACAAGGATCTCGGCAGCGTTCTGCCCTCGATAGGGGAACTTCTGGAGTTCCTGGAAGAGGAGGCTGGCCTGCTGGAAAACCAGCTAGCCTCCCAGGAGGCTCCGACAAGTGCGCCGGCCCGCACTTCCGGAGTCTACGGAGCCCAGCCGCCACGCAACCCAGGGAAGGGTCGCGGCAGGCTGGTGGCTGCGGCCGCCATCAACCCCGGTTCTGGATGCCGGGTTTGCGGACAGCAGCACGTGGAACAGCTATGTCCAGCAATTCTCGGGCTGCCCACAAAAGAGCGCCGAAACCTCGTTCGGACACGAGGATTGTGTTATGCCTGCCTGGGAGGACATAGGTATAATGAGTGTCCCCAGGCGAGGCCTTGCGATGTGTGCGGCGGACCGCACCATCGCTTACTGTGCACCCGTAGTGCTGAGGGCTCAGCACCGGTTCGGGAGAGGGGATCTCCCACGGGTGGCGGTTTGGGGCCGGGGTCAACTCCGCCTCCGGAAAGACGGAGTCCGCCACGGCCGCCACACTACAACCCCTCGTACACCCCGGCTCAGGTGAGTTGGGGACCGCCGGAGCGGAGCCGGGTTCTGGCTACAACCCGGCACCCGGCGCGACCAACACCAGGAGTTGGTGCCTCTAAGGGCCACTGGGTACAGGGAGCCCCACCTCCGGACCCAACACCCGGATACTCGTACGCGTATCCTCCGCCGCCGTTGCCGGAACAACAACGACATGAGAACCGTCAACAGTTCTCACCGGTACTGCACGAGTACCCGAGGTTGGAATACCACCCACCCTATCACCGGTATGGTAGGGCACCTGGATACGCACCACCCCGGATGGTGGCCTGCACGCGTCCGACTTACTGGCCGAGTCATCACGGTTCGACAGGGTCGGCTGCTGGCTCTGACGCGTGACTAGCCTGTGGTCGGGCTACGTCGGAACCGAGGACGGTTCTTTTGCCCATCGCGCAGGTACGCGTTTGGGGACCTAGGGGGGACTTCGTCCGGATACGAGCTCTCCTAGACACTGGGGCACAGGGCTGCTTAATTACTACGAGGGTAGCGAGGCGCCTACGTCTGGAGTGCGCGCCTCCCTCAGTTCCGATTCGGGGAGTCGGAGATACAGAAGTGGGGGGTCTGTCCGGTCAGACCCACATTTCCTTCTCTCCTGTGCATTCCGCTTCGATACGGATTGCGGCGGCCGCGATCGTACTCGACAATCTGCTGGGTTGGCATCCACCGACAGACATTCCGCGGGACGCAATGCCTGACACATCAGGTCTCATGCTGGCAGACCCTCATTTCGAGGAGCCGGCTCCGGTGGACCTCATATTGGGAGCGGATGTACTAGGCTGGATCCTTTTAGGGCCTCAGCGGAGTCTGGGCCGCTCTTCGTTGGTAGCTATACCTACCATCTTTGGACACGTTTTAATGGGACCGGTTTTCGACCAGGAGACGCGGGATGTCTCACCTGTCGTCGCTACTACCTCCATCGCTAGGACGATGCAAAAATTCTGGGAACTGGAAGAGCCTCCCATGGTCTCCCGTCTGGATCCGGAGCATGTGGAGTGCGAAACCTTTTATAAGGATCACACACGCCGGATGGCGTCGGGTAGGATCGAAACTCGACTGCCCTTTATCGACTGTCCCCCTCTCTTGGGAAAATCGAGGGCGTTGGCAGAGAAACGACTTTTGTCCATGGAGCGTCGTATGTCTCGCGATCCGGTACTTCGGGAAAAGTATATCGAGTTCATGCGAGAATACGAGGCCTTGGGGCATATGTCGCGGGCGACTGTCGACTGGACAACGACAGATCATTTTTTCTTGCCTCACCACGCGGTGTTGAAGGCATCATCTGGAAAACTACGGACTGTTTTTGACGGATCGGCACCGTCGTCGACTGGAGTTTCATTGAACCAATGTCTCCATTCTGGTCCGAAGTTACATCGGGACATTGTCGACATCATTTTAAATTTCCGAAGACACCAGGTGGTGATCGGTGCGGACATCCGGATGATGTTTCGCCAAACATTAATACATCCTGCGGACAGGAGGTTTCAGTTAATACTCTGGAGGGAACATTCGGAGGATCCCATAACCGTCTACGAGCTCAACACCAACACGTACGGCCTGAAGTCGAGTCCCTTCATTGCCATCCGGTCACTGCTGGAACTGGCGGAGCAGGAACGGGCTCGCTTTCCCCGGGCAGCCGCTGTACTGACACGTGACGTGTTCGTAGATGATATCTGCACAGGTGCCCCTGTGGAGGAGGCGCTCATCATCAGGAATGAACTTATCGGACTCCTCGCGGCTGGTGGTTATGAGTTGAGAAAATGGTTATCCAACGAGCCACAGCTTCTGGTTGGGATTCCGGAAGATCACCAACAGAATCCTCAGCTATTCGAGGACGCAGGAGACCCGAACTCTATCGCCGTTTTGGGAATTAAATATCAGCCGGTTCACGATATTTTCACATTCCGGGTAGAACTGGAAACTACAAGAGTTTGGTCGAAAAGGACGGTCCTTTCCACCATCGCTCGGATGTTTGATCCAAATGGATGGATCAGCCCGTGCATTTTTATGGCGAAGTGTTTATTGCAAACACTGTGGACACTCGGAGTCTCGTGGGATGAGCCACTGGTAGGGCTCTCACTCGACACTTGGCTCGCTCTGATATCTACGATCGAGGCGATCAATCAGGTGGCGTTGCCGCGGCGGATCTTGCCGCGGGGCAAATACAGGGCAAGCCTACATGGCTTCTGCGATGCGTCAGAACGAGGGTATGCCGCAGTGGTGTATCTGCGAACGGTGGACTCGAAGGGTCGAGTCGCCGTCTCCTTGCTTCTGGCTAAAAGCAAGGTGGCTCCCCTCAAAACTAGGCTGACAATCCCGAAGCTGGAGCTTTGCGGGGCGCATCTATTGGCCAAACTGTTGTGCCACGTGCACAAGGAACTGACGTCTACGGTGGACATCCGGAATGTCTACGCCTGGTCTGACAGTCAGGTAGCTCTGGCATGGCTACGCGGGGCACCCCACGTATTGGAAACGTTTGTGGCCAATCGGGTATCTCAGGTACAGAACTCGGGCATCGAAATTTGTTGGAGGCACGTTCCCGGCCCCTGGAATCCTGCCGATTGTGCCTCTCGGGGCTGCACCGCGCCGGAATTGGTGCAGCATGCCCTCTGGTGGGGTCCAGAGTGGTTAAAGGAGGGTGAGTCATCATGGCCGGTCACCATGATCGATGGCTCTCTAGGGATGCTCCCTGGAGTAAAAGTTTTGGTGACAACAAACGAGTCAAGGCCAGATCCGAATTGGTTGACGGCTCGATACAGCAAACTGGACAAATTGCTAGGTGTAACTTTCTGGATCCGGAGATTTCTACATAACTGCCGCCATCCAGACAAGAGGCAGTTATCACCCGTGGCGGGTGCTGAGGAACGCAGGAGTTCACTGTTGGCCCTGATACGGCTGGTTCAAGCTGACCGGTTCGAGGACGAACTGAAGATTTTGCGAGACGGTCGCGCAAAGCTCAAGGGAGCGATCTCTCGGCTCAACCCATTTCTGGATGCGGATGGACTGTTACGCGTTGGAGGTCGCCTCAAAAATGCCGACCTGCCCTTCGGTAGCCGTCATCCTCTGCTACTCCCCAAAGGAGGACCTTTGGTAGAACTGGTGGTCTCGGATAGACACCTGAAAAACGCTCACGCGGGGTGTAATGCGTTACTGGCGATATTACAGAGGGAGTTCTGGATTTTGTCCTCTCGGAGAGTGGTTCGCAGCGTGTTATTTAAGTGTGTGGCTTGTTATCGGGTGAAGGCCTCCACTATGCAGCCACAGATGGGGGATCTCCCTTCTGACCGGGTTTGTCAGACAACTAGGCCGTTCGACGGGGTCGGTACGGATTTTGCTGGACCGTTTCTGGTGAGAACCACAGCCTATCGTAACACTAGGGTCACGAAAGCATACCTGTGCGTTTTTGTCTGCCTGGCCACTAAGGCCGTCCACCTGGAAGTGGTTTCGGCTCTGTCTACGGAAGCCTTTGTCGCCACGCTGGATCGTTTTGTTTCGCGACGGGGTTTACCTTCTCTCATTCGGTCCGACAACGGTACCAACTACAGAGGCACTGCCAACTACTTAAAAGATGTGAACGATTTTCTGGATAAAAATTGTAATAGCATAAGTCAAGCTCTCGCACAGCGGGGAATCACATGGCGATTTAGTGTGCCAGCCTGTCCCCACTGGGGCGGGATATTTGAAGCCGCGGTAAAATCGGCAAAAACCCACTTGCGCCGGGTAGTCGGGGAAACTACCCTCACGTATGAGGAACTTACAACTGTGTTTTGTAAGGTTGAGGCGGTTCTCAACTCGCGTCCGCTTTGTCCACTCTCCTCTGACGCAAATGACATGGAAGTCCTGACCCCTGGTCATTTTTTGGTCGGTCAGCCACTCACTGCCCTGCCTGAGTATCCCTGGAAGGATGAACGCAGACACCGGATGTCTCGTTTTCAAATGATACAACAAATGAGTCAGGACTTGTGGCGTCGTTGGTCACTGGAGTATCTGCATTTATTGCAGCAGCGTGTAAAGTGGACAGACCGGACGTCGCCCCCTTCGGAGGGGGATCTGGTTTTATTAAAAGAGGCTAATTTGCCATCGTTATTTTGGAGACGAGGTCGCATTTTAAAGTTAATCTGGGGCGCGGACGGGACTCCGCGTGTGGCGCAAGTGTTGGTTGATGGATCGGTGCTAAATCGCGCGGTCGCGACCTTAGCTCGATTACCGGTTGACTAGTTTAAGATTTCAGGCTAGAAAGCGGTACGTCCGCTTTGGGTGGCGGGATGTTGCAAATAAACAGGCATTTATTTTTATTGGAAATAAAACTTTGATTTGTATTATGGACGAATCGATTATCGAGATTCAATTTTGTTTGGTGGCATAATGGCCCCATCACTAGTTGTTCTTTTTTTTATTCTCTTGTCTCTGGAAAGGCAATATGGCTGGTTGATAGGTTATCGTGTGTTGATAATTAAATAGTTTTGTGTAGTAATAAGGGCATTTGGAGCCGTATTATTCTACTTAAGTGGATTGTGCAAATTGTGTTTGTGAGTGTGCGTCGTAAACGAATTGTTTCGGGAAAACAATTAGCCGGGATGTCGGCCACACCGCTGCGGAAGTAACAGGTATTTTTCAGTGGGAAGTGCACTTTGGGGTAGTTTGGGTGTGTTTAGGGAACCCTAGAAGACCCGGAGCCGGATTCGGGCCCCATCGGACCATATGGATCCCGTTCAGGACGGCGGGAGCGGCATGGAACTGTAAGTGGACTTTGTTAATTTTAAGGTAATTTTAATGTGTAATTTTAATGTGTAATTTTGAGCAATAGCATAGTGTGTGTTGTGGGTTTCCGCAACACCTAAGTAGGCTCGAAAAGGTTTCTAAGTAAGTACCAGAAATAAAATATAAAAATAACTAAATAATATACACGTATAGCACGGTATGTTATATCTCCTAACACAGTGTGTAGGGGCGGTGCGGTGAGTATTAACTCTAATAAGTACAAATTACACAACGAGTATATAAACTCTAATGTAAATAAGCGGTGCGTAAAAAACCTAATACAATCGTAGCCGATGTTATATTAGGCCTCCTAATATTAACTATATAAAGTTATAAGTATATTAGGGGCGGTGCGGTGAGTATTAACTCTAATAAGTACAAATTACACAACGAGTATATAAACTCTAATGTAAATAAGCGGTGCGTAAAAAACCTAATACAATCGTAGCCGATGTATATTAGGCCTCCTAATATTAACTATATAAAGTTATAAGTATATTAGGGGCGGTGCGGTGAGTATTAACTCTAATAAGTACAAATTACACAACGAGTATATAAACTCTAATGTAAATAAGCGGTGCGTAAAAAACCTAATACAATCGTAGCCGATGTATATTAGGCCTCCTAATATTAACCATATAAAGTTATAAGTATATTAGGGGCGGGAGTTCGAAATAAATAATATTAGATATAAGTACCTAACTAGATATTTATGATAAGACGCGGTGCAGAAGTATCTGCGTTTGACTGACAATGTCAAGGTCAGGCGAGTACCTGTTAAGTAGAAGTTCTACTATTAGTTAGCTAGCGTTAACTAAAAGACAAGACACTAATTTATAAAATAATAAAGCGGGTGGCTGAACCTGCGCGCGCGACGAGTAGTTACAAGAGAAATGGAATATTACGCTATAGAAACGTTATAATAGTTATGTTTACTTGGGTAATTATAAACTGCGTTTAGTAACAATTTAGGTTATAAGTAGATTAATTCCCTACCTAGGTTTAGCAAATCAGCATAAATAAGCAAGTACGTAATTTTTATATGAGATAAACGAGTAATGAATTAATCTTGGAATTTACTGTTTTGACATAAATAGAAAATATCTCGTAGGATCAAAAATGTATGATCCTGCTCGAAGTGACCAAAAATGTATGGTTAAGGTTCCACTGGCAAGTAGCTATGGAACGCTTCCTTAGGTTATAAAATAAAGCCTAAGGGGTGGATCACTTATTGAGCTGTAGTTTAACTAATTATTTTTACTAGATGAAATATGATATATGAGTGGACTGTATTTTTTAAGAGGTTTGGTTCAGCTCGGATCCACAACTAAGGTAATTAAGCCTCGTTCAGTAAAACCTGAGATTAATTAGAAAACACAAAAAAAACATCATGGGCAAGGCACTTGTACCAAGATTTAAGGGAAGGTTATATGGGAAAAAACACTCACTGTTGCTGCAGATGAGATCCAGTTCACCACTCTTCACAATTACCACAATCACAAGCAGGCCTGCTGTATTTAGTGTATCGATATATCCAATTATAAGAATAAAGTGTTTTTGGAAGAAGATTAGCTTGATTTACTTAGATTTTTAAAACACTGTCGCGTAGGCGAGGTCAGCCATTGCAATCCGTTGCACACGGAGCGACGAACCGAGACGTTATTTTGTCAGGAGAGGGTAGGAAGAACCTCATACAAGTGCGTAGTATCAAAATATAATTAAAAATGACGGTTTGCTAAGTAATTTATGAACGAGACGTAACACCTAGTAATAGTAAACATATAGTTGTATTTCTATAGTGTACCTAAAGCCTGTGCGCTTGATTTGTTACCTTTATTTTTATAATTTTCATACATTATTAAGTTACCTTTATTCTTATAATTTTCATACACCAACACCTAAACACAAACGCTGTTTCATAGTTTCCTGTTCCTCTCTGAATTAAGTAAATTAGTAAAAATAGCAGAACATAATAAGTGCTACTGTATAACAAAAATAAGAGATTAACAATAAAAAATGTAATAAAAATCTTTTTTTTTTCGATGCTCAAATCGGGTGTCTACCCGGTATCAAGCGGCTGGTTATTCGTTTCTATCCGCTGGTTTCGGTAACTACCGGCTTACAAGCCGCTGGTTTACAACTATAGATTTAAAGGACTATTCTGCGGTTCCAAATCGGTATGATGTGTGGTCGAGGAGCTCGATGGCGCGGTTTTTAGCGTACCCGGTCTGTGATTGCAAACGTAAGCAACTTTCGTAAATGCTGATCATCGGATGGGTGACTACAAATTTCTCATGTCGAACTCTTCCGTGCTTCGGATGACATGTTAAGCCGTTGGCCTCGGCTGCAATAGCAGTCGTTAACAACAACCAATCCGCAGTGGGCCCGCGTGGTGATTTTTGGCCCGTTCTCTCTGTCTATTTGTAACAAAGGCTCGTGCCCCAGCAGTGGGGACATTATGGGCTGGTGATGATGCTGTATGCTCTAAATACCTGTACTAATAGTGAGTGACTGATAACGGTCACTGGCAAACGCGTAAGGCACTAAACATGTTTGGGATTAGTCCGCAAGTCATCGCTGTGATGCATCGCAGCCATTATCAAAGCGGCATCGGAAAGACAATGGACTGACCTAGGTTTCATGGAAGAGAGCTATAGACAGTCAACAAGGGTAAACTATCGCGTAATTAAAAAGGCAATGAATAATCATAATAATATTATTAATTCTACCGGGCCTTAACAGGGCCCGATATGGATCTGCTCGCGTCGGTAAACTGGTTACGATTCGGAGACGTCTCAGGTAAGCAGCAGTGTGGGTGCAAGTTGTCCGGCAAATGCAGACACTGACTAAATGTAAATAAGCATAAGAAAATTAAATGGAATCGCGAATATATTGTTTTAAACATAAATTAGTTTCCTTATGTAGGACTATTTCTACTAAAAGAAAGTCTCTTTGGGGAAACCGAGGGGTTTGTCTATGCAATTGCTGATGAAGTCATGACGACGAATAATTACCGGAAATATATCCTAAGGGACGGTACGGTCGACATCTGTCGGGCATGCCGCCGCGCCGTCCTGGTGAGTCAGTCAGGCATATTATTTCCGGTTGTTCTCATCTAGCTAACGGTGAGTACTACACAGATAACCTTGTAGCTAGGATTATCCATCAGCAACATGCTCTTCGATATGGTCTTGTAGAATCTGAGGTGCCGTACTATAAATACACGCCGGAGCCTAATCTCGAAAATGGTTATGCCACGCTCTACTGGGATCGATCAGTTATCACGGACAGGACTATTATTCCCAATAAGCCTGATATTGTGCTGACAGATCGATCGACGCGCCAGGCAATGCTCATCGATATCACCATCCCGCATGATAAGAACCTTGTGAAAACCGAGAAGGACAAGCTCACTAAGTACCTTGACTTGGCTCACGAGGTGACCGCTATGTGGGATGTGGATTCGACGTCCTTCGACGATCATTATCCCCATTAGTCGTATCTGCAAACGGCCTTATAGCGAAGAGTCTCGACCAACATCTCAAGAGGCTCTCGCTGGATGGCTGGATCAAGGGTCAGATACAGAAGGCAACACTCCTGGATACAGCACGCATTGACAGGAGGTTTCTTTCTCTGCAGCCTTAATCGCCGGTAGCTTGAGTCCTGCTTCGCTGCTGGCGGCGTTTTAGGTTTAGGTTTTTATAAAAAAATTATTGTTGTATGATATTTTGTTATATTTTACTTTTTATATAATTTTTAAACAAAAATAAAGAGTAATAATAATAAAATATATTTATTTGGAACCACAGCCTCCAGTATTTTGGGGCGACTGTGCTCCAAATAATACAAAAATAAACTTTATTTATTTATTTAAAAAAAAACAAATGAATAAGTGTGTGTGTGCGTGCGTGCGTGCGTGCGTGCGTGCGTGCGTGAAGAGGCGCCTGCTATATGCAATGTGTCCGGCTACGCCAGCCGCATCGAATTGTGGAACTGTCGAGGTACCTGGATAGATACTGAGAAGTGGCTTACAACTCCGCCACCATTGAGGACATATGGTAGTCGACTTTAGAGTTGACGACCCAAGCAGTGGAAACTGCGAGTTGTGCCCTTTGTGCAAGCTTACAGCTCCGGTAACGTATCTGGATATTAGGTAGTGGACTATACGTCTCCACGGGACAACTTGCTTGAGCCACTAGTCTTAAGAGTTCCGGATGGAGAAAGCGCTTCGGCGCGTTCTGATCTGGCGTTATGACCTGATGTTGATGGTCCCTTTTGCGAGTTAGTTAGCGCAAGGTCGTCTACAACCTTTTTGTAACTAAGTTAGTAGGGGTTGTTAGTATACAGGGTGGAAAAAAAAGACCGTGGTTGGAGGAAAGGTGCCCTTATTATAATGATGATGGCAAATTTAACTGAAAGGAAACATTCCTTTATTTTCAAAAGTAATTAAAACTGCATTTAAAGATTTTTGAAAAATCATAAGTTAAACTATTTTCTTCAGATAGTGAGTAAGCTTTACAATAAAAAAATAAATCTTTAATTTAAGATACTATGTTGTTTAAAAGGAATTGATCCTTATGAATATACAGGATTAAGGATTAGGAGAATACAGAATGTTTTTTTTTCCAAATTTCACCGGTTCGATTGCCGGCTCAAGCAGGTGATTTTTTTTAAATCCTTAAATGCAGTTTTAATATTCTTGAAAATAAAGGAATGTTTCAGTAAAATTTTTCCAGCCTGTATAGGTACTTTAAGTCGTGTATAGCAAGGTTGTGTTTGATGCGTAGCTCAGATTTTTGATCACCAACCCGCATTTCGCCCGCTATGATTAAGCCAATACATATCAATTGTCGTGCTTCAGAAGGCACGTAAAGCCGTTGGTCCCGGCTGCAATAGCAGTTGTTAACAACCACCAATCCGCACTGGGCTCGCGTGGTTGTTTATGGCCTGTTCTCCCTATCCATCCATAGGGAAGGCTCGTGCCCCAGCAGTGGGGACGTATATGAGCTGATGATGATGATGATGATGATGATATCAATTGTAGCAGTCTTGATTTCAATAAAGCCTTTGCCTAATAGGACAGTATAAACGCTATAACTAATGAAATCCACCGTTCATTCATTTGTCACACTCAATTCATTTTCATTAAGCAGCAATCCATAATGGCACACCGAATAGCTATCGAATGCATTCAAACATCAGCTCCTAGGGGAATGGCGACCTGTCGTGTTGCTTTATGCTACGTGCATTCAGATTTGGTATCTATGAGTATTATGTAACTAGACATTTCTCGTTTAGCTACTTGCGAGTTGTTACGATTATAATATAGAAATAGTAATATAATTATTTATTAAATGTCGAAAACTATGAAGTAGGTATACCATACAATTTTAACTCATAGTAAAGTGTGCTTCTAAAAGGTTTTTGAGGTGTTTGCGCGCTTTTTGTTGTTTGTCTGTGTGAAGAGGGTAGCAGCACTAAACCATAGTGGTAGCGACCTCGCACTGCGCGCGCCCGCGCATCCACCACTTCGCGGTGTCTTGGTGCGGCGCTTAGTATGGCGCCTCCAGGACCAGTTTCAAAAATACCGCTATGGTAAGTCAAAAATCAAAAAAAAAAATCAAAAATCAAAAAAAATCAAAAATATTTATTTATTATTAACTACAAGTAGTTTTTTACAAATGTGTGGGTCTCTTCTGTTAAGTTTGAAGAAACCTGTTTTAGAACAGACCCCTCTCTTTACTGTACAATCATTTTTTTTTAGTTAAGTACATATACCTATAAGACCTACCGGTCTTATAGGTTAGTGATTATATGATTTGAAAATAGTGTTTCTGATGTATATTTAGTTTTATGTGTGATATTTTGCATGTTTCTGTATTGTGAGGTGGTAAGTATACGCACGTCTCCTTCCGCGCTCGCTCCGCTGCCGAACCGTTCTTCGTGTCGACCTGAGGGGTGCGACTTTTAACCGCCTCAGGTTGTCCTCAACCCAGCTGCAGACAACCCCACAACCCAGCTGCAGACGGCTTATTCGTCTTAGGACAGATTCTGGTTTGGACAGATTCTGGTTTGGACAGATTCTGGTTACGACAGATTCTTGTTACGGCAGATTCTTGTGATGGCAGAATTAGTACTGTCGACTACCAGGTTAGTGTTGCTCACAATCTTTGCACGGGAACATTTGAAGGCCGCAACCTCTGGCATGGCGGTGGCATGTGCGTCGGGTCGTTACATTCCCTAAGATATGGTTGAGTGAAGCGATGGCTGATTCATATGTCATACTCGTGAACGGGTGCCGCCTGTGGAGGCTAGTCTGCTCTTGCATACTATTATTTTTATTATTATTTACTATAGTTTATTTTGTTTTTTTCTTTTTTAGACAATTTTTGACCTTTATTAGTGCTGTATGGCATTGTGAAAATTTTAACTGGTAACTGAAATTTTGCAAATGTATTATTATATTTTCTCTTTTGTTTTTTTTAATATGTGTGATTGTCCTTTATATTTTGTGTTTTTATTTGTGATGGAAAGTGTCCTTTTATGATAGGGCATTTTCCAATATTTTTGACGGTGTAAGGGAGAAAAGAGCTGGACACTTGCTGAGTTTCTTGCCGGTTCTTCTCAGTACAAGATCTCCCGCCCAGAGTAGACTTACGAACCGATGGCATAATGACGTTCATAAGAGCTATTTGTAGCCTAAACTGAATAAATGATTTTTAATTTTGAATTTTTTTTTTAATTTTTTCTTAGCCCTTGGCTTCCCTTTTCTAACCGCCCTTTCTTTATTTATGTTATGTGATAAACGCCGCCAACATACAGTCCACTACGCTCTATAAACCATAAATATATAATATTCGCTTCCGTATATTTTTTACCCGCCCTCCGATAACCGGATGCTCCAGTATGTGTTCAGCATGATGCACGCCTTTTATATTTAAACCAGTGGCCCACACTCGCGACTTTATCCGCTTGAGTAAACCCACGAGGCCACGAATCCTGTGATGGTCTCCAAAAATATTCTCGGCACCCTATTGCGGCGCTTCTTACCAGGTCAAGGACCCACTCAAACACTCACAAAAAGTTTTATCAAAATCGGTTTAGCCGTTTAGGAGTTCAGTGACACACACGTTAATACGGATGAATTATTTAGCTTGTATGTTACAAAATAAAAGCACACCTGAAAGTAGTTAGTTAATAATCGCTATTGAATCAACTTCAGTCATTTTATATAAACAAATTTATTTCTCCATCCTTCGGAGGGCACGTAAATCCGTTGGTTCCGGCTGCATTAGCAGTCTTTAAAAACCACCAACCCGCACTGGGCCCGCGTGGTGGTTTATGGCCCGTTCTCCCAATCCATCAGCAGTAGGGACATAAAATGAGCTGATGATGAAATGATATTAAGGCAAACTTCAAGGCAATAAGACCTTTTCTAAATTAAACATAGACTCTTACTTCGGTGGCTAAGAGGTTAAGCCCTATAGTTTATGAGAACCAGCTCTTATTTGCAAGCGCAATAATTAAGGGTGCGCCGACAAAAAAATGCCAAAAATGTAGTTACGGTTAAGTAGATATAATTTAAAATACTATCGTATTAAATGAACAAAATATATATTTAGTATCATGGGGAACGTGTTTACAATTTGTCAGAACCATAAATTCATAACACACTATAGTTTTTTCTACAATATCATTTAAAGTTGGGCAAAAATTATGATAACGAGTGGCGGCGTTTAGTAGATTTCTTATAGTTTATCTAAATTATTGTACCTCTGATTTTGTCTAAACAGTCGTCAATGGATAAACTACAAATTGCTAGACTACATTTTCGATTCATCAAGTGGTTATTTAAATAATTATTTTTTATTAAGCACCTTAAATTCCCCATACAAAATTAGTATGGCCGCGCGGCATCAAATAAATATGGACGACGACATTGCAAAAAAAACATATGACACTTGTCACTTATGGACGGCGCTCCCTTAAGGGTGGGCCGACCAAAAAATGCCAAAAATGCAGTTACGGTTATGTAATTATAATTAAAAATACTATCGTATTAAATGAACAAAATATATATTTAGTATCATAGGGAACGTGTTTACAATTTGTCAGAACCATAAATTCATAACACGCTATAGTTTTTTCTACAATATAATTTAAAGTTGGGCAAAGATCATGAAAACGAGTGGCGGCGTTTAGTAAATTTCTTATAGTTTATCTGAATTATTGTACCTCTGATTTTGTCTAAATAATCATCAATGGATAAACTGCAAATTGCTAGACTACATTTTTGATTCATCAAGTGGTTATTTAAATAATATTTTTTTATTAAGCACCTTAACAGGTTCCCTGTCCCATATATCACATGTGATACATAACAATTGATTATCTATTGTTTTAATTTTTGGACAGCGAAACTGTTAAATTCCCCATACAAAATTAGTATGGCCGCGCGGCATCAAATAAATATGGACGACGACATTTCAAATAAAACATATGACACTTGTCACTTACGGACGGCGCACCCTTAAGCCAAAACCCGTAAGTTGTAGCGGTGATTTAATTTCGATGATGGAGGCTTTTACCCAGCCGTGGGTTGGGACAGTATAAAGGCTATTTACGATGAATTTTCATGTGTATCCATGTAATTTAATGCAAATTAAAGAATTATGAAGGTAGATATAATAAACAAATGTATAAATGTATTTCAAAATAGCTCTTTCATTTCTAGCAATGCAATGTCTGCTTCAATTCAGCAATGGCAAAGATGAAAAGGCTCTGAGGGCGGCCTCTCGAGTGCAGGGGAGACGACTATAAAACTTCTGCGCTACTTTTCACTTCATATTTATTTTTTTATATATTTTTATTTATTTAGGGAAGATTTACAGTCAGACAGTAATAATGACTAAAAGCCATTTACAAATCTTCACTTATAAATTACAAAGATACTTTTAAATAAAAACACAAATAAGAGAATTGTGAATTGTATAATTATAACTTTCTTTTCGGCATAAAATATTAGGTATTTGATTGTTTTTTTAAGTTTAACTACAGATTAAAAACAAACAACTGTTACGGACCTACTCTCGTTTAATGCATACATTGATTTATCCTGACCCTTTGCAGGGTTCGAAATGTCAAGATAGAATAAATGTGTAAAATTATCATAAAAGTTGTTTCATTTTACAATCTATAATATAAAATATAAATATTTTTCGTTGTAATATTTCATTTTAAACCCATTTAGTCCGACCAAGTGTTTGTGTGTTGTTGTAAATAAAACTCTAAAAGTATTACATTAGGGTACATCTATATAATCCTTTTAGGGGTGTTATAACACCCTGTCGGAGCAAGTGGGTTCTTATTTGAGTTAAATACAAATTTATTTATTTTTTTCGAAACAACACTAAGTAAGTTTGGCTTCGCTTCTAAACTTAATCCAATAGGTACTTGACATTATGCTACATGTAGCGTATATGGAAACCCTTCCAGTATTCAGCACGGCCACGGATCTGAGATGCGGGAGCCTTTCAAGTGTCAGTTTACAGAATAATTACAGTAAACCCTTTAGTTATTCAGATCTGCGAACGATCTGAGTTCGGGTAGGAATTTCGGAGTATACTTCGAAACAAATTAAATGAAAAGTTTTCACTATTCAGAATCCAAATAGTAAGACATATTTATGGAAATGAGTTTGGATCTGAGACGCGGGAGGAATTACAGTGCAAGGCTTCCGGACTTCAGATCGCTAGTGGGAAAGAGAGTAATATCTTAAGATAAATCTATCGTGCGTATGCGTTCCATCCACAGTTTATTTACTTTGTTTTGATTCAAATTAGTTCCGTTACCGGTGAAGCGAAAAAAAACCGACTTCAAAAAACAGGAAACTTAAAAAAGTAAAAACAGCTCTAAAAAGCTTCTAGCTTTTTAGAGCTGTTTTTACTTTTTTAAGTTTCCTGTTTTTTTAAGTCGGTTTTTTTTTAACTATTTTATTTTACGATTTTTAGTGATGGGTAGACGCAGACCTAACAAGGATGCTTCTCGGATGAGGAAACGACGGCCTAGTAGGTAGTGGTATTCCTATGTAAAACTTCAATCTTAATTAGGTATTATTTTTATACGAATTAAACATTTTGGCATATTGAACCGTATGAAGTAATCTCAACAAAAGGTAATTGCTGTAAATCGTTGAGGAATTCCCTCGACTGTCTATGGTCTCCATGATCAGACCTGTAATGGCACTTATAATAACCCATATGGGTGCAAAGTTCTTATCAATAGAAATTAAGACCAAACACAAGGTAGCTACTCCAAAACGTTGAGGAGTTCCTTTGACTATCCTTCGTCTTCATCATCAGACCCCTAATGACAGTCACAACTCATCTAGGTGTAAAGTTCTCATCAATACAAATTAATCAAGCCCAAACACCATGTCATTGCTGTAAATCGTTGAGGAGTTCCCTCGACTGTCTTTTGGCTTCATCATCAGATCGACTCCAGACCTTCATTAATTAGTAGTGCTTTAAAATACTTAATGAAAACATTAAAAAACGCACTAGTCGCCACAACGATTATCGAAGGTTCCCCTCGATTTCTCTGGGATGTCATCATCAGATCCTGGTTTCCTTATCATGGTACCACCATTGGGATATCTCCTTTCCAACAAAAAAGAATCATCAAAATCGGTTCATAAACGACGAAGTTATCCGCGAACACACATAAAAAAAAATTATACGAGTCGAAATAAGTAAACTCCGCCTTTTTTGAAGTCGGTTAAAAAAACAATTACTCCCTCATATAGATAGTGGTTTTTACTCAAATTAAGAAGAAAGAACTATCACTAGTGTAATGTAAAATGTTTATATAATTTTCAACGCAAATTTTGTTGCGAACAAATTACAAAAACACAAATGTTGAAAAAATTTCCACGAGCAGGATTTGAACCCGCACCCTTCTGAAATACCGGGTCAGGTGCTCTTCCAATTGAGCTATCGTGGTTCTAACCAGCCCGATTATTTGCGTTAAAAATTATATAAACATTTTATAAATAGCTTGCCTACTTCTTAACTGAACTTTAGTATTTGTAAAAATATTATGATCAGATGTTAAGAGCGTTTACGCCGCACACTAGCGCCACTAATGAAAAAAAAAACATATCTAGTAATTAGAGATAGAAAATCAACCTAATGAACACCTCACATGTTATGGTTTAGTTAAATAAGTCGTTACGGCCACTTTTAACTATAACGCCATATTTAACTAAACCATAACATGTCAGGTGTTCATTAGGTGACGTAAAAATGCTAAATTACTTCATTCAGATAGTTTGTTGAGCATAATTTGATTTTCTATCTCTAATTACTAGATATGTTTTTTTTCATTGGCGGCGCTAGTGAGCGGCGTAAACGCTCTTAATGACGGTAGTTGTTGACATTGAATGAGCGCCTTTGTCTTTCAAAGTAAAAAGTAAATAGTGTTGAACATAGAGCAACACGGGCCTCCGGCGGACCGGAGGGGAGTAGCCATAGCGTTTATTCCCGATACAGATTTTTCTGTCATTTTTTGCGGGGGGTGAGGCAGCTACATTGACAAGTTGCGACTGCCGTGGCTGCAACATTGTCGATATGCATGTATCGATAAGTTCGAGAACTCGGTTAGGATAATGGTTTAAAAGTGGGACAGAGGTAACATGTTATAAAAAGGATTTATTTATTACGATATCATTCAGAATCTGTTCAAAAAGTCAGTTTACATGGGTAAGTTACAAAAGTTATTAAATAAAGAAATATGAAAGGATTATCGAATGTTGATGTTTTACCTAGAATCCGTTTTTAATAAAACAAAACTATGCACAAATTAATTGATTTTCATTTCTGCTGAATTTCTCATGTAAACTGACTTTTTATAATATAATGAAATAATGATATAATGTATTAAAACAATAATAACATAAACTACTTATATAATAAAATCTTTAGACACTACATTCAGCGTCATCTAGTTCCAAACTAAGCAAAGCTTGTGCTATGGATACTAGACGACGGATATTATATACATATACTTATACTTTTTTTGTAAACAAACTTATAATACATACAAACAAACACACTTAGACCGAAGGCAAACAACATTTATGTGATGAACTTAGGTAAGTTCATCAAATAAATGTTTGTCTTCTGTGGGAATCGAACCCACAACCCCGAGGTCAGTAGTCCACTATGTACACCACTGGGCCACGGAGGTTGTCATTTAGTAATATATTTAATTAGGAACAACTTTTACGGATCTACTCGCGTTTATTTTACACATTACTTATTTAATGTTTATCCTGACGTTTCGGACCCTTTGCAGGGTCCGTGGTCACAGGGAGACTGAGGTGTTGGTCATCTCATAATTAGTTGGTAGCTTGTATACCCTTATTTAAATTTCATCAGGTGCGTTGCGTTTTACGCAGAAAGAGCTTACAGTATCTTTTGGTCTGGCAGTATGGTGTTGGGGCTTGGATTTAATATTTTGTATGTTGGGATCCCAGGCTGGTGGCAGATTCCAACCATCTTCTCTATTAAAATTAGGATGTTTTTTAATTTCAATAGCCTTGCGTATCATCCTAGGGATGAATCGTTGTTCTCTAACGAGTATTTGTGGTTTATCAAATCTGATGTAATGGTTGGGCCCCTCTAGGGAGTGTTCGCATACGTCAGACTTATTTTCGCGCCTATGCTTGACGTCGGCTATATGTTCTTTAACGCGGGTTCCTACACTTCTCTTTGTTTGTCCGATATAAGAAAGCCCACAGTCGCAGTCCAATTTGTACACGCCTGCATCTTGAAGGGGTATGTTGTACTTGACAGGTCGTAAAAAATGGTTGATCTTCTTCGGCGGCTTGAAGTAAGTGTTGATTGAAGCTCGCTTTAAGATATGTCCAATATTGCCAGTGACACCTTTCATATATGGAAGTACAGCAGGTTGGCGCTCGACTGTGGTTGGTTTATTGCGTTTTCTGTGACAAAGCCGTGGTACTTTTAGTTGTCACAGATGCCGCGTGCTCTCTCAAACAAAGATTTCCCTACAGTAGCCAACTGTCTAGAATGGTGGTGAGAATCACCATTGAGGTACCTATCTGTATGGGTTACTTTACAGTGCACAGTGTGACTCAAAACTATGATCCGGATTCCTGATGATTAAAATATCCAAGAAAGCTAACTTACTATCTGCCTCTAACTCCATTGTGAATTGTATTTTTAGATGTATAGAGTTAAGATGATCTAGAAAAGCAGATACTTTATCAGTTGGTAGAATAGTGAAAGTGTCATCTACGTACCGCTTGTAGAACCTAGGGGTTACCGGTGCTGTGCTCAGGGCACTCTCCTGGAAGTCTTCCAAAAAGATATCCGCGACGACGGGTGAAACAGGGGAACCCATGGCAACACCCTCTGCTTGCAGGTAGTAAATGTCATTCCACAAAACAAAAAAACGCGAAAAAAAAAACGCGTAAAATAACGCGAGTAAATCCGTAAAAGTTGTTTCATTTCAACGTGTAGTGTTCGCAAAAACTTTAGAAAAAAATATTTAATTAGTTTCATATTTAACTTGAATCAATTTTAACAGATACGTATCATTTTTATACTATATTAAAATACATTTAGAAAACATTACCTAATATAAAAATGATTAAATGCTCGAGAGACGTGGCTGTCTAGACTTTACCTTTGTCATTTTTATCGATGAAAATGATAACAACACTATCGCTCAGTGACAGCGTAAACTTGGATACAGACTCGGATCAGTTGTTTGACCGATCCACATATTGTACGAGGGCAAGCGGCCTCAGTTGGTAAACAAATCCAAAACAACACGGCCGCTTATTATTGTATTTTTTTGAATAAAGAGAAATACATAGTAATAATGTGATCTAAATTAATTACATATGAAAGGTAACGCCATCTTTTTGTAAATTTGACGTGGCAGATCTCTTTTTGCAGCAAAAAAACTGAACAATTCGGCATTTTTCTAGGACGTCGTTTTACCCGCGCAACTAGATTCAGTCTAGTGAGCAGTGCGGGCTGCAACTAGTTTTATTGTACGCATAGGTCCGCGTGGACTTGTACTTTGACAGAGGGGAACGCCTGCGTATGGCTACTCCCCTCCGGTCCGCCGGAGGCTCGTGTTGCTCTATGGTGTTGAATAATTTCGGCGGGCTGGTTAGAACCACGATAGCTCAATTGGAAGAGCACCTGACCCGGTATGTCAGAAGGGTGCGGGTTCAAATCCTGCTCGTGGAATTTTTTTCAACATTTGTGTTGTTAGTGTAATGTATTAATCCGTTTTATAAAATTCAATTGTTAATAATTTACAGTATTCAAATAGACACCTTCAGTTTCTCACAGTGACCACACAATGCCCGATTTTAAAATCAGGCAGTGTGACGTCCGTGCGGAAAACTGCATTCAGCGTGTTTTACCGCTTATACCGTGGCGAGTGCTCTGAAGAGCTCTTTCACCTCATCCCACCTTCTTCCTTTCTTCATAGGAGTACACGCGCTGCTCTTCGGAGTCACCGCTTCACTGTCTCAAATATCCCATCGCGCACAAAGATTTTTGGTGACTCGCTTCTTTGTCGCACCTCCAAAAGATGGATTAGTCTACCAGCACATGTTTTCCCTCTTTCCTATGATATAGGGTCCTTCAAGAGAGGCGTGAAGAAGCAGCTTGTGGGCCAGCAGAGTGGAAGTTAACTGACGCTACGTTTGTTTCCACGCTGCACCAGTTATCATCGCGTCTGGATTCCATTTCCACTTAACATCGGGTGGGATGGAGTCATTTGCCGAGCTAACTGTAAAAAAATAATCAAATTAATCGATTTTTTTTAAACGAGACTGTTTTTGTTGTGATGAAGTTAGAAATCTTTTATTTTTTTCTAAATATACGCATTTGTTTAAGAGCTGAATCACGAAAGGGTTTCATATTTAAAATGTTTCTTAGTAGGTTGTAATCCTTCCCGCAGCTCAGAACTAAAATCAGGGTGGCATTTAAACAACGAAATTCTGAAACCAACCATTGCAATCCCTCCCGCACGTCAGATGTATGGGAGTTCTGCATTTTCTCAATAAACGAAATATTATTCGACTGTCAGATGCTTGTAGCGATGAACTGGATGTCCGTGTATGTCAAATGAGCTAACAATGATCCCCTTTTAAACGGTTGGTCAGTCTCTCTAGTATTGAAAACTATGGCTTAACGTGGCTTCCGAAGCACGAAGCACTTTTTATATTATGATTTACTAGCTGTGCTCGCGACTTCGTCCGCGTGGAATAGTGACTTTCGGCAGCATTTTTAATTTTTTAGGCTCTTTTCCCGTTTTTGCAACATTTTTCACTGATGCTTCGCTCCTATTGGTCGCAGCGTGATGTTATATAGCCTAAAGCCTTTCTCGATAAATGGACTATCCAACACAAAAAGAATTATTCAATTCGAACCAGTAGTTCCTGAGATTAGCGCGTTCAAACAAACAAACAAACAAACAAACAAACAAACAAACTCTTCAGCTTTATAATATTAGTATAGATTGATATTTCAGCAAAAAGGTCAATCGTCGAATCCAATTAGGCTGGGCAGCGTTCGGTAAGCTACGAAATATCTTCTCGTCCGATATACCGCAGTGTCTCAAGACAAGTCTTTGACCAGTGTGAGTTAGTGATGACATATGGGACTGAGACTTGGTCGCTCACTATGGGCCTCATAAAAAGGCTCGAGGTCACTCAAGAGCAATGGAGAGGGCTACGCTCGGGGTTTCTCTGCGTGATCGAAGTGGACGCATTGGACGTCTTTTGGCTGAGATGATGATGATGATCATGATGATATTTCATTAATTTTATAAAACTGTACCTACAAAAATAAAAAAAAACCTTTTTAAAATTATAATTTGAACACATATAACGTTATAAAGGTTTGTCTACACAACACGTCAGACAGAGTAAAGATGAAAAGGGTTGCGCAGAGCAAGCTCCGGCAGAGGGGAGCCACTTGGAAACGCGCTTTTTCAACGTAATGCCTTTGAGGAAATTAAATAAACTGCAACACCGCGCCACAAGCGAGCGCGCGGTTACGGAAAGGTTGGGTGCGTTTCCAATTGACTACTTTTTAATACATATTATGAATACTGACTTTACTTTTTACAGGAGTTCTCTACTAAGATACAATTAAGATAGAATAAAAAAACATCTAATGGCACAGACATATAATTTCATGATTTAATCATTATTATTATAGGATCAGCAAGCTGAAGCGGCAGTGGGCCGGTTTAACTAGCTGCAGAACCGACAACCGTATGGGGTAAACGAGTTCTCGAGTGGAGACCGCGTTTCAGCAAACGTAGTGTAGGACGCCCTCAGACTAGGTGGAGCGACGATCTTCGCAAGGTGGCTGGCAAAAGCTGGATGAGAGTAGCCGCGGATCGTGCTCGGTGGCGTGCACTTGGAGAGGCCTATGTCCAGCAGTGGACTAGTATATGATAGATGATAGGTAGTACTAGAAGTGACATGATGATGATTTTTCGCAAGTCTTACGATAGGTATGTTTTCAAATGTTTACTACAAGTACATTTAAAGCTTCACATTGGACGCTTGTTTTAAGGATTATTTCTTGAAAAATATCGCAGTAGCAGTATTTTAAGTAACCGAAGTTTTAAAGGTGGCGATTTCTCTTTCTACCTCCCATTACTCTTTTTCAGTCTGACTCCCACTCTGTCTTACTTTTTACTTACGTTAATAATATTTGTGACGTTAAATGGTGGAAACGCACAACTCGCATCACTATAGGGATGCGGCTGTGAAGCGACTTCCCTTTATTAAGTACCTACCAAATGAGATTTACCCCACCTACCTACAAGCTATTGACAAAGTTTAAATAAACTAATGGATTTGTCTAATGAAATAGCTATTCAGTTACCCATTGATTGAACAACGCCATTCAATCACACGTCTAAATGTCGATTAGCCGAGTGGCTGAAAACAACTTTCAACAGTGCAGCTGGATGACGCTCTGCTAACCGGTTAAATCATCAATTTAATAGGATAACCTAGATATTAATTGTATTTTGACTAATTTAGTAACAGTATTAATCACAATTCATATAGCGCAATGTCTCTTAATAAAATATTTAAATTTTAATTAACTTGAATTGCTCGTAGATAAGTCTATTATTTATAACTCATAAATAACAATGGGAACTTATATTGATTTTGAGAAAAAATACCAGGTCCTGACGTCATCTTGTAAAAAAAGAAACGGTAGCGCCGCGGTGACGGAGCAAAAGACAATTTCAATGTTACGGCGGCTTTTAAGTCAGCCGTTATATTGAATGTTTTTAAATACTATAATGATTCAATTACAAAACTAGACGAACAATTAAATGGCGTGATTCAATCAAAGGACTAGCCGTGACATTGAACGGCTACTTTAACCAGTTGGCTGCGACATCGACACAAAATTAAACTACGCCCAAACAGAGACGATGGCGTTATCACGGTCGCGGTCTGCCCGCGAAAGCGATTTTCTGATGCAGTCAACAATAAACTATCTCGTTGCCATAGACACGAATGGCGGCGAAGCGGGCGAAGCAGGCGAAGCGGGCGGAGCGGGCGAAGCAGGCGAAGCGGGCGGAGCGTGTGGTCACGGACACCTGTAAACAAAATAAGGAGACTAGAAGGCAAGCTTCATGCAACAGCCCGAGGGCAGCTGTTGCGAGGTTTTATGTCTGATGAGAGGTTGTCTATATTTTTTATTTTTGAGAGAGATTGCTGTTTGCCTCAAACGGCAGCTCAAATTTTCAGCGTCACTGGGTTTTTTTGGGGGCGGCAAGATACGTAAAGGGTACCTCAAGCCGTGTGAAACGAATCACCTTCGGAGGTTTTCTAGAAGGAACGGCATCACACACTTAAAAGTGCGTGTCCCCGTGCCCTACTAGATTCTCCGAAGGGTTCGGATCGGATCGGGCTGTCTATGTGTGCGTTTCTTAAGCGTGTTTTTATGAAGCACCTTGCCTTCTGCAGTCTTCTTATTTTGGGGCCTGTAAATCGCAGCTTGCCTGCGCTTATTTGATATATTAGGTCCTTACCAATGAAATTGATGTTTTGTATGAAGAATTTTTATAAAATTATATTTTTCATACTAACGTTTTTTAATTTCCTTATCATCTTTTTATGTTAACACTATAAAAATTGTAGAGCATAGTGTTTGTTTCACTAGCTTAATATAGCAGACATTAAAAAGAAAAAAATCAAGACTCTTCAAAGCTACAATGAAACAAACGGTCAATTCCGCGAACTAAAAAAGAAGTCAATTTAAAAAAAAATGGGCGATAAAGACACAAAAGGAATAATTATTGGTATTACTGAAGCCTAAGTAACATAGTCCTAATTAAAGGTGTATAATAATATTAACCACCGGTATTGACTTTTAGAAGTAATACACCTATTAATAAGTGAGATAAAAACGTCAATTTCATAGGTAAGGACCCAATACTTCATATTATATTGACTACCACATCCGACTGCGACCGCGGACCGCCTCTGTTTGGGCGAGTCTCTAACATGTTTTTTTCGACGAAAATCAAACCTGCCGACACGTTTGCAACCATAAAAATAAAACGTGCGTTTTTTGCACAAAAGCGAATGCCCCCGTGTGGTGCCGGGGATAAAGAATTGCACCACCCCATCTCTTCCCGTGGGTGTCGTAAAAGCCGACTAAGGGATCATTCCAGAGGAAGGGCAGCAGCATCTCTCTGAGGTTACCCTCAACCTACTGCGATCGCCAACCCGCCTGCCAAGCGTGGCGATTACGGCAAATACCCCCCATGATTATTTGGGGGAGGCCTTTGTCCAGCAGTGGACGTCTTTTGGCTGAGATGAGATGAGATGATGATGATGATGAATGTCAAATGGCGTTCTCAACCAGTATCTTTAGGGTTAGGGTAGTTTTGTATTTATTGATTATTAATAGAGAATGGATCGACGAAATAAATTCATTTTACAAGTTTTCTCATCAGGAGAAGATAGCTGAATTTATTCGATATTTACTAAAATTTTTGAAACAACACTAATTATATCTATATCAGCTGATCGAGCATTTGTACACCGATTATCCTATATTACTTGCTGCTTTCAGCACGAGCTGTTTGCTGAACGAGACTTTGTCACATACTAGAAAATGTACCTTAGAATTTTTCACACAACCGTTTACTCTCTTCAAGACGACCAATGTACTTACATTTTTATTATGTTTATATTTTAAACAAACACAATTGAAAATTGACAATGGCTGGTTTACATGCTACACTGTATATATTTTTATAAACATTGATTGTACTATTTGAAATAATATCTGTATAGTTCTCACAGTAAATGTGCGATCAACGAACAATGACATTGTGCCTTAGTATTGTTCAGGGGGCGACCAAAGTAACTTCTCACGATGTGTCTTAGTGCAACTGCAGTGGTCGTTTTAATGTTTTTTCTGGTAAGTTCTGAGGCCTACAACCTTATTTCCTACTTCTTTTTGACTATTCTGTCAGCAGCGTAAATAAACACAGCGCGCATCTAGTTCTTAAAGTCATAAAAATGTCAAAAAAATATCAAAAAATGAGTTAAAAATGCCCAGAATTTTCCTTTTATGTGATTTTTTTATCATCACTTAACTACCATCAGATGAGATAGTAGTCAAATGCAAGCCTATTTAATTATTTAAAAAATGCATCGAGTGCTTAAATGTCATGTTTTTATTCACCGACTAGAAAATGACATTTGTGTCTTTAAAAAACTAGATATAGTATATAGTATAGTAAGCGATAAAGTAAACACAATTTTATAACAATTTCTATTCACAAATTCTACGATAATTTATAGAATACTTTAAGTTATTCTAGTGTCAAAGATGTGTGACAACTTGAAGCTAAAATATTTGGGGATTACGGTTACAGATTTACGCTTGTGGCTGAACTAACCCGCAAAAACAGGACCGCTTGTAAAACTTCATACATGTCAATAAAATAAGATTACCGTATAAAGTCTAGTTATACCAAAAAATATACATTGATCTCAAAACATAGTCCAACCTCGTGTTAGTTTTTACGAAATGCCAGATCTTTATGAGTTCTTTAGTTAAAGGCCGGCAACGCATCTGCGATTGTTCGGGTTTTGCGAGTGTCCATGGGCGGCGGTGATTGCTTCCCATCAGGTGACCCGCCTGCTCGTTTACCTACTTCTAATATAAAAAAAAACTAATTGAATGTTCACTACTCAGCACTAGTAACCTTTGATTGGAGTCAGACACTCTTGATTAGACTAGTTTGTTAGGCAATTCTGTAATATACGCTTTCGAATTTATAGCATTAAGTCAGGCTTTTGCTGATAGGATAACGGACAAAAAAGATTATATTTTGATGATGATGAAAAGTGATGACAAACACATAAGCCCATAATGCATTTCCAAACAAGGGGAGCGTAGAGAGATTCTGATGTCAAGGGGCCATTTTCGTTTCATAATTATTGAGCATCATACGTTTACATTTTCGATGCGATATTATCGAGACATTAATTGAGAGTTACCGATATGGCAGATCACCAGAAAACCATTTGTTGTCGATGCCTTACAATTACCAGAAGAAGTTCAGGAATAAATGAAGGCCGATTCGACCATGAGATATGATTTCCATCTCTTGACATTGGAGAAGTTTTAGATCAAACGATTCCTTGTTAATACGAAAGTTGCCTTTCTTGCTTTGCGAACATTTCTTCCGTTTTCTTCAACTTATTTGTGTGAAATAGGTTTTTCAGCTCTGGCTTTAGTCAAAACTAAACAGCGAAATCGTCTTGCCGTCGATAGCAATCTGACAATAGCTCCGACAAAACCTGAACCTAGAATCGACCAACTGGTACAGAGCATGCAAGCTCAAGTATCTCACTAGTACTCAAATAAATAATTTCAATAAAAAAGCTTAACATTTGATTAAAGTTTATTTTGTATCAATTAAAATTAAAATAAATCAATGTCGTTAAAAAAAGTGTTTTTCTTTGTACTGAAAAAATGAAAAGGGGGCATGAAAATATTATTTATAATCCGGGGAGGCTCGACGAAAAAAAGGTTGGGAAACCCTGCTGTAAACCCTTTACATTCTGTTATCACGGGAAGATTAAGGTTTAGGTGGTCGCATAATAAGGAACTTGACAATAACAATAATTCATTTCAGAGATTAAACAGTTCTTTAAATCATCAACCTATTTTTTATTTGACCTAAGCATCAATTTCTGTAACCTAATTTTTTTTTATTTCATCATCATCATCATCAGCTCATTTTATGTCCCCACTGCTGGGGCACGAGCCTTTCCTATAGATGGATAGGGAGAACGGGCCATAAACTACCACGCGGGCCCAGTGTGGATTGGTGGTTGTTAACGACTGCTAATGCAGCCGGGACCAACGGCTTTACGTGCCTTCCGAAGCACAGGAGCTCGAGATGATAAACTTTTGGCTTTCTGTAACCTACATTTTTTTTATTTACTTACCACTTTATTGACGGAACACAATAGTGACATCATAGTTCGCTACTCTCATACCATTTCTATTGAAAAACTTTTTTTATTTTATTTTTTGACAGCTGCTAAAACTTTTTGGATTCCGGTCGCTAAACAACTTTCACAAAGACCGGTCATAGGACATTGTGACTAAAAATGTGACTAAAATCTCGAGCACCTTCGTGCTTCGGAAGGCACGTAAAGCCGGTAGTCCTAGCTATACTAGCATTCGTACTACCAATCCGCACTATGTCCACGTGGTGGTTTATGGTCTGTTCTCTCTATCCATTCATAGAGAAGGCTCGTGCATTAGGGACATCATCATCATCATCATCAGCTCATTTATGTCCCCACTGCTGGGGCACGAGCCTTCCCTATGGATGGATAGGGAGGACGGGCCATAAACAACCACGCGGGCCCAATGCGGATGGTGGTTGTTAACGAGTACTCATGCGGCTGGGCCCAACGGCTTTACGTGCCTTCCGAAGCACAGGAGCTCGAGATGATAAACTTTTGGCCACCCATCCGATGAACGGCATATGCGAAAGTTGCTTAACCTCAGCACTCGCAGACCGGGCGCGTTAACCACTGCGCCATCGAGCTCCTCAGTCGGGGACATAAAATGGGCTAATGATAACCAGTCAACAACCCAACTAATTTATAATTGTTCTTTTTCTTTTAGACAAAAACAATTGCCGAGGGCGACGAACATGACTCCCTGAGTAACATGTATGCTCGAGCGACCGTCAACTTCAACGAAATAATCACCAATAGCCTGTCAATGTTGACCGACGAGCCAGGGCCGACCAGCATCCATAAAGACGAGGACTTTCGACTCAACAAAATACCCACAGAGTTCGTGGAGTTCCGTCAGAACGAGCAAGAAACTACCACCACACCCACGCCACCTCCACCGAAGTACATACGCAATATGTCTTTTGATAAAAAGGATACAGACACAGAAGAGTCGAGCAGTGTCCCCACTAGCACTTACAGCAGCAGCATACATATGAACTTTACAGAAACACCGGAGAAAACGTCGGTAAAGGTGATACCGATAAAGCAAAACTATCAGAGAGGAGTGTTGGATCTACTCTTCCCTGCGTCGAGAGTGAGGACGTTTAAAAGCGTCTTCGACACATTTCGTAAGATACTGTCTCATACATTTCGAAGGTGATAGAGTTTTCTTTTATACTGGCAAATGTATTTAGAGAGTAACTAATAGTTTAATGTTTTTCTTGTTAAGGTTTGTTTAAGTCAATACTGAATTGTAGCTGTAATGTTTTTATCAATAGTATATAACGTATTTGTCATTATTTATATTGATTGCTGTGCTGTAAATTATCGTGTATTCATGGTGTAGCGAAGTGACGGTAAGCCCACTTCAAACTTATAACTGATTTGTCTATCCATTGATAATCTCGAAGAGATCACTCTTAGTGATAAGAGCGCACTTTGCTCGTGTACTTATCTAGTTCTTTTTGTCAAATGTTTTTATTTTTGGTATACATCAAAATGTATCTTATCGTATCTTACACTTAGTGCTTATTTGATTTGGGTGTATATTTTATCATACTTTTGTTTTTATTGTTGTAATAAACTATTTTGCCTTCTGTTTGTTTGTATCTTCTCCTCGCCGTCAGTGAAAATTTGACTTATATAAATAGGTACCTACCTAACTATACTGGCCTGCAAAAATAAGTACTACACTTTTAATATTTATTTATTTTCTAAACTATAGAAGTTAGAGATTTTTAAATAAAAAACGTTTTGCAGCAATTTTTATCAGCTTTCTTTAAAACTAAAGTAAATTATACATTAGTAACACTTTCCTTTTTGTTTCGAAAGTATATCTTGTGTACTTAAAAAGTTATTGCAATTTTAAAAGTGTGATACTTAATTTTGCAGGCCAGTGTACATATTAAATTCTCATATCAAATCATATCGTCATCAAAAATCATAATATACTTTCCGTTAAAGATAATTGTCTTTTTTGTATTAAGTCTGAGTCTGAGATATTTAAAAAAAACTTTATTTGAGGACTGATAACTTTTTTTTTTTTTTTTTATGTTAAAAGGAGGCAAATGAGCAGGCGGGTCACCTGATGGAAAGTAATCACCGCCGCCCATGGACACCCGCAAAACCAAAGTAGTCGCAGATGCGTTGCCGACCTTGAGGAAGGAGTTGGATTTTGAGGAGGGAGTAGGAATTGGGAGGGGGGAGGGGTGAGAGAAGGGCCTCCGGTACTTTCACTTACCGGACGAAACACAACAGCAACGAGTGCCGTTGTTTCACGCCGATATTCTGTGAGAGGGTGGTATTACTCCGGGCGAGCCGGCCCATTTCGTGCTGCAACGCAGCGTGGCTCTACCACTCAGACAGTGTCACTCATTTAGCACCACCCAGGGGTACGTGACCCCTGGGTCTCAAGGGTAAACCTACGGACGCGAGTAACTTTAACTTTAACTGTTCTAAATCACAATGATCATTAGAACTGTTTCTGTATAACACCTAATTTAATATGTTGTTATATAGTTTTTAGGCTCAGTGGCCGAGTGGCAATCGCTTGGTCCGATAACCGAAGGTCCCAGGTTCAAACACCGTCGGACAGAGTGTTTTTCGAACTTTTCGATACATACCCCGGGTTTGTGGTCAATGGTTAATCCATGGGGATTAATATAGGTATAATTTGATCCCCACTTCCTCCTTCTACCATCGCACCGCTCGCCATCGGAACAGGGCACACGCACACTTCCTGGAGCTGCTGTTCTCTCGAACAGTTCGTTTCCAGAGGAATTTTATTCCACGTACTAACCATCAAACTGTAGAATGAGCTGCCACCCGAGGTTTTCCCATTGAGCTATGACATGGACTCTTTCAGAAGGGGTGTAAGAGGTTTTTATCAGGTCGGCAACACAAAAGCAACATTTCTGATGTTGCTGATGTCTATGAGCGGCGGTGACCGCTCAACATCAGGCGGCCCGCCTGCTCGTTTGCAGACTGTTAATATAAAAAACATATTAACATACTAGCGGCTGCTCGCGGTTTCACCCGCGTGGTTCCCGTTCCCGTGGGAATATAGAGATAAAAAGTATTCTATGTTTTAATCCAAGTTATAAACTATCTGTATGCCGAATTTCATCCAAATCCGTCCATCCGTTGCAGCGTGAAGAAGCAACAAATATACACACATACATTCACATAAACTTTCGAATTTATAATATTAGTGTGATTACATAGACATATCATAGGTATCATAAATATAAAGATAATTATGCTTATGATTGGTAAGGTTAAGCAACTTTCGCAAAAGCCGGTCATCGGATGGGTGAAAAAACCAAAAAATTATCCTCTGTGCTTCCCAAGCCACGTAAAGTCGTTGGCTTAATTATCAGTGGTTAACAACCAATCAGCATTTAGTCCGCGTGGTGGTTTATGGGCCGTCCTCCCTATCCATCCATAGGAAAGGCTCGTACCCCACCAGTGGGAACATGAGAATGAGCTGGCGATGTGTGATGTGATAAGTAAAAAGGTGTGTCTAGTTTACATAAATTTCCGTTATAAAACTATATTTTAAAATGGAACGCGAATGTTTAAATGTATATTATAATACGACGTTTACAACACGACATCCGCTTCAATTTGATTGCATTGTCAAGTACCTACTATTCAGCTGGTAGTTATGTCCGTGTGCCATCGGCTTGTATAAAGAGCATCGCGTAACAGGCACTCCAGTGTAGTTTGTCCAATTTACTAGTCCACTACCATTTGTTTGCGAGGCTTACTCGATTATGGTCATGTTGCCACCATTTACTTCTGTAATTCAAACGTGGTAACTTAGTGAACTTATAACTATACAGTGAATATTAATTCAATAAATTTTATATAAGTAGCTCTCGGTCTATGAGTGCTGAGGTTAAGCAAGCAACTTTCGCAATAGCCGGTTATCGGATGGGTGACCAAAAAAGTAACAAAGGCACGTAAAGCCGTTGGTCCCGGCTGCATTAGCAGTCGTTAATAGCCATCAACAAAGGTAACCGACATAGCCAGAAGAGTTGCTAAGCTCAAGTGGCAGTGGGCAGGGCACATTGCTCGCAGGACTCTGCCAGGACGCCACTGGGGCGGAATAGTCCTTGAGTGGCGACCGCGTACCGGAAAGCGCAGTATGGGTAGGCCTCCAACAAGGTGGACCGACGATCTGACGAAGGTCGTGGGAAGCCGCTGGATGCAAGCAGCACAAAACTGGTCGTTTTGGAGATCCTTGGGGGAGGCCTTTGACCAGCAGTGGACGTCTTTTGGCTGAGATGATGATGATGATGATGATGAATAGCCACCAATCCGCACTGAGCCAGCGTGGTGGTTTATGCCGTTTTATATTATATAAAAATAACTAAATATAAAGTTTTAAATATAGGTATATTTTTACACAATTTTGGTTTTATAAGATTTATTTTTATGACCGTTAGTTCTTTATCGAATAAATAAATTACCAACCCAGCGAACGACTTCAAAAAATAATAACATAGATAACAAAATCAACAAAAAATAAAACAAATTTGTTATTTTCTTTGGTGTGTTAAGTTTTATTTCTTTTATAAATAACATGAACATTTTAACTTTTTAATCTATCAATGTCCCTGCAATTAAAATGATTATAACGGGATAAATACAATGTTTACTGTTACTTTGGGTATCCGATATTTCGGCACAGCTACATGAACATAAGCTAAAGCGTATAATTAATACGAAATACTGATTTCGATAATTATTCGCAACGTGAAAATCGACGCTTCAAACATTCCAGCGTTCTCGAATAATTGATAAAATCGCGTCGATAAATTTTTCAATATATTCCACTTTGTTCAAACTTTACGTGATTTTTTATTTAGATTATAGGCGGGTTAGATGTTGAACTAAACGCAAGCTGAAAGATCAATCGTATTTTTGACAATTAAGTATGTACCTACACATTTCTGCACATGACGTAATGCTGCTAAGGCAATTTACCTTTTAGACATTTGCTTTTTAGACATTTTAACATAGTAGACGTAATGCTGCTAAGGCAATTTACCTTTTAGACATTTTGCTTTTTAGACATTTTAACATAGTAGACGTAATGCTGCTAAGGCAATTTACCTTTTAGACATTTTGCTTCTTAGACATTTTAACATAGTAGACGTAATGCTGCTACGGCAATTTACCTTTAAGACATTTTGCTTTTTAGACATTTTAACATAGTGGACGTAATGCTGCTACGGCAATTTACCTTTAAGACATTTTGCTTCTTAGACATTTTAACATAGTAGACGTAATGCTGCTAAGGCAATTTATCTTTTAGACATTTTGCTTCTCAGACATTTTAACGTAGAGAAGTAATGCTGCTAAGGCAATTTACCTTTTGGACATTTTGCTTTTTAGACATTTTAACATAGTAGACGTAATGCTGCTAAGACAATTTACCTTTTAGACATTTTGCTTCTTAGACATTTTACAACTTAGACATTGCTTTTAGACATTTTGCTTTGAAGACGTTATGCAAGTTAGGCTTTCTGATCATAAAGCCATCAAACTACCAAAAACTGACAAATCTCTTCAGTAGACTTTGAACTTTATATGAATGGCATATAGTTGAACATTTATTGAAGACATTTTACAGTTTTAGATAGGTTGATGTGCAGGCGACTGTACTGATTTGAGTGGTTCTGTTCTTTAAACGTCTGGAAAAGAACATAACTAACTAACAATAAGAATTAACAATGTATTGTGTGTGGCAGAGAAATGACTTGATTTTTTATGATTGCGTTATCCTACTATATATAATACTAGCTGACCCGGCGGACTTCGTACCGCTTTGACAGTTTCCATGACAACAAAAGAAACATTTTTTATTGGAAATTTATTTATTTTTTTCACTAATTTCCGTTACTTATTATTTATATTTCTCACCGTTTAAACCTTCCCTAAACTTCCACAAATATTTCAAAATCAAAATTAGCCAAATCGGTCCAGCCATTCTCGAGTTTTAGCCACTCAAACGAACAGCAATTGATTTTGATATATATAGATGATACTAACACTTATTCTAAATAGCTGTTGCCCGCGACTTCGTCCGCGTGAGCTAAAGGCTGTAGTCTGTACAGTTTAATTTTTATGTAGGTATCTATTTAAGCTTATTAGGGTATAATAAAATTATATGCATCGGAAATTTAGAAAATTGACATTGTATTTACCGACATACGTACATCTACTCACTCTTAATATCCTTTCAGCTGGGAATGCTGAGATAGACAAAGACAATCGATCTCCATTTAGTTTGGTTCTGGCATACTTCCTGTGCCTCCTTTACGTTCATCATTATTTTCATACATTATCTCTTATTTTTTCGACTATCATCTCTGCCATGTACATACATATATTCAGTTTGAAGCACAGAATATATGTACACACATATATTCAGTTTGAAGCACAGAATCGTCCCGTTCATACAGATTCTCACTCAGTTTCCCGTTTCAATTATCCCTCCACATACATTCAGTATACAACACCGTTTCTCGGTGGGTTGCGCGTATTTGCTACGTCATACAAACCTGAAATGGGTTTACTGACGCTCAATTATATGTAATAAAATTGATGTCCGAGACCCCAGCGGGTACTAAAAGTACGCGTATTAGCCGACAAAATTAAGTTGGTTCTTTAAAAAGACCAAAATGGTGGCCAATTTTAGTTTCATCGGAATCGGCCCTTATACAAAAAAATTGGCCGCCATCTTGACCTTTTAAGGAACTGATGGATTCATAATTGAATCAACAAAATCTTAGCACAAAAACTATATCAGTAGCGTGTCTCGTTCCTGCTCGTTTTAGGTCAAATAGTTTTGACGAGCGTGACCCCAGCGGGATACCCTTTAACATGGGATATCTCGATAACTATTGGTCAACAAATTTTGATATTTGCTAACAAATTTAAACATAATATCAACTAAATCATGGCGAAATTTGAAGCCGATCTGAAAAGGTTATCCAGCTTGGGTCACGGACATATAAAATTGGTATTTTACAGCTCAGGTACTCGTCCGGAGTCGTCCTAGGCACTGGTGTATCTTAGCTAAAATGTGTCTACTGTTATACTGTCCAACCACGGACTTCAAAATATTTTTTGCCTTGTCCACCGAAGCTGGATATCGAGTAGCAGGTAGCGGTCCAGGATTATTGGTTGTCGGCCAGAAGGCACAAAAAACTATTTACCAACTATGTTCTTATTCGTAGATACAAAATATCAATAAATTAAGAACTGTAATAAATTATATTATTGTCTATTAGGTAATATACATTATAGTATTTTATGTTACATACATACTTGCGATAAATTTGAACTTCTTCGTGGCATCTTGTTAGGTAGGTAGCTTTTTAGAGGTAGATCACAGGACATAGAAAGAAGTTACCTCTAATAAAAAAAAAATCTGAAGTCCGTGCCTCTAATACAGTTGTACCCTGCAAACTTAAACATTTTTGCAACTCTGATACCAGAGGTAGCCATCGTCTTATGCGATAGAAGAATGGAAAAACCATTTTTCTGTAATCTAGAAGTATGTACAAAATTCATTATTTAAAGGTTTTATGATATTAAAATTGTTATGATACTTACTTGCTTATATTGTATCATTGAACACCGATTTATCCTATAAACATGTTAAGAAACCAAAGTAAGAAGCCGCTTACATGTAAAATAAGTACTGAAATATGTGTTTAACTTACCTGCATCAAATGTTTCATAAAACTTTTACACAATGAATAAATCTTATTTGAAAATTAATAAGATCTGAATAAGTACTGAAATATTTAACGTACCTGCCTAAAATGACTAAATAGCCATATTATTATTGGTTATTTTGGAAAAATGAAACAAAAGGTGTACCTATGTACAGCCAAGTTTAATGATGTGCGTGATTTCGAGCTTGTTTTTATTTTCGGTTGCTTTACTACTGCGGTGCTAATGTTCGCTTAGGTGCCTCACAGATTTATAAAGGGTAGGTTTTATTTTAAAAAGTAACAAAACTTTTCTAAAATAATAACTCAACGAACGTGTCTAACAGTTGGTCGCGTAAATACGTATATCAAAATTTGTTTAACATTTTTCGATTTGTATGTTATTCTCCGAAATTTTCTAAGCATTTTGGTGATAACCGCATCAAAATCGGTATTCTCATGACAACAACTATCAATGACAGGCTCAAAAGGGCAAAGAACCCAGAGCCGTAAAACACGATAGCAATAGAGAGCCAGAGCCTCAAATGCCAGAGCCGTAAAACTCATTAAAAAAAATCCCCTATGTTACATAATAAACAACAGTTGCCAAGCAACCAAGGATTAAATCCCGGTTTAGACCAAATCAAAATTTAACAATTTTCGAGTATTTATGTAGCCTATGTTATTCTCCGGAATTTTCTTAGCATTTCGGTAAAACCGGATCAAAATCCGTTCAGTAGTTCTCGAGTTTATCGTGTTCAAACAAACAAATAAACAAACAAACAAACAAACAATTTCTTTTTAAACTATTCTATCGTGTTCCGTAAGTGATTTTAAAGTATTTTTTTTATATCTTGCAATTACAGATTTTTTATCCTTACGTTCTTATTATACAGGGTGTCTCATTTAAATCGGTCAGTATGGGAAAGTCTGAAACTATAAGACATACGAAGATCTGTTCTTAGGAACTATGTCATCGATTTTAATAAGAAGAAAAACTGCATTCATACATTTAAAAAAAACCTGTACTCAGCTCGGAAATCGAACCCGGTTGTTTTGAAAAAATAAACTTATACTATTTCTATTTAGATATCGATTGTGTAGGTCAATACAATATTCAACACGTTTAGGTAACGATCTTACAGTTACAAAACCAGCAAAGAGGTACAAACAACCATAGAGACAATTTTACATGCCTGAACTTGTTGAATGTAACGGTGGTCACTTCGAACACCTACTAAAATAAATTAAAGTACGTGAAAACAATGCATTTTATTCATTTTAGACATCATGTTTCAAAGAGCCATTTACTGCTTAAGACCTACACAATCGATATCTAAATAGAAATAGTATAAGTTTATTTTTTTCAAAACAACCGGGTTCGATTTCCGAGCTGAGTACAGGTTTTTTTTTAATGTATGAATGCAGTTTTTCTTCTTATTAAAATCGATGACATGGTTCCTAAGGACAAATCTTCGTATGTCTTATAGTTTCAGACTTTCCCATACTGACAGATTTAAATGAGACACCCTGTATTTTTCGAGTATTTATGTAGCCTATATTATTCTCCGGATTTTTCTTAGCATTTTGGTAAAAACCGGATCAAAATCCGTTCAGTAGTTCTCGAGTTTATCCACTTCAAACAAACAAACAAACAAACAAACAAACAATTTTTTTTAAAACTATTCTATCGTGTTCCGTAAGTGATTTTAAGGCAACCTGTGTAATTTTTTTTTTTATATCTTGCAATTACAGATTTTTTTATCCCTACGTTCTTATTATATGTATAGATTATAAACGCGAAAGTTTGTAAGTATGGATGGATGTTTGTTACTTATTCACGTAAAAACTACTGATTGGATTTAGATAAAATTCAGCATACAGATAGTTTATAACCTGGATTAACACATAGAATACTTTTTATCCCGATATTCCCACGGAAACGGGAACCACGCGGGTGAAACCGCGAGCGGCCGTTAGTTTACTATATGACAGGTTTGATGACTGCAATCTTAAAACAACAACCTATACTATCGGCCCAACGCCTTCTGAAGCACGAAAGTGCATTAAGTTCTCTAATTTGGTCACCCATCCGCAGACACTGCTTTGGAAGTTGCTTAACTTGCAAGACCACAAATCGAACGCGGGAGCACCACTACTTTGTCGCACCTCCAAAAGATGGAATAGTCTACCAGCACACGTTTTCCCTCCTTCCTATGATATGGGGTCCTTCAAACGAGGCGTGAAGAAGCACCTTGTGGGCCGACAGAGAGAGGTTGACTGATGCTGCGTTGTTTTTACGCTGCACCAGTTGTCTTCGCGTCTGGACTCCATTTCCACTTAACATCAGGTGGTATGGAGTCATTTGCTGTGCTAGGTATAAAAAAATAAAATAAAACCAGAGGACTTCTCTGCGGAACTTCCACCATCATCTCAGCCAAATGACGTTTAAGGTGAACATAAGAAGAAAATGCGGTTTGAGGCAATAAGTAACCTCTCCAAAAAACCAGACTGACCGCGTATACCACTGCACCATCCTCACTTCGGTATCTACTACGCTGAGCTAATTCCTCACAAACGCAAATCAGCTTCTAGAGACATTGGTAATGGCAAATGCGTAACAACAGGAGTACTCTTGACTAAAACGTGATTCACACTGATTGCACTAATTACACTCCACGCAAAAACGCTGCTTGCGAACGCTCAAGCGCTCACGCCGCTCAGAACGCTTAGCGTCGAGCGAGCACTCCAGCAATTAATTTTTTGGATTAACGCCAAATGTGACCGGGCAAAAGTCCCCTTAACAAGTCTTAGTGTTATTGCTGTTCGTTTTCTATTAAAAGTGTTTCATAATTGCGGTTTCTGAACTCTTGGTTTCCAATAAAACTTCTTGCTCAAGCCGCTCAAGTTTTGAGCTTTAATGAAACATCGCGGCAGAAGTTCACAACAACATTTTTGCCAATTAAAATAATGTTGACAAGTTAATTGCACCTTACGCATTTCAAGTTAGTTTTCAGAGGTTCATTTTTTTTGTCGACTTTGTATTTAGTTTTTCTGATTAAATTTAAATTAGTTCAGTGGGTGGAAAAATGTCACAATGCCCCAATTCAGTTTTTAACTTCCAGGTAAATCCCTGGTAATCCGTTAATTCATTATTTTGAATCGTATTCAATTAATAAAAATCAAAAGTTAACATTAATACATATACCACGAACACATCATCACGGATTATTCATGATCCATAAAATAAATATGAATCACTATTAAAAAATACTACATTTTTTTATAAAAGATTTGTTTAATGACTCTGGTCTGCCTACTCTTATGCAGAAGCAGTGTGCAGACAAGGACATCTACTAGGAGCAGAATGGCAGAACACTGCCACTAGTAGACCTCACCTTTCTCAAAAATGATTGATTTCAAGTGCAGATTTCGGTAAAGTGCTGCTAAATCTACCCATTTTTTTTTATTAGGAGAAGAAAAAGACTAACCAGAGTGCCGAGGCTGAGTTTCCTTCACCATTGGGTCACCCTTAAGTTAATAGCCTATATACTGTCCCACTGCTGGACAAAAACCTTCATCATTGAAATGAAGTCATCGCTACAATTGATGGGTATTGGCTTAATTACCACTTGTCAAAAGCGGGTTGGTGATCACAAACCCGGGCTATGCATCGAAAAATCCGAAACACACTTTGCCCGACCTGGGAATTGAACCCGGGACCTTCGGGTATCGGGCCGAGCGTTTTGCCACTCGGCCACCGAGGCGTTTAAGAAAACAAAAATTTAATCTATCATCAAAAAAAACAGTGGATATAAAAGTGAAACGATTGGTGATATTGCTATAAGCTTTGATACAATTTATATTTATTTTATTTATTTATTATTTTGGCAACAAACAGTCAATTACAGAATGCAGTGCTTATAACTACTATACATAATAATTATGATCATATTATGTTATCATATTATGATATAGACCTATAGTGCCGATACGAAGTAAAAAAAAACGACGACACGGAATTACATCGTACTTACTAACAAAATAACTCCAACAGCAAAAAAAAAACATAATTCAAAAAAATAACACATTTGTTACATTTTCCACTCATCAATTTCATTGCCTTTAAGGGTTTCGTAAGTTAAGCGTTTAAAAGTAAAGGAGTTACTGAAAATGTCTACTTCTGAATTAACATTATCTAGCTTACAATATTCATTGTTATACATATTTTACAAATAGCCAAGGCTACAATTATTTTTTTTAGAGAGAGATTGCTGATTGTTTCAAACGGCATTTTCAGCGTCACCGGGCTTTTTTAGGGGCGGCGAGGTACGTAAGGGTACCTCAAGCCGTGTGAAACGAATCACCTTCGGAGGTTTTCTAGAGGAAACGGCATCGCACACTTAAAAGTGCGCGTCCCCGTGCCCTACTATATTCTCCGAAGGGTTCGAATCGGAATATGTACTTGGGGGCTGCTCCCCACCCCCACCACCCGGTCAACACGAGCCGAGGTCTTAGTCTTCAGAGGCGCCCTTGGGTCGTTCAGCTTCCGATCCGATCCAAACCCCTTTGACGTTGTAAATGTTGTTTCAAAATGTAACAGACTATTAAAGTAGGTATGTCAGAAGGGTGCAGGTTCAAATCCTGCTCGTGGATTTTTTTTCAACATTTGTGTTTTGTAATTTGGTCGTAACAAAATTTGCGTTAAAAATTATATAAACAAAACAAAAACATTTAAATTAATTTTAATTAAACAGTCTATTAAATCTCGGAACAGTCCGAGCGCAGCTGTGAATCCTCAACTACTGAGGACCTGCTATGCTAATGTGCGTGTGTGAGCGTATATTATTGCATCGATAGCATCACAGGCGAGCGTTTCCGACTGTGAGATTTCCAAGACGTTCCGCTCGGGACTGAATGATGGCGCGAGCGTCACCCAAGACACCGTACTCGTAGAACAAGGGTACGTAGAACTGTAGAAAAAGGGTTCACACGCGCTCTATACCAGGTACTAGGCGCTGGCGCTACCTGGGCGCTGCTCTCCTCCTCCACGGCCCGGTCTACCCGAGCCGAGGTCCGTGCCTTTAGAGGCGCCCTCGGGTGGTTCCGCTCCCCGATCCGATCCGAACCCTTCGGAGAATCTAGTAGGGCACGGGTACGCGCACTTTTAAGTGTGTGATTCCCTCTAGAAAACTTCTGAAGGTAATTCGTTTCAACACGGCTTGAGCTACCCTTTACGTACCTCTCGCCGCCCCCGAAAAAGTTCGGTGACACTGAAAATGCCGTTAGAGGCAATCAGCAATCTCTCTCAAAAAAAAAACGCGAGCGTCGAATTAGTCAATAATGTGGATTTTATTGAACGTTTACTTATTATTAAAATTATAATGGCCGACAACTATTACATATTCAAAGACAATTGGTTTGATATATTTTTCTTTGTCTGAAACGGTGTACAGCCTGAATAAAATGATATTTAGTTTATTAATAAGACGTATGTTTGATATTATATTAGATGCAGGAAATTGTAAAATGTCGTGAAAATACCAGCCGAAGTTACTAGATAAAAAGCCAATGAATAACATATTATTTTTTTTGGATTTAAAATCCTTATACATTTCGAAGAAAACTCATTTAAAACACCGGTTTTTTGGAATCCCTCGCCTTAATTAGAGAAGGTTAGGATAAGTAAACTCAGAGTTCAGTTCACGAATGTCCGATTATATTGACTGAATACACGACACAGCGATTGATTGATGGTGTTAGCTAGCCAGGACCCCTTAAAATAAGTCCTACCAAACAAACCTAATACAATATACCCCCGCTTGAAATCGAACCCGTGACTTCCGGGTCTAAGACCTTACTTAAGATCTTACTTAACCACTTGACCACAGATGCGTTAATAATTAATCATATTATTAAAACTTAACCCTACATTATAATCGGGGTACATTATCACCCATCGCACCTCAAAATTGTCCACCTCGATAAAATGCCAAATGACATTTAGAATAAGCGAGTCAGCGATCGTCGGAAACATTGGCAAGTTGGTAATTTTTTTTTCGACTCCATTTTTTATTTTAAATGAAGTTAAGCCGCTGAGTCAGGAGAGGGCGATAATTTTATATTCAGGAGATTTCGGAGGGCACCGGCGAAAGGACGGCTAGTGCGCTGAAATTATATCTTTCGTTCCTATAAATTATGGTTGTGACCGATAAAATTCTTTATTGAAACGTTTTAATGGCCAATTCAACCCTCGGTGGCTGAGTGGCGTAGTGCTCAGCTCGATACCCGAAGGTCCCGGGTTCAATTCCCAGGTCGGGCAAAGTGTGTTTCGGATTTTTCGATGTATAGCCCGAGTTTGCGATCACCAATCCGCATTTGCCAAACGTGGTGATTAAGCCAATACCCATCGACTGTAGTAATGACTTGATTTCTATGATGAAGGCCTTTGCCCAGCAGTGAGACAGTATATAGGCTAGTTACTACAAAGTGTGTTTCGGATTATTCGATGCATAGCCCGGGTTTGTGATCACCAACCCGCATTTGGCCAACGTGGTGATTAAGCCATTACCCATTCAATTGTAGCGATGATTTGATTTCGACACTGTGAAGTTGCCCTCAGAATGATGTAAATAATGACAGAAAAGTGAATAAGCTTACTTCACCCTAAAAGCTTTACTACTGAAGAACTGGCTATATTATTTCTTACCATCGGAACATTAATGCTGGTGATAGCTAGACAGCCAACCGAACCATAGTATAATAATATGTTTACCCAAGTTAACAATTGGCGGTTAGGATTCACAACGATCAGTAAAACAAATTATCAAACGTATCCTTTTTCTAATTCAAATAAAAAAAAGATGCAATAATGAGGCCTACAATAAATAATAAATTCATAATGTGGCCATAATAATATTCTATAGCACTCCGTCTTGGCAAAATACCTAATTCCTTACCTACATATTATACAACGTAGCCTATACCACAGTACCTACATAAATTTTTCGTTTCATATCCCAATTTGGTAGGTCTGTACCAATTCCTTGTTTCGCCAAACTTTATTTAGTTAACCCATTTTTCACAAAGCCAAATAAAGTAACCATAAAACCGCAATAATAATACAGTGGATTATCATTAAAGGCGCAATGTAACAAAATGGCGGGATTGAAATGTGGCAAAAAGGCTATGAAGTTGGAGCGAACGAAATTAAAACCGCTGAATACAAATCCGAAGTTCGATTTAATTATCACTAATAGGATAAAGACGGCCGATGGTGCGGAAACCAACCGAAAACTGTGGCAAATTAAAGAGTTCTCAGCGTACCGTCATTTGTGTACAATGGGATTACTTTATAAAGGAGTTGGATTGGCCGATGGCTTAAGGGTCAACTTAGTACTTAGCGGTTAGTACGTAGTTTCGGAAATTTAAGCCACACGGTTTTACGGAACTTTTAATTAATGTAACATTTTAACAATGATAATTGGTATTTAGATATGTATTAGGTCCTTACCTATAAAATTGACGTTTTTTTCTCACTTATTAAAAGGTCTAAAAGTTCTAAAAGTCAATACCGGTTGTAAATATTATTATACACCTTTAATTAGGACTATGTTACTTAAGCTTCAGTAATAACAATGATTAATAACTTTGTGTCTTTATCGCCCAATATTTTTTTTAAATTGACTACTTTTTATGTTCGCGGAATTGTCTTTTTGTTTCATCGTAGCTTTGAAGTGACTTGATTTTTTAATGTCTGCTATATTTAGCTAGTGACACAAACACACTACTCTACAATTTTTATAGTGTTAACATAAATAGATGCTAAGAAAATTAAAAAAATGTTAGTATGAAAAATAAAAAATCTTCATACAAAACGTCAATTTCATAGGTAAGGACCTAATAATAACATGTGCGTTTGGTAGTGTAATAAACACATTGCTGTCAAATAATTTAACTATTTGAATAACATATCATCACGAATTTAACTATAATGATTTTTAAATGATTATGAATGTGAAAGCAAAATTGATTTAAAAGCATCAGTCCATTTCACCGCTGATTCGATTAGTAACATTACATTCTAGTTAAATTACATTAAGGGTGCGCCGACAAAAAAATGCCAAAAATGCAGTTACGGTTAAGTAAATATAATTGAAAGTACTATCGTATTAAATGAACAAAATATATATTTAGTATCATAGGGAACGTGTTTACAATTTGTCAGAACCATAAATTCATAACACGCTATAGTTTTTTCTACAATATCATTTAAAGTTGGGCAAAAATCATGAAAACGAGTGGCGGCGTTTAGTAGATTTCTTACAGTTTATCTAAGTTATTGTACCTCTGATTTTGTCTAAACAATCATCAATTGATAAACTACTAACTGCTAGACTACATTTTCGATTCATCAAGTGGTTATTTAAATAATTATTTTTTATTAAGCACCTTAAATTCCCCATACAAAATTAGTATGGCCGCGCAGCATCAAATAAATATGGACGACGACATTTCAAATAAAACATATGACACTTGTCACTTACGGACGGCGCACCCTTAATCATCATCAGCTCATTTTATGTCCCCACTGCTGGGGCATGAGCCTTCCCTATAGATGGATAAGGAGATAAGATAAGACGGTTAGGGCTATAAACCACCACGCGGGCCCAATGCGCATCTTCTGAAGATACATTTTTGGTCACCCATCCGATGACCGGCCTTTGCGAAAGTTGCTTAGCCTGCACTCGCAGACCGGGCGCGTCAACCACTGCGCCATCGAGCTCCTCCAGAAATAACATTACGTTTATTTAAATTAATTAACTAAAGTTTACTCGAACACTATATACACGCATGGAATGCTAATGATATAAGAAATAGTAGTTTGTAACGTAAACTCGAATAGACCTAGGTTTATCCGAGTTATCCAGCCCTAGGGCTAGCACGAACTTCTATCGAAGACGTAAAAGTTCGCGTTATCACAAAACAAGAAGACAGCAGAAGTTAAGCGTCATACAATCACGCTCAAGCAACGTGGGTTAAGCAGGCCCCCGGCTGACAAAAAAGTTGTCAGTTTCCATGACAACAAAACAAACAGATCATTCGTCCGCTTTAGAACACCCGTATCCCATGATGGACCCCTATAGCAGCGCCACCCACCGGGTCCAATTGTAAATCTAAACCATTCTCGAATCCACTTGAACACACAAAAAAAAATTCATCTAAATCGGTCCAGCCATTTAGAAGGAGTTCAATAACATACACACGCACAGAAGAATTATATACAACGCTATTTTTAGTTTATACGAAACCTGAAAACTGTTTGTTCAGAATCAGTAATAGAATCGATTTCAATATTTTTTAACCATGTTACATTTTGACAAAATTAAAGAAAAACGCCTTCGATGGTATGGGCACGTACACAGACGCCCCGAAGACCACATGGTAAAGCTTGCCCTGAACTTGCCAACGACGAAGCGTGGACGCGGAAGACCACCCTCCACCTGGCTGACGACGGTCGAAAAAGACCTAAAAGACGAAACGGACAAGGAAGGCCGACCCCAAGTAAATGGGAAAACGGTCGAGGATTATATATATGTTACATTTTGACCAAATCTCAAATAAAGTAAGTACACCCTACTAAAAAAAAACTCACTCGTGCGCCGGCCGAGCGCATCGCATCGCAACTACGTGAGTTTTCAAGATAATATTTTCCTTTTTTTTGTACTGATTCTTTAAATGAAAATATTTGACCCGTGTTTCGATTCTCGTATAAACTAAAAATAAGGTTGTATATAAATATTGGCGAACTATGACGACACTATTGTGTTCCGTCAATTGAGTGTTCATTAAAAACTTAGGTTAATGTTTTAAAGAGCTGTTACATGATGTCATGTTTACGTTTAATTTTCTGGGTGCCTAGGTGCGAGTTTCATCCGCCATTCGATCACGTTAATGTTAACTCTTCTCGTACTACAGCACGAAATGGGCCGGCTCGCCCGGCGTAACACCACCCACTCACAGAATATCGGCGTGAAACAACGGCACTCGTTGCTGTTGTGTTTCGTCCGGTGAGTGAAAGTACCGGAGGCTCATCTCTCACCTCTCCCCCTTCCCAATTCCTACTCCCTCGTGAAGATCCAACTCCTTCCTCAGGGTTGGCAACGCATCTGCGATAATTTTGGTTTTGCGGGTGTCCATGGGCGGCGGTGATTGCTTTCCATCAGGTGACCCGCCTGTTCGTTTGCCTCCTTTTACCATAAAAAAAAATACTAATTTTCTTTTTCGTAAACGTAATCGAATGAATACGGAGAGTAAACAAAGCTCACACTAGGCACCCTGGAATGAATTGTTTAATTTAATTTAATTTATTTAACCGCCTCTGTGGTCTAGTGGCTATACCGGTATAGACCCAGAGGTCCCGGGTTCGATTCCCAGCGACAACATGTTTGTGTACTCGGTTTGGTTGGTGGTAGGGCTTGTTTGTCCGCCTGGCTAGCTACCACCATCTTATCTAAAATATGTCGCCATAACATCACTGTTTTTAGCATTGTTGTGCTCCGGCAGCTAGAGATAAGATAGCCAGTGCCTCACTAGTTGAGGATACCGGGTGAAGTGCGCTTCCATCATTGGCCTTATCATCACTTAACATCAGGTGAGATCAAGGCACTGAGTTCACCCATTAAATATTAAAAAAAATATAAAAACATTAGGAAATTCGACAGCTTTTTTAAGCCAATTATATTATTATTATTTTATTATTCCACAACTTACACAAATTCATTAACTAGGTACATAAGGATAACAAAAGGCACTTGACAACATAATATGCTCGTGTTCAATAATCAGTATACAATCTGTCTTATAATTAACCCATTGGCCGCCAGTGACGCATTAAATCGTCATTCAAAATCTTGTCTGTGACGCCAATGACGTCTTTAGACGTCTATAAGTGGTGTTTGATTACCATTAAAGTTATTGTCATTAGTATGTATATTTAAGTTTATTTTTAATCCAATAACATGTCACAATGCTAAAATATATATTTATTTTAAAAAGCAGCAAAAATAATCGAAATAGTTTCTTAAATATTAAAATTAAATGACTTAAAAATTAGAGGATTAAAGAAGATTACTGGGCGCCAATGACGTCTTTATGCGTCGCGTAGTGTTGTTTGTAACTACCCACTAAATAATAAAATTAACAAATAATGAGGAAAGTACATTGAAAAAGAATATCTAGAAACAGAAACTATAAAAAACTTTATAGGGCACAGTACGTCACCAGCATTCGGTAAGACTTAACCTTGTTTTATTAATTTTATAATAGTTCATTGAATCCAATATGAACAAAAGTAGAGGTAAGTTTTCAATCGTTATTGTGTGTTATCTATTTTCTTTATAATATAAATAGAAGAGATTCGAATCGATAACATAATTGAGCTTCACTATTTACGACATATTTTTATGTCCAACGTACGCCATTGAAGACTTAAAGCGTCCGCTTATGACGTCTTAAGCGCTTGCACTGTTATTGATAGTGTTGGGATTTGAAGGTGAGAATGAAATATTTTTTATAAATTTACCCTACAAAATGAAAATACTATTGCAGAAGATGACTGTTTAGAAATTTGTTACTATCGAGTTAGGGGTACAGATATAATGACACTCTTCCAGTTACCGTGCGAGGTATAGACAACCCGATGCGATTACTCGGAAACGCAGCCCGACACATGCCGGATTTGCTAAATTCGAAAAAGTTACGATGAAAAAGTGTGTAGTCATTTGTATCGCAATAGGCGTGAAACACGATTTTGGTGTGAAATTTATAAAGTGACTCTTTGTATTACATTTTTTCGAACCTACCATGAGAAAAAAGATCTGAAATTGCGAGTAATTAACAATAATAACTACTTATTCAGATACATATTTTAATGTTGTAAGTAACGATGTAAATCTGTTTTCTGTAAAAATAAAAATAAAATAAAAATAAAACTTGCATTAAGATTTATATCGTTAATTAATACTTACCTCTTCATGTTTATAAAAATCTAATTTGCTAAACCAGAAATACGTATACCTTTACGATATTATTACATCGATAAATTTGCTAACATCACTACGAACGAAGCGAAATATCTTTTAAAATACATGTTGAGATCGCCAGTGACGCTTTTAAGTGTAGGAACACACTATGCCGAAATTACGCGACCGAAGTTCCGCGGCTGATTTTACGTTCCGACGTATTCGGCTGATATGACACACCATAAGTGCCGAACTTACGCCCCGCCCCCGGATCTTCGTAGGCAATCGAAACGAACTTCGGTCGCGTATAATGTGTGCTCTATAGAATAACTTGCCGCTGAACTTACGCCCGACCGAAATTCGGCTGTACGCTATAACGCAACGTAATTTCGGTATTATGTGTCGTCAGTAATTCAAATAGCATTGTAGGCGTAGTCATGTCGAACTTCGGTCGCGTAATTTCGGCATAGTGTGTTCCTACACTAAGCGTCAACTAGTTACGCCAAATTCTTGATTCTTAGTTTACACTCAAAAAGCAAATTTAAAGATTATTTTTTATTGGCAGGTGTAATAACTTTTCTGTTAATGTATTCTTGCTATTACATGATTAGTTTTTTTTTTGTTAATCTTAGTATTTATGGAAACTTTGCAAAACTTAAGTTTTACTCAAGTTTAATATAAAGTTTTGCACAGTGTGGCACATCACTATAGAATAGAGCGATAGTTCAAGTAAAAAATACGCGTGGCGTTGGGGGAAAGAATGTATATATTAAGCCTGGCGGTCAATGGGTTAACTTACATTTTAACGAATAAAATGTTGTTGTCAACTTCCCTATATGTATTTGCGCTACGATACAAATACGATAGTTTTTAGTGCTCGGCCCACTGTTCAAAGTGTTTCGCTACAAACAAAACAGCTACGGAGGCAACAAAAGCAAAAGTACAGTCCAATGCATAAACATTGTGGCAGCGTTTTCATATTCTTCCATCGGCGGCGGCGGCCGGACGCGTGGAACCGTTAAATGAATGAACTTTTTAACTTAAGATCCCTAAGTTTAATACCAACTTTGAGGTTTCGCCGCAATGATGAAGAGCATCCTTACTTTTAATGACTTTTTGCTAATATTCCGTTACGGTGCTCGCGCAGAAAAGAACTTTGGCAACTCGTGAATACTGAGCTTCGATATTTAAACAGATACTTTGGAAGAGGGCGCAATAAAAAGTTAAGGACGTAAGGGATCTGTTTCGCTCTTTGAATAAAGCAGACTGACTTCGACGATCTATAAAGAGTAGAATAAAGTACCTAGTTATTACCGGCATTGTTACCATGTTTCTTGTCGTATTTGATTATCCGATATTTAGTATATTGACAGCCTGATTGTGTGTGACATTATATTTATAGGTTTCTTCATCATCTCAGTCAAAAGACGTCTACTGATGGACAAAGGACTCTCCCAAGTATCTCCACAGCAACCGGTTTTGTGATGCTTGTTTGTTTTGTTTTTATGGTTATTTTTTTAATAAAAGTGATCAAGTAGCACACTTTGCTTTGGTAAAACAATTGGGTTAATTTATTAGTAGTATTTATTATTAAATACAAAAGTTGTAGATTATTTACGAATTATGTCACTTATATTAGATCACAAGCACAAGTAATTAATAACATGATTATTGCTATAAGTTTTGATAGTGTTACTGAGCGGAAACATGAAACACTCAAAAAAAGTAAGGTGAAAACGAAAGTAAAAACCGGAATCAGAAATATCCCTAACACCTACGACGTGCTACATTACAATTAATTATAAATAAATATATACAAAACGGAAAATTGGACACTCTCGTTTTAAAACTAAAATAATACCACAGCCGGCCGCGCGGTGGCGCCACTCGTCTATTTGCTGTCATTTGCATACGGACCGCCGCGCGGGACGGCCGGCCCGGCCAGCGCGCTCGTCCGAACAAAGAGATTTTCATATTTAATTTTCTGTTTAGTATAATTGCCGACATATTTTCTCTTCTGGCCAACATTTTTAAGCTTATTTGCATACGTGAGTTTTACTCCACACCGCTCCCGTTTGTATTAAAGCGGAATATTTAATGCTGTTTCGTGATATTAACACGGAGCTGTTGTATTTATAAAAGATATGTTATAGTTATGTTATAAGATAGAGAGTTATAAGATATGTTATAAGATATGTATATGTTATAGTTATGTTATTATACTACAAGTACTATGCTCATTTTTATATTGTACTAGCGGCCCATCCCTACTTCGCACGGGTCTACCCGTTTTTTTTTTAAATATAGCCTATGTTACTCAGTGCTAATGTAGCATTCTAATGATGAAAGATTTTTTAAATCGGTCTAGTAATTTTTGAGTTAATTCGTTACAAACATACATACAAAAATACAAAGCTTTCCTCTTTATAATATTAGTATAGAAATAAGTAAATAGCCTATGTATGATTGTCCTTCTTACAAAATAGATAAATTTAACTGTTCTGTGGTCTTTCTGCTGGGCAAAGGCCTCCGTATTTGAGATCAAGTCATCTCTACAATTGATGGGTAATGGGTTCAAACATCAAACTTGCCAAATCGGGTTGGTGATAACAAATCCGGACTATGCGTTGTAAAATACGAAACTGACTTTGCCCAAGCTAAGAATTGAACCAGGGACCTTCGGGTATAGGGTCGAGCGTTTTGTCACTCGGCCACAGGCGTCAATGAATTGTTATAGTATTGAACAAAATGAAAATTGAATGAAACAACTTTTACGGATCTACTCGCGTTTATTTTACACATTACTCATTTAATGTTTATCCTGACGTTTCGAACCCTTTGCAGGGTCCCTGGTCACAGTGAGTCTCCCTGTAAAATAAACGCGAGTAGATCCGTAAAAGTTTTTTCATTTTTTTTGTTGTTTTTTTTATTTCATTTCAATGTGTAGTGTTCGCGTAAACTTTAGAAAACAATACAAAATGAAAATTCTAGTGAAAATGCTAAGAGTACTATGCATTTTCTTTTTATTGCTTTCATCTCACTTGATGATAATGCAAATAAGGCCGAAAACTCGTATAGATACTCACTTCATCCGGAATCCTTTGGCTTGCTAGTTCTCGCAGCAGGTGTCATAGAAAAGAGTCTGAAGGACATGTTCTCTTTAATAGGGTGAAAATCGATTCACTAAATTGAATTATATGCCACTTGATTGACTGAACCAACAGTCTCAGTTCGAATTCCAACAAAGGACAGATCAGGATCTATGTTCCGGTTAAGAACATAAAACAAATGATTGATAATTAAGATATTTACTTTATTGCTAAAATCTATAACTATTGATGATAATGATAACTGATAAATGAATGCAACCGATCGCGACGATAAATGATTATGCACTAATTTAATGATGTGGTTCACAAACGCACGCGCTCGGCGGCGACGCTTCTAGTGACGTCAATAACGGTGTTCGGTAACATGTAATGCACCGAACAATCTAGTTAATTAGATCTTGATCTAATTAGCAATCTGAGCGACTGATTCTAGTAGATTTCACAAGCTTTACATTATTTTCTATTATACAATGAAGTGCTTTAACTTTTTATACCACGCCTGTACACATGTACTGCATTCGAGAAACATGATTTCCAAGAAAATACAATCGTTTGCCACAAATTCCTCTACACACCAATACTGCGAATTATAGTCTAAACAGTTTGTATTTGCGCGAACTTCTCGCTACTTGAACACAAACCCATTCTTACACAGCAGCCCGATCACAACACAGCCAATATGTCTAGATTGTACAAAATAGCCATCATCAGTATGTACAGTGCCGTGTCCGTGATATTCATAAGATCTCTATTCACAAACCGATATGTAGAAGTCGTTGAAATAGATTATTTGCTAAGAAAGCCCTCAGCTGCCATAGAAAGAGAACTGACAATACAGAAACGTGTTGTATCTCTATTCGCGATGAAGAAAAAGCTAGAACGATTACCAACAGACTACAAGTACATACTGAAGTGGTCACAAACGTTCTCACATTACAACTCGTTGATACACAAGAACGGGCAGCAAACCTTCATAGACAACAACTGCACGTTCAAGAACTGCTACTTAACCAACGACAAAGGATTGATCGCTGACGTCACATTCTTCGACGCCATTCTGTTCGATGTGGAGAACAGATGGGACTCTCATCCGATAGAAAGGTCTCAGTACCAACATTTCATTTTTGTTGCGTCAGAATCGGCTGACAATTTCCCCGTCTGCTCAAAGCTATTTGAAGACTACTATAACCTGACTTGGACTTACAAATTGGATTCGGATATAAGCAACACTTACTTGAATATTCTTGATAGGAACGGCACCGTTGTTGGTCCTAAGATCAATATGACTTGGGTGGAACCGATGGAGCCAACGTCAGTGATTGTAAAAGATACGATTAAGAATAAAAATAAAGCTGGTGCTTGGTTCGTATCAAATTGTAACTCCAAAAGCGATCGCCGAGTTGTCGCTAGCAAAATCTTAGCAGCATTATCCAAATACAAGCTCGAAGTAGACATTTATGGGTGGTGCGGCAAGATGCAGTGTCCTCAGAATCAGTTCGATGAGTGCCTTAAGCTTTTGGAGGACAACTATTATTTCTATTTTTCATTTGAGAACTCTATGGCCGAAGATTATGTCACCGAAAAACTTTTGCATGCCATCATGCATCACACAGTGCCCGTAGTTTTCGGTGGTGCTGATTATTCTAGGTGAGTGTTGTTTAAATCATCATCATCATCATCATCAGCCTACACACGTCCACTGCTGGACATAGGCCTTTCCAAGTGCACGCCACTGAGCACAATCCTAGTTGTTTAAATACTTCCCCTTATTTATTTATTTTATTTTACTTTCTTAGGTGAATCAACAGTAACAAAACATGAGTAGCAATGCAGTTATATATCAGACAACCATGGACAGATTCACACTAAAATATATCGTGTTTATTCATTTATATAAAATGTATATGTTTTCTGTTTTATTCTTTATTATGCTATCTCTATAAGTACACGCACACGCAGAACACTTAAGTCACACACATATGCCCTATCAAAAATACCATATAATAAAAAAACTTTGGTTGCGTAAACTTTAGTTAGTAATATAATTGTATTTATCTACACTAATGTTGTAACATTCTACTTATGTTTCCAATACTTGACTTATAATTACTACTGTTATAGCGCAGACAACAAAACACTCAATTTAAGCAATTTCACATGATGGTATAATATCCACATCGATATCGTAAAATCTCATTATAACATCAATAAAACGCGACCAATTAACCTGGCGAGCCTTATGTCAAAATCCTCATACAAGTTGTATAAAATTTTGATATTAGGCTGGCTTTTGAAAACAGTTGGGTTATACGTGAAAACTTCGTCGAAACTACTAAACTTACATACACAAAACTCTTTGGTAAGATCTTGTGCCAATTAAATAAAAAAAGAACAGCGCGCGCTCGCTCCTGATTGGCACTGCGCTCGCAGCTGCGCTCTCATTGGTTAGATTTTAATGGCGGCAAGTTCACTGTGACAATACACGTACGCGTGAATTTAATGTTTCGCAATGTGTTTTGTTTTTAAAATACAAATTAAAAGTTAAAAATGGACAGCGACGATGATATTTGTACGCCTCCGGATATTCTAGAATTGGCAACAAAAGTAACTCACAATCTTTTGCCAGGAAAATCTAGAAAATTATATGAAAAAGAATATAATAACTTTTTGGCATGGAAGATCGAAAAGAAAACTACATAATTTTCTGAAAATGTCATTCTTGTGTATCTCAAAGACCTCTCCGACAAATTCAAGCCATCTTCTATATGGGCTAAATATTCTATGCTCAAGTCCACACTGAGTATCTACAACAATATTGATATCACGAAGTATTCAAAAGTCATAGCGTTCCTGAAACGCAGTTCAGAAGGACACAAGGAAAAAAAGTCCTTGACGTTTACATCAGGTCAAATAAAGATGTTCCTGAAAGATTCACCAGATATTTTGTATCTTTTTGAAAAGGTAAGTGTATTTTAGTTCTGTTATTTAATCTACCTAGTACTTACGTACTACACACGCAAGTTATCTAGACACTCCGTTTAAGCGCTTTGTGTATAAATTAGGTAGTAGGTACCTACACTTTACTACTTCATAAATCATAGTTTTTGCCTTGGCTATGTACCTCAACCTTATTATATCGTTTATTGTTACAGGTTGCACTAATCTTCGGCATAATGGGGGCATGCCGAAGGCAAGAGCTATACAACATCCAATTCGATGAAGTCTCTAACATAGACGACAGTACAATCATGGTGAAAGTTTCGAAAACAAAAACGAAAATAGATCGTTCTTTCGTTGTGACGGGCAACTGCTATACCGTATGTAAAAAATACATGGAACTTCGACCCACCCCCTGTCGAAACCCTGCCTTTTTCTTGAGCTATAGATCGGGGAAGTGCGTCGATCAAAGAACTGGTATTATTAAATTTGGTGTTCTGCGAAAAACTATCGCAAGTTTTTTGAATCTGCCTAACCCAGCGTTGTACACGGGGCATTGCTTCCGGCGCACCTCGGCGATGACCGCACTGAAACGACACGGGGGGTGGAAGTCTTCTACTGTGGCTGAAAGCTACATTGATGAGTCTTTAATGAATAAAATTCAAGTCTCAAATACGATCTTGAACAGTATAGAAAACAAGACGAATGAAGTAATTATAAATATTCCAACTCCGTCTACGAGCTCTACTGCTTGCCCCGCGACCGCTACAGCTGCTGGATCAATAATTAACATTAACTTCCAAAATTTTAACAATTATTATAAATAAACTATTGTCAGCTTTTACTCTTGTTGTTTGACTAATTGCATTAGTGAAGATAAAGTAGTGTATGCAACTGCATATAACACGGGTATTAAAACACTCGTTACTATTATGAAACTCGCTGCGCTCGTTTCATAAACTCACACTCGTGTTTTAATACCCTTTATTATATGACAGTTGCATAAACTACTATTATCCATTATCTAGTAACTATAATATATACTCAACTGCTGTTTTTTTTAAATTATAATAGTTATACTTTTATTACGCTTTTAGATTTCTTCCACCTGGTTCTTATATAAACGCCAAGGAGCTTAACGCAACAGCCGTAGCTTCTCTAATGTACTCCGCAATCCAAAATTCAACAATATATGAAAACTACTTTAGGTAAGTACCATAATTTTTTCCCTTGTGTAGGGTGTTCGACACGAACCAGTTGCCGACAATTTTTTCCTTTAATAATAGGGGTCAGCAACTGATTCCCTGTGTGGTGTCGGGGATAAAGAATTGCACCACCCCATCTCTTCCCGTGGGTGTCGTAAAAGTCGACTAAGGGACCATTCCAGAGGATGGGCAGCAGCATCTCTGAGGTTAACTCTCAGCTTACTGCGATCGCCAACCCGCCTGCCAAGCGTGGCGATTATGGCAAATCCTCTCATGTATCCTTGGGGGAGGCCTTTGTCCAGCAGTGGACGTTTTTTTGGCTGAGATGAGAACTGATTCTAGCAGTCTTTAGCAACAGTTGAATGAAGAAGAAGAAAAAGAAGAAGAAGAAGAAGGAGAAAGAATAAAAGGAAAACAAGAAAAAACAATTACATGAAAATATAAACAAAAAACAGAGTGTGAGGCCAACAAGGACCCTGTCTCAGCATAATACCCCCACGACACTCGAAGATGGGCCGAGTACCGTAGGAGCGCTGTTATTCTGACAGGGTCGGAGGGAGACGACGCGCCGCCGCGATGCCGACGAACAAAATGTCTGATGATAAAAAAGCAAAATAAAATAAAAAGAAACTAAGAAATTAAAATAGATAATACATTAAATATTTAAAAGTAAACAAATATAATTTGATATATGTAATATTAAATAAAAATAGCCAAAATCCTCCGACAAAAAATATTGGTTGTATGGGCTAACCCCTTTGTCCTGCTCTTATGAGAAGTTGTCAAGATGACATTTGTGTTGTGATAGTATAGAAACCGGACTAAAATAGCAACACTCATTCATCAGTTCGTACTATTTTAACTAATGAACCTAAGTGATGTATTGGAAAGAGATCGATTGTCCCTTTTCTTTCGTTATTTCGAAGGTGTCACCAGATTTGTGATGTCATATTTGAGGTAATGTACTGAGTGACTTTAAAAAGGACTCAAAGATTTTTTTTGATCACCGATTATCTGATGACCGTTTGACATAACAATACAAAAAATAAAAACTAAGTGTCAACCATTTGTACTCCAACCTCCTTTTCTAGCCATAAGATAGAACAGAACTAAACATAGTTGCACGATTTTTATTTTAGCCATCCTTCTATAGCTTTAGTTATTGTTCTGAGTGATAGACGCTAGCTATAAATCAATATTGGCCACATGTGGGCCACATGGACAGCCACAGCCAAACTTGAGCTCATGACGTGGCAAGCAAATGTTGGATGGAGGCACAGACTTAGTGGGGATGCTATGGAAGTCAGGCAAAAAATGCGGGAAGGAGGAAAAAGGATAGCTTGCCTCTCTCAATGAAAATCTATGTTATTTTTTGGTAAAGGAAACTGTGTCTAACACTGGGCTTAAAGTGTCGGACACTGGGGCCATTACGATAAGTATTTAATATTAGTGGCCGCTCGCGGTTTCACCCGCGTGGTTCCCGGTTTCACCCGCGTGGTTCCCGTTCCCGTGGGCATATCTGGATAAAAAGTATCCTATGTGTTATTCCCAGTTATAAACTATCTGTATGCCGAATTTCATCCAAATCCTATCCAGTAGTTTTTACGTGAAAGAGTAACAAACATCCAAACTTACAAACTTTCGCGTTTATAATATTAGTAGGATATTTAAACTATCCTACACTCACACTAATTATCTAGCCCAAGAGAAGCTTCGTTATGAAACTCGTTAAAATGGTTACTAGGCAACAGATAAGCATACTTAAAATACTTAAATACACACTTATTATACATAGAAAACACCCAGACAATTTAGAAAAACAATAATTTCAAAATTGACCCGACCGGGGCTCGAACCCGGGACCTCAGAGATGGCGACACCATGAAAACCGGTGTGCAAACCACTCGACCAAGGAGGTCGTCGTATTTTTTTTTTTAATTAGTGTCAGAATTTTTCTAACTTATTCAAGTAGGTATTATTTCAAACTGGGGCTGGGAGTAGGAAAAGACGACCTTTCCAAGAGTTTTAGCCAGCTGAGCCAAAGCCAAAGGAAGAAGAAGAGGGCGGTTAACCAGTACCTATGTTAACCGCCCTTCTTCCTTTGGCTCAGCTATAAAATTTTGTAAAAATAAATACATAAAGTTATTTTTGTAAAAATAACTCTAGTTAGGGTGTAGCAAAGGGGGTCCGAGACATAAACGATTTTTCGATCATGTATTGTATGGAGCTAGGACTTTTCACTTTTTACTGTAGGTCATGTGATAGGTTAGAAATTTAAATCGCGAAGCGCAGCGAAGCGATTGTCCTGAATTTCGAGGTATTTTTTTTTATTAGACAACAGAAATCTAGCTAGCAAAAAAAACAAAATTAAAAACCAAAAATCTAAATCTTAGGTATGTTTTTTTGCATTTCGTGAAAAAAATTGTGTTATTTTTTGGGGCCGGACCATAACTTTGTTTATGCCTCGTGACTAAGCAAAAGGGGTATGCTGAGTGCCACTGTACATTTTCAGCGTCACCGATCTTTTTTGGGGGCGTCAAGAAACATTGGTTCGTCAAGCCGTGTAAACATAGCACCGTCCGAGGTTTTCTAGAGGGAACGGCATCACGCACTAGTTCCCGTTGAATACCATAATGTTTACTTTATCCCCTTGGCTTTTATTCGAAAACCAATGAAATTTTTCACGTTGTTCTTATTAAAAGGTTAAGATATTAGTTTCTATTTTTTTTCTCAGATGGCACAACCACTACAGCTACGTGAGGTCTGGTGAGGGCACGGACGTGTGTAAACTATGCGAGATCCTCAACTCCCCACCGAGATTCACGGCGAGAACTGACTTTCGAAAATGGTGGAATCTTAAAAATGTTTGCGAGACCAAGAAGTAAACGCGTTCGCACGCGTTCGTTTTTCATTCGAAATTCTTCGAATTTGAATTTCGAATGAAAAACAAAACACTGCCACCTTTGAAAAATTCAATTCAATTCACTTCAAATAACTTATTATATTAAAAATGTTTTATCTTACTAAACTTTTTGCTTGTGACCTGTTTGCCAACAGTTATTTTTAAGGTTTTTATTGCATCACAATTGACTTTTATTTTATTGTTAGTTGCTTGCGGTCTTTACAGCGTAAGGAAGCATATGGATGGCGAGAAACTTGGCGATTCTTCAAGCCATCGTCACTGATGATTAGAACCTTCAAAAAATTTTAGGGGGGGTACTATTTTTTGCTTTAATTATAGAGATTTATAGCATTGTTGATGTAATGTAAATATAATAATAATATACCGTAAATATCTCGAGGAGTAGCGGGAATAGGAGAGGGACTTTGCCCACAAATGGGATGACATTGACATTGACATTGAAACTGTAAATGTGAATAATATACCAACAATCAAAAAAACCATTTAATAGGAGCGGTCAAAAACCAAATTATTAAAATAAAAGAAAAAACCCGACTGCTTAAACAACTATATAAAAAACAATAATATACTCGTAAAAACCGGACTAAATTAAAAAAAAACTGCAAAGCAGAAAAATCTGAAAAGAAAAAAAACAAGCTCTACGATCCCAGAATTCCATTTGAGCAATGCCAATTCCAATTGAATGCAACGTGAAATATTTCCTTGTCCGATACCTATACTTATTTTAATATTTAAGTATAGGTATCGGACAAGGAAATATTTCACGTTTTTTTGTTACTTTAGTCCGGTTTTTACGAGTGTATTATGGTTTTTTATGTTTTATTTTAATAACTTGGTTTATTTCAAACTTTTTACTTTTTTTTATTAAGTATATTCCGGATTTTTTTTATAGCCTATGTCACTCCCACAGTCAAAACAAATCAAACGACACCTCATATGTTAAAATCCACCATTCCGTTTGGGCTGTAGGGCGTGCCAAAGAAATAGACATACATACATATATACATAATACATACATACATACATACACTCGAAAAACATAACCCTCCTTCTGACGCAGTCGGGTAAAAATAGCGCGCGTTCCGTTGACATTCCAACCATGATTGCAACCGTCAGATAAGACGGGCGATAGCGCTGCTGGTGTCTCATTCATAGCATTAACACTAAATAATTAAGATTGGACCTTAGCAGGACAAGCTCGGAGCAATCCTCTTACCGCTCGTCACGCTGCCCGCTAATTATTCAAGCTTTTGCCACAGTATAATGAAAGTAGTAAGTCATTTCTACACATGGTAGTGGTCGACAGGCAGCAGTACGAGAAATAGATTTATTAGACAGGAACCAGTGATAATTTTTTTCTACTTAATCTTTAATTAAAGGGAGTCTGCAACGGTTTTTAGTCTTAAGTAACAATTCAATACGGACCACCTGCTTTCCTAGTGACGACGGGGTGACCCCGTAAAATTTAAATGAAAATCTACGTTATTTTTGGCGACGAATGCTGTGTCGAAGACTGGGCTTAAAGTGTCGAATATTGGTGTCACTACGATACTTTGTCACACACAACTTGTATGTCTGTACTTCAATTCTAATTTGTTCTTCCATCGAAACAACGTCAGATTGTGTCTAGAGGGTCACGTAGTCGTGTTTCCATCCCCTATTGGATTCTCCGAAGCGTTCGGAACGGATCCAGAGCAGAACAACACGACAGCGCCTTGTGGACAAATTACACCCAAGGAGCGTACAGGGCCTTACGTACCCAGTATAATAATGCGTTCAGGGGGCTGATGGGGCTGCCGCGACACTGCAGCGCATCAGGAATGTTAGCTACAGCAGAGGTTGATAGCCTCTCTGCTATCATCAGAAAACCAACAGCCTCCTGAAGACCGTCGCGGCGAGACTGGACGTAGACAGTGCTATAATGCAGCACTGAACTCGCGTCCAGCTTGTCAAAGACAGTAAAAATACTTTTAACCAACTTTTGTACTAACATAGCTTACAAGATTATTGTTACTAACACTATACCTTATATAAGTTTATTTTTATTTTATTTTATTTTATTATATTTATTTATTTATTAAGGCTAGGACCTTGGCTCGGGTTTACCGTGTCGTGTTTGGATTACCTATTGATATGGTTACACTGTGGATCATGGTTCTAATTTGAACGAGATAATTCCAATTACGTAGTCATCGCCGCAAAGCAGAGGCACCGCGCTATTATTCTTTCATGACTTTTGTCATTGCATATTTATGAGGTATCTAGAAGATTTCAGGGGACAAACATTTTGGAAGTAGGTTCCATTCGTGAAAAATTATTTTATTTCAAACCTTCATTTTGCACATAGTACAATAATGACATAAAATAAAAAGTATAATTGAGTTTATATGAATCTTCCACCGACATCATCATCATCATCATCATCATCATCATCATCATCATCATCATCATCATCAGCTTATACTAGTCCACAGCTGGACATAGGCCTCTCCAAGTGCACGCCACCGACATAATCCAGTTCTTTTTATGTTATTATTAAATTCGATTCTTCAGATTATTTATGTTAGTGTAAAATATTTATTTCATTAATTTAGAAATATAGACAAGTCCAACTTACGCATGCTAAATCAGACTTTTACATAGTAAACATGCTGCAAACATGTTCTTGACATAAGCGAGGCTATCGAGACTAAAGAAACAGCCCAATTTCAATAAATAATGGGGTTGGAATCTACCACCTGCCTGACCCCATCATACAGGTTATCAAATCCTAGTCCTCATTAAACGACTTCAAAAAAGGAGGAGGTTCTATGTTCCACTGTTCGTATTTTTAATAACCCATTTAAAGTAGAATAACACCCGACGAAAAACAGTTAACGGTAGCAGACTCCCGTCACTGTGCAAAGTATTCCAAACATAAAGTTAATATACTATATTAACTTTATGGTTCCAAACGTCAAAATAAATTAATTTAATTAATAAAAAAATAAAAAAACGAGTGAGGTTTGTCGCATAATATGATGTATAACTTAAGACATCTCACCAAAATTGGGTCAGGTATTACATCATTTTATAACTATAAAATAAATGCAGTAAATAGATATATACATATCAAAATGACTTTTGATAGTCAAATGACACAATATGTGACATGTAATAATAATATGTCATATTCATAATATCGTTTTTTTATAAAATGACGCGCGCTTGCGCGCTTCGCCGTCTTCCTGTCACACTGTTACACTTACTTCCGTCACATTTCACGAAATCACTCCTACAAATTTGTATATATAGAAGGCGAGCGAAAAGATGTAACACATCATAAAACGAATAGAAATCCTGGCTTCTTGGCGGGAAAGTAAAAAGTGTTATCATCACTTTTCAAATTCCTTCATGAAGTCCACGTGATTCTTTACTGATACTCAAGGGGTATCGGGGAATATCATTTATAACTTATCATTTCTATTGACACTCTGAAATAATAAAGTTTTATCAGTAAAATAAAATATTGTTTGTTTAGTGACTTATTGGTACCATAGCTATATTTATGTTTACTAGATTGTTTTGCTGTAATAATAAAAAATAACTATATAAAAATTAACTATTTACTTTATGCTGGCTAAATGTGCAAACCGCACAAGCCAACAATAAAGAAAATTTTATACTACAAGTATTTTCATTTCAGTCTGTAGCGTTCGCGCAAACTTTTCAGAAACAAAACACTATTAAGGTTGAACTTATATCAACCCTATTACATCTGCATGACCTCAGTGTAAAAGTTATCAATTTATGAAACTTGTGACAAGCAACGGGCAACTATGAAGAGTACTTGCAGAGTTAGTATCCACTTGATTAATTATACAAGAGTCTCAGACAAGTTGTAACATTGTCACAATAGACTGGAATGTTAAATTAAGTTTGCTTCGTAATTAATTTAAAAATGTTGAATTATTAATATAGTGAGTAAAGTAAATAGCCTGTACTGTCCCACTGATGAACAAAGGCCTCCATCATTGAAATCACTGATTCGATCACTCATTTCTGATTCGATCACGTAGAGAAACCCCGAGCATAGCCCTCTCCATTGCTCTTTGAGTGACCTTGAGCCTTTTTATGAGGCCCATATAAAATATATTATATTAATATTATAAGTTTATAAATTTTAACCATCCGTTCGTAAGTGTATGGGTGAACCCTTCTACCTTTATTGTCTCTCTCATTTATTTTTTGTATATTATGTATGTGTGTGTCGTTAATAAATATTTTTTCTTCTACTTCTTAATCTTCTTCTTCTTTTTCTTATTCTCCTTCTTCTTCATCTTCTGCTTCTTCTTAAATAACCGCCTCGGTGGTCTACTGTTACATACATTACCTACTACCATAGGCGTTGATTCAGAGATTCCGGTTTCGATTACCGTGGGGTACTCAATGTTCCCTGTGTGGTGCCGGGGATAAGGAATTGCACCACCCCATATTTTCCCGTGGGTGTCGTAAAAGCCGACTAAGAGACCATTCCAGAGGATGGGCAGCAGCATCTCTCTGAGGTTACCCTCAACCTTAGATGAATGATAGGTCTCGCTGCAGTCGAGTGCAGCGAGACCTATCATTCATCTAAGCCCTCAACCTACTGCGATCGCCAATCCGCCTGCCAAGCGTGGCGATTACGGCAAATACCCCTCATACCCTTGGGGGAGGCCTTTGTCCAGCAGTGGACGTCTTTTGGCTGAGATGACTCAATGTGCTCGATTTGGTAGAGCATGTTATAAATAAGATAGAACGTTCTCCTGTAGAAAGAAATCCGGGTAAAGTGTTCTTCTATCTCGCCATAACATCAAATGAGACGAAGGGCAAATGCTTTCAACGACTCCGTTGATATGGACTTTGGACTCCAAAGAAAGTCTTTCTGTCAGTCGGGCCGTACTCGTATGCTCGTTGGGCGACTCTAAAAAAGTTATCTACTACAATCTATAAAACCGCTTATGGAAAATGAGCAGTGGATCCTCCCTGCGACTCGATTACATTTCCGAAGGGCTTTTTATAAGGAATATAATTAGAATTTTCGCTGACACAACGGTGATTAAAGCTATTACATTTTGATGACGAATGGTGCAGATGAAAATCCCTCGGTTGTGATAGCCATGAGTTTTTGTTATTAGAGACTCACGAAGGAAGTTATGTTGTTGCTTTAATTTACTTAAAAATAATTAAAAGACTAAAGAGAGAAAATTATAGGGTGTCGGTGACCTTGACTTATAAATATTTAATATTAATTTAAATATTTATAAGTAAGATATTTTCGAACAGTCATACAAAGGTTTAGTTTTGCTAGAAAAAGTATTACTTCTCCGTAAAGATTCGTAATTACTTTTAAATTTATCACACTAATATTATAAATGCGAAAGTTTGTGTGTATGTATGTGTACACACATATGAAGAAGCAACAAATATACATATTTGTTGCTTCTTCACGCTACAACGGATGGATGGATTTGGATGAAATTCGGGATACAGATAGTTTATAACCTGGATTAAAACATAGGACTTTTTATCTGGATATTCCCACGGGAACGGGAACCACACGGGTGAAACCGCAAGCGGCCGCTAGTAATAAATTAATAAAAGAAAATAATTAACTATAAATATTTATGCTATTCCCATTTGTAAGATTTTGGAAGAAGATAGAAGATATTGAATATTTAGATAATATTATGACAAAAAAACTGTTTGAAGAACGATCAACATTGCCATTTTTCGAAGTTCCTTTACATTCACAGGATATATAAGTTTACGTGAACAAAAACTCTAGCTAGTTAAGCATAAAAAGGTTAATTATATCTGTATCCTACTTTTAAATGTCCTGAAATTAGTCTTACATAATGGTAACCCCAATCTTTTTAATTTTAAGACACTATCTTCATAATGCAAGCTACGCAATGGCAGATTGTACGAGTTAAATAAGTTAACTTTTTTATATGTATTTAGTTGCTTTTTATATATCATAAGACAAGAGTAGATTGCCCCTCCACACCTTCGGAAGTGAAATGGAAGTTTTTTAATTTATTTTAAACCGTACATTTCCTACATATCTTCAAAAGAAAAATACAACTGTTATTTCTTTCTTCAAACTTGACTAGACAAAAAATGTTAAAAACTATAAGATCGTGTATTTGACTAGACAGTAAACAAAAAGGTAATACCAGGTTATACTCTCAGACTGTACCGTTTCAAAGGAAGGTAAACCTTCTCACAACTGGAAAATATTTATACTAAATACTTGAAACGAACTCCGCAGACGAACTTCATTTAAAGTTAGTTATTTGCAACGCGCTTTAAATGTTAAGTAAAATAAACGTACGGGCCGATGACATACATCATTAGTCGCGAGTGCCGTACGTCTCGCAGTAGGGAACTTTATTTAACTCTGCAACGAGTGCACGGGCTCGCTGGACGAAAGGCAGAGTGGATGAGACGGTAGTTACTTTAATATTTTGATAAGATTCAATATACCCCCGTTCCACCTATCTCTACCAGGCTATCTCCACTGGTAGGGATAGGTGGATTATTTTTCCATCTGTCCCCACTGGTAGAGATAGGTGGAACCTATTTAGACGCTTTTATTTTAGAGGGGATACGTGGAAATATTATGGCTTTTTATCTCCACTGGTAGGGACAGTTACACAAAATAATTCCACATATCTCTACTAAACACGAAGTGTTTTCTTGAGTGTCTATATATGATATAAAAACTCTTTTTATTATAGTAAGTATGATGATTACGGGTAGGTATAATCGTTATCATTATAGACTAGGCACCAACTGGATGCGTGTGGCAGCAGACCGACCGTCAGTAGAGGAGAAGCACAGAGGAGGCCTATGTCCGAAGGCGGACACTATAAGGGCTGCAATAGATAGAGATAGATAGAGACTAGACTAGACTTGGTATCCCAAACATTAAAATATTTTTTTTTCAAACCAATAAGCTAATTTTAATTTTAATAAAAAAACTCATTAAACATTTAAGTAGTTAGTCTAAAATTTAAAAAAAACCGTTTGTTTATGATTTATTGATTTTTCCAATTTGAAAAGTCACTAAACTTGCGAAATTACAACCCAAACCATTACATTACAAAAGGGCAAGTTTTTTTTACATTTACAAAGCCGGACAAGGTTTTCAATTGTGACAACATCAGTACCCACTGTGTTATTCTTATTAACTATTATATTATATATATTTATACAAGACTGTTTGTTGCCCTAAAATAAATTTTATTTTAAACAAATCGAAAGTTTTTAATGCCTGTTTAAAATAAAAATAACATATATATTGAGCTGCGAAAAATCATCATAATCAGCCTATTATACATGTTAAATACGTCCTTGGGCTTTGTGGATGTGCACAGATCGAAAACTACAATAGATCATTAGGTCTAGCACGAACTTCTATCGATATCGCAACGTAACGTTATGTCATGCAAATGTAACAAATTCTATGAAATTATGTCTGTCTATTGATAATTCAATTTACAGACGTTGTGGCGATGTACCAATTTACATACAATATTCCTCTTTTACGCTTTGATACGAATTTGTTAATTGTTCGTGATAAACCTACATATTATCTGCAAAAAATCAAGAAATCCACTCTATTGCCATCGCTCTTTTACCCAATCATAACTTGAGCACACTTCTAGCTGGAAACATGCACCTAAAATAAACTGAGTTCGAGAATTTACCTGAAAACAACGCTAGGGCCCGTCTAAAAATATTTCTTACTTAATTTGATCGGTACTTTGATACTGTCCTCGCCATTACTTTGAATTTTTTGCAACTGACTTGACAAACAGTAATAACAGCCAGTCTGATGCGAAGCAGCCTTGTTTTTTATGTTTTGTAATGTGATGGTGATGCGTGGTGAGATGCGTAGCAGAACGCGTAGCAAGATGCATAGCAGGAGGCGTACGTAGCAAGACGCATAGCAGGACGCATAGCGGGACCAGGCGGGAGCCATAGCGGGACGTAGCTATTTTTAATTTTTTTTTTGTTAATAGTAATGTAGCAATTCGCGTAACGGGATACGAAGCAGTATAGTACGCGTAGCCTAGCTGGACCTATAGCGGGACGTAGCTGTTTTGAATATTTTGTTGCCCATAATAGTGTAGCAATACGCGTAACGGTACCCGTAGCAGTTCTCGTAGCATTATGCGTAGTAGGACGCTTAGCATGAAGTGTAGCACGAGTCACATGTCATAGCAAGGCGCTTAGGGAAATACGGAGTTGGACGCATAACGGGATACGTAGCATGACGAGAAGAAAAACACTTTGAAGGAAGTGTAGCACGAGTAGCACGATGCATAGCATGACGCGTAGCATGACCAGTAGCATGACGTGTAGTTTACTAAGTGTGTAAGCGTAGCAGAAAGCGTCGCAGGGCGCTAAGCGAAATTAGTCGCGGGACGCGTGGCTGGACGTAGCTGTTTCCATTTTAGTTTACAAAATTATTATATTTTATATAAACTTAAATACGATTAATAATAAAACAATCACCGTCTTAAGCAATAAGTAGTATTAGAGTACGTAGTAATTCTCGAAGTTAGCCGAGATGTTGGTTGAACTTGGTTGTCGACAAAAATATCAGATTCATTAGCGAATCTCCTCCGACGGGAGCAAGTTGTTAATTAGTTTCTTTCCAACTACTTTCTGTCGGTACGTGCTACTCTGATATTTATACGTATAAATAAGAGGGTAAGCGTGAACGTAGAAGCTTAGCGTGCGGTATCGAATGCGAAAACTGCTCGTCGGCCTGTTTCGGGATGGGTGATCAAAATAATTTATGTCGGTAGTTTCTTGTTTCTGTATCTTTAAGTAAGTATACACAATTTCATCTTTCCATTGGACCAAAGCGTAGTTAGGTTGCCTCTAATAACGCATGTCCCCATCAATGATATAAATAAATTTCAAATACAATTTTCATAATTATTATTAATTAATTTGATGGAATAATTAAATATTTTAATGATTTGGATTTAATAATTTGAGCTAAGTTATGAAATAAGTAATAACTAAAATTTAATTGTAATAATAAATTGAATATTACCTATTAACATTGGTTTCGCATATACCAGCTAAAAACAATAATATTTTTTAAGTTAATCTATACATATAATAAGAACGTAGGGATAAAAAAATCTGTAATTGCAAGATATAAAAAAAAAATTACACAGGTTGCCTTAAAATCACTTACGGAACACGATAGAATAGTTTTAAAAAAAAATTGTTTGTTTGTTTGTTTGTTTGTTTGTTTGTTTGAAGTCGATAAACTCGAGAACTACTGAACGGATTTTGATCCGGTTTTCACCAAAATACTAATAAAAATACATAAATACTCGAAAAATACAGGGTGTCTCATTTAAATCGGTCAGTATGGGAAAGTCTTAAACTATAAGACATACGAAGATCTGTCCTTAGGAACTGTGTCATCGATTTTAATAAGAAGAAAAACTGCATTCATACATTTAAAGAAAACCTGTACTCAGCTCGGGAATCGAACCCGGTTGTTTTGAAAAAAATAAACTCATAGTATTTCTATTTAGATATCGATTGTGTAGGTCTTAAGCAGTAAATAGTTCTTTGAAACATGATGTCTAAAATGAATAAAATGCATTGTTTTCACGTACTTTAATTTATTTTAGTAGGTGTTCGTAGTGACCACCGTTACATTCAACAAGTTCAGGCATGTAAAATTGTCTCTATGGTTGTTTGTACCTCTTTGCTGGTTTTGTAATTGTAAGATCGTTACCTAAACGTGTTGAATATTGTATTGAAAAAAACGGTGGTCACTTCGAACACCTTCTAAAATAAATAAAAGTATGTGAAAACAATGCATTTTATTCATTTTAGACATCATGTTTCTAAGAGCAATTTACTGCTTAAGACCTACACAATCGATATCTAAATAGAAATAGTGTAAGTTTATTTTTTTCAAAACAACCGGGTTCGATTCCCGAGTTGAGTACAGGTTTTTTTTAAATGTATGAATGCAGTTTTTCTTCTTATTAAAATCGATGACATGGTTCCTAAGAACAGATCTTCGTATGTCTTATAGTTTCAGACTTTCCCATACTGACCGATTTAAATGAGACACCCTGTATAATAAGAACGTAGGGATAAAAAATCTGTAATTGCAAGATATAAAAAAAATACTTTAAAATCACTTAAGGAACACGATAGAATAGTTTAAAAAGAAATTGTTTGATTGTTTGTTTGTTTATTTGTTTGTTTGAACACGGTAAAATCGAGAACTACAGAACGGATTTTGATCCGGTTTTACCGAAATGCTAAGAAAATTGCGTAGAATAACATAGGTTGTTAAATTTTGATTTGGTCTGAACCGGGATTTAATCCTTGGTTGCTTGGCAACTGTTGTTTATTATGTAACATAGGGGATTTTTTTTAATGAGTTTTACGGCTCTGGCATTTGAGGCTCTGGCTCTCTATTGCTATCGTGTTTTACGGCTCTGGGTTCTTTGCCCTTTTGAGCCTGTCATTGATAGTTGTTGCCATGAGAATACCGATTTTGATGCGGCTATCACCAAAATGCTTAGAAAATTTCGGAGAATAACATACAAATCGAAAAATGTTAAACAAATTTTGATATACGTATTTACGCGACCAACTGTTAGATACGTTCGTTGAGTTATTATTTTAGAAAAGTTTTGTTACTCTCTAAGGTTACCTACCCTTTATAAATCTGTGAGGCACCTAAGCGAACATTAGCACCGCAGTAGTAAAGCGACGGAAAATTAAAACAAGCTCGAAATCACGCACATCATTAAACTTGGCTGCACATAGGTACACCTTTTGTTTCATTTTCCAAAATAACCAATAATAATATGGCTATTTAGTCGCGCCTGCGCGCGGCGCTTATTGCAGTTTTTTAATACACAGAAATGTTAAAAATTAAAACATTACCTATATTTCAGTACTTATTCAGTTCTTATTAATTTTCAAATAAGATTTATTCAATGTGTAAAAGTTTTATGAAACATTTGATGCAGGTAAGTTAAACACTTATTTCAGTACTTATTTTACATGTAGGTAAGCGGTTTCTTACTTTGGTTTCTTAACATGTTTATAGGATAAATCTGTGTTCAATGATACAATATAAGTAAGTAAGTATCATAACAATTTATTATCATAAAACCTATAAAGAATGAATTTTGTACATACTTCTAGATTACAGAAAAAATGGTTTTTCCATTCTTCTATCGCATAAGACGATGGCTACCTCTGTTATCAGAGTTGCAAAAATGTTTAAGTTTGCAGGGTACAACTGTATTAGAGGCACGGACTTCAGATTTTTTTTTTATTAGAGGTAACTTCTTTCTGTGTCCTGTGATCTACCTCTAAAAAGCTACCTACCTAACAAGATGCCACGAAGAAGTTCAAATTTATCGCAAGTATGTAACATAAAATACTATACTGTATTACCTAATAGACAATAATATAATTCATTACAGTTCTCAATTTATTGATATTTTGTATCTACGAATAAGAACATAGTTGGTAAATAGTTTTTTGTGCCTTATGGCCGACAACCAATAACCCTGGACCGCTACCTGCTACTCGATATCCAGCTTCGGTGGACAAGGCAAAAAAAATTTTGAAGTCCGTGGTTGGACAGTATAACAGTAGACACATTTTAGCTAAGATACACCAGTGCCTAGGACGACTCCGGACGAGTACCTGAGCTGTAAAATACCAATTTTATTATATATAATTATTATTGAGCATCAGTAAACCCATTTCAGGTTTGTATGACGTAGCAAATACGCGCAACCCACCGAGACACGGTGTTGTATACTGAATGTATGTGGAGGGATAATTGAAACGGGAAACTGAGTGAGAATCTGTATGAACGGGACGATTCTGTGCTTCAAACTGAATATATGTATGTACATGGCAGAGATGATAGTCGAAAGAATAAGAGATAATGTATGAAAAATAATGATGGACGTAAAGGAGACACAGGAAGTATGCCAGAACCAAACTAAATGGAGATCGATTGTCTTTGTCTATCTCAGCATTCCCAGCTGAAAGGATATTAAGAGTGAGTAGATGTACGTATGTCGGTAAATACAATGTCAATTTTCTAAATTTCCGATGCATATAATTTTATTATACCCTAATAAGCTTAAATAGATACCTACATAAAAATTAAACTGTACAGACTACAGCCTTTAGCTCACGCGGACGATGTCGCGGGCAACAGCTAGTAATTAATAAGTTTTACTTAGCTTTGTAAATTATTGTTTGCCATGTTGTAAAATAATAACAGTAAAGTAAGTTAATAGCCTATAACTGTCCCACTGCTGGGCAAAGGCCTCCAACATTGAAATCATCACTACAATGATGTGTAATGGCTTAATCACCGCGCTTGCCCGATGCAGGTTGATGATCACAAACCAGGACTATGCATTGAAAACTCCGAAACACACTTTGCCCGACCTGGGAATTGAACCCGGGACCTTCGGGTATCGGGCCGAGCACTACGCCACTCAGTCACGGAAGTGTTAATAAGAGATATTGACTTAGTGCTATATTTAACTTTTATATGCACGAATTTAACAAAAAGGCTGGGCTTGCTATTCACAAACGGAAAAAATGTCAGAATCAGGCCATTGAGACATGATTGTAGACGTTTTAAAAGTTAAGACCCTGTTTAGTTCCTCACCAGCTCATTTTAAACCCCCATTGCCGAGCCACGAGACTTCCAAATAGATGGAAATACCACAGGGTGGTCGTACCACAAGCAACCACGCGGGTCCAGTGCGGTGCGATCCTTAACCACGGCTGTAGAAGCCGAGACCGACGGCTTCTCGTGTCAACCGACGCACGGAGGAGCTCGAGACGATACATTTTTGGTCACCCTTCCGATGACCGGCCTTTTTGAAAGTTTTTAACTTCTCCAATCGCAGACTGAAAGCGTTTACCACTGCGCCATCGAGCTCCCTGTTGAGTTGCCCAATGATAAAACAAAAAATAAATTTAAATAGGCAGACAAAGGAAAGAGAATCACACTAATATTATAAATGCGAAAGTTTGTGTGTATGTCTGTATATTTATTCCTTTTTCACGCTGCAACGGATGGATGGATTTGTTTAGTTTTAGTTTATAACCTGGATTAACACATAGGATAGTTTTTATCCCGATATTCCCACGGGAATCACACTATAATTAAACTAAAAACGACAATTACTTTTCCAATACAAAATGATTTTTTTGTTTTGTTGTCATGGAAACCAAAGAGAATTTAATCAATTGATGGAAACTGTCAAAGCGGTACGAAGTCCGCCGGGTCCACTAGTAGTATTTAAAGCAGTCATGCTGCTAAGATGCAACTAAAGGCAAATATTATTCCAGTCTTTAGCCCCTACTCAAACAAGTGCTTGTTAGTCTTCGAAACTTATTTTCTACACGGTTCCTTTGTGGAGCTTCGGGCTAAGTCCACTGTCTCTCTATACTCAAATTAGCTTCATAGAGTTTTAAGCGTTTCGTCTTAACACGTCTGCGATGTCGATAAAGTTGTCGATAGTAATAAAATTAGTAGTAACTTTACTTTATTATATCGTTAGTTGCAGCTTAGATTAGCTTTATAATACCGTCTCCTAATAGTGGAATAATCGAATATGTTTTAATTGTGTTGGAGGTTTTTTTTTATTACGGCGGCGAAGGCGAGGCGAACTTCATCCGGATCAATAAAAGCAGTTGAACAAACTGTTTTTATAAAATAAAAATATATTAAAGCGAACGCCTCGGTGGCCGAGAACTTGTTTCGAATTTTATCGATGCATAGCCCGGGTTTGTGATCACCAACCCGCATTTGGCAATTTGGCGTGGTAATGAACCCAATACCAATCAATTGTAGTGACTTGATTTCAATGATGGAAACCGGACAGGACAGTTATAGCACAGTATTACCATTTCATACATCGGGCATCGCCTTTGACGTGGAGCGATGCCGCCGCCCGCGTAGGTATCTATGCAATCGTTCGCCGATATGCAATGGTTGTCACAAAATTCGACATCAAATAATCGTTAATATTTTTATAACATAATAATTTATTATCAAGAATAAACTATATAATACATATTTTCAAATGTTGCACTGCTAAATTAACGTGAAGGTTTATTTTTAGATTTCAATTTTATATTATCAAAACAATATATTGAATTCGCATTCGGATTGCTTAAAAAATGAAAAAAAAAACAAGCCAAAATAAGCTAAATCTTAAATAAAAACTCTAAAAAATAGGTGAATATAAAACCTCCTCTTTTTCTGTTGGTTTAAATAAATCATAACAGTTGGATATTAGACAAATACCTACTCCTTCTGTGTCCGACGTCCCAACTACTCCAATAAGTTGTAAACAATGATTACACTTTGCGCAAGAGCTTGCGCCGTAAAGAATACATATACCTACACTAGAAAAACCCGCTAGTTAACTATTTAATAAGGAGAGCCCGTTGTGAAACTATGATACAGGATGCTATCGATACCATCTTACATCTAATAACAGAATGCCCAATAAACACCAAGGCGAAACAAAAACTAGAGCAAAAGATAGATAGTCTCGTTAACGAAAATTCGATTCAATTTATAATTGAGAATAAAAAACACAGAAATAGCCTAATAAAATATATGGAGGCTGTTGTAGATATACGAAATAAAAACAAGTGAAAATTGTAGTGTTTGTGATGAATTAGAATTTGATATTTGTAATTGTATTAGTTAATAGTTATGGTTGTAAAAACGTTCATTATTAATCAATGAGAAGTTGGCAAAATAAATAAAAGAAAAAAGAAACTATTTAGTCATCTAAATCTATGAAATTTTATATTCTTGTTGTGTTTCGACGTCGACTTACAACCGTATACAAAACAACGTGTATGCACCATTATATTCAATAGGAATCACTGAACGTAAATTCAAAAAACGTTTAAAATACGCAGTACGCGCACGTGGCAGCACTTCACGGTAGCTACCACAAACTGCGCTTGTTTGTGGTACACTCGCCGCAGCGCCCGCTTCCCCTCGGGTTCCCCTCCCTTGCTCTGCGAAAGTACCTTCGATGCGCAACTGTATGCTTGCTAAACTGTGGTTATAGCCTAATTACTTTTTAATATATTTAATCGATACACGACAAACTTCTCGAAAAATCAGCACAGCTCTACGCTTCACACCATTGCAAAGCTTCTCTAAGTGAACTTCGCGCCAAAGTCGATTGAATCACTTACTACTTTAAGTTTGAGGGTACTTAAACAAAGAACGTGAATATTTGGTACTTAAGTTTAATGGTTGTAGTAAACATTGCTCTTACTTAAGGCTTAAGTTAAGTTTAAAGACCTACCTTTTTGTGCGCGTAGTTGGAACTGCTTACGTGCGTACACGCACGACTCTACTTTAACCGCCTCTATGGGCTTGGACCACCGGCTTAGACCCAAAGATCCCGGGTTCGATTCCCAGCTCTATTTGGTCGGTGGTAGGGCTTATTTGTCCGCCTGTCTAGCTACCACCATCTCATTTAAATATATAACATCAATGTTTGTAGCAGCTAGAGATAAGATAGCCAGTGCCTCAGTAGTTGAGGATTCCGGGTGACGTGCGCTTCTACCTTCAGCCTTATTATCAATACTATGAAGTGATATGAAGACCAAGTAAGTAAGTTACCAGTAAGATTGTGTTCGAGGTACAGTCAACAGCAAAGGTAACTGATGATTGGTCAAGTTTCAAAATATGAAATCAGTATGAAAATCAAAACTTTTTAAACGCATATCGAAAAACCTTCGAGTGTCTACTAGTACCTGCAGACTTTGACTGTAGTTACATAGAAAATACCGACTTACACTATCGAGACTTATTTTTGAAATCTAGTAAACATCATCTACTTTTGCTGTTGACTGCACCAAAGTAGTTAAAGTCAAAGTCAAATCATTTATTCAATATAAGCCTTCAAAGGTACTTATTGACGTCAAAACTATAAATCAAAAAACTAAAAAAATTGATCAAGATGAAACAACTTTTACGGATCTGCCCGCGTTTAATTTACACATTACTTTAATTAATGGTCTCTGTGTGACCACGGGCCCTGCAAAGGGTTCGAAACGTCAGCATAAACATTAATGGGGTATTTGTCTACAATGAAAATATTGATCAAACTGTTGTTAACTTAACAGTAAACATGTTTTTAAACTAATTTAGCCAGCACATAATTTTAAAATAAGTATGATTTTTATAAAAAATCATTAATAACATAATAAATATTTTATGATTGACCACGTGATCAAAAACGCACGGGATGACGCTGAATCTGGAGTGACGTCACCAGCTTGTTTACAGTAAATGTCAATCAAAGTTTTTATACGTTTAATTTGACAGCTAAAAGTTTGCTTACAAGCAGGTGACGTCACGACATCACGTGACCTGCATGCATGGCGTCTTCAGCGTTTTGGCGGCTATTTTATTAATTTGAATTTTAATGGCGATTTTCATAAAAATAAAGAAATTCATAACGATCAAATTGCAAATATATTATGCTATAATGAACCCATTAGACATATTTTTCTAAAACCTGTCAAATACCCCATTAAAGTAATGTGTAAATTAAACGCGAGTAGAACCGTAAAAGTTGTTTCATTTCAATGTGTAGTTTCGCGTAAACTTTAGAAAACAATACTAAAAAAATAGTTTAGACTAAACTGCTGAATCTATTACCAGTTCGAGTTTTGGGAGAGCCTTCGAGCAAGAAGAGCTGGCAAGAGACTCAGGAGGCTTAATTCTTTTTCTCCATCTTTTTAAAACCAAATTACAATCACTACATCATCTTATCTTATCTTATCTTATCTTAGTAGGGCCTGCCGAGGTTTCCACCTCCCAGTAACACTTCGACCCATTAGGATCTTTTGTGCAACCCCATCCTTTCACTCTTCCTCCTCTGTAAAGATAGATGCCATAAGTCTGGCAACGTCCTTAAGAGCGAAGAGCCTGAAGTCCTCCGGTTTCGGATAGGCCGACCCCAGGAGTCCCATTTTTTTCCTAGCCAGAGAGTCGCAGTCACACAGTAGGTGCTGCATTGACTCGGTTTGCTCTCCACATGCCCTACACAAACTATTTGTTGAAAGGTGCATTCTGTGAAGCATTTGTTTTGTGGCATAATGCCCTGTCAAGGCACCGATGGTTAATCGGGCCTGCCTTCTGCTGCCTCCGCATATAAACTTACTCCGTCCTAAGGCGTTTTCGCCTAGGAAGGATTTGGAGTGTATATAATCGCTACATCATCACTACATAGTATAAAAAAAAAACAAAGTCGCTTCCCGCTGTCTGTCTGTCCCTATGTATGTATTTATGCTTAGATCTTTAAAACTACGTAATGGATTTTGATGCGGTTTTTTAAAATAGATAGAGTAATTTAAGAGGAAGGTTTTTAGTATCAGCATTTCATCCGTGCGAAGCCGCGGCGGGTCGCTAGTATAGTATAAAACAGAGTCGCTTCCCGCTGTCCCTATGTATGTATGTATGCTTAGATCTTTAAAACTACGCAACGGATTTTGATGCGGTTTTTCTTAATAGATAGAGTGATTCAAGAGGAAGTTTTATATGTATAAATACATGCATAATATAGTAGAGAAACATTGATAATTTTAGAGGTTTCACATTTTTTTGCGCTTACATTGCAAACGCTGGCTGAACCCTACGAGATAGATCGAAATAACGTACAACAGTATTGTACACCTTAAACACCTAGGTCTACCAAAAAGTCGGCGATGGTATATGTCTATCTTTTAGGGATAACCCACAATAATCATTTACAGAAGATATTACAGATTTAAAATGCAGGGACATAGTGGTTGCGTGTATCAGCATTGCACTCGTGCGAAGCCGAGGCGGGTCGCTAGTCATGTATTACATGTATATTAATAATAATATACAAGCCAGTGCAGGCGACTTATTTCCACACGCATTTGTCCGCAATATAGTATACCTGTGTCGATCGCGATTGATCGAATCGTTTTGATTCGATCGCAACCTGTGAACGATTGATCGAATCACGGATCTCTAAAAGATTCGATTATAGTTGACCCGGTAATTCCTATATTATAACCGTAACTAATTGCTTGCTTCACTTGCTTGAACAAATGATCAAATCAAATTATTCGATCAATCGCGATCGACACGGATCTACCTAGACTAGTACACGGCGGCAGATCAACTTACCCAAAATGTCAAATTTCTACAATCAATTTTGAACTTTATGATTTGGTTATAAGGATCAATATTAATTAGAGAAATTTGACAGATTTGGGTAGGTTGATCTGCCGCCGTCGTACACAAACAAAACAAACGAACTGTGACCCAAATGATCGACAAGACCCGATCACCAAACGAGTGGGTCATGATCAAGCCGGGTTACAACAAATGGTCGATTGACACAGGTCTACAATATAGTAATTTACCTTATAATAAGCTTTCTTAATTAAAATATGTTTAAAATGCGTTTTGAATTTAATATCTGTCAACACAGTTATAGTAGTAGGAGGTAGAAGGATCGAGATGACTAACATACTGACTAATTATAAATCATATAGGCTCTTGAAATAGGCGTTCAAATATTTACATATGATGGTCAACGTCTAATTTCTAAAGCATTTCATAGCAATTGTTTTCTGAACCTTTGAAGAAATTTAATTTTAAAGCTGCTACTATTTTGAAATCGTTCGTTTCTCCGCTTTCTTGAAGCACACCCCCGCACACACGTACGTACTATACAGCGTGTTACTAGTTGACATAAAACGTATTGTCTGAAAGTAGCTGAACGCGGTACACGGAAAGGGCGTGACGCCTGAGTCGATGGCTCAGCGCATCTAAACCGGCGCCTCTAATAAAACCGGATCGCCTTCCCATTGAAAGTGTAAAAAATGCTGGGTTCTTTATAAGAATTCTTTGGGAACACATTCCCATTATAGGCTATCTTGCCGGGGTGGAAGTAGAGTTTTTGATGAGATTTTTTAAAGCAAGTCATCGACAACTTTATTCATTCTACTGCTAGTAAATACTTTTTTCGTGACTTCTATTTTTTTGTATAGGAGTAAATGCACTATGTATATAATGCCATATTTTTTACATAAATATATTTATTTATAACACATTTTACACTATATTATGATGATGATGATGATATTATCAGGAGCTTTGGTTTGCGATTGCTAAGGTTAAGCAACTTTCGCAAAAGCCAGCCATTGGATGGGTGACCAAATAATTATCACCTCGATCTCCTCCGTGGTTCGGAAGACACGTAAAGTCGTTGGTCCCGGCTACATTACCAGTCGGAAGCAACCACCAATCCGCAATGGGTCTGCGTGGTGGTTTTTTATTATATATTGTGGGACACACAGTTATACAACCCCGCATGATCCTCTAAATGCCACTACACATTTACAGAATACACTCAACATGCACTCAATAGTGTTATTTTAGGCCCAAGACACAGTACTCGTAGAACAAAGGTACGAAGAATCGGTTTACACGCGCGTTCAATGTACCTGGGCGCTTCTCTCCTCCTCCACGGCCCGGTCTACCCGAGCCAAGGTCCGAGCCTTTAGAGGCGCCCTCGGGTAGTTCCGCTCTCCGATCCGATCCGAACCCTTCGGAGAATCCAGTAGGGCACGGGGACACATACTTTTAAGTGTGTGATGCCGTTCCCTCTAGAAAACCTCCGAAGGTGATTCGTTTCACACTTCTTGAGGTACCCTTTACGTACCTCGCCGCCCCCAAAAAAGCCCGGTGACGCTGAAAATGCCGCTGGAGGCAATCAGAAATCTCTCTCAAAAAAAGCAGTTATACAGACAAATACAAACTTGAAATTGGCCTAAAGTAAACTTACAGTCCCTTAACCTTTTTACCGCCAACAACTTCTATAGAAGTTCGAGATTTTCGTGCCGTCCACGCCAGCACTTCTATAGAAGTTCTTCTTTGTACCTACTTTATTAAAATACATTTATACGTTGGCGTACACCGGGACATCGCGTGCAGGATAGTTGGGCGGTGAAAAGGTTAAGTTATATTATGTATCAGGACACATACAAAACCAAATAAAAACCTTATAACTTAGCATTTGTAAACATACAATGACAAAATAAAAATGGTACATACAATAAACATGAAAAGTATTACTGTATTATATCACTTTCATATAAGTAAACAGAGGAAGGTGGACTGACGATCTGGTGAAGGTCGCGGAAAGCAGCTGGATGCGAGCAGCACAAAACCGGTCGTTGTGGAAATCATTGGGGGAGGCCTTTGTCCAGCAGTGGACGTCTTTTGGCTGAGATAATGATGATGACGATGATGATATAAACAGAAATCCTACTAATATGTATTATAAACGCGAAAGTTTGTAAGTATGGATGGATGTTTTGTTACTCTTTCACGTAAAAACTACTGAATGGATTTGAATGAAATTCGGCATACAGATAGTTTATAACCTGGATTAACACATAGGGTACTTTTTATTCCGATATTCCCACAGGAACGGGAACCACGTGGGTGAAACCGTGAGCGGCCGCTGGTATAAAAATATATTGCCTGTTACAAACCCTGTTCGGTTCCAATTCTGTCTCCAAAGCACTCATATGTAAACAGTTAAACGAATACAAAGTTTAAACATAATTATGCATAAAAATGTAGCGAGCATGAGCACCATGTGTGATGATAATGCTCGCTCTTAAACCTTGGGATTACGCGCGGGTGACATTTTACGCTGATGTGGGTGCGAGTTTTATTGTACCTGCGTCACAGTTCTATACCTTCTACTCGATCGATGTAAATGTAGTTTGTATAGGTAAGTGGATAATCTATACTAATATTATAAAGCTGAAGAGTTTGTTTATTTGTTTGGTTGAACGCGCTAATCTCAGGAACTACTGGTTCGAATTGAAAAAATATTTTTGTGTTGAATAGTCCATTTATTGAGAAAGGTTATAGGCTATAATACATCACGCTATGATTAATAGAACGCGGGTGAAACCGCGGGGCACAGCTAGTGTCTATTAAGGGTGTTTGGTTAAGGGCTAAGTGAGGATTATTAGGAGCTCGATGACGCAGTGGTTAACGCGCCCGATCTGCAATTGAACTTTCGCAAATCCACCCATAGGGAAGGCTTGAGAAGACAATGGCAAGTTAATAAATAAATATAAAACATGTACTCTCAGTAATTCGAGCCCGGGCCACCTAACGCTCTGTAAGACTCTTGTCTAAAACAGCTGACTGTTTTAAATGCTAACTCTAGAAAAAGTTTGAAGATGGAACATTCCTGAAACTAAAACGAGATATAACTGTAACTGTTCAGTATTGTGAATCATTTGATCTACCTTTGGTTTGCTTTTCAATTCAATTTCTTGTAAAATGGCACTTAAAATCACTTAGAACATTTATTAGCAAAATTTTTATTACCTCGTTTTTACTGCTGCTGTCACTGTCCGTCAGTTTTGCGGTAATTGTGTTCTATGGTTTTGCGCCTCGGCCATAGATAAAGAATACTGGCCTCGGCGTTTAGTTATCGATGTTGTTTGTGTCAATTATATTCGTTTTGTTATTAATATTATTCATGTTATGTATTATGTTAGTGTTTTAAAAGTAAGTTACAGTTTGTATGATTTGTTTTTTTCCTGTTTCGTGCCATGATGTCCCTACTTTGTACAGCAGAATACCAGTGCAGCAGGCCCCGCTTGCTGCGTATACTGAGCTGTGCACAGTGTTGGCATCACATAACAGGGCACAATGTCAATTGTTATTATTTTTTATTATTATTTTTGTTACATGTTGTATGTTTAATTGTGTGTTTTGTTATGTGATTCCAATAAATGTCTTTTATTCTTCTTCTATTCTTAATATATTTTAATCTGTGTAACATTTATAAAAAAATATAGATTGAACTAGACAATAATAGTGCAGATGAAAGAAGGTAAGAACCACAATGCATCATAAGTTTATAGAACGGCCAAAGCACAATGCATCCATGCTACGATGCGATTTAAAAAAATAACGCCATAAGTAAGTAAACAGAAAAAGCGCGCGAACAACAGCGTCACCATCTCGAATTAATGGCGGCCAGTTTTTTTGGCGCGAACCCGCAGAGCGCATTCGTGCGGGTATCTATTCATCATTTAATTTACATTTGAACGCTCGACCGCGCCGCTGAGTGTACTGTTGTAAAGAAAAACTGTACAAATGAATGTTTAAAAAATCATATTTATTTTAAAGTTTAGAATATTCTTCCTTTTTTTCCTCTTTTTCCACAAACAAACTATTAAAGAAGTTCAAAGGTTTAAGTAAAAAGGTTCTTATAGCTTACATCCTCTTTTAAGTTTAACTCAGGTAGCCAGAGTCTTACTGGTTGAGAATTCTGGGTGAAGTGCTCTTCCAGATTCGGCCTTATGTTATGATGGCTAAGAGCTTTTCCGCGAAGGATCAAGAAAACGACGACTATTGCTTTAAGACGTCTTTAAAGTTCCGATGCATGTGTTCGACACCAGTTTACTTCGCCAAAAAATTGTATAGAATTTTATTACATTTTAATAATGACAGCTGCAATGCAGGTTGTCTGTATTGAATTGTCGCTAAAATCACAAATCAGTTGCTAACCCCTATTTCAAGTGATTAAAGAAAACGAAGTGTTTATCACTGGTTCCTGTCGTTTATTGGTACCACTACCCTAGTCCTTAAAAATATTAAAGCAAAATGTTTGTTTTGTATTATTTTACAGTTATGCAACCCCACGGTGAATGCTCTGAGGAGCTCTTTAACCTCATTCCTCCCTCTCTATTCCTTTCCAGATCGAGGCGTGCAGGTCTGAGAAGCCATCCTCATACCGTGCTGACCATCAAGACACGTACCAAAAAGTTTGGACAATCGTTCCTTTGCCGAACTGCCCGTATGTAGAATGCGCTTCCCGCACACGTGTTTCCCTCCTCTTTCTCTCCCGGGTTATTTAAGCGGGTGTGAAAAAGCATCTATGCAGGCCGCCATAGTGTGAGCGTTCGGCATAGCGTGGTAGCGCTGTGATGAACGCTTTCACTTCTTGGGCTTCACTGGCTGCTTTCAATCAGGCAGGGTGAAGCCATTTTGGCGTGCCAAAATAAAAAAAAATAAAAAAATAAAAATATTTTCTGTTGTCATGCCAGTTACATAGTTATAGCGCTGAGGAAACGCAAATTCTGTGCTGTATACGTTTTTGTTTTACATGAATGTGTAAAATATTAGTTGAGAATCGATGGGTTTGTTCGCTCCACCCGGTTTTTGCACCAACGTTTTCACATAGAGTTTAGTTCATAGCACACAATCCGATTTCTTTTCATTATTTGCATTTTTTAATATATTTGACAGCTGTAGTGTAAACTGTAGAGTTTAAATAACAATATAATACAGTTTTAACTAGAATAATTGTAATTTTCAAATGGATTTTTTTCTATAATATAATTATTGCTTTAAAAACAGTGAACAATCAATCACATATAAAAGCATCAAAGCGTGAAATCTGAACGAAATTGAAATGTTACGTGAAATTATATTTTTATGTTTTATTGCGGTAAGAAAATTGCTATCAAATACTCAATAAAAGACTTTGATACTGATTTTTTACATTGTTTCAGTCACATCAATGTCAATTGAAATTGTTTCAACTGGATTACGGTGTGCTAGACAATATTGATGATGATCTAAATGACTTTGATGGTACTAACACTGATGAGGATATTTTTAAAGCAGATAAATCTGGTAGCATAGACAAACTTCTGCCAAAGACAGACATTAATAAATCTGAAAACATCACAGCAACAGTTAATGATAAAAATCCGACTTTAAATACAAACAAACAAAAGGTACGTGGTTCTCATGAAATGACCCTTTCTTATGATAGTGAAGGTAACGTCAAAGAGGAATCTGTTGAATTTACCACAGAATCTGTAGTACAGATTATTGTGAATGAAAGCGATAGTGAACTAACCACACCTTACACAATGGATATTAATTTCAATAACTTACAAAACTTTGAAAATTTTCATTTCGAAAACGGAAGTGAAATGGAAGCTTATTTGAATTATTCTGAAGCAGAATGCGATAAAAATACATGTCTCAATGGTATATCTAGAAAAAGTGACACACATTTTGATTTGGACTCAATTTTTAATGTTTCAAACAACGAGGCAATATTCAGTACACCGAAAAGTTATATTACGGAATCGAATGAGGAGATAGATTTTGACTCATTTTTACATTTTTCTTTTGGCAATAATATACCACTGAATAAATCTGAAATTGACATTTCATTAAGTAAAGAACGAAGAACAAATGATAAGAATCAAGATGCGTTCTCCTATGACACTGGCACTTTTGAAACAGAACAACCTGATTTATATTTTACTAATACTCATACGAACTATCAAAAAGACAAAGAAACTGATAAAACTATTCTCGAAACTAATTCGAACAACCACATGGAATTAAAGTCAAATTTTTTGAAGGTGCACAGTAATAATGGGCTCATTAGTTATACGCTCGTTTCTAACTCGTCAGACTTAACCGAAGCTAAGCCGCGTCCAGTGATATTTGCCAATCCCATCGTTCATGATGGGTCAGATACCATAGCATTGACTGGCAATTTAATACAAAAAGCATACGGGGACGAAAGACCTGGATTTGCTAAATCCACTTTTGTTGGAGTGCCTATGAAATTTCTCTTATCATTCTTGGGTAAGATATGATAACATGAACTCGTGCAAATACGAATTACTAAGAGATCCTAATTATCTTTTACTTCTCCTACGACATATATATTTTTAGCATCAATACTACTTTTTACTTTTTATTTTTAAGTGCTAATTGCTGCACTGAAGCTGAATTAAATATTTATAAAAAACAGTGAATAAATTACGTAAATGCTTACCCGACCCAGCCAGGAATCGAACCTGGGTCTTCCGCAATCCGGGCGGCTGCACTGACCATTATGCTACCGGGAAGGATCAATAATACTATTAGTAATAGTGCTAACACTTACATTGCTGACTAACCTGTTCTCAAAGATTTTAAGCAACCTTAATAGATGCCAGTTAACATTCCATTTGCTGTTGCGTTCCACGAGTGCACTAATTCACCAATAGGAATGCTTCATTTTGAAAGCGACATTTGATACTTTAAAAATTAAGCAACCGTTTTTGCGTAGAACCTCACATAGCGTTTGAATACAATCATTTAAAAAAAGGAAAAGATACTAATAATATCTAAAGATAGTAATAATTATATAACTATGTGTTGTTTCCAGGACAACTCAACTCTACGAGAGCAAGACATAACTTTGATGGTGATCGCAGGTCTATGTTGGGTGGTTCCCGAGAAATAAACGACGATGTTGTGAGTTACATCAAAGAGAGCGCCCGAAATATCGGAGACATTGTTTTTGGTCATGGTTAAATGGATACAAAAATAAATATTTGTGCAGACAATTCTTTACAAGTTTAATTTGATTTTGTAAAATATGTAATTTCTGTAGGTATAACGATTACTTTAACTGCCTCAAGTAGTTAGTTTGTTAAGTCCGCCTGGCTTGCTGCCACCACCATTTTTGAAGTTTGTCGTCATAACAACAATGTTAGAAAAAAGCAGAAATAAGAAGAAGAATAGAAGCATCGATTACACCTGCTGTGTCCCATCTTAAGTGGTAAGATACAGTCCCTCAGTGTTATTAATTCTCAATAATAAATTTGATTAATGATACCAATCATAATGATTAAATATTTTTAAGTTAGCTTACTTCGTCCCACTGCTGATGCTGGGCAAAGACGTCCCCCAAACTTTCCCACTTTTTTTGTTCCCTGGCGACTTCCCACTATCTCTTCGCAAAGGCATCGAGGTCATACTGCCAACCTTTGCGCAGCTGACCCCGGACGACACCTCCTGCCCTCAAGCGTCCAATATATGATGACTTAGCTGAGACATGACATGACATGAGATGACATGACGTGAGCCCACCAGTTCCAGTTTATTCGTTCCAGCCCAGTTCGTAGACGGCATCTGGCTAATGTGGTCCATACCATATAAATGTGTCTAGAAAAATAATTTTGCAGCATAATGTGCTCTAGAGCTAAGCTAATAGGTTTTAAAGCTGCTCTAAATGAAGTTTGCATTTTGTAACCGATTAGTTGCAATTAGCTGTGCGAACGCGTGCCAAATGCAACTTCTTAACCTTATTATCCGGCCTGGACAAATTTATTGAATTATAAAGCTAATTTGTATATCGTCGCTTAAGTTCTAACACCGACTAAGTAAAAATTTATAATTTTGAGTTAGGAATGATCGACGCTTGAAAGGAAATATTGACTAAGCGACATTATACTAACTTTAAAAAATAAGTTTAAAGTTTGGATTTTTAGAAAATAAAATCGTACCTATAACTTCTTAATGTCGGTTAATCAATATTATCTTTCAAGCGTCGTATTGAATATAAAATCGAAAGATGCACCTTGTGACCAATCAAAAACGATGTTTAGGGCCAATTACGACGCTTTTTTAGTCGAGAAAGTCACGGCGTAGCCTCAGTGTACACTCTGACACTAAGAAAACAACGGTTTATTATGTTTTCTCTAAAAGTTGACCATTTGAGTTACGCCGTGTTAGAGCTTAAGGGACGATATTGAACATTGCCTCCTCCTATAAGGTCAATGTACAGACGCCTGTACATCAAACTACCACAAACTGTCAAATTACCTCAATAGACATTGAACTTTATGCCTTAATGATATGGTTGACAATGTATTGAAGAAAAAAAACACATGTTGAAAAAAATTCCACGAGCAGGGTTTGAACCTGCACCCTTCTGACATACCGGGTCAGGTGCTCTTCCAATTGAGCTATCGTGGTTCTAACCAGCCCGCCGAAATTATTCAGCACTATTTACTTTGAAAGCCAAAGGCGCCCATTCAATGTTAACAACTACCGTCATTAACATCCGATCATAATATTTTTACAAATACTAAAGATCAGTTAAGAAGTAGGCAAGCTATTTAGAAATGTTTATATAATTTTTAACGCAAATTTTGTTGCGAACAAATTACAAAAACACAAATGTTGAAAAAATTTTTTTGTAATTTGTTCGCAACAAAATTTGCGTTAAAAATTATATAAACATTTATGTATTGAAGAAATTTGACAGTTTTGGATAGGCTGATGTTCAGGCGTGTGTACGAGTATCGCAGTGGCACTAGTGTTCGTCACGGTAACCTAGTGTCCAGCACCGCTTTTCATCGCCAATAAATAACATAGAATTTCATTGATTTTTTCTGATTGACATGACAGCTAGAAAGCGAGTCTGTATTCGAATGTAGCTTAAGTCAAAAATCTGTTGTTGACCCCTATTTTTATAATTAAAGTACCAGTTAAGTAAGAATTACCAATGCTGGGTACATTGGTAATTCTTACTAACTATCACATTACAAAGGTAGTGTAGTGTGTATTCAAATGTTGCTTAAGTTAAAAATCTGTTGTTAGCCCCTTTTTTATAATTAAAGTACACACGCCTGCACATCAACCTACCACAAACTGTCAAATTTCTGCAATAGACTTTGAACTTTATGCCTTAAAAATATGGTTGTTAATGTATTGAAGAAATTTGACAGTTATGGATAGGTTGGTGTGCAGGCGTCTGTACCATTAAGTAAGAATTACCAATGCTGGGTACATTGGTAATTCTTACTAACTATTGCATTATAGAGTCCCCAACCTTCAGAGGAGGACTCTGCCCTTGAAGTTGTGGACAATTATGTTTACCTGGGACAAACGGTCCAGCTAGGTAGGTCTAATTTCAGCAAAGAGGTCAATCGTCGAATCCAATTAGGCTGGGCAGCGTTCGGTAAGCTACGAAATATCTTCTCGTCCGATATACCGCAGTGTCTCAAGACGAAAGTCTTTGACCAGTGTGTGTTGCCAGTGATGACATACGGGACTGAGACGTGGTCGCTCACTATGGGCCTCATAAAAAGGCTCAAGGTCACTCAAAGAGCAATGGAGAGGGCTATACTCGGGGTTTCTCTGCGTGATCGAATCAGAAATGAGAAGATCTGCAGAACAAAGAAGAGTTGCTAAGCTCAAGTGGCAGTGGGCAGGGCACATTGCTCGCAGGACTGATGGCCGCTGGGGCGGGATAATCCTGGAGTGGCGACCGCGTACCGAAAAGCGCAGTGTGGGCAGGCCTCCAACAAGGTGGACTGACGATCTGGTGAAAGTCGCGGGAAGCCGCTGGATGCGAGCACAAAACCGGTCGTTGCGGAGATCCTTGGGGGAGGCCTTTGTCCAGCAGTGGAAGTATTTTGGCTGATATGATGATGATGATGATTACATTATAAAGGTGTAGACTGATTTCAAATGTTGCTTAAGTCAAAAATCTGTTGTTGACCCCTATTTTTTATAATTAAAGTACCATTAAGTAAGAATTACCAATGCTGGGTACATTGGTAATTCTTACTAACTATCGCATTATGAAGGTAGTGTAGTCTGTATACAAATGTTGCTTAAGTCAAAAATCTGTTGTTGACCCCTATTTTTATAATTAAAGTACCATTAAGTAAAAATTACCAATGCTGGGTACATTGGTAATTCTTACTATCACATTATAAAGGTAGTGCCTTTCTGTGAGCGAGGGGTGTGAAGCTGGTGTTCGCATACTATACTTATGCATTGCTTCGGTTTACACTGAAATGGTGTACGATTCAAGTAAATAATTAATAAAGAATATAACGCGCCAAATATCAGGCGGAGCCGTTAACCGAATCTAATAAAAACTTATTTCTGTCCAGAAACAGAAGGCAGCGCATTTGCAGAAGAACTAGTAAGGGACGAGGTCACGATTAAGTGATGCTATTCATCCTCTCTACGGATCCGTTGAGAATGTACGATCACTAGGACTTTCAGCACTTTACCAAATTGCTATTGGTTAGTGCAAAATAATCAAGAATATGACAGGCGTAATATCAGGCGGGCGATGTCGCCGACAAAATCTAGTAAAAACTAATTTCTGTCCAGAGACAGTTGTAATATCGGCGCTGATATTGGCAGCGAATTTGCAGATGACTCGCAGCCTCGCCTGGCGCGCTGCCAGCCTCCTAGCGTTGGTATCTACGACGTTTTAATGTTGTAAATAGGTGCTACTTACAAACATAGGCAAATGAGAAAGATGTTAACAAAAATAGGTAAGAAAAAAATCCAAGTATTATACGTATATAATTTGAAAAAGACTAACTAAGTGTTAAAAAAATATCACGATAGCACGTGGAAATTTTTCAACATATTTTGTCTTTTTTAAATTGTAATTTGTTCGCAACAAATTTGCGTAAAATTATATTTAACCACTAGCTGAGCCAGCGGACTTCGTATCGCTTTGACAGTTTCTAACAACAATACAAAATCGTTTCTATGACAACAAAACAAACATATCGTGGAACATTTTGTATCGGAAAAAAAATGTTTGGGGTGGACCACCCTTATCACTTAGGATCACTACCGAATATACATATAAAATTTCATAAAAATCGATCGAGCCGTTTCGGAGGAGTATGGCAACTCACATGTGAAACGAGAATTTTATACAGGGTCTAACAAAATCAATAAGCGAACGTTTAAGGGCGGTATCTATACATCATTCCGAATACAATGACAAAAAATGGGCTCCAGTTTTATAGTGATTTTTCAAAGTTATATTTTCTAACAAATTAAATCAATTAAAATAATGCACATCATGAAACACGCTGTATCTTTACTAACACGCACGCAAGCGTCAATAAAAAGATAGTGTACAGATACACGCACACAATTGGAAAACCATTGTGTGACATTCATACACACACGGCTATCTTTGTGTGCGTGTAGTACAGCTGTACGGGTTTAGAAAGGGTGTATTTATTGGTGAATTATGATAATGTTTTGTTGATTATCTCGGTAACGAGCTTGTAGTTTTGGACCAAATTTGGTGAGCATCCTCAGTGTGATGTATAGACGCTCCCCTTAAACGTTCGTTTATTGATATTGTTAGACTATATGAAGACTGCTGACCCGGCAAACGTTGTTCTGCCATATAATTTTTCTGGATAGGGACACCCTAATCACCCAGCGATATGAAATATACTTTACGACCTATTCTCATACCTACCGCATATATTTATTTTTATTTATTTATTTTATTAGCTACACAAAACGGAATTACAGCGTTTACAAAGTAATTTTCAGCTAGTGCAAACATTGGTAGACTGCACTTCCAAAGTATGTGCAGACAGCATGCATAAAACACATCGAGATCAAAAAGAATACAGCATAAAACATTATTTCAAAATTAGTTACATAAGATCACATTAATAATTGCTAATTCAAAATTAATTACAAAAAATCACATTAATAATTGCTAATTCAAAATTAAATAAGGACAGACAAAAACATAACATTCAATAAACAATAATGACAATAATTTCAGTTAATAAACAAATCATTCAAAAATTTTGCGAAGACTAGACTTCCAAGCGCCTAGTGATGAACCATGGATGTCAGGCACACCATCCACTCTATTTGATAGTGTGTTATATTCGCGACACATTACATACATATAAAGTTTCATAAAAATCGATCGAGCCGTTTCGGAGGAGTGTGGCAACTAACATTGTGACACGAGAATTTTATATATATAATAATCATATTATAGATAACTTGTGTGTTCCCGTTTGCTTCAAAATCTTCCGTATACAATATGTCATACTTAAAATTTGGCTTAAATTTTAGATAATGCGTATTTGCCGAACTTCTCCCGTTTCATGAAGGAGAGGAGAGTTTCTTACAGTCTAAACCTTCAAATCTTTATTGGTGGTTCTTCAACTCTTTGAGTTTCAGCAGGTATATGAAACTATACTAAAACCGCACTATTTGGATATTTATAAAATACAGTGAAAAGAATTACCAGTTAGTTCGATTCCTGGCTAGGTCGGGTAGGCATGTAATTTTTTCACTGTATTTTATAAATATTTATTCAGCTTCAGTGCAGCAATTAGCACTTAAAAATAAAAAGTAAAATGCACTACTCCTAGTAGTCCTCCTTTTTTTTAAAGTGTGTTTTTATAAAGTGACGTTCCTATGTTTCATTTTATTTGCCAAACACTCATTATTTCACATAAATATTCGCAAAACCAAGCCTCTACATTTTCCCACTAAGAAGGATCATGTAAATATTTTTATCTACACTAATGTTGTAACATTCTACTTATGTTTCCAATACTTGACTTATAATTACTACTGTTATAGCGCAGACAACAAAACACTCAATTTAAGCAATTTCACATGATGGTATAATATCGACATCGATATCGTAAAATCTCATTATAACATCAATAAAACGCGACCAATTAACCTGGCGAGCCTTATGTCAAAATCCTCATACAAGTTGTATAAAATTTTGACATTAGGCTGGCTTTTGAAAACAGTTGGGTTATACGTGAAAACTTCGTCGAAACTACTAAACTTACATACACAAAACTCTTTGGTAAGATCTTGTGCCAATTAAATAAAAAAAGAACAGCGCGCGCTCGCTCCTGATTGGCACTGCGCGCGCAGCTACGCTCTCATTGGTTAGATTCTAATGGCAGAAATTTGAACAATTATTATAAATAAACTATTGTCAGCTTTTACTCTTGTTGTTTGACTAATTGCATTAGTGAAGATAAAGTAGTGTATGCAACTGCATATAACACGGGTATTAAAACACTCGTTACTATTATGAAACTCGCTGCGCTCGTTTCATAAACTCACACTCGTGTTTTAATACCCTTCATTATATGACAGTTGCATAAACTACTATAATAACAAACTATCAAAAAGTGATAATGACACTAATTCAAAAAATTACACTTGTCAGTCAGCGCATGACAAATTTCACTTGTTTCACCAAACAATTTCGCTCTACGTTTCCGAGTGTATTTTGTTTTCCATAAAATTATAATAACGAACGTTTTTACGAGCGCCGTTTTTACATTCAGATTTTCTTCTCAACACTACATTTCGTAATATTAGTATTGGTACAAATATTCGTTGCACATTTGTAGACGATTTCGGCAGTCGCAAATAGATGGAGCACTGCCAGATCTCGAACATTCCCAACGGTGGTCCAATGTTGTTGATAAGACTCAAATAAAAACTCGTGCATATTAAATCGTAGTGGCGTCAGCGTTCGACACATTAAGCCCGGTATTCGACAACAGTTTTTATAGCTAAAAAAATATATAACTACACCGTTCTTTTCTAACCGTCTTAGACCCGCAGGTGGATTATCAGACCATAAATCTGAACAACTTTACCCAAGAAACATAGGTCAAAAAACGAGGTTTACTAAGTTTTTCCATACAAATCATGCTCAGTCAAATTAGGCTTTGAAAAAGCCTTATCTCAACTATACGTTGTTCAAGTGGCAAGTGCTGAACAGTAAGACTAAGACTGATAATAATAATGATAACAACTCATGAGTTATGAAAATTCAATATACCTAGAATAACTATTATTAACGGGATTATTACCATGTTTATTGTAGTGTTTGAGTATCCGATATTTCGGCACAGTTACATGCGCCATGATCACGGATGTACTGAAGTTTTTGCGGGTGAGGTGATTATGAGCAGACAAAACGATCTACCCTCTTCCTTAGTCGTTTTTTGCGCTCAATACTCGTACCACTGGCTCCTAAGTCACTATTCACTCGAACTTGTTCTCGACACACTACACTGACCGTATCAGATCGCGAAACGGCACTTTTGTTCTTTTTGCGGTCTTTACATAGGCTAATCACTGGATTCCAGATACGCGACAGTTCGCGATTGAAATTTTTGTACTTTTTAATTTCAATCTAGGTGTGTAGTGACGTTCTGTTGAAATTATCTGGGGATTATAAAACTCAACCCAGTGATTAGGACCCGGTTGGATCAAATGTTCAGCAATGGCCGATTTTTGCGTATCGTTATTCTTTACAGCTTTGATATGCTCCTTAATTCGGCAGGCTACTGTACGTTTTGTTTGGCCAATGTAGGAGCTACCGCAGCTGCAATCGATCTTATACACACCGGGCTTTTCTAGGGGAAAGCTGTCTTTTGGTGAACGTAGACATTGAGATACTTTTGATGCTGTGAGGAGTGAAGATGGTGTTAATTGAGTACTTATTGAATATATTTGAGACCTTGTCTGTCACTCCTTTCATATACGGCATAATATCGGATACTCAAACACACAATAAACATGGTAATAATCCCGTTAATAATATTTATTCTAATGTAATTAAAAAGTCAATATACCTAGTCACGCGGACTTACTCTAAAAGGTTTTAATTAATATGACTCACAGTTCGAATATGATTTAATTGTCGTGGTTGCTATCCCCTGCACAATTCAAACCGTCATTTTGCACGCCATAACAATTTCACGGGCGCATCTATCCGCTCCGGCCGCCATGAATAACAAATGCAGACGCCTAGATTACCTTTCCGTTTGTTACCATCAAGCTTCATTGATGTACCTGGCGTATTGTTATAGTGACAATACTGGCAATATTGTTGGATTAATAGTGAGAGTTCTTACTCTTGAGAGTGTAGGAGCATATATACTTAATAGGTTTCTCACTTATTAATAGGTGTATTACTTCTAAAAGTGAATACCGGTTGTTAATATTATTATACACCTTTAATTAGGACTATGTTACTTAGGCTTCAGGACTAACAATGATTATTCATTTTGTGTCTTTGTCGCCCAATTTTTTTTTGACCTTTTGTTTCATTGTAGCTTTGAAGGGTCTTGATTTTTTTTCTTTTTAATGTCTGTTATATTTAACTAGTGAAACAAACACACTACTCTACAATTTTTATAGTGTTAACATACTAAGAAAATTAAAAAAAAGTTAGTATGAAAAATATAATTTTAGAAAAAAATTGCATACAAAACGTCAATTTCAAAGGTAATGTAATTTGACAAAAATATGACTAGCTTAACGAAACTAAATCCATTATTTTTTTTGTGTGTTTATTTGTGATGGAAAGTGTCCTTTCATGATAGGGCACTTTCCAATATTTTTGACGCTGTAAGAGAGAAAAAAGCTGGACACTTGCTGAGTTTCTTGCCGGTTCTTCTCAGTACAAGATCTCCCGCCCAGAGTAGATAGACTTACGAACCGATGGCATAATGACGTTCATAAGAGCTATTTGTAGCCTAAACTGAATAAATGATTTTGAATTTTGTTTTTTTCTTTTATTTATTTTTTTTAAATTAACCAGTTTTAAGAAGCTCGCGTGGGAATCCCACTCGATTTCTTGAGACTGCTTGATTTTTTTTTGTAAAATGTTATCTTTTACCTATATAAATACCATTGTAAATGCAAAAATAATAAAAATATAACGGAATTAGTAATAAAAAAGAATTATTGACATAAAAATCATATCACCAGCGGTTTCCAAGCCAAAAGAGACATGACGCGTCTTGTACAGCAAATCAAGCATTTTAGTTAATTAGAACAGCTTCAGTGGTCTAGAGTTTAAACTAATAGTCGCAGGACCAAAGGTCCTGGCTCCTGGGCTCCATTCCCGGGAAGTACCCAGTTCGGTTGTAGAGATAGGTTTGTTGTGCCCGCCTGTCTATCTAAAAAGGATTGGTTCAGAAATACCAGAAAACGCGCCAATAAAATTCACGTGTGAAACTATTTCATGCGAATTTAAAAAGTAGGTAAGTCATCAGTAACATTCAATATTCACCTTCCAATAAGTACAGTATATTAGCCTCCTGAGGAGTGCGATGGCGCGGTGGTTAGCGCGCCCGGTCTGCGGGTGCTGAGGTTAAGCAACTTTCGCAAAGGCCAGTCATCTGATGGGAGACCAAAAATTTATCATTACGAGCTCCTTCGGGCTTCGGAAGGCTCGTAAGTAAAGAAGTTGGTCCCGGCTGCATTAGCAGTCGTTAACAACCACCAATTCGCTTGGGCCAGCATGGCGGTTTATGGCCCGTTCTCCCTATCCATCCATGGGAAAGGCTAATGCCCCAGCAGTGGGGACAAAAAAATGAGCTGATGATGATAATGATGATTAATTAGCCTCCTCGGTTAGTTCCACGATGTCGCATTGTTGGTGAACGATACTGAAACTGTCTCGCCTCGAACACGCTATCTTATCTCGGAGGCCATTGACGACACCCGCCATCTTTATCTCTTATATATTCACTGCTCTACACCGAGTAATGTTCATTTGGAAATGCAGTACCTAGGTGTGTCTGAAATTAGTAAACTGCTATCGTAGAGTGGTGAGTGAGGAGCTCGATGGCGCAGTGGTTAACGCGCCCGGTCTGCGGGTGCTTAGGTTAAGCAACTTTTGCAAAGGCCAGTCACCTGATGGGTGACCAAAAACTTATCATTTTGAGCTCCTCCGCGTTCGGAAGGCACGTAAAGCCGTTGGTCCCAGCTGCATTAGCAATCGTTAACAACCACCAATCCGCAATGGGCCAGCATGGTGGTTTATGACCCGTTCTCCCTATCCATCCATACTGAAGGCTCGTTGCACTTTTATCATTAAAAAGGGTTCAGCATCTGATTTTAGTCTTTACCAAAAATTTAATTCAGACCAGCCCACCTGCTTATTAACTGTTATCTCGTAAAATTTCAATGAAAATCTATGTTATTTTTTGGCAACGAAAACTCTGTAAAATACCTTTATCTAATTTCAATTATTTTTCTTACGTTACTGAGCATACGAACTAAACTAAACAGAGTAAATGAAATTAAGTAACTGGTCCTCCTTTCTCGTATCTCCGATTGCTAATAGAGTTTACACAATATTATTCACGTCCTTTGAGTTATTTTCTAAGAACCACAACTTTTCAGGAAAATACAGTGAAGATGAGGCGGGAAATGCGCTGTAAAGCAACAAAGCATTGAAACTAGATTAATTAGCAGCTTGATGCACATGTAAGAGTAGAGTAGCAAACCTCTTTATGATTTTATGAGATGAATTATGAAAGAGTGCTCTTCAGTATTTTAACGAACGTAATTTGAAAAAGTGCGATCCCTTATTTATGAACATGTTATGTAACCTCATTTAGCAAACGCAATCTTAAAAAGTATGATTCCCAAGTGTAGGTTTTTTTTCCTTTATTTGATGGCTTCGTGTAATTAGCACATTTAGCCAGTGTCAAAGTATTTTTTTTACAAGTAATACATAAATAAACAATATTTCCTTCCTGATAATGATGATGAACGAAAATAGAAATGAGAAGTGAGAAAATGATAGACTCGAGTATCTCAGTAAAGATGAAGGGCTTTACTAAGTCCTCACGTAGACTTCTTGAGAGAATTTAAAAAGTGCCGTTGCACTGTTTTGTTTCATTTGCCAACACTCATGCACACTCACGAACGCTTAACGGTTAATATTCCACCATTATTTCACATTAATATTCGACATAGCACAAATTTTAGAAAATAAAACAAACTTGCAGACATGACTCTTCATTTCCCGCCAAGAAGTCCCAAGTGTAGGTTAAGATCATGAAGTTGTAAGTATCAGCTATTTATTAAAAAAAAAGTTTTAAGATTTTAAAAGGCACCAGTATAAGCCCAGTTTTTTTTAAAGAGTTTGCCGGTGGCCTCAAACGGCATTTTCAGCTTCACCAGGCTTGTTTGGGGGTGGCGAGAAACTTAAAGCACTTTCCTCAAGCCGTGTGAAACGAATCACCATAGGAGGTTTTCTAGAGGGAACGGCATCACGCACTAGTGCGTGTCCCCCATTATTTAAATTGAACTTATTTATTGCTATAAATAAATAAAAAATGCCTGTTCAACCAAATACGTATTGATGTAATACACGTTGGACGAAATGCGTTTTAGACGACGAAATGCTTGTTGAACAAAATGTATATTGGACCAAATTACGTGTTGGACAAATATATGTTGGACAAATGAGCGTTGAAATACAATTTGGACGAACTGCGTATTGGACCTCATCATCATCATTATCATCAGCTCATTTTTATGTCCCCACTGCTGGGGCACGAGCCTTCCCTATGGATGGATAGGGAGAACGGGCCATAAACCACCACGCGGGCCCAGTGCGGATTGGTGGTGGACTGCTAACGCAGCCGGGACCAACGGCTTTACGTGCCTTCCGAAGCACGGAGGAGCTCGAGATGATACATTTTTGGTCACCCATCCGATGACCGGCATTTGCGAAAGTTGCTTAAGACCGGGCGCGTTATGTATTGGACCTACAAAATTCAAAATCATTTATTCAGCTTAGCCTACAAATAGCTCTTATGAACGTCATTATGCCATCGGTTCGTAAGTCTATCTACTCTGGGCGGGATATCTTGTACTGAGAAGAACCGGCAAGAAACTCAGCAAGTGTCCAGCTCTTTTCTCGCTTACAGCGTCATAAATATTGAAAAATGCCCTATCATAAAAGGGCACTTTCCATCACAAATAAAAACACAAAATATAAAGTACAATCACAACATGTAAAAGAACACAAAAAAAGAAAAAATAAATAAATTACATACCTATTTAAGTTTGCAAAAACATCATTTACCAGTTTAATTTTTCACAATGTCATACAGTACTAGTAAAAGTTAAAACCTGTCTAAGAAAAAACAAAGTTAAACTATAGTTAATAAAAATAAGACAAGTACGCAAGAGCAGACCAGCCACAGGCGGCACCCGTTCACGAGTATGACATATGAATCAGCCATCGCTTCACTCAACCATATTTTAGGGAATGTAACGACCCGACGCACATGCCACCACCGCAGAGACAATAAAGAGAGCATGACACACCCAAGCTACTCTAAAATCAAAACTAATTGAAATGTTCAACGCAACGCTATTTGTTATCTGTAGGACAATGTTTATAAAGGCTATCATATCAGTATAATTATTACTATTATTATTTTTTTTATGTTAAAAGGAGGAAAACGAGCAGGTGGGTCACCAAAACCAAAGTAATCGCAGATGCGTTGCCGACCTTGAGGAAGGAGTTGGATCTTGAGGAGGGAGTAGGAATTGGGAGGGGGGAGGGGTGAGAGATGGGCCTCCGGTACTTTCACTTACCGGACGAAACACAACAGCAACGAGTGCCGTTGTTTCACGCCGATATTCTGTGAGAGGGTGGTATTACGCCGGGCGAGCCGGCCCATTTCGTGCTGCAACGCAGCGTGGCTCTACCACTCAGAAAAAGTAACTATTTTTTTATAAAAAGTAACTAAAAATAAAGTAACTAGGGCTAACAAATCCTAGATTCTCCGAAGGGTTCGAATCGGATCGTTAGGGTAGTGGGCACTAGCGTTCGACAGGAACCAGTGATCGACATTTCTTTCAATCAGTTACTTATTTTAGCGTTTAGCAACAATTGAGTATTCAATTGTTGCTAACCGCTAGACCGCTAGACCGCTAGACAGCTAGACTGCTAGACCGCTAGATCGCTAGACCACTAGACCACTAGACCGCTAGATCGCTAGATCGCTAGACCGCTAAACCACTAGACCGCTAGACCGCTAGACCGCTAGATCGGCAGACCACTAGACCGCTAAACCGCTAGACCGCTAGACTGCTAGACCGCTAGACCGCTAGACCGCCAGACTGCTAGACCGCTAGATTGCTATACCGCCAGACCGCTAGGCCGCTAGACCGCTAGACCGCTAGATCGCTAGACCGCAAGACCGCTAGACCGAAAGACCGCTAGACCGCAAGACCGCTAGACCGCTAGACCGCTAGACCGCTAGACCGCTAGACCGCTAGACAGTTAGACCGCTAGACCGCTAGACCGCTAGACCGCTAGACCGCCAGATCGCTAGACCGCTACCTTATTTTAATTAAAATCTATGTCAGTTGTTAGTGTTTAAAGTGCCGAACATATGGTGCCACTATGATATCTCCTAGTCAATTAACTTACCAACTCTATAACCCCCACATGCGGCCCTCAAACGGACCTCAAAACTAAAGGAACAACGCAAAGAAAACTTCTCACAAAGAAGGCAAACAGTCGAAATGGCCGGCACACAAGTTGGCTAGTTAAGGAGCGGCCGAAATACGGGCCCGCGGTCAGCGCAACTCATCTAACAAACTTGCAACTTGATATTTATCTAATTCCGTTCGGGGCACAAAATAAGGAGAGCTCAGAAGCTAACGATGCCGATGCTCGAGCAACGCAATAGACTCTCATGGACTCGGAGCGGCTCGAAGCGCATCTTATGAGAGATTCCGTGCAGGTGAGAGCTTTTTTTCATAAATTTATTGTTTGTCTCTTTTCCCCCTTTATTATTGTAAAGACTCTTTTTTTAATGCTATAATACAATGCTTCTGCTTCTGTGTACAACTTAACCTGGCTTAACTAATGAACTTACACCATACATTTTTAGGTGGACCGACGACCTGGTGAAGGTCGCGGGAAGCCGCTGGATGCGAGCAGCATAAAACCGGTCGTTGTGGAGATCCTTGGGGGAGGCCTTTGCCCAGCAGTGGACGTCTTTTGGCCGAGATGATGATGATATGATGATACATTTTTATTTCTATTGTTGGCTAACTTTTTGTGACATAATTGGTGAATTCGTACCTATAGCACTTATTTATTTTCTTAAAGTGAGCTTACATTTTGTGCGTTTATGGGAGTGACGCGCGGAATTTCGAAAATTTACGTGTTTTTAAGTCACTGGTGCTAGGCGCTGAATAGGTCATATACATTAAGAGGACTAGTGTAGGTTAGCTTGATCTATTACAAGGCCATGGTTGTCTTGGAATTAGAAACAAATACCCAGAAACTGCATGAACAATACGCAAAAGTAAAAATATCCAAAACTTATTTCTTCAGAAACTTTGTAAATATAGCACATGAAACAATAATCCGACATCAAAATGTTTGTATTGATATTTCGCAGGCCACTGATGTCTAATTTTTCATTTAAAAAATATGAATATGAAAATATTAATATTTTTATTATTTTTTACCCAAACGCCTATGATTTCACGAAAGTAAACATTGCTCCAATTAAATCACCAGCCTACTCTGTACAGTTATTAGTGTGCGTGCGTATTCATGTTCAATTCATCATAAATCAAATCAAATTCATCCACGCGCCGATCGCTAGCTATATGCCTAAACTCGCAGGTTTGCGTCCGCGCGACACTTTCCAAGGACGACTGAATTGAAAAATATGTATGAAAAGTAGACAAAATCAACGTTTCGTAGTCCCCTGATTCCTCCTCCTAAACTGAACCGATTTAATTACTTTGTTCATTAAAAATTAAAGAAAGGCTTTGGCAGTGTCCCTATGTTTTCCTTTTTTCATAAATTAATTATTAAAAAAGATATGAACCTTTAAAAACCTTAAAAATTGGCCAGATTTTCCGCTGCTTCCCAAATTTGACGATATTTAAAAAAAAAGCAAAACCTAGGGACACAGCCAAAGCCTTTCTTTAAGTTTTAATGAAAAAAGTACCTAAATCGGTCCAGTTTTGGAGGAGAAATCAGGGGACTACGAAACGTTGATTTTGTCTACTTTTCATACATATTTTTCAATTCAGTCGAAGTTGTCTATGGTGCGATGGTCAAACGCGTTTGTATGAAGCTTACCTTCTCCAGTCTCCTTATATTGCGGTTCGTGGAGTGGGTGTTGGCCGCTACACGTATAGGTACAATACATTGTGGGTTACTTGCGTTGCGCATTCTGTTTATATTGTAACTCCCGAGCGAGTGTCTACAATTTACAATGAAAAATTAGATGGCGCTGACGACCTTGGTATCATGTCATAACTATCTTATCTATGTGCGGTCTGCTGAGGTTTCCCTCACTCTGACCCATCGGGAACTTTTGTTCCTCGATCCGATCCGAACCACTCTTATAATCTAGTAGGGCAAGGAGACACGCACTATTGCGTGATGCCGTTCCCTCTAGAAAACCTACGAAGGTGATTCGTTTCACACCAAGCCGTGTGAACCCTTTATGCTTCTCGCTGCCCCCAAAAAAACCCGGTTACGCTGAAAATGCCGACTGAAGCCATCAGTAAACTCTCTATAGAAAAACCGGCCAAGTGTGTTTCGGGCCACGCGCTGTGTAGGGTTCCGTAGCCCATCTCAATAATGCGGATACTACCGATTTCACACACCTGACAACGTTATTTAAGTAGTTCCCAATGAGGAATTTGTACTGCGCCAAGTACTTTTTATAAGTTGGTCGACTGTTACTCGTAAACTTGTAAAGCCTACTTAACTGTGATAGTTTTCCTTTTAACTTCGTCATATATACAATTACCGTGAATTTTTTCACGTATCCAAAAACAACCATTTGGCTGGCAGGGGGGGGACACTTGACTCAAACAAAATTTTGCACTTTCAAGCTTAATAGTTCACAAACGAATGCCTTAATCAACACTAACCCGCAATGTTTTTGAAATTGCTATCCAACGACACCCCACACTATGGGGTAGACAAGAAAAAAAATTACATCCCTACTTCACGTGTAGGGGAGGTAATCTAAAAAAATATTTTTCATAATTTTACTTCACCATTTTGTCGGCGTGATTAATATGTATATCCATGCCAAATTACAGTTTTCTAGTATTAAGAGTCTGAGCTAGGCTAGGGTCGGACAGACAGACAGACGGACATGGTGAAACTATAAGGGTTTCTTGTTGACTACGAAACCCTAAAAAGGGATCTTCTGTGGAAATGTTATAATATATGTATGTTATAATATATGTTTTTTTTCCTTACCTAATGGCTTACAAGCAGGCGTGTCTCTTCACTTTCCCACCAAGAAGTATAAATTCATTGTTACACTAACACAAAAAAGACAAAAAGGGTTGGTTTGATGCTCTAAGCAAAAAGGTTTTAATAAAAAAAAAGAAAGAAGGATTAGAAACAAAAACATACATCGCATCGCATCCCTAGCGTGTTCGCAACTCAATCTGGCCGGGTTCACCAAATTAATGAACTTTTTGATTCCTCGCAGAGCACCGCTAAGTCTATCGATCTGGCCTGGACCTCCACATTGTGGCGTTTTGTTTGTTTTACTAACTACTGACGGACGGAGGATTTTGTGCTGGGTCGAACGTTGCCCTCGGTTTTAAGATTTCATTGTAAATGTGTGGAAGACGATTGTCTATTGTCAGCACTATTCAAATTTGGTTATGGTTAGGTTAGAGATCTATTTTAAAATTGAACTTTTTATCGCTTGTCGCTTCATATTTTAAGTTTACTATTTTTTTTAATGACTCGTTATCTGAAAATTACGTATTTCGCTCTTGATTAATGTTTTTTATTTTATTTAAGTTTTTGAGCCCCTCATTTTTACATTAAAACCTATTTACTTCAGCCAGTACACACAAAAAAAATTATAACAATTATTATTTTAATAAACATCGATAAACTTGCAAAGTTATAGCATTAAAAATAAAGTACCTAGATGTTCCATTCTCACGAACAAGTACTACACAAATACAAAATGATAAAAAAGGCGTACACTCAAGATACACAGCTCGAAGATTGATAACGTAGCGTAGCAGCCATCCTAAAAGCGTGTCACTATGAGACTATTTGTCATATGCTAAGTGATTTTCCTGGTACTACAGTTGGGTTTGTCGAATCACTCCCCCCACTTCTGCATGCAAATATACAGGAGTAGTGCCGCGGTTTTGCTTGCTTGAACTTCGGTTCGTGACAATTTTCTTTATTGGCCCTAATAACTTTGTATTAGATATACCAGGGAGAAGAGGGCAACTTTTGAACCGATGAATAATTCTCACCTTGTGTTATCAATGATGCTAAAGGAGCTCGATGCAGCAGTGGTTAACGCGCCCGGTCTGCGATTGATAATGTTAAGCAACATTCTAACAGGCTGGTCATCGGATGGGTGACCAAAAAGGCACGCTTCGGAAGGCACGTAAAGCCATTGGTCCCGGTGGCATTAGCATAAACATAAACATAACATAAAAACACTTTATTGCGTCAAACATGGTATAAAGATCTTGATAGTTTTACATGTTCTCATGTTTAGCCATTATCAAAATAGCATGCAAATCATTAAATTATTGAATTATTGTGGTGACATTTACAATGCAACAAATAACTAATTACACATTCACATTATATTAAATTATTTTAAATCACATTCATTATAATTAATAAAATATAGGATACAATACAATGTCAGCTCCGCTTATTAAAAAACTCCTTAATACTATAAAAATTGTTGCAATTAAGCCATTTATATAATTTCTTTCTGAACAACCCATATTCTAAAGTTTTAAATTCATTAGGAATTTTATTGAAAACATTGACGCACATAGCTAAACAGTTTCTTCTGTACTTGTCAGATTTAGGAATAACGTTTAATGTTAATTTATGTGGATCTCTACGTTGTCTTGCGTTTAGGCAATCACTAGCTTTCTTAAAAAGTTGCAGGTTCTTTTTTACAAAGTTACAAACTTCTAAAATGAACAATGAAGGCAGCGGCAATAAACCAAGACTCTTAAATAACGGTTGACATGATTTGTCAGGCGGGATTCCGCAAATCGCTCTGATGCATTTTTTTTGTGCTATAAAGACTCTATTCCAGTCTGTGCTGTTGCCCCACATCATAAGACCGTAACGCGCTACCGATTCCACGTAAGCCTGATAAGATATAATGGCCGTCTTTTTATTTGTGACTTTCTTCACCTGACTAAGTGCATAAGCAAATTTATTAATTCTATTACACGTGTTATCTATATGTACTTTCCAATTTAAATCCTCATCAATATTAACTCCTAAAAATTTTATATGCGGTTCCTTTTTGATTTTGTTAATGTTTAATTTAAAATTGTATCTTGCGTGTTTTGATTTGTTAAATTGAATATAAACTGATTTATTTAAGTTTAATGTCAAGTTGTTAGCTTCTAGCCACTTTATTATTTTATCAACTGTGTTATTGATGTCCGCTTCATGATTACTGATTGAATTATTTGTTATATTAGAAGTTACTAATATCGAAATATCATCCGCGTATAAAATGCACTTATGGTTTGTCACGTCAGTTATGTCATTGATGTATAATAAAAACAATATAGGTCCTAAAATGCTTCCTTGAGGAACGCCCATTTGAGTTACGCGATAACTGGACGAGTATGAAATCATTTCATTATTTACAATTTTGTCTATAATTATACACTGTCTTCGATTCGTTCGGTATGAAGCTAGCCATTCCTGTGTAACGCCTCTTATTCCTACAGATTCTAATTTTTCCAGTAAGATGTTGTGGGAAACAAAATCGAAAGCTTTAGACAAATCAAAAAATAGCCCTGTTGTCAAGCGGTTATTATTAATATTAGTGAGTATAGTATCCAAAAGTGTGTAAGAAGCCAATGTAGTGGATTTATCCTTCCTAAAGCCGTATTGTTCATCATTTAAAATCTTAAATTTGTCACAGAACTCAAGAAGTCTTCTGTACATGTATTTTTCAAATACTTTCGAAAAAACCGTTATTAGAGCAATAGGACGATAGTTAGTGATATTGTCCTTTTGGCCCTTTTTATATAGCGGTTTTACTATCGATAATTTTAAAGCGTCAGGAAAAGTACCTGATATAAAAGATAAATTTACTAAATCTGTAATGATACCTATCATGCCATCTACACTGGCTTTGATTATTTTTGTGTTAATTCCATCGTAACCTTCTGAATTTGTATTATTCAATGCCATAATTTCTTTTTTAACGTCGTCTTGTGACATTGGCTTCAGGAACATTGAATTCACCTTCTTGGTAATATTCATTTTTCCATTACCATTTGTAGGGTTATTTGATAAGTCAATGAAATGATTATTAAATACAGTAGCAATGTCAATGGGGTCATCAAGGTTAACATCATTAAATTTTATTGAGGAAATATTATATATATTTTTATTAACAACTTCATTTTTTATAACTGACCAAGTTGCTCTACACTTGTTGTTGCTTTTATCTATAAATTTTATATTAGTGTGTCACTTAGAATTATAAATGCATTTTTTTAATAATTTGGAGTATGTCAAGTACTTATCCCTATTCACTGCTGACTTATTTTTATAATACTGGTAACGAAGAGTTCTTTTAGTTGCACAGCTTTTTTTTAATCCATTGCTTATCCATTTATAATTGTTTTTATTTGAGCTATCTGATTTAATTCGTATTTTTGGAAAACAAAGGTTGTAAAACATGGAAAACGTTTCCTGGAAATTATTAAAAGCTATATTAATGTCAGTCTCCGCATAGACCTCTGACCACGATAGACTGTTCAGACATTCCTTAAATTTATTGATATTTTCCCAAGAGTAATCTTTTCGGTTAAAAAAGTATGATTCAGGTTTTAAATCTTTCCGCTGTACAGGAAAGCTTAGCAGTTGTGCTGTCTCATGGTCTGATAAAAACAATGGTAGCACAATAGCCTTAACATTTTTTATGTTACTTAGAATGTGGTCAATGCATGACTCTTTACGTGTAGGGACATCAATATGTATTTTCAAGTTATAGTTATTGCATAGATCTTGTAAGTGAGATGTTATTTTCCCTGGCTTGAGAGTATTAATATTTAAATCTCCTGCTATAATAATTTTAGTATGAGACTTATATTTCATAGTTATATCATGTAGGACAAAGTTAAATTTTTCTAAAAACGTGTTGGGGTTAGATGTTGGGGTCCTATAAAGGGCAATTACCAGTAAGTTGTGGTGGTTTATGGATCCTCTCTATCCATCCATAGGGAAGGCTCGTGTCCCAGCAGTGGGAACAAAAAAAACGAACGAGCCTTACAGTAGTCGCACATGATGTTTACCTAACATTTGACATCTCACCTTTTGAAATCAATATTACAATAGAAAATAGAATATAAAATTAACTATGACGTATATTTCTTTCCCTTTTTTTTCTTTTTAAAAGTCAATTACACACGAAATTTTTGAAATCAATATTACAATAGAATATAGATTTACAAATCATAAAGAGAATGCAGTAAATACTCATTAGAAGACATGTCACACTGTTATCCTGTTACACTGTTACGATCACATTTCTACGTAATCACTCCCACAAATATTACGACCTACAACGGACATTGGGCTTAAAGTGTCGATCACTGGTGGCTTCCTCTAACTAACTGACTAACACGTAACAGTTACAGAATCACACTGTTACGACCCTACTTCCGTCCCTTTTCTACGAAATCACTCCCACAAATTGTATATAGAAGGCGAGCGGAAAGATGTTACACATCTAAAATGAGCTGGTGACGATATCAATTATGAGTGCTCCTTTTTCTCGTAGTCAACTGGTAACTTATTTTTGACACCGAAAAATTCTCAAACGGTATCTTAATAATCAAATTATAAATAATACACAAGATATTATAAATCATAGTGGTAGATTATTTTGTCTTGAAACTAGGCTAGTGTGAAATAGCACAAAAAAAGGAAACCTAAAAGCTTAATACATATCGCGCTCGAGCATCGCCCGTTTTGAGCTGTTGTGAGATTCCGCGTCCGTGAAAGTGGTGAGCGCAAGTGCATGTGCAGTCTCCTTATGTTGTGGCAATAGGCAGTGTCTGAGTGTGGAATGTTATTGTGAGGATAGAAAGGGCATTTGTACGTGTGATAAAAATCAGGACGATCCGTTTCTCCGATCTGACGTACCTATATATGAAGGACAAACAAACACACTTTCATACTTAAGATGTTTAGATGTACGTGTGACCCATATGAATGACGAAGTGTATGCTGCAGAACTTATTTTGGTAATCCAGTGTAGTACAGTCACGTGCATAAATCTTCTACGAGTATATCGATGGCATATGGCATAGAACACAGATGTGGTATGTGCAAAGGAATAACTTTTACAGGACAGCGATTTTAAAGTTTGGATATCTATTACGTTTAAACTTATGTTGTTATAGCTGCTATATTACTATATACCTGTGAACTAGTTCATTGGCTAACACATTATAGGTAATTAGAGTAATTAAAGTAAATTTTAAATGCTTAAATTCCAATTAATTACCTATAGGTGTGCACTTACCACTTCTGTGTACGACTCTATTGTACATACCACATTTGACTGCTTCTGATATCAGGTTTCCAAAAAGAAAAAAATACCTTTTTATAATGAATAAAAAGACATGACATGACAATGTTGCTATACAAGCTTAATAAAGGATTTTTAAACTCAATGAGATTATTAAAGTCCACAAAAAGTGTCACATACCACATTTGTACAATTAAGTTGTGAAAGCCGAATGTGAGGTAAGGGCACATGCAACAATTGACTGCTACAAAATTTTAATTTTTAGTGAACTTACCACACTTGGTACATTAGTAGATCATAACCGGAACAGTTTGCGCTTGCCACATTTGTACACAATAAAATTTAAGTTACAACGGCAAACTCTGTGTACTTACCTCAATTTAAAAAAAAAATGTACTTGCCACATCTGTGCTCTATAACATCGATATATAATATACAACCTGTACAGAAATGTGTGATAAAAATGAAAAGATCGAAAGTGTATCCGATCTAAATCTTGTATGCAGAGTTACTCAGACATAATATTAACTTTAATTTGTTATGCAATTTTTAATTACATATTTTTATTGTGACGTCACATCAAAATAAACAAGTCACAGCCCTAGTGGTTTAGCAACCTCCGTGTACTTACATTTATGATCACTGCTGCTTGCTTATGCGCGCTTAACGCACATGTATTCACTAATATAAATATTTACTTTACAATTGCATGACAAATTAAGTAAAGTTAATAATTATTTTCTAGTAACAACACATACAAGATCTAGATTAGATACATTTTGGGTCTTTTCATTTTGACCACACCTTTCAGTTACACGTTGTATAAATAAAATAGTAATGCTGTTCGTTGGTAAGTGCATCACTTGAGAACGGCTGAACGGATGTGGATGAAATTTTGAACATATACACACTATGAACTAGTCTAAGATATAAAATACTATTTATCGCGGTAATAGGATTCTGTGGGATAGTGTAGACCACGCGAACGAGGATGCGGGAGACAGTTAGTATGTTTTATTACGTGGACAGTTGTCTTTATAATAATACTGTGTTTTTACTTTAAGTTGTCACATGTTTTTGATGTTAGAACTAGGAGTCGCCAATTTGTTATAATTAACTGCAATTTAATCGTACTTACAATAATTTATAATATAATATTTATAATTTATAAATGCAGCAGTACAAACATAAATTATTGAATATTTTTCTGGGTGTTGATAATGTTGTCGATTTTTCAAAACTAATATGTAAACAAGTATGCTGAATAGAGTGTATAAAAAATCTGGCAAACTTATCATTTTGTTTACACAATGAAATAACAAAAATTTTAAATAGCACCCAAAAATAACGATATCCGCAATGTACCTTCTCGATGCCTTGGTCAGATTGCAGCGTCGCGCTGAACGCATTATCGACAATGCAGAAAAAGCAAATACTCTTGAATCTCTGCAATTGCGTAGAGATGTTTCGTCACTCAGCGTGTTTTACCACTTATACCATGACGAGTGCTCTGAAGAGCTCTTTGACCTCATCCCACCTTCTCCCTTCCTTCATAAGAGTACACGTGCTGCTCTTCGAAGTCACCTCTCCACTGTCTCAAATATCCCATCGCGCACAAAGAAATTTGGTGACTCGTTTCTTTATCGCACCTCCAAAAGATGGAATAGTCTACCAGCACACGTTTTCCCTCCTTTCTAAGATATGGAGTCCTTCAAAAGAGGCGTGAAGAAGCACCTTGTGGGCCAGCACAGTGAGATTAATTGATGCTACGTTTGTTTTCACGCTGCACCACTTATCTTCGCGTCTGGACTCCATTTCCACTTAACAGGTGGGATGGAGTCATTTGCCGAGCTATCTATTAAAAAAAATGCCTCAACCAGGACTCAAACTTTTAACTTTCGATTTTTTCAAGTCCTAGTTTAATATCTATTTTTAGAACACCACGGTGTTAACAATGTTTTGGTACACCTTGAATATCTGAAAACATTTAAGGTTAATTGCTTCTTTTTAAGAAAAGTGTTAGAAAAATTCTTGGCAGTGCACCTGACCCGGCATGTCCTAGGGTGCGGGTTTGAATACTGCTCTTGGAACTATTTAACTATTTTTTTACCATTTATTTTCCTGAACGTGCTCAGCGACAAGCTGGACAGCTCCCTTCTGGGGCACTAGGTCCAAACACCTTAATAAATTTTAAAGCAATATGATTGAAATAAAATACTTCAAAGTATTGAGTCTAGTAATTCATAATAATTATTATTTTTAACATTTTATAAAAATCTAAAATCAACCCAGGGTCCGTCTCACAAAAAGTCTCTCCCGATGGTTTTTTTTTTCACAATTTACAATTTCTTTTGTCAAACCTATTTGTATAACAGTCAAATCTTTCAAACTTATAACCTCTCAGCTGGTTTCATAGCATCATTGAAGAGATCACTACTGTAAAAGCTTCTTAAAAACGGTGCTTCACCCATGGCACATGAAGTTCCTAAGATAAATTTACCGTATCTCTTTTTCGTTGATCTTTTGGTTCGTGTTTTGCACGTATTATTGAAGTTTGGATTCCACCAACGCCTGAAGTTGTTGTAGACGGTAGTCGTCCCCTTGTTAAGTAGCTTGCACAAGTTGCAGACGGACTTTGTATAAGGTTTAACCATATAGTGGTTCCGCCATCTGAAATACTCGAAGTAAGCCGTATGGTTCAGTATGAGACCAGCCATCTTGGCTGCCGTCTTCTTCGGTCCAAGCTTGTAACCGTTTATGTACGTGTGCGGTGGTAAGAATCTGAAATTAAATAAGATGATAGCATGTTACCGAAGTAATTTGTTAACTAAGATGGTAGGATTTGTCATTGCTACGTTAGACTACTGACGTGAATTCATTCCCTGCACAAATATTTAGCTTTATAGAGGTTTACAGGACTATCTCCAAAAAACGAAACAGCTTCGACTCTGACACGCCAGCAAGCAGAGGTGTTCTTCTTTGTTCCGATGTAAGAGTATCAAATTTATAAAAAAAAGACTGAGCTTAAATGCATAGTAACTATAAGTTCTCAAGATCGACAACACGCAATATACCAGCCCCAGTTATTGATTTATTTCCAGGCAGACCATCCTGTTGTTGCTGGCACAATCTATTAAATGTAAAAAAATGTTTTTATTATTGTTTGTTTATCTCACTTGCCTAGAATATTTCGCACCGCCTAAAACCACAGGAACGGTATAAGACAGCAGAGACCTCAAAGTCTTCTCCGTTACGTAATCATCAGTAATAGAATTTTCAAAGGCCAAATAGAAATAATATTGTTTCAATATATCCAAGCATTTCTTTTCATTTTCTATAGGACATTGTCGGGTGCCACACTTTCCCACCACATCTACTTCAAGCCCATATTCTCTCAAAGCGAGTTTCAGTAGAACGACAAAGGTTTCCCTTTTACTGTTAGTATGACAGTTAGAAGCAAACCAAGCCACAGCGAACTTCTTCAATTCGGCAATCTTTTCCACGATTCTTGTGGGAACTGGTTTCATATCACTAATCCACTCGACTTTAGTTTTTGGACTTACATATTTGCCCTGCTTATCGTAAACAACGAAATACGGCCATGGCACATCAGAGTTCAGTTTATAAGTCCAAGTCATGTTGAAGTAGCTATCATATTTCTTATCACACACTGGATAGTAATCTGCCGATTCTATTGATGTAAAAATGAACGTCTGATTCGGAAACCTTTTCGCGGGCATGTCTGTACCCATGACATCCATAAATTTTGCGCTTATCAGTATAGCGTCAAAGTTTCTGTAATCCCCATCAAAAACATGTCTCTCGTTGGTTATGAAACAGTTATTGTAAGCGCATTTGTTTTGTGTGAACTCTTCGTAATCTTTCTTCAGAACGTCCAACTGAGGGTCGTCTTTCGACCAAACAAGAATGTACTTGACATTTGGTAATCGCTTCTTGAAGACATTCTTCCATAACTGGAAGTGTCGAATTCTGCGCCTCTTGTCTGGACCGTTCTGATACGTTAGAATTACGAACACCACAGCCAATGCTATTGCCAATTTCGCGAGGTACTTCGTGAATCTGAATGTCGCTACCATCTTGTTTTGCGTTGCTGTGAAACTAAGAAGGCGATCGAGGTATTCACCACTTTATATGAAAGGTGAAGTTTTACAGAAGCATTCGAGGAAATTTATAATGATCTTTGTTCCAGAGTAGTTATGAGAACTTAATTTGCGTCAGTCAGAGACTACAATGGAACGGTTCTTCGTAATTATTACTTCGAACGAATACAAACGTAATTTTTTATGTTGTTTTTTTATTATTAATTCTTTATTGTAGATATAAAACACACATAGAAACACAAATTATAAAAGACATTTACAAAGGTGAGCTTATCACTAGAAGAGATCTCTTCCAGCCAACCTTAACAGTGTGTTGCAGATAAGAAGTCTGAGGGTTTAATAAATTCTACAATACTGATACATTTACTTACTTATTTTATATACAGGGTGTCTCATTTAAATCGGTCAGTATGGGAAAGTCTAAAATTATAAGACATACGAAGATCTGTTCTTAGGAACCATGTCATCGATTTTAATAAGAAGAAATACTGCATTCATACATTTAAAAAAAACCTGTACTCAGCTCGGGAATCGAACCCGGTTGTTTTGAAAAAAATAAACTTACAATATTTCTATTTAGATATCGATTGTGTAGGTCTTAAGCAGTAAATGGCTCTATGAAACATGATGTCTAAAATTAAAAAAAGGCATTGTTTTCACATACTTTAATTTATTTTAGTAGGTGTTCGAAGTGACCATCGTTTTTCTCAATACAATATTCAACACGTTTAGGTAACGAATTTACAATTACAAAACCAGCAAAGAGGTACAAGCAACCATAGAGACAATTTTACATGCCTGAACTTGTTGAATCTAACGGTGGTCACTTCGAAAACCTACTAAAATAATTTAAAGTATGTGACAACAATGTATTTTATTAATTTTAGACATCATGTTTCACAGAGTCATTTACTGCCTAAGACCTACACAATCGATATCTAAATAGAAATAGTGTAAGTTTATTTTTTTCAAAACAACCGGGTTCGATTCCCGAGCTGAGTACTGTTTTTTTAAATGTGTGAATGCAGTTTTTCTTCTTATTAAAATCGATGACATGGTTCCTAAGAACAGATCTTCGTATGTCTTATAGTTTCAGACTTTCCCATACTGACCGATTTAAATGAGACACCCTGTATAAACATACTTAAACTAATTCTAATGTACCTACATAGTTTACATATATACATTTTTTTATAAATATTACATATTAGGTGAATGTACTATCAAGTTAAAGGGTGCCGCTGCGTTCAAACATTCTTTGGGACTATCGGAAAAGTTAAGCTACTTTGAGTACGGTCAGTGCCGAGATGGGTGACCAAAATACTGCCCACGATTTCCTCTGTGACTAAGAAGACGATATAACGATATCATTATAAAATGTATCATATCTATGAGAAAGTTAAAGTGAATAAAAGCAATTTTGTTGTAGCATAAACTGAATAGAACAATTTGAATATTAAATATTAAAACTTATTAACTTAAAATAAAAATAACTGTTTATTTTCAACCAAGTCTTTTTCTGATTTACATGAATGAATGAGCTCTGTCAATACAAACCACTTAATGGCGTCTTATCTCATACGCCGACGACACAGCTCTGATATTTCAGGGAAGGACTTGGGCTGAGGCACGCTCGTGCACTGAACAAGGACTTCTGCAAACCTCTTCCTGGTTAATAAAAACCTTCTTACCCTTAATGTAAATAAATCAAAATATGTCATACTTCTCCATCAATAAATTCACTCAACCAAAACCACAAACCAAATTAACCTAAAACTACACACTTGTTCCAGCCCAAACTTATCATCATGTCAACGCACTCCACTTCAAAAACTTAATGATATTAGATATCTTGGTGTTCAACTTGACGAAAACCTGTCGTGGAATACCCAAGTTGATCTTTTGTCCACGCGTATTAGGAAGCTAATTTGGTTATTCAGAAAACTTCGTAATATACTTAAACCTTCATTACTAAAAACTGTATACTATGCTATTGCCCAATCCGTCCTAAGCTACTGCATTCCAGTCTGGGGTGGGGCATGTAAGACAAAATTCCTAAGATTAGAACGTGCTCAGAGATCACTGCTTAAGGTAATGTTCAGGAAACTTTTCCTATATCCCACACAAGACCTTTACAAGGATGCGGAAATTATGACGGTGAGACAACTATTTGTCATGCAAGTTAATGCCACTTGCGACAGCATAAACAATTAAGCTACAACCCGTCAACTCAGCAGACCTACAGTCGCAGGCTGCACAAAATCAGTCAAATTGATAAACACAACACCACTTTCTTTTGGACGCCAAACAATCTCTCTTGCCAAACACTTATACAATAAATTGCACTCGGCTTTAAATATTTATTCGAAAATAATATATGAATGTAGAACTACCCTTAAAAGCTATCTATTGGAACTTAACTATCAAAAGACAGAATCTTTAAACACACACTCGCTGGTTATTGATTTTGCTATTTTTGTGTTACTTACTCCTTTTTTTCTATATTTTTTTGTTTTAGTTTTTGTTTTGTGTTTAATTTTTTTATATTAATATTATTTTATTACTATTTTTGTAAACCTAACGGCATGCATGGTCTGGGCGGGACACTGGAGTCCTGAAATTCAGGGATATCCTAGCTTAGGCTCCAGTCCTCCCAAATATTTTATGTTTGTATTCCACACTGTTTTGTTTTTGCTTTTCAAACAAAACAAACAAAACAAACACACATTTTTTTTTTTTTTTCCGTTTGTTCGTCCCAAACTTGTAATGTTTTATGGGGAAAATAAACAAATTTTTATTTTTATTTTATTTATTATTTAATTTAAATACTGAGCCAAATCTTGTGCCATAAACAATCTTGACTTACTGCCGTACTTAGAGACATCCGTAGTAGTTAGAGACAGCTGTAGTACAGCTTCATGGTGATGAGTTTTCATACAGAGACTATCTAAGTCAGAGATAAGACAGTTCTTATTATTACAGACACCTTATTATAAGAGGCCAAAACTCACTTTGGGTCGCTGCGCCAACTTCGGCTGAAATTAATAACTGATCCTGAGATAGAAATAGCCTACTGAGGATTTGTTACTAGACAACTGTTGTTATTTCCCGTCATTTCACCTTTAAATGATGGAACGGACTATGAAAGACTTTATTCACATTATTTTGCAATTTAACTGACTCTAAAACTTAAGGGAAGTTACATAGTTCACAATATAAAGCATCATTAAGAAATTTGCACACGATTACCCTGCAATCAGAAATTTAAAGTTAAATATTATAAAAACTACAAACTCTAGGACCTTGCTTTAGATCCCATAGGGTTTATACTTTCTTTAATAGCCCTTACCCTATCCTTTTTCTACTACACTTCAGGGCACTTGGACGGAGCCACAGTCTCCACCAAGACACTGAAGTTGGAGCTGGTGAAAAAAGGGACGAGCTTGTTGCATTACCGAAGAAACTAGGCTGACGAAGTAACGCAGTCGGGACTCTTCAGCGACAGATTCCATACTTTTCGACCCTAGACCCATCAGAGGTATTCTGTACGAGCTAACAACAAGGATCCATTACTAACATTACAGATATCTTACCTACTAACCAACCCTTTTTATTTCCCCTCATTTTATTATTGTTTTTATGTTTTTCTTTATCAAGTAGTTTTGTCGACCAAACTAACCTCAGGACTCCTGTGGCCGTAGACAAAGTAACATTAAGAAAACGATAGCGAAGTTCGAAAAGAATAAAATGTATGGGATTGACATAAGATTGACCACGTGATTTCAGTCATTACCCGTGGTCCCGGTGGGTCGACCCATTACCCGGTTCCATGGCACTAGGGGATTGTTCCCTGGACTTCTGACTGTATCGATAGAAAATGAAAACCATCAGTTACACACAGTTTACTCAATCAAATAAAATAATTCCATCCTAAGGAACAAAACACACTCGTACTGGAACCAATATTGAAAATGATGAATTCATAACCGATACACTCATGGATTTAATTACCATTGAAATATCAGTTCGATGATACTCATTAGAAATGTTAAGATAGGCACTAGATTTAATATTTCCAACATAAAGGTACCAGGCTACCATAACTATGCAGGAGATAGCTTATTAATATAACAGAATATTATTACAATCTTTGCTATACGTATATGTATTTATAAGACTATATTATTCTTTTATATTAATATGCAATCTCTTGCTTAGTTATGGTAGCCTGGTACTTTATGTTGGTAATATTAAATCTAGTGCACTAAAAATTAATATTGAGTTTTTTTTCATCTAAAAATAAATAATAAATTTCTATTTAGGTGTTCAAACCGAAAGTGTAGCTCTGGGGAATAATTCTATGAATTCATCATTTTCAATGGGTCGACCCACCGGGACCACGGGTAATAAATAACTGCGTGATTTAGCGCGGCTTATGTCAATCCCATACATTTTATTCTTTTCGAACTTCGCTATCGTTTTCTTAATGTTACTTTGGCTAAACCTACTGGTACCCTTATTGTCTTAGCAATAGTGTTGTTTACACACAGTTTATTCACTAAAATTGTAAATCCACAACATTACATTGTTTGATTTTATTTTGTGTAATTAAATACCTTATTTTGTTGAGTGTGGAGCGATTTTTTTTTGTAGGCTCCCTACAGGAGGAGTAGAAGATTCACATTACATGTTTGGTTATTAATTTCGGCCGTATAAGTAAATTAGATCAGTCTGACACTTATAATATAACCGATCCCCGAACCCCTCGGAGAATCTAATAGGGAAAGGGAACACTTTTGCATGAAGCCATTCCCTCTAGGAACCCTATGGTGGTGTTACGATCAATCGGCTTAAGGAACCCTTTAAGTTTCTTGCCGCCCCAAAAAAGTCCGGTAACGCTGAAAGGTCATGTGAGGCAAACAGCAAACTGGCTAGCTATCACCATCATAAGATATGTCACCATAACACCAATGTTAGTAGCATTGTTGTGTTCCAGCAGCTACAGATAAGATAGCCAGTGCCTCAGTAGTTCCACTTTCGGCCTTATCATAACTTATCATCAGGTGGGCTGAAGGCCAAATGTTTACCAGTAAAATGTAAAAAAAAACTTAAAAATAATGACACTGGCCTGAATGCCATTAAAAGCTCAGAAGGTCCACAGTAAATATTTATTAAGGTAAAATTTATAATTATGCAGAAAAAAACCTGTTTATTGATACAGGTTTTCACATCTATATCTATATCTTATAAAGCTGAAGAGTGTGTTTGTTTGAACGCGCTAATCTCAGAAACTATTGGTTCGAATTGAAAAATTATTTTTGCGTTGGATAGTACATTTATCGAGAAAGGCTTAAGGCTATATAACATCACGCTGCAAACAATAGGAGCGAAGCATCAGTGAAAAATGTTGCAAAAACGGGAACAAGAGCCTAAAAAATTAAAAATGCTGCCGAAAGTCACTATTTCACGCGGACGACGTCGCGAGCACAGCTAGTATATTATAAACTTAATAATTGCACAATCGATGTGACTATAAAAGAATGTTATTGAACTGAAGAATTTAGAAAGACTGATCATATCAAAAATACAATAAAACTCCATGACAATGACATGACATTCAAAGTATTCTTTTTCAGAACCGTGCAAATAAATCTGACAGATAGTTTTTAAAATTACCAAGGAGGCTATAAGATGCATAGCAATAATATAACGTGGAGTAAATTGCAACGACAATGCAACGTTACAACACTTTTAAGTATGATACAGTTAACACTCATTTCTGCGCTGCTTTTTAGACAGCGCCGCCCGTAAAAGAGCGATTCACCAGCAAACTAAATAAAGTCTGCGTTTTGAAGACGTGCAAGTTCGCTAAGCCGCCGCCCGCCGCAGCGCAAAGTTCGCTGCAAATCCTCAACACTCGAGTTTTTGAACATTTTACTTTTAAATCGGGGTGAACCTGATAGGGATTTGGCGGCTTTACACAAACGCTATTAGCGCTGAAGTTAAGAATCTTGCCTCTCGTTACACGAAAGCGGAAGTCGAATAGGAGAAATAACTACCGGCGTAGGAACAGGAGCGAGCTTTCTTCTTAGAGAAATCTCTCTACTAATCTAAGATACTACAGCTGTACTACAGCTCCACCAAAGCTCTACCAAAGCTTTACTACAGCTCTTCTACAGCTGTACTACAGCTCTACTACAACTTTTCTACAGCAGGTGCTCTTATTAAACGACTAGTAAATATTGATACTTACTTATTTTCTTCATGATATTGTACATTAACTATTGCAGATAAAATAGAGGAGCAGCCTACGCAAAGGCCGGTCATCGGATGAGTTACCAAAAATCATCAAATCTTCTCGAGCTCCTCTATGCTTCGGAAGGCACGTTAAGCCGTTGGTCTCGGCTGCATTAGCAGTTGTTAACCACCACCAATCCGCACAGGGCCCGCCCGCGTGGTGGTTTTTCTCCCTATCCATCCATAGGGAAGGCTCGTGCCCCAGCAGTGGGGACATAAAATGAGCTAGTGACGATGATAAAATATTGCACTTGTAAACGTCATTCCAAATGCTTCGTAAGAATCAAAATAGTCGAATAGTGCCACCAGTGCTCGACAGGAACCATGTATCAACATTTTTCTTTTAATCACTTAAATTAGGGGTCAACGACTGATTTTTAACCTTATTAGCAATTGAAATGAAACAACTTTTACGGATCTACTCGCGTTTATTTTACACATTACTTATTTAATGTTTATCCTGACGTTTCGAACCCTTTGCAGGGTCCGTGGTCACAGGGAGACACCAGTCTCCCTGTGACCACGTTTTTTTTTCTGAGAATCCTTGCATTTTTTCCTATTTTTTGAAGTACTGTACATATCATGATGATGAATATACTGTACATATACTCGGCCCAAATTTAAACGTCTCCTTTCATTGGAATTCTTTATTATTTTTTGACGATGAAAACTGGGGTTGATATAATTTGATTGGTCTAACCGATTTCGATCGTGGCAAACACTTCGACTCCTAGCCACTCTGACTAGCTAATCGTTTCGACGTTGGAACACCAGAATAATTAGAACTTACTTTTTAGTATACATATTTGACATGAAATATGAAATGAAATTAAATGAAATATATTTGTTAGAACACAGTACAAACTTATGTAGGTACTTAAAACAAAACAAACAAATCTTAATTAAAAGTGTGTTCTAAAAGGACTCCACTCAGCATTTTTGCAGTAGTGGACAAAAACTACAACACTGATCTTCCGTGGAGACCCCAGTCTTGTGTGAATGTGCGAGGCATCGCGCTGTACATAACATTATTTAAAAATACAGTGACATAAACATCAATATGAGCACATAGTTACTAGTTATAATACTCGTTACGTTATTCTTTACACGTCCCATGCTGGTCTGGTCCGTGAAAGGAATGTACGTATCAGCTGCCTAGCTTTCCGTGCATGTCGTAAGAGCTGCTGAGGGACAAGGGTTCCAAGATCCTCGCACGTCAGGTGCTCGGCTAGCAACCCATCACTGATGATATTATAGGAAGCCTATGGTATCACGTCAGGGTCACTGTAGGGGGCCGATGGTAGGTAGAATGCAACACTGAGGAAAGCAAAGTGAGATCTTTCTCCGAGCTGGGTGGTATAGCTCGAGGACCGAAGTCCAACGGATGTTAGTTGGAGGTGCTATATATAGCGAAGGAGATAGTGAAACATCGCTACCGCGATGCAGGCTTCCCATACTATTTATCGTCGTAGTATGATGACGTCGTTGGCTTGCGTTTGTGGCGCCATCTGTTGACACGGTTTGAGAAGGTATTTGCTTCGTGTCAAATAATGTGCGGCGTATGCGGTAGGTGGAGCCGCTACAATATTGTTACGCCAAGCAGCCTCAGCCAATCACAGTGCGCCAATCGAGACAGCCAATCATAGCCAAGCCCAGCCACTACTCCAACCATCACCTGCCTGTGGTGGGGAGGAAGCCATATAACGCCCTGCAAGCTCATTTTGTGTCCTATTCCACTGCGGTCGAGATTGTAAGCCATAACTCTGTCCAAATACGTCATTAATTATATAAACATTCAAATACAATAAATCTGATTAATCGATTTGGATTTCTTTATTTATGCCACCTGTTTCATCTCAGAAGTGGGATAAATAAAAATAAAAAGCTATGAAGCGTAATCACGCCAATATAGGTCATCTAGTACGCCCACAAGGATGGAGTGCATCCTCACGCGAAGATTTATCCGGAACGAGTGACGAGGACAACGATGTCAACTCACCGGCTACACCTCCAGCTAGAAAACTCCTTAAAAGACTTTTGGAAACGGAGGTCCAAAAAGCGATACGTGAGTTGAATGAAGAGATACCCGCCATCACAAAAAAAAAGAACATCGCGCAGCGTCATTAATTCCCGAATTTGACCCTGATAGCGAAGAATGTACTACTGCATCGGCATGGCTGAGAAAGATCGACCAACTCGGCGAGATTCACGGCTGGAGCGAAACTACGAAATCGTTCTACCTGCAAGACAGATTAAGAGGTCAAGCAAGAAGATGGTATAACCGACTTGATGAATACGATTATTCCTGGGAGGACTGGAAACGGATGATGATACGCGCCTTTCCTAGACATCGTGATTACGGGAATATGTTGGAAGAGATGATGAACCGGAAGAAACTACCCGCAGAGTCTATGACCAAATACTACCAAGATAAAGTTGCCATGTGTTTCCGGTGTAAGCTATCCGACAGCGCGACTGTTTCCTGTATCATACGTGGCTTACCATTATCCCTTCAAGCTAATGCGAGGGCTTACCAGTGCGAAAGACCAGAAGAACTATATGAAGGTTTTCTCTGTGCGCTGGATGACTATCAACCACCGCCGACATTATTAGCAACAAGAGCGCCTCATCGAGACACAAATAATCGACACGTAACAGATAAGAAGTATACGCCGATCAACCTGGACGTTGACCCGTGCCCGCGCTGCAAGAAGATAGGCCATATACTTCGTAACTGCCCATACCCAGATTCGCGAACATGCTTCAAATGTGGTAAGCCAGGTCATATTGCAACGCGATGCACAACTGCCACGAAACCAGCAACAATCGCCGATGAGAGAATCAAAGACATCAAGCTTCTGATAAACCACAACAAGACTTACGAAAAAACTGTGAAAATCAACGGTATATATGTCAAATCCTATATAGATACCGGCAGCCAAGTTAATGTACTTTCCACTCACATATCAAAACTGCTGAACTTGGACATCAGCCCGACTACCACTATTCTCAAGGGCTTCTCTGGAGAACCTTTACACAGCCGCGGGGAAGTAGTTCTCGATCTCGAAATCGATGGTATACGAATTCCATGCAAGGCTCATCTAACAGACGTCGATATGGGAAAAATCAATTTATTGATTGGTCAACCCATTATCAACAGCGACGGCATGACCTTGATGGTCAGCGAAGGAAAGGCAACTCTTAAACAAGACGTCGACTTCACAAGACACATGGATGTTGTTGAAGAGCGTACCCGTTTCAAAGTCATCACTGCGGACAACGAGTGCCTATTACCTGGCCTTTCCATCATCAAAGTGAACGTGCTAGATAATGATGAAGACAACGACGTCGTCACTACGCCACAACATTACGAATTACAGTGTGTGTCTTACTCAATTCCAGCCACCCTACTGCGAGGCGCTGTCGGCTATATCAAGATCATCAACAGCGGCACACAGAATATCGTCTGGGGACAAGGTGAAGTGCTGACCAGAGCCAACAGCTGCATCGCTTCACCGCCATCTAAGCCTAAGGTTAGTCAAAATCGAATATTGCCATCAACTCCCCTAGTCGAAGCCAATAATAGCCAGTCTTTTGTATTACAAACTAGCCTAGCCAATGTTAGCACTATTGGAGGGGTAAACATAGAAGATATCAAGTCTGGTCCATTAAATAAAAACGATTACAATAGTTTAATAAATTTATTAAGTAATTACAGTGATTGTTTCGCGAGTAAAACACAAGACTTAGGATGTACAGGTTTATTACAAATGAAAATAAAATTAACAAGTGAACAGCCTATATACCGCCAACCGTACCGTTTGTCACATAGCGAACAGGAGATAGTTAGATCCAAAGTCTCCGAATTGTTAGAAGCAGGTATAATCCAAGAGTCCGAGTCATGTTTTGCTTCTCCAGTTATTCTTGTTAAGAAAAAGAACGGCGACAGTAGGCTTTGTGTCGATTATCGTGCTCTTAACGCCATCACTATCAAAGACAGGTATCCGTTACCCAACATAGACGATCAAGTCTCAAAATTAGCCGGCAAGAACTTTTTCACTAGTCTTGATTTATCACAAAGTTACCATCAAGTAAAAATTTTTTCGGAAGACACGCACAAAACCGCCTTTATTACACCGCAAGGGCATTTTGAATATAAACGCGTCCCGTTTGGTCTAGCCAACGCACCATCTGTTTTTATGAGACTCATAGACAAGATAGTCAGTTCCATAAGAAATCGCAATGACAGTTCAAAAACCGATACTTGTGGCTATCGTTCGGAAACTAGCAACAACCTTTCAAAAGAGTACGAAGTGTTGGCATTTTTAGACGATTTGTTACTGCCCTCGTACGATGTACAATCGGGCTTAGATATTTTAGAAAAGGTTCTTCATAAATTCAGATCCGAAAATCTAAAACTAAACATGAACAAGTGTTCGTTTCTGCAAAATAGAATAACCTATTTAGGACATGAAATTTCATCAGGTATTCAGCCGAGTGAATCAAAGCTGGCAGCAGTGTCGCAATTTCCCATCCCTAGCAACGTTCATGAGATACGACAGTTTATTGGGCTATGTAGTTATTTTCGCAAATTTATTAAAAAATTTGCAATAATCGCCCGTCCGTTGACAGATTTGACTAAGAAAAATGTAAAGTGGCATTGGGCAAGTGAACAGTCCAACAGTTTCGAACAATTAAAAAAGTGTTTGTGTGTACACAAACACTTTTTTAATTGTTCGAAACGAAGCCCGTACTGGCTTTATACGATCCTGCATTGCCAACGGAGATTCACACGGATGCATGCAAATCAGGTGTTGCAGGTATTTTGTTACAAAAACAAATCGACAGCACATTACGTCCTGTTATGTTTTTTAGTAGGGTAACGAGTAAAGAAGAAAGCATGTACCATAGTTACGAACTTGAAACACTTGCCGTGGTAGAATCTTTGCGTAGATTTCGGGTGTACATTGTAGGTAAACACATAAAGATAGTGACCGACTGTACGGCTGTTCGAGCCACCTTAACTAAACGTGACATTATCCCGCGCATTGCTAGGTGGTGGCTGTCAATCCAAGATTTTGATATGAGTGTAGAGTATAGGCCAGGAGAGCGTATGCGACATGTAGACGCGTTAAGTAGGAACCCAGTTGATACGAATAATGTTAATCGCCTTGAAGTAACAGATTGGTTCTACACTGTCCAGTATCAGGATGAGAAGTTGAAGCGGATCATTGACCAGCTTCATGATGGCTCTGCTAACACTGAAATATCTAACAATTATGTATTCTCAGATGACCGATTATATAGAAAGACATTACATGGCAATCGTCTTGTAGTGCCACTATTAGCCCGATGGAAATTGGTTCAGATGCACCATGATGATATAGGACATGTAGGGTTGCAAAAGTGTACTGATTTGATAAAGAAAGATTACTGGTTTCCAAAAATGACTCGTTTTATACGAAAGTATGTTACTGCATGCCTACATTGTGCTTATGGTAAAGGTGACCATGGAAAGAAAGAAGGAAAATTGTTTCCTATACCTAAACCCACTGACCCAATGCTCATGGTTCATATTGATCATTTAGGCCCTTTTTGCAAAACAGTGAAAGGCTATCAATATATGCTAGTAATTACAGACTCTTTTTCAAAATTTGTTATAGCTGAACCTACTCGAACAGTCAATTCTGTAGAATCTATTAGAGTTCTCAAAAGGGTATTTAGCTTATTTGGATACCCTGACAAACTTGTAAGTGACCATGGGAAGGCTTTTACCAGCAGATATTTTAAAAAGTTTTCAACTGATAAACAGTTTAAACATATTTTAACCTCTGTTGCATGCCCACGAGCAAATGGTCAAGTGGAACGCACCAATCGGACTATTCTGAATGCTTTGCGTGCCACAGACCCAAGCGAGGCTGCTAATAATTGGGCAAATTGCTTACCTGATATCCTCTGGGGTATCAACAATACGCGAAATGAAAGTACAACTTACCGACCCTATGATTTAATGTTTGCCAGGAGCTCTAGATCTCGTTGTGATGTAGGTACCAATGAGGGTACCATTGAGCCAGTAGGGGCTAGACGTAACAAAGCATGTGCTCGGTTAAAGGTAGCAAGCGATAGAATGAAACGCAACTTTGATAAGAAACGCAAGCCTAGCCGTGTCTATAGGAAGGGGGATTTAGTTCTGTGGCGGCAAGCACCCACAAGTAGTGCGGCTAAGGTAAACACTAAACTCGATGACTTGTACTCGGGGCCATATGTCATTACCAAGGTGGTGGGTAATGACAGATACAGGATTCGGAGTATTAAAGGTCTTAGAGGTTACAAAGCCTTTACAGGCCTGGTTGCAGCAGACTCTCTAAGGCCTTACATCAGCACAGTTCCTTTATCTGACAGTGCCAGCAGTTCAGATGAACAACTTGAAACTGAGGATCTTATTGACCTACTAGAAAGCTAATCAATTTTCCTCCCATTGCGGGAGCAATCATTGTTTCAGGATGGCCGAATGTTACGCCAAGCAGCCTCAGCCAATCACAGTGCGCCAATCGAGACAGCCAATCATAGCCAAGCCCAGCCACTACTCCAACCATCACCTGCCTGTGGTGGGGAGGAAGCCATATAACGCCCTGCAAGCTCATTTTGTGTCCTATTCCACTGCGGTCGAGATTGTAAGCCATAACTCTGTCCAAATACGTCATTAATTATATAAACATTCAAATACAATAAATCTGATTAATCGATTTGGATTTCTTTATTTATGCCACCTGTTTCAATATCTATTCCAACTCTGAGCCCCACTTTGACTATGCTAAATGAGGCGTCGAAGTCACTACGGCGAGTTTACGTATGTTTATGTATAATATAATAATAATAGTCACCATCCCACATGACGAGAACCTTGTAAAGGCCGAGAAGGACAAGGCCAGCAAGTACCTTGACTAGGCTCACGAGGTAACCGCCATGTGGGATAATGACTCGACAATCATTGTGCCGATAGACGTGTCTGCGAACGGTCTGGTAGCGAAGAGTCTCGACCAACACCTTAAGAAACTCTCGCTCAATGGTTGGATCAAGAGTCAGATACAAGGCGATACTCTTGGACACGGCGCGGATAGTCCGAAGGTTCCTGTCTCTGCAGCCCTAACCACCGGCAGCTATATATGATATCAATTTAATTTAATTAATTTATATTAATATTATAACAAACCTAGGCTAAGAAAAAAGATAAATAAAGATAATAATAATTATAAAATAAACTTTATTTTCTCATCACAAACACAAGTATACAATATTATGATTATATGTAAACAGTTGAACATTATGGTAATTTGTGTGAGACTGACGCCTGTGATTGATATGTATGTATATTCCTTTACATAAACAACGAAATAATTGACAGTATATTACAAACGCTTCACTACCCTATGAATGTCCCCGTTCACTGCAGTGTCAATGGCAGTACGGACAAGACATGTGTAATGCCCTCTGTTTGTGTCCACAAGCCGCCGATAGTGGCAATTACAATAATTCAACGTACAAAGCCTGCTTTATCTCGGGCTAATCCATTAGCCTGTGTAGAGCGGCCAGTCCGAACTGCGTTGGAGCGTTGGTTATTTTTATTAAGTAAGTGACGATGTAGCTTACGATGTAACATGCTTGCCTAGAAGGTACCTATTCACTCGTGATTTGAAGACCCCAATATTTTATTTGATAGGAAACACAGACTGAGGCAAGAAGTTCCACAGCTTTAAAAAACATGGACGCAAAACGCTTCGTACGCTTGGGTAGAATCTCTACTGTATAACTATGACGTCGCGCAGTTTGTCTGGTTGTCCTGTGATAGAAAGGTGATGGAGAAATCAAATTGAACAATTCCAATGCACACTCTCCGAAGTGAATCCGATAAAAAATTTAAAGACTTACGAACTGGTGCCGATGTTCTAAGCTCTGTAGCTTGGCGTCAAATAAGTCATCATCGTTGATGAGCTTTCTGACTATCCTGTCAATCGACTCCAGTGCTCCTATGTTGGTATTTGGCGGAACCGTCCCAAAGTATGATATCATCATCATCATCATCATTAGTCTATGGCAGTGCACGATCCGCGGCTACTCTCACTACTATGAAAATGGGGAGCTCGATGACGCATTGGTTAACGGTTAATAAAGTTAAGCAACTTTCGCAAAGGCCGATCATGAAATGGTTGACCAAAAATATATATCGTCTCGATTCATTCATTGATAAGATTGTGTGGTCATCCTAGTCTGCTGCCTTCAATGCGTCACATTATATTAAATAGACACACTTTTGTAAACAACTCCTGGTTTGATAAAAGTAACTGCTGAGTTTCTTTCTGGGGGTCTTCGTAGCAGAATCAACCTTCCGAACCAGCGGTGGAATCGCATAAAGTATTGCTTATCAAATTAAGTAATATATATAAGTGTTATTGTGTTTACTCATATTATTGTGTTTAATTTTTTTTTTCATGTGACTACTTGACGTTTACAAGTGCAATATAAATCATCAGCACCAGCTTTTATGTCCCCACTGCTGGGGTACGAGCCTTCCCTATGGATGGATAGCGAGTACGGGCCGTAAACCACCACGCGGGCCCAGTGCGCATTGTTACGACTACTAATGCAGCCGGAACCAACGGCTGTACGTGCCTTCCGAAGCACAGAGGAGCTTGAGATGATAAATTATTGGTCATCCATCCGATGACTGGCCTTTTCGAAAGTTACTTGATTACAGCAATCGCAGACCGGGCGCTTTAACCACTGCGCCATCGAGCTCCTCCATGATATGCCTAAAATGAATACAGAATTTTCATTTTATTTCATTCCTTGCTCTTCTCACTTCTCGATCGAAGGCTCTCCCAAAATCCGAACTGATAGTAGATTTAGTTAAAGTATTAAAAAGTTTTTGTTCTGTTTATATAAATTTTAACGCAAATTTTTTTGCGAACCAATTACAAAACACAAATGATGAAAAAATTTCCATGAGCAAGATTTGAACCTGCACCCTTCAGACATACCGGGTCAGGTGCTCTCCCAATTGAGCTATCGTGGTTCTAATTAGCCCGCCGAAATTATTCAACACTATTTATATTTTACTTTGAAAGCCAAAAAAAAAATATTATTATTTGGATTTTTATACTACTTTTATACTTTTTTATACTAGTTATGACGTCAATAAGTGCCTGTAAAGGCTTATAATAATTGAATAAACTATTTGTCTTTGACTTGTATATTGATTCATCGTCAAAGAAAGGAAAGGCGCTTCGGTCGCCGTCAATATTTTTAACCCTTTAGCCCAGCCCTATAACCGCCCGCCCTCTCAAAGCAACTTGTCAAAATGAATTGTACAACACAGATCAGGAAACTCTTCGAGGGATCGATGGCGAACAACTGTCGTGTCGGGCACCAACATCCAACAACCCATTGTCGCATCTCGAGTTCTCGACTACGGCGATTATTCACTCATTTGCATCGCAACCGATCTATTTACATTTCAAAACGGAGGTACCGACAGTTCGGGCACGGTGTTTGAGCCCGAAGTGTCTGTAGACGGATATTAATTGGTTCTTCAATTTCTTCGAAACGCTTTTGGTGTTTGAGCTTGGTTTTTTTAATCTATCACGGTACCTAGTGCTCTAATTGGCTTTCGATCACGTGATTTTGTATGAAAAACTTTTTAAACTATCTTCTTTTATTGTTTTCTAAAGTTTACGCGTACACTACACATTGATATGAAACAACTTTTACGATTGGACATATCTTAAAGCGAGCTTCAATCAACACTTACTTCAAGCCGCCGAAGAAGATCAACCAATTTTTACGACCTGTCAAGTGCAACATACCCCTTCAAGATGCAGGCGTGTACAAACTGGATTGCGACTGTGGACTCTCTTACATCGGGCAAACAAAGAGAAGTGTAGGAACCCGCGTTAAAGAACATATAGCCAACGTCAAGCATAGGCGCGAAAATAAGTCTGGAGTATGCGAACATTCCCTAGAGGGATTAGACCATCACATAAGATTTGATAAACCACAAATACTCGCTAGAGAACAACGATTCATCCCTAGGACGATACGCGAGGCTATTGAAATTAAAAAAACATACTAATTTCAATACAGAAGATGGTTGAAATCTACCACCAGCCTGGGATCCCATCATACAAAATATTAAATCCCAGCCCCAACACCATACTGCCAGACCAAAAGATACTGTAAGCTCTTTCTGCGTAAAACGGAACGCACCTGATTAAATTTAAATGAGGGAATACAAGCTACCAACTAATTATGAGACGACCAACACCTCAGTCTCCCTGTGACCACGTCCCTGCAAAGGGTTCGATACGTCAGGATAAACATTAAATAAGTAATATGTGAAATAAACGCGAGTAGATCCGTAAAAGTTGTTTCATTTCAATATCCTCGTTTGTCACAAGGGTGCCTGAGTGCACACGTATCTACTGGTATTTAATAAATAAAATACTATTCCCGCCACAACTTTTAAAGCAATGAAGTATCGTACTGGCACCAGTTAAGTGTTAGAGCAGTTTTCGTGGCTAAAAAATAAAAATATCTAATTATTAAAGGAAAAATGAGGAGCCCGATGGCGCAGTGGTCAACGCGCCCGGTCTGCGATAGCTGAGGTTAAACAACTTTCGCAAAGGCCGGTCATCGAATGGGTTTTAATTTTTTATATACTTATTTATGGTCAGTGAGTGAATGAGTGACATTCCACTTTCATAAATATAGATAAATATATTTACTTTTATAGATACATGACAGCTTGCTTTTGCCTGTTAGTTATTTTTTTGCCTTTTTTGTCATGGCAGTCGTGTTTTTTAATTTTTAATGAAAAAGGAAAAAATGTGGCGATCACCGGTTCTTGCCAGATACTGGTGTCACTACCCTAAAAGTCCCAGTATCCTAGATATACTCTTCTCACCTACGTCAGAGTCGTTCAGTGTTACGTCTCACGGCTCGAAACACCCCCAGCCGTGGGATGAAAGCACTGAATGACTCCATTAACAGTGTAATTCGAACCCACAGACCCACCCCTCGCGCGCCATATGTACGCACCGTCGTACATAAGGTCGTCGGACGTATATACCTATGGCGCGGGACGGGTTAAATTTACTGCTTCATGCACTTGAACCACTACGTATTGTTGTACTTGTAAAACAAAAACCAATATGGCCGTCAACGAACGAAGTAAGTCTGCATTCAATTGTTTTAAGGTGCCTTTCGATGTTGCATTTCTTCCCACCTCCTACACATATAGATTATTTATTTATTTAATTTAGGTACACGAACAGAATACCATAAGGTCGTGTCATAAAATAAAAAGTATTTACATTATATAGGCTAGACAGTAGTTCACATTTAGTGTGCACAACATACTAAAGACGGTTACCATTATACAATACAAAATCCGAACCCCGATCCGATCCGAACCCTTCGGAGACTCTGGGAGGGCACGGGGACGCGCACTTTTAAGTGTGCGATGCCGTACCCTCTAGAAATCCTCCGAAGGTGATTCGTTTCAACACGGCTTGAGGTACCCTTTACGTACCTCGCCGCCCCTAAAACAAGCCCGGTGAAGCTGAAAATGCCCAGTGGCAATCAGCAGTCTCTCTCCAAAAAAAACAAAACAATACAAAACATTATCAATTTATCTTGTAACTACATAGCATTGTAAATGCAAAGATTTTAATTATAAAAAACACACAACCATTAATAAAAAAAGTAAATACAAAACTAAACTATGGAGCTTCAAACAGAAACTATGGCGGGTTGAGATATTTCGTTAAAGTAAGTCTACGTTCAATTCTTTTCAGTCTCCTTTTGTTCCCATTCGTTCTTCCCACCCCCTATATATAATTTTATTTTCTTTTAATTTGTAAACAAAAAAACTTGACATATGTTTTACAAAAAGGTACAGCGTAAACTATTTTAGTTCTAGTTTTTCCGCGTACCTTGATTCATAATAATAAATTACAAAAACACAAATGTTGAAAAAAATTTTACGAGCAGGATTTGAACCTGCACCCTTCTAACATACCGGGTCAGGTGCTCTCCCAATTAAGCTATCGTGGTTCTAACCAGCCCGCCGAAATTATTCAACACTATTTACTTTTTACTTTGAAAGCCAAAGGCGCCCATTCAATGTCAACGACTACCGTCATTAACTTCTGATCATAATATTTTTACAAATACTAAAGATCAGTTAAGAAGTAGGCAAGCTATTTATAAAATGTTTTTGTTTTGTTTATATAATTTTTAACGCAAATTTTGTTGCGAACAAATTACAAAAACACAAATGTTGAAAAAACTCAACAAAATTTGCGTTAAAAATTATATAACCAAACAAAAACATTTCATAATAATAAGTCAAAATCGAACAAATGTAACATTATAATAAATATTTGCAACGAAAAGTCTTAACGTCACAACTCGGAAACCGGTGGTGCGGCATTATGTATGCTGTCCGCTTCCACCTCGCAATTTTTCCTTCTAAAACATAAATTCCCCTCCAAGTTTGAGTGATCTTCCGGAGGTTATACCTAATTTTACGGTGGAACTTTTCCGGCACTTCGTTCTGACTTGGCTACTTTCAATTCAGTGTGGCCCGTACTTACCGAACGGCGCCGGCGTAGCGTATTACCTTTCGTGTGCCCTAATTTTGTTGGAAACTTCGTCTTTTTTTAATTTTATTTTCAAAAAATGTAGTTACAGGTCATATCAGACCACGAGGAGTAAGATCCTTCGTGCATCAGGCTTTCCAAAAACTGTCAAGTTTTAATGACATTCATTTTTATGCAAGTGAGATTACTGTAAGGTGCTCGATGGTGCAGTGGTTAACGCGCCCGGTGTGCAATTGCTGAAATTAAGCAACTTTCCCAGAGGTTGATTATAGGATAGGTGTTTGAAATGTATCATACATAACTGGGTGAATCTACAAAAATAATGCAGTTGCTTTTTCGACGCTGTCCGCTTCCTCACACGAATTTCATCATTACCAGCCGTACGTATGCAATCGAACATGAGAAACTCTTGACTATACCTACTTCATTATTTCACATAACAATTTCAAGCTTGTAAATGCAAACTATTTTTACGACAGTCGATGATAAAGGGTAATGACGATTCGGAAACAAAATAGCAAAATATTTGTAGATTCACCCAACTAACTCCTCAGTGCTTCGGAAGGCACGTAAAACCGTTGGTCCTGACTGCATTAGCAGTCGTTAATTACCACCAGGTCGCACTGGGCCCGCGTAGTGGTTTATGGTCCGTTCTCCCAATACATAGGCAGGCAAGGCTCGTTGCCCCATCAGTGGGCAAGTAAAATGAGCTGGTGAAATTACTAGCGACCACCCATGGTTTTGTCCGCCGATGATTTCGTGGAAATAGAGAAAAATCTGACGTTACTTGTCTCTTATCTTACATATTATGTCTCTACAGACGTTGAACTCGCTCATAACTTGCAAACGAATTTCAACCTACTTTTAAATAGTAATAAAGTCTACATTCGTTTGCAAGTTAGGAGCGAGTTCAACGTCGAGTTAGACGCTGTTTTGCTTAGAGAATAGCACTGCTGCTGGAGCCCGAGCCTTCCATATAGATGGAAATACCACAACATTTGTTTTGATGAGTGGTAGAGCCACGCTGCGTTGCAGCACGAAATGGGCCGGCTCGCCCGGCGTAATACCACCCTCTCACAGAATATCGGCGTGAAACAACGGCACTCGTTGCTGTTGTGTTTCGTCCGGTGAGTGAAAGTACCGGAGGCCCATCTCTCACCCCTTTCCCTTCCCAATTCCTACTCCCTCCTCAAGATCCAACTCCTTCCTCAAGGTCGGCAACGCATCTGCGATTACTTTGGTTTTGCGGGTGTCCATGGGCGGCGGTGATTACTTTCATCAGGTGAGGCTCGTTTGCCTCCTTTCAACATTAAAAAAAAAACAGGGAACACGGGCCACTACCCCACTACGCGGGCCAACTGCGTATTGGTAGTTGTTTACCGGGGCCAAGGTGTCTTCCGAAGCACGGAGAAGCTCGAGATGATCAATTATGGTCACCCCTCCGATGACCAGCCATTGTCAAATTTTCTAAATAAAATTACAATGTCCCAATGCGAACACATCTCCATTGGGGCCCGCAAGTTAATATAGCATACTTATTAGGGTACCGATGGGTTAGTTCATAACTCGTGATTTGCACCCGTTAATGGCCGTTCAGCGCTTGTGAAATACCGCTGTTAACGCTACGAGCGGAACGGGATTAAACAGGATTGCGGGGGTTAGAAGTTAACAGTTAAGTTAACTTGTACATGTTTATTGTTTTAATGGATAGAGGCGATACTTTTGTGGGTGACTGTACCTTGGACTAGCTGTACCGTTATGCAATGTACGAATTTTAAAAACTTGTAGGGCACCAGTGTTTCGAAACTTTTATTTCTTTAATCAGCAATTTAAGGTCAGCAACATTTTTTGATGTGTAACGTGTTTTCGTGATTTCGTGAAATGTGACGGAAGTTGGACGTAACAGTGGGACAGGAAGTCGGGGAAGCGCGCAAGCGCGCGCTATTTTGTGACTTTAAAATCATAAAGTTAATATACCAACGGAATAGAGCAACAAAGGGCTGAGCGAGCGAGATGTCACAAGCAGCAACACTGTGTGATAAAAAGAGATGCGTGATGCGACGTAACAGAACCGTTTTTGGCAACTGTATGACAGTTCGTCAGCACTCATCCGCACGCTGAGAATTTGAGCTCTGTGAATTTTTTTGATTGTACGTGAAATCGTGGATATTTTTGAGAAATAGTGCTTTAGAAACATGGTGACTTGTTCAGTGATTGATTATTGTACAACACAGCGAAATAACCCCGAAAAATGTTCATTTCACAAGTAAATTATTCCAAATCGACACCGCCTGACCTAGGATTTATTTTTGCCGATGCTCTTCGAATTTTAAACACTTACCCTCGTAATCATAAAAACTATTTAAGCATTAATTAGTTAAATATTGTTTTGTCAATGTCAAACAAACGTCATTTTGAATTTGAGAAAAAGAGACAAAACAATGATTAACTAAATAATGCTTAAATAGTTTTTATGAATAAGGAGGTAAGTGTGATAATTCTCTTCTATAAACATTTATTTTAAGAAACAAAAAGATCGAATACACATAATGCAGAATTTACGAATATTTTGTGTAAAGAAATAATTTTCGTTTACACTAGAGCAGCATCAAGTTATCGATATTTCGTGTCTCCACTACACTGTCTATCACGCTGTAAACGAATATGTATTACTGTAATTACTGTAGTTAAAGTACCTCTAAGACGTTTAGATATCAATCACATGGGAATGTGATCCCATTTAAGATACTTAGCCGATCCATAGGTATCAGTTTTTGACTGTTAGAATAGCCTACTATCATTAGTAATTAAAGAAATTTGATGGGGATGGTTCTAGATATCATTCGTCATATTGATTTGGGATATCATTTTGTTTCTTTGGTTGTCCATTCATTCGATCAAGATCCACTAATTAGGCACAGATATCTTATTATCAAATGTATCATTGAAACATATTTGCCTGTAAGATTGAAGTACGAAACGAAATTGAAAAATGTATCAAAGCTGACTTTGATACATTTTAAACAAAATAATACTTTTCCAAGGGGAAATGAGAAATGTTAAATAAATTATTTAAAATATTATCTTCTGAGTCTGTTTTTCTTAAAGAATCATAGTAAATCCCATCTTATCCTATTTTATATTGATTTCAACCATTTCGTTTGTAATAGACTTTTAAATTATATTAATAAATATCTACTGTTGATAATAATCTCAATAAAGTGCAGATCATTGATAAAAAATCCAAGTATGTCAACCGTCTTCAATGAGTATTTACTGTATTCTCTTTACGATTTATAAAAAAATATACGTAATTGTTAATTCTTTAATCTATTTTCTATTGTAATATTGATTTCAGCCATTCCGTGTGTAATAACTTTTAATTGTAATGACTTTAAAATTATATTAATAAATATCTACTGTTGATAATAATCTCAATAAAGTGCAGATCATTGATAAAAAATCCAAGTAAGTGATAATGAATAATTATTCGAATAGAATATTTCAATAAATAGCTTTTTTAAATTTTGAGGTTAATTTCTGTCACTGCTTAATGGAAATGTTTCCGTATTTTATGTTACACATCTTATACGACTACAGTAAGGCTCGCTAGACCACCGGCTTCCTAGCTGTTTTCTGGTGACGAAAACTGGTGTGGTTACTATGTCGAAGACTGGTGCCACAACGATACTGAATAAATATCACTAATAAAATGTCCATAAAAAAGCAATAATACTCTTACTTTATAATTTCGCTTGTTCAACCATAGAACATTTTTGTTAATTTTAAATTAAATTTAATAAATATTTGAAGTGGCTTAACGTGATTTTGTAGCTAATTCTTAATAAGCTACTTTCAGGCTGTTTATTTATTACGTTACATGTCATATAATCATAAGGTTAAATGTTACTGTTAGGTTACTGAAAGTAATCAAACTGCTGCTGTGTCTAATAAATTAGAAATAATGGATTCACTCTAAAGAACTTTAACAACGCGCTACGCTAACAATCGCCAACAATATTTGGGATTCCTCGAACACCGCACCATGGAAACCTGTGAAGTAGTACCTTATCTCCAAGTTATTTAATTTTAAACGCTTATAGCCAGTCGGGCTTTACCGCCAACATCTAGCTAAGTGTAACACTGCTATTGTTACTACTACTGTTTAATTTAATCGAATAAGTTTAATATGATATATAATATTGAGTTCATTAATCATAACTATAGTCTATAGATTAATTATATAAAAAATACAAAAAAATATAAGAATAAGAATAAGAAACATTTATTGACCTGCACAAAAACAAATACAAACAGATGAGAAAAAATAAAAATAAAATAAAAAAAAAGAACATCTGAAAACAATTAACACAATCACAAAAAATAGAAATAAAAATAAAAGAGAAAAAACACTATAAATAACTACGATATGTGCAAGGCCAACGGGTAGCTGTCTCAGCAATGCTTTTGTGGCAATACACATAGTGCCACAGAAGCGCTGGTTTTCAGACAGCTCCCTGAACGTGAAGTGAACGTTAAGTATAAATAATTAAGAGAAATGGCATAACCACTACACCACAAAGGAGGTGATTGCTTTTTGTTTTTTTTTTATAATAATCCACTTGAACACACACAAAAATTTCATCCAAATCGGTCCAGCCGTTTAGAAGGAGTTCAATTTCATGCACATGCACCGAAGATTTATATATATAAACTAGCGGCCGCTCGCGGTTTCACAAGCGTGGTTCCCGTTCCCGTGGGAATATCGGGATAAAAAGTATTCTTTGTTTTAATCCAGGTTATAAACTATCTGTATGCCGAATTCCATCCAAATCCATCCATCCGTTGCAGCGTAAAGAAGCAACAAATATACACACATACATACACACAAACTTTCGCATTTATAATATTAGTGTGATCTCCCTATCCATCCATAGGGAAGGCTCGTGCCCCAGCAGTGGGGACATAAAAATGAGCTGATGATGATCAGGTTATAAACTATCTGTATGCCGAATTTCATCCAAATCCATCCATCCGTTGCAGCGTGAAGAAGCAACAAATATACACACATACATACACACAAACTTTCGCATTTATAATATTAGTGTGATTAGAAAAGACAATAGTTTAATGGTACTGATGTGTATTCGAACAGTCTGATTAAAAGTAAGATTGATAATCTATGGCAACACTCTCTTGCACTCTATGGTTTACAATGTGAAGACGTATTTCTAATTTGTAATTGCTTATAATTAATTAATAAAAGAATTTCACCAAGTAATTACATTAGTACTCATTTACTTTATGTCGAGAAGGCCTCGACTTTACAGGAAATTAAGGAGGCTTTACAAGGTGGACAAAAATTCACAAAATTAGATTTGAGAAATGCATTTAACCATTTAATTTTACATTCAGACACTGGTGAGTTGTTAGCATGGTCCACACTAAAAGGGATTTATAAACTAAAAAGATTACCTTATGGCACTAAGCCAGCGAGCCAAATTTTTCAAGCAAAAATGGAAAAAGTTTTATTAGGGACAACAGGGGTAGTCAATTTTATTGATGATGTATTGGTTACAGGAGTCAATGATAAGCAACATTTGCAAAATTTAAAAGAGGTTTTAAAAAGATTTAAAGAAGTAGGTATTCGTTTGAACAGAAAGAAGTGTTTATTTTTCAAGGTGAAATTCATTATTTGGGGCATGTAATTTCCAAGGAGGGATTAAAGAAGGATAAGTCACATTTAGCGGCTATTGTGGATGCACCACCACCTGAAAATATTTCATCTATTCGGTCTTGGATAGGAATGGTAAATTACTATTCCAAATTTGTACCTCTATTATCAGTCAAATTAAAACCTATGTACAATTTATTACAAAAAAATGTTAAATTTCAATGGTCGAAAGAGTATCAAGACAGTTTTGAAAATATAAAAAAAGATTTGATTTTGGATAACATTTTAGTTCATTTAGATCAGAAATTACCTCTGAGGTTAGCTTGCGATGCATCTCAGAACGGAATCGGTTCAGTTTTATCACACATTTTACCTGACGGATCAGATCGACCGTTAACTTTTATTTCTATATACTAAGGCAGAAAAGGGTTATTCTATGATTCACAAAGAGGCTTTAGCTATTTATTGGTCTGTTCAAAAATTGTATCAATATTTAGTTGGCACTAAATTCGAGTTATTGTCGGATCATAAACCACTGCAAGCTCTATTTGGGGAAAAAAAAAGCTTACCTCAAATGGCAGCTGGTCGCTTGCAAAGATGGTCTTTATTTTTAACAGGATTTAATTATACTTTTAAATGTATTAAAGGTACAGAAAATGTTTGTGCTGACTGTATGTCACGGTTACCTATTAATACTAATTTTGAAAATGATAAAAAGGGTGATAATTTTCAAGACCAGGAAAAAAGTAATGACTATATAAATTTTGTAGAAAAGCAAACGGCTATTGACTTAAATTTAATTAGATCAGAAACGAGGAAAGATCCAATATTAAGTACACTTTTTAATATGATAAGGTATGGTTTTCCTACAAAAATTGAAGATGATTCTTTAAAGCCATTTTTCACAAGAAAACATGAGCTATATATTGATAAGGGAGTTATTATGTGGGGTTATAGGGTTTTAATTCCGCAAAAATTACAAAACTCATTACTAACAGAGTTGCATTCTACACATGAAGGTATGGTTAAAATGAAAAACAATGCTAGAGGATATTTTTGTTGGCCTGGTATAGATCAAAGTATTGAAAAGTTTGTCAAAAACTGTAATGTATGCATGTCTATGCGCCCTGAGCCACAAAAATGTAACATTATTTCATGGCCAAAGGCAAAAAAACCATTTGACCGTGTACATGCTGATTTTTTAGGACCTATTGATGGGAAAACAATATTAATAATTATTGATTCTTATTCTAAATAGCCAGAGGCTTTCATAATGAAAAGTATAGATTCAAAAACAACTATTGAAAAATTCAGAGAATGTTTTGCTCGTTTTGGTTTACCTAATACATTAGTAACAGATAATGCTGCTACATTTGTTTCGCAAGAGTTCTCAGAATTTTTAAGTAAAAATAAAATCAAACATGAAACTTCTCCGCCATTTCATCCAGCTACAAATGGATTTGCAGAAAATGCAGTTAAAAATTTTAAATCAGGAATGTATAAGGCAATTAAAGACAAGAATAATAAACAGGTTTCCTTTGAAACACTAATGAACAGATATCTTTTTCATTATAGAAATTCTGTACATTGTGTCACATCAGTTACTCCAGCAGAATTAATGTTCCAAAGGAAGCTCAGAAGTAGATTAGATTTATTGTCAGAAATAAAGGAGAAAAATATAAATTGTAAAGGAACAAGAGAGGAAAGATTTAAGGAAGGAGAGATTGTATATTGCAGGGATTACAGGAATCCAAATAAAAAACAATTTGTAAAATGTGTAATTGATGAAGTTTTGGGACAAAGAACATATTATTGTAAAGTGTTAAATGAAGAATTAGTTTGGAAACGACATTTGGATCAAATCATTAGTTCTTTGCCACAAGACTATAATAAAGAATATATTCCTCATGTTGTAACGCCAGATAAAAGTAATATTCAATTTGATATTGTGAATGATAGAGAGAACATTGTTATTCCAAGTATTGCTAAAGAAACATTACAGCCTGAAAATACTTCATATACTGTTCCAAGTTCTCAGATAAAGGAAGTTAAATTACCAAGTTCACAGATTCAAAAGTATAGTAATAATTCTCAAGCTATTAGTTCTAATAATAATACTGTAAGGCGTTCTCAGAGAACGGCTAAACCTCCAGACCGTCTCAACCTTTAAGAAGAGGGTATTGATGTGTATTCGAACAGTCTGATTAAAAGTAAGATTGATAATCTATGGCAACACTCTCTTGCACTCTATGGTTTACAATGTGAAGACGTATTTCTAATTTGTAATTGCTTATAATTAATTAATAAAAGAATTTCACCAAGTAATTACATTAGTACTCATTTACTTTATGTCGAGAAGGCCTCGACATATAAGGTACTATTTTTTTTTTTAAATATTAGAAGGAGGCAAACGAGCAGGCGGGTCACCTGATGGAAAGCAATCTTCAATCATTTTTTATATCAGTTATTCCTACTACCATGAAATGAGACTACTTTTAAATTAATTGTAATATAAATAGACACTATAAATTGGTTTGGCGGTTTGCAGCTCGAAGCGCGATTCCCCTGCTCATATGCGTTCTTTCTATCTGCCGTCGTGGTTATAACACTCAAAGAACTAGACATTCGCACGCCGCACGCCGTATTTGTGGTCATGGCCTTAGGAGGCTGCTAAAATGAGTGTTCCTAGAGTTCCAGGCATGTCTAGTAAGACTACCTCCAGAATCATACCATAGATTATCTTAGAAAACATCTTTAAGAAACAAGCAGTGATTAGTGTTACACCCGATTTAAAAGTCACCTCATTCAACGGTACGGTAATCCTATTAATATTATAAATGCGAAAGTTTGTGTACGTATATTTGGTTACTTCTTCACGCTGCAACGGATGGATGGATTTGAATGAAATTCGACATACAGATAGTTTATAACCTGGAATAACATATAGGATACTTTTATCCTGATATTCCCACGGGAACGGGAACCACGCGGGTGAAACCGCGAGCGGCCGCTAGTTTGAGATAAGATTCTCAGCCAGTTTCTCAATGGTTGAGAACTCTGGGTGAAGTGTGATTCCACCTTCAGCCTTACCATCATTTGACATCAAATGTGATGAAGAAAAAAAGGTCTCCCAATCCGGTCTTTGTCGATGACGAGGTACTGCTTTTTTATACATTTACAACGTAGCGCGTTGCATCTAATTAATGCTATGGGGCACCCACGCGACGCGAGAATCTGTAATGTCGGTGACACAGCGGGCGGGCGGGGAATATTTGAACGATGTGAATGTGAGATAGGGACGAGCGAGGCACGCTTCCATCTTTGGCCTTCCTTCTGAATATCTATACTAATATAATAAAGCTGAAGAGCTTGTTTTTTTGTTTGAACGCGCTAATCTCTAGAACTACCAGTCGGATTTCAAAAATTCTTTATGCTTTTGATAGCCCAATTTCTGTGGAAGGCTATTTAATTTGATAAATAATAACCATGACTGCCAATCATCTTTAGAAAAGTTATTTACATGCTTTACAGATCGCCGGTTCACTTCTTCAAGTTTATCACGTTTTATGACCCTTAAGAGCCACTAAAAAAATTCAGAAAAAACCTAAGCGAATACTAAGTATTAGCGCATCCGGGCGACGGGCGGGTCGGTGAATAGCTTGTGTATGTCCTATACTTTATAGTGCGGCAGCAAGAAGCGGCGCGGCGCGGCGCAACGACTGGCCCCAGCAACAAGCACGAGCGTCTTGCGACGCGGCGAACGGATACCTAGTTCATTGCCAGTATACTACGGCAGACATAGTCGTCGGTGATAAAAATTACGCAATGTAGGTACTAGAAATCCGCTTGCCACTCATCAAGACGTTAGTGGTTGTGGCCGAGCGGTAAGGCCAGTTCTCATGCCGCTAAAAAACTTTAAAAAAACTAGACCTAAAATTAACTAGAAATCCGCTCGCTGCGTCGCAAGACGCTCGTGCTCACGACTGAGGCCTTAGGTATTTACCCAGTCAGTACCTAGTTGAAGATTTCAGGTGAAGTTTTATTTATTAATTTTGGTAATCAGATATTGTTTTCCAAGGTTTACGCGTACACTACACATTGAAATGAAACAACTTTTACGGATCTACTCGCGTTTATTTTACACATTACTTATTTTATGTTTGTCCGTGGTCACAGGGACTCATCTTGGAGTCTCCCTGTGACCACGGACCCTGCAAAGGGTTCGAAACGTCAGGAAAGAGGATGGGAAAAGAAGGAAGTAAAATAAACGCGAGTAGATCTGTAAACGTTGTTTCATTTCAATTTGGTAATCAGGTTTTTTAGACTTAATTTCACTAAACTGTAAGGGCCTTACAAATAAACACTGAATAAGCTTCGAATACTTATTCTGTGTTTTGTCTCTTTTACTTTAATTTCAAATGAAGTTTACATAACGGAATCAAAACATGGAATAACTAGGTATTCGAAGCTTATTCTCTGTTTCTTTGTAAGGCCCGATGTCTCCTTCTTCTAAGGTAAAGTTGTTTGGTCTCAATATATTATAACTAAATCTAAGTTGCATGAAGTGCACGACTCACCTTAACCAGTAACAGCAACGCTAAATAGTTGGCAATATCGGAGCTATGTGCGGGAATTATGACGCGGGAGCCGCGCGGACGCCCCCGATATTGCATACTTTGACATAGCCTGTGTGTTGCACAGTTAAATTATTTTCATATAAGACATAATAGGTTTAGATAATGATTTATTAATCCTTCATTGTACAAAGTACAAAGAAATTACATTTAAACCCAATGTGTTTAAATGTACACAGGACATATACAAAGGTGAGCTTATCTCTAGAAGAGATCTCTTCCAGCCAACCCTAGCTGTGGTGTAATAAACAAGTATGCGGGACTAATAAATTGTAAATAATACTTTACTAACAAACATATTTAAAGATGATGATGATGTTTATGTAATGATAATTGAGGAGCTCGATTGCGTGCCTGGGTCTGCGAGTGCTGAGGTTAAGCAGCTTTCGCAAAGGCCGGTCATCGGATGGGTGACCAAAAGTTTATCATCTCGAGCTTCTCCGTGCTTCGGAAAGCACGTAAAGCCGTTGGTCTCGGCTACACTAGCAGTCGTTAACAACCACCTATCCGCACTGGGCCCGCGAGGTGGTTTATGGCCCGTTCTCCCTATCCATCCATAGGGAAGGCTCGTGCCCCAGCAGTGTGGACATAAAATGAGCTGATGATGATGAGGTTTAGATAATGACCTCGATAGTTGCAGAGAACTAGGTTGGAACGGTAACCATCAGTGAGAGAGATGTCGTTCAAAGATTTATGACAAGACTTCATGATAGAGTTGCAGGAAAGAATTTGGTTAGAATAGTTACCAACTCAACAACTCAGCATTGGGCGATGTACTGAAAAATAAAAATCACCTAATGAGCCCTAATAAACCTGTTTTTTTGATGAAGTATAATTTCGAATCAATTGATTGATTGAATTGATGAATTGATTGACTACGGTGCATTTTTTTTATACGTAGCACGGCCAATGACTCCATTTCACCTGATGTAAAGTGAATATGGAATCCCGATGCGACGACAACTGGTGCAGCGTGAAAAGAACGCAGCATCAGTTACCCTCACCCTACCGGCCCACAAGGTGCCTCTTCACGCCTCGTTTGAAGGACGGATATTATAGGAAGGAGGGAAAACGTGTACTGGCAAACTATTACATATTTTGGAGGTGAGACAAAGAGTCACCAAATTGCTTGCTTCGGAAGGTACTTAAAGCCGCGTTGGTCCCGGCTGCTAGCGTCGTTGTTAATCGCCAATCCGCACTGGACTCGCGTGGTGGTTTATGACCATAGATCGGATTAGGTAGAGTTTTTTGACATACCTTTGCAATGTTATATCATGGATAATCTTAAGCAAACTTAGTTTTTTCCAAAATTTGGATAAAACAAAGTATAAGATTTTTGAAAATAATCTCCAGTAACGATCACCTAAATCACACCTTGATAGTCTGAAGTGCAAAAGAGTTAAAAGTGTATTTTCTCTTATTATTTTATCGGGTTATCCATACTATAAATAACGTTAAGACGCAATTCACAGAAAAAACTCTACATGTTCCGATCTATGTTTATGACCCATTCTCTCTTGGTGTGTCCATCCACATGGAGGAGCTGGCGATGATGGTGATGACGACTACCGAAACAAATGTAGCAACACTTTAATCTTTTTATTTACATGAAATATTTATAAAATACTAGTGGCCCTCGCGACTTCGTCCGCTTGAAAACACCCGTACCCCATGATGGACCCCTATTGCAGTGCTACCTACCGGGTCCAATTGTAAATCTAAACCATTCTTGAATCCACTTGAACACACACAGAAAATTTCATCTAAATCGATCCAGCCGTTTAGAAGGAGTTCAGTAACATACACACGCACAGAAGATTTGTATTTAAAGATAGTGAAAAAATTAAATGCCTACCCGACCCAGGCAGGAATCGAACCTGCCTGGTTTTCCGCAATCCGGGCGGCTGCACTGACCATTATGCTACCGGGAAGGCTGACGTAAGCACTGAATTTTTTCACTGCTTTTTTAGCGGTAGTAGCACATGAATACATATAGATATATGTATCTGTGGTAGCACATGAGTTATGGTAGTAGTGCCATGATAATAATAATAATAAATAAATTTCCTACACTCACACCAATTATCTAGTCCAAGAGAAGCTTCGTTATATGGTTACTAGACAACGGATAAACATACTTAAAATACTTAAATACATACTTATTATACGTAGAAAACACCCAGACGCGAGACAATTTAGAAAAACAATAATTTCTAAATTGACCCGACCAGGGATCGAATCCGGGACCTCAGAGATAGCGACCCCATGAAAACCGGTGTACAAACCACTCAACCAAGGAGGTCGTCGATGATGATAATGATGGCACTGCCATCTATCCTACAGTTATTGCAACCGATTGGCTATGCAGATTCATCTTTACAGATGAACTACCAACACAAAGTTATAGTAATTGTTTTTTTTATGTGCTAATTGCAGCACTTAAAAAAATACTATAGCGTTGTGTTATTAAATTTGTGGTATTTCATCTGTAAAGATGACAAAAGCAGACAAAAGACACCTAGTAAAAAAAACTTGACTTCTCTTTTTACTACAAAATAATCTCCACTCTCTCTCCACATACATACGTAAAAGTCAATCAATAGCACTGGGAACACATATTAGCTGAACATCGATCTACCATCCATCAAGCAGTGGAACAACTTGTCAGATTGGAGGGCGATCGCTCAGGCGGACCATTACGCGCGCTCTATCAGTCAACGCGGAGCGTTACCGTTATCAGAGACGGTACGAAAAAGACAAAATAGTAAAAAAAAAAACAAAAAAAAGTTTTTTAAAAGTGTTTTTGAAATTTTCAAGTAACCAAACTAACGTTGTTGTTAGTTTCCGTCGTTATTGTTAACGACAACGTGAACGAATGCATTTTGACAGCGGTTACGCATCTAAAAATCCGAACACCCTTCCCCGACCTAGGAATTGAATCCAAGACCTCTGGATATCAAGCCGAACGCTTTGCCACTAGGCCATCGAAGTTTGTATCGGTGCATCGCAATATATGCCCGATTTAATAACGTCTTAGTGTGTTGGTAGTTTGTTTCTGACATTAGGACTATAAGAAAATCATCAGTCTGGCCCGATTGTGGACATTTTAAAATAGCAGAATGGAGGTATTAGGTGTTTTGTGACGAAACTACAGTGACGAAACAGCCTCAACAAAACGTGAGAACATTCTGTGAGCCGTGGCACTGTCCGCATAAAACAGCTGACTACACAATTAAAAAACACAAAAAGCTTTCACAGCATCAACAACATGCAATACATCACCGGCGGACAATGGACACAGACGCAAGGAGGAGATGAAGATAGATCGGGCCCGGGCGACGCGCGGTCACGCTGTCCGCGGCCCGTTAGCACGTGATCGATATCCTAGTTGTTATGGGCGCCTGGTACTTCGGAACAGTTCGATTGTGAAGCTTTGATAAGTTTGTATGGGTGAGCTATTCCATTTCAGCCGATTTTAATAAAGCTTTCTATCTTTAAAGGAAATACAGACTTGTTGACAGTAATAGAAAACATTTTTATTTACAGGACACAGACGCAAGGAGATTAAGATAGACCGAGCATGCGCGACGCGCGGCTACTATCCTAATTTTTTATGGGCCAGGCATTTTTAAACCGTTCAAATGTGAAGTTTTATTTACTTCAATGTTGAA